>OZ018321.1:149480255-150160255 GCA_963969495.1 Ceratothoa steindachneri | reverse complement strand
CCTCTTCTACTTCTTTTTCCTGTAAGCTCGCGGCGTAGACCCATTTTATACTCCCTTGTTGGATTCCCTTAAGGATTTCCATGGGGGAGAGTTTTTCTGGGTGGGGGATCTGCTCGTTTGAGACGATTCTGAGGTCGATCTCCTCTCCGTCGTACTTGTATGTACGCTTCGAGGTCTTCGACCTACTTCTGGAGCTCACAGGGCTTTTGGTCGCCCTGCTCACTGCTTCGTCCGCTTCAGAGTCCGAGGAAGCTCCGCTGGACAGGTTTCCCTCGGCTTCTTTCAGCTTCCTTGCAGCTTTTTTCTCCTTCTTCTCGCGTCTCTTTGCCGCTTCTAGACGGGGGTCCAGCCGGGACGTGCTGGTCTTCGTGTTTGATGAGCTTTCCTTTGTTTTTGTTTCCTCCACGATCTTCTCTTTGGGGAACGGGGTTGCTGGGGCCTCTGTTGCTCTGTCAGAACCAAATTGGAGTCTCAGCACGTCTCCCGAAGGTGGGTCATCGGGAAACCACATCTCCTCCATGCCGTTCTTTTTGAGCATGAGATTGAGGGTTTTTGAAAAAGTCCCCGGACTTGTAAGATTATTAACGTGCGCAAAGAGTATGCACGTTAAAATCTTCGTCGAGTTTTCATTCTCGAGCTTGAGGTACTGTTTTGTCTGATGTTGTGGGGTCTCTGTAGTGTTTGGGGTTCTCTTCGTGGCTTGGGCGTATGAGGTGCTGGCTTTCTTTTGGTCTACCAGCTTTTTCTGCCTCACAATTTCTTTTCTTTGGGGGCAGTACATCGCCATCGCCCCATGGTTAAGGCCGCAGTTTGGGCATTTCTCTTTTGCCGCCTTGCACTCCCGCCACTTTCGCATAAGTTTGGTTTGCCCGAGCTTCTTCCTCACTTTTTTTCATCTGCTGTTGCTTTTTGATGGCAGTCTTTTTTGCCGGGCATGACATCGCCATGGCGGCGTGGTCTCCGTTGCAGTTATAACAACACTTTATTGTGCTCTTGCAGTCACCCCAGATGTGACCAGTCACGCTTCAGATGGAGCAGATGGGTTCTGTTTTGGTGCATGATTTGGTTGTGTGCTGATTTAGCTTGTAGCACTTGAAGCACGTTTGCACTTGTGTAAATTCCTCCCTTTCAATTTGCTCAGGGCAAACCCTGACGTGAAATAGGATGAGACCCACCTCTTTTGCCTTTAGGGCCATGCATGTTTCAGCAAACATGACCTTAAACACGTACGTGTATTCCTTAAACTTGATCACTTCTGAGACCTTGGCCCAGGAGTGATTCCTCTCCCTTTCTTGGGAGATCTCCGCACTAGTATGGTGACCCACCCACGAGTCAAGCAGACGGCAGACGACACTGCGGTGAGCTTGGATGTTGGGATGGATTTTGAGGGTTAAATTAATTGAGACGAATACATTGGCTCCCTCAGGTGAAGCCAGGAGCTCGGCGTCAGTCTCTTTTTGGCAAATGGCCGTATACCCGAATGGAGTATCAATTAGTCTTACGAGGGCCACATCCAGCTCCCCGTAGACTATGGAGAAGACATCTCCCCGTTCAAGTTTAGTCCTTTCGGGGAGAGTCCTCAGGCTAATCCTGAGAACGTCGTCGGTCATTTTTTTGTCCTAGTCATTACGTCAGTTTTTTGTATAGTGGGAGAGAAGAATACAGAAAAAGGATAGAATGTCCAAAATCGTATTCAACACTTTACATTTAATAAGCATAGTCGGGATCCAGAAACTTGCTCTAGTCTAGAATATTTGTGGCACTGGCACTTTGTGTGGTCTTATTTGTGTATCACATTCACTTTTAAATAGTAATTTCATCTAAACTTAACTCTATAACATTTCAACCAATCAGGCACCAGGATAGATTTAAATGTTACTTACGCTTCAATCGTATACACATAAACACAGCCGAAGTCAATTTTCCGAATAGTGTATGAACACAACATCGTGAATGCATCAGTTCACTCGATGCAAAGAAGTAAAGAAATCAAAGAAGAATTGATTCAGTTGATCCTCGAACAACAAAACAGAAGATGGGAGGACGCGATCGAGAGCCTCGATCACGAAGCAACTCCCAAAGAATTTTGGAAGAAGATCCGAATTCTTAAAGGATCAACTGGGAAGAAGCATAAGATCGAGCTACAGAAAGAAAATGGAAACATCGAAGAAAAGGAAGAAAAAGTTGAATAGATATTCCGAAGTTATTGGGAAAAGATCTTCAGTATAACTGAAGAAGAAAACGAAGACTATGACCTAGAGTTTGAAAGCAACATCATCGACGAGCTTAATAAAGAAATAGAAAAGACGCACCCTCATCACCAGGTGGATAGGCAGCGCGACGGAGACGCCGAGATTACAAAAAAAGAACTACTCGGCGTGCTTCGCTCATTCCAACAAAAAGCCCCAGGACAATCGGAGCTTACAAAGCTTAACTTTGAAAAGGCACCAGCCTGTGTCATCGAAGGAAGCAGAAGAATATTTAACGCCTGTCTCAATACGGGGTACTTTCCAGACGCTTATAAAACGGCGAAAATGATTTTCTTGCCTAAGCCTGGAAAGAACCCCAAGTTGAAGGAGAGCTACCGACCAATTTCACTACTGGAATTTGGTGGGAAGCTCTTCGAGGAGATCCTCAACAAAAGACTGGTGTCTCACCTGGAAGATAACTCGCTCTACAACCCACACCAATTTGGGTTTAGGAATAAGCGAAGTACGGAAATGGCGATTAACGTCATTACGGAAAAGCTAGCCCAAGCAAAACGGGAAAAGAGTTACGTGGACATTGTTTGTCGAGATGTATCAAAGGCGTTCGATAAGGTGTGGCAACGGGGAATGCAGTACAAGATCTTACGACTGGGACTAAGTGAAAACTTAGAAAGAACTCTATGTTACTATGTCATGGAGAGAGCGGCGTATATCAGTTTAGGGTGCACGGACGGGCCAAAGTTTCCGCTCAATGCGGGCCTCCCACAAGGGGGTGCCTGTCTCCCACTCTCTACTTGATTTACACCGCGGATGTCCCAGTCCCTGTAAACCCCACTTGCCTCAACTTACAATTCGCCTATGATTTCACCCAGATAATCACTTGTCCCTGGAGGAATGCGCCTATGCAAGCTCGCATGACAGCAGCAGAAATCGAAAACCTGAACACCTACGAGACCCGGTGGGAAACCCGTACCAACCAGGATAAGTTCAAAGTAGTCCCCATAGGCAGGAGACTACTTGATGACGTCAGGGTGGGGATAGGCGATATCCCTACACCAATGAATGCAACGTACTTGGCATGAAGTTCACCTTAACCGGGTATGCAAAGCACGTCCAAGAACGAATCACCAAGGCCACTGCTGCAGTCAAGACTCTGTACAGGTTCAGAAATCTTCGTCAAAGCAACAAATAGAAGATCTATACTGCACTAGTTAGATCAACGTTGCTATACCCCGCTTCCGCCCTCTCCTGTGTCTCAAAGACACATAAGAAGAGACTACAAGTGGTGCAGAATATATGCGTGTACCTATTCCCCGGTACACGCAGAATGGAAAGAAGATCCCAAGAAGAGCTGCACCGGGAGGCGGGGATAACCCCCATTAACGTTGTCATCGAAGAACGGACAAGGAATATGCTGAAAAAGGTCAATCGTGAATTGCACGAGGATATCGTACAAATGATTGACCAAAACAGAAGAGCAGTATGTCACGCCAGATTTTCAAGCTCCACTGGGACTTTAGCCGGCGGAGCTGAAGTACCGTTCTAAGCTAGATGAGTCAAATTTACCCCAGAACAAGACTAAAAATACCAACCATGAAATCAACCGAATTCGACAAAAACTCACCGATATTGACAAAATCAACCAACTATGAAAAACTACCGAAGAAGGAAACACACACAAGAAGATGATATTCACCGAGCAAGACAACAGGAAGAAACACTATACACGAAATACACACACGACTTACAAAAACAACAGCTAACGCACACAGCATAACCAAATATATTAGCAATGAAGACAAATGGCTTGAACGCCAAATTATATATATTATATATACATGTATATATATATATATATATATATATATATATATATATATATATATATATATATATATATATGTATAAGCAAATAATAAACAACCACGGAACTACAATACAGAAAAATTTGAAAGCGATAAGCCTGATCACTAGGCTCTAGCATCACTTTGCACCCTACCACACTTCTTTCTCTTTTCACCATTGGTCTACTTTCCGCTATCTATTCACACACCCTGTCTATCCCCTCACCTGCACACTCTCACATTACATTTCCCAATTTTTGACGGCGAAGAATTCTCGGTAAAATACAGCTCCGACAGCATCTCAGATCCGGCAAAGGAGAGAAAGTTTTGAGGAAAATTTCACAAACGACTCCGAAAACTTCCAAAAGAGATTTAATACTCATTTTTCATCACCACTCACCATCATACTAACTTTATCTGTCTTTCTAGCGGCCCGACTTAAGCAGATGACTGCCTAAGTCCCCAGCCCCGCCCCCCTGCGTGAACGACCGTCAGATGTGAGGGGGATTTGCCATTCATGTTTCTTCCCAACTATGCCTAGCAGTTGCATTGGCATAATTGGGGGCATTGGAGGAAGCTGGTTTGAGGATTAGCCCACAGTAGAGAACAATGTCAGAAATATTCCGGACAAGGGACGGACTGCAACCTTCGGTGCCCATTACGGCGAAGGCCCCTTCCAGGACCATAGAGGGACATACAACCATCTCTATGGTATGTTGGGGAGCGTTCATGATTCAAAACCCTGGGGAGGGGGCGGCGTTGTCAATAAGTCCGCCATACAATCACACCCCCGAGAGGATTCCACCCGTCTTATCTCATCCATCTTTCATCATCCACCCAAAGGCAAATCCCTTTTTACATCCAGGCGGCGGTTTTTAAGAAGGGGGGGGGGGAGCCTTCTTCTCCCCAAGAGGAAAGACCGAACATTTTTTAGGAAAAATAAACACAATTCCCCCATAAATTAAAACACATAATAGAAAGTCCCGAATCAAGAAAAAGTCCATCTGCTGAAGGAAAAGTGTGCCCCCTCTTCAAGGGAAGCCCACCCGGAATAATGACGGCACAGGATGCACCAAGGGTCCCGCTTAGGTGTATTAGCCGACAAGGGTACTGTCTATAAGACCCTGTTCGGTGAGCTCAGCGTGGGCATGCTCAGGTTGATCGACACTCCAGTCGGTTATGTGCCTGTGTGCGAAAAAGAAAAAGATATTGAGACGCTTACAAAAGAGGAAGGGGTAAGGCATCTAATGGAGATAAACCTCCAACCAACCACGCCTGCCCAAATACAGGCGCACAGAAGCGTCGTGTGCAGAAGGCTGGACCCATGGGTCGGCCAGCACACAAAGGACGAAATCAAGGAGGAAGTAGAGAAGAACCAGAAGTGGGCAAAAGTGGCCGAGGTCATAAAGTTCCGTAATAAAAGGGACAACTCGGAGTACTCCTACGTCTTCAAGGTTGTCTTCACAGACACGATGATGGCGTCGAAGGCGAAAAAGAGAGGTTTACTTCTCTTCAACGCCAAAATCAGTGGGGAACAGATCGAACGCGAGGAGTACATCCCCGTGCAGATCTGCTTTAATTGCTATCGCCTGGAGCATCACACGACCAAAGAGTGCAAGGAGCAGGAGGCAACTTGTTCCAGGTGCAGCCAAAAAGGACACGGCTGGCGCGAATGCCAGGCGAAGGAGGAAAAGTGTCCAAACTGTGGCTAAAGGCATGGGGCAATGGCGATGTCATTCCCGAAGAAGAAGGATATTATCCGGAAAAAGACTGAAGCAAAGAGAACGGAAGGTATTAGGAGGGCAAACACCTCCTATGCCCAAGCAGCAAAAACCACCCCCTCAGCAAGCGCTTTGAACATCCAGGCCCCAAAAACCTACGTCAAGGTAGATAAGGACGACAAAGACGCCATGAAAATACTTACGTGCATTCTCTATGCGCAGGTAAGAAATCTGACCAGCCCCGGCTGCTTCGCCAGAGAGGTTAACAATATGTTAAAAAACAATGGCCTCACAGAAATGTGGTTCCCGGAGAACCCCCCCTTCGGGGGATGTCCTTCAAGTTCAGATTGGAACACAAAAAGAGGCGCCTGCGACTCCCTTCCCAGGGGAGACCGAGGAGAGAGAGGGTAGCACCAAAGAAATGAAAAAGAAGCTCACCCCACAGTGGTCCCCTAACAAGGACCCCAGACTAGCTGCGATGAAGAAGAGAGAAGAGAGTGCTAATAGAGCAGCCAGACGTCTCAAGCAGGCGGAAGGAAATCTCCTAAGCTCGGCCTTGTCATCCGAGGACGAACGGAAGATCTCTCAACCCATTAAGAATAGGAGCAGAAGTAGGAATCTGAAGAAAGTAAGGGAATTTGATGGAGAAGAACTCAACATCAAATTCTTCAGAACGGAAGAAACTTCCTTTCCGAAAAGCCCCAAGGTGGGGGAAATCATTGAAGGAGTGAAGACGGGACTACTAAAATGGTCCTATGTTTCCCCAAACCGTGAAGCGCTGGTAGTAGCGGCGCTCATGGAGGCCAGGATCAAAATATACAGGGACTCTTGCCTCGCCGTAAGCGAAGCAGAGTTCAAAAGAATTCGGAACGGAAGAAACACACACAGGGAAAACCACTAATCGGGGCAAACCAACACACACATACACAACAGAACATAAACATGGAGAACACCAACAACATACTGAAGATCTTAACAATTAACGTCAACGGATGGGTAGGGAAACACATTCCTTACGGAAACATTTTTCGTAAAGTGGATCCCGACCTAATCCTCATCACAGAACAGGGCGTTAACACAAACATGAACAGCAAAAAAATATCCAATTACACAATCACCAGCAAAAACCATACACAAGAACGGTTCGATGGCGCTGCCATCGCGATCCTGAACAACCTAACATATAAAACACTTCCAGGTCTAGATGAATCATTCGTGGCAGTAGCTATACCTACCCTAGTTGTAGACCTGACCGTAGCGGCGGCCTATCAACCACCGCGACGAGATTACCTGCCGATCCCTATCTTTTACAACCTCTTCGGGCGTGGGAAATTGACATTGCTTGGCGGTGATCTTAATGCCAGATGCCGTCCATCAGGCTATGGAAGCACCGATCAAAGGGAAAGAAACCTGGAGATGCTACTCGTAAGAGACAGACTCCAGAGGGCCAGGCCAGATTTCCCGACCTTCATAACACAATGTTCGGCAACAAAGCCGGACATTGTGTTGACATCCAAAAACTTCCCCTTCAACATTGTCAATGAGCCCGGAACAGTGGTTCCGAGCGATCACATCCCGATTCTCACTACCATCTCGCTAGCGCCAATACTCAAGCCCGTTACACTTAGGAAAAGTTACGCGAAAGCTGACTGGGAGCTATTTAGAGAGATTCTTAGTACATACCAACTAACTGATCTGGGAGACGCTAATCTCGAAGAAATTGATGAGGAGATCAACAAGATCACCGATCTCCTCATTCAAGCCGACGAGAGATGTGTTCCTAGAATCTCCTATAAAATGCCCCCACAACCTGAGTGGACGGACGAGATGCGAGAAATCGCCCGATAACATAGAGCAATATATGATGAGATCGGCAGGACAGGTACCAATAAAGAAAGGACGGCCAGAATGAGGCATTTAGGCATGGAAATGAAAGACATCATAATAGAGAAAACAAAGAACGATATGGAATGACATAATTGGGAGACTGGACAGGTAGAGTTATCCAGTAAAATTCTGAAATAAGATCCGGAAAATTTAGGGGATTACCTCCCAGACCCAGAACCCAAATTAAGGAAGGAGACGACATCATAGAGGATCCAGAGTCTCTCGAAAGAAGATTTAGATCGCACTGGCAAACGATTTTCGCTATATCACCGGAGGAGAACGACGACTTCAAACAGGACTTCGAAGACCAACTGCTCGACGACCTCGGCACAATGATACATAGAACCCACCCCTATCCGCAAGTATCACAGGAAAGAGTGATGGCTGACCACGGATGCCCGATAACTGTAGAAGAGACCTTGAACACCATATGGTCCTTCAAGCAGAGGGCTCCGGGCTGGTCTGGGATTACGAAAAATAATCTCGTAAATGCCCCCAAAGCAAATTATTCAGGGATTGGCAAACACGATGAATGCCGCCCTGAATACAAGCTACTTCCCGGATGGATACAAGATGGCCAAAATCATTTTTATCCCAAAGGGGAACAAGCCCACAGACCAGGTGGCAAGCTATCGCCACATCTCTCTTCTTGAGATGCAGCGTAAAATCTTTGAAAAGATTTTAGCGAACAGGCTACAAGCTCAACTGAACGAGTTAGGAGCGCACAACCAACAACAACGAGGGTTCCACAAAAAAGGGGCACAGACACCGCCCTGGCGCTCCTAAATGAGAAAGTAGCATACACCCAAGCAAACAGGTTCTATGTAGACATTGTGTTCAGGGACGTGCAAAAGGCCTTCGATAAAGTCTGGCTGGAAGGACTTCAATACAAGATCCTGAACTTCCAGCTAGACCCAATCCTGGAAAGGATCCTCTGTGACTTCATCATGGACAGAAAGGCGTGTCTCATGATTGAATGGCACAGAGGCTCCGAATTCGAATTGAAGTCGGGCGTCCCTCAGGGAAGCTGCCTGAGTCCTTTGCTTTACTTGGTCTTCACCATCGACCTAACCAACTCCGGTGCACAGGGACACAATGTATCTGCAATAAGCAGATGACGTCACAAAAATTGTCCCGTGCCCGGAAAGGAAAGCAAGGGCGCAGGCGGCCCGCACTATAGCGGAAATCAACAACATCAGCCGATTCGAGAGACGATGGAAAATCAGGACCAACAGGGACAAGTTCAAAATTGTCCCGTTGAACCATGAGGTGACATGGACCATCATCATAGATGGGAGGAGGTACGGCTACTCCACCGAAGGCACCGTCCTGGGCCTTAAAATCACCGACCATGGATACTCGAGACACCACACGGAGAGTCGGAACCTGGCGAAGAGAGAAATCTCCAAGTTTAGAGATCTTAGCTCGGCCAACATCAGAAAATTATATATAATGTATGTCCGGGCTATGCTGATCTACCCCGCAGTGGTGTCCCAAGCGGCTAATAAAACCTTGATGAAAAGGCTCCAACGTATCGAGAACACTGCTTTTCTGCTTATCAACAAAGTAAGAAGGCGTGGCCGAATCAGGCGAAGCGTCCTGCATCGGAGGAAATGCTTGGAGCCCATCAACTTCGTCACCCAGAAACTGGGCAAAAAGATCCACTCTAACGGATGATGTCATTCCAGAACCAGGGAGCGGGCGGCAGGTTGAATATACCCGCGTGGCTACGGGAGAAAGCCTCACGCAGAAGCCAGTTCCCGAGCACAAAACTGTGTTCACGAAATAATATCACTCCAATATACTCATAAAAAGCGTCACAACACATCACATCTAGTCCCATACATTTACTTACGAAAAATGAGGCTACAGACAACACTAAAATAACATTGTCGGCAAGAAAAGCTATAAAAAGGCTTGAATGCTACAAATAACACTATTACACTAAAAGTCAAAAGACAGAGAAGAAGAAACAAAATAAAATAAGAAGAACATTACAAACATATGAAGATACAAATAGACATTAGAAAACACACAAAATAGCAACACAAATAAAGGAAAAATGAAATAGTATAAAAATAAAGTGATGCCCTCCCTACTAGGGCAAAATCCCCCCCCCCCCTCCCATCTTTAATTTTTTTCACCCACTATTTCTTCCACTATACCATCTCTCTTCGAAAAACTGAGTGCATCATCATCATTCCGAATTTTTAGACTTGGAAAAAATCAACCAAAATTGAGCTCACAGAGAAGTTTACAGCCGGCAAAGGAGGAAAATTCGAGGGCTAGGATGGTCAAGAACGCCATCGATTTTTACCTTTTCTCCACGGGACTTCATGAACAAGATCTAATTTTGTACGGAGCTACGTATGGCCGACACAAGATATCGTACTGCGTAATGGGGAGTCTAATTTCCTGCTTACGAAGGAGAAATACTGCAAAGGGGGAAGTTTATCTTCCTATTTACAAAAGAGGGCTATTAACAGCGAGAAGTTTATCTTCCTCTTTATAAGGTTCAATGTGTGAACCGTTTAAATTTCAAACAAATGTTTCCTAGGTTCATGTGTGAACCGTTTAAATTTTTCAATCAAATGTTTACTAGGTTCGATCTTCGACCCCCACAAGAGCACCTAGGCAAAATACTCGAACGTATGATCAACTGCCGCCTACAGGACTACCTGGACGAGAGGGAGTGGTTCTCCCCCCACCAATATGGGTTCAGCAGGGGCCGGTCCACTCAGGCGGCTATGACCATCGTTCATGACAGAATACAGAAAAAACGCCAGCTACATCAAAAGACACTCTGCATCAGCAAGGACGTGGAAAAAGCCTTTGATAAAGTGTGGCAAGAGGGACTCTGCTGGAAACTCGCCAAAAATACAGAGTTACCTCTCTGCACCAGAAGGCTCCTCTCGCACTACCTCACTGAACAGAGATGCCACATAAAATACAACAATACCCTCTCACAACACTTCACACCACGCTCAGGCGTTCCCCAAGGAAACGTGCTGGCACCCACATTTTGCATCATGTACACAAACGACACCCCACGCCCACCCGAAAACTGCTGCCACACATACACAGTGTCCTACGCCGATGACGAGACCATTCTCGTCAGCGGCCGTGTACCAGACGAGATCGCGCTCCACGCACAAATAATACTAATTTTAAGACAGAATACAAGGATAAATGGCTGATTACCACGAATCCTCAGAAGACACAGATGACACTCTTCGGCGCAAGAGATCACTTCATGCATAACCTACAAATCTTCTCACATAAACTAGACATTTACCATCTAAACCCAACAAGGTTAGACTACACACAACATACAAAAATCCTTGGGGTAACTTTCGACTCTTAGGTTCAATATACACCAGAACATAACAAGCAAGAGCCGCACGTAAAAACACAACGCTGCAGGCAAAAACTTCAGTTACACCTATACAAAACACTCGTGCGACCTCTTCTCGCATACGCCCCACTGTCACTCGTAGCTGCGAGTGATATGTGGCAGCAGAAGGCGCAGCGCATTCAGAACTCTGCTTTGAAGCGCGCTTGCCGCTCTCCCCTGTACACGAGAATGTCCACACTACACGACAACAACAAATCAGCCCCCCTCAACACATACGCTCACACCAGACTCATAAAACTCGGGAAACTCGCCAGAGACCCTTATACATCGCACTGCATGTAAGATGGTATGCGATGGAACCGCGATACTCCGCGGCCCATGACCACTCGCAACCCATACCGTTTTTTGCATAAGTTAAAAGCATCGTGAATAACGCGTTTCCGATTAAGCAGACACGTTCTCCTTCCTGACCACCCTCCAACCGTCGTCCAGTCACGAACACCTCGAGGCCCACCAAATCACACCACGCATCGGTGTCTAGCCACTGACCTATCAACTTTTCCTATCCCACTTAGGAAAAGTTATGCGAAAGCTAACTCGGAGTTATATAGATAGATGTTCGGCGAATATCAACTAGGTGACATGGAAGAAGCCAATCTCGAAGAGATAGATGAAGGGATAAACTCCATCACTAATCTCCTCATTCAAGCCGACGAAAGATGCGTCTCCAGGATCTCCTATAAAATGCTCCAACAACCTAGGTGGACGAACGAGATGAGGGAAATTGCCCGGGAACTTAGGGAAATCTTCGAAGAAATAAGCAGGACAGGCTTAAATCTGGAAAGGACAACAATAATGAGACAACTAAGCGAGGAACTAAAACACACAATCACAGAGAAACAGATGGAAATCTGGAATGACATCATTGGTGAGCTGGACAGGGAGGACAGTCCAATAAGTTTTTGGAATAGCATCCGAAGACTTAAGGGACTGCCCACTAAAGCCAGAACACAAATAAAAGATGAAGATGAAATCATTGAGGATCCAGAATGTCTCGAAAAAAGATTCAGGACACACTGGGAACAGATTTTTGCTATAACTCCTGAGGAGAACGACGACTTCGACCAGAAATTCAAAGACCAACTGTTCGAGGACCTCCGCACAGTAATACATAGAACTCACCCCTATCCGCAAGTATCTCAGGAATGAGAGATGGTTGGCTACAGGTACCGAACAACCTAGGAAGGGACCATGAACACCATAAGGTTTTTCAAGCAAAGGGCAACAGGCTGGTCTGGGCTCACGAAAAACAACCTCGTGAATGCCCCGAGGAAAATGATTCAGGGACTGGTTAATACCATGAATGCAGCCCTGAATACAGGCTATTTTCCTAACGGGTACAAGATAGCAAAAATCATCTTCATCCCGAAAGGAAACAAGCCCCCAGACCAAGTGGCTAACTATCGCCCGATCTCTCTTCTGGAGATGCACGGCAAGATCTTTGAAAAGATCATAGCGAATAGGCTACAAGCTCAACTGAGCGAGTTAGGAGCGCATAACCCCCAACAACATGGGTTCCGGCAAAAAGGGGCACAGATACAGCCCTGGCGCTCCTAACTGAAAAAAGTAGCCTATTGCCGAGGGAATGGGTACTATGTAGACATTGTGTTCAGCGACGTGCAGAAGGCCTTCGATAAAGTCTGGCTGGAAGGACTTCAATACAAGATCCTGAACTTCCAGCTAGACCCAATCCTGGAAAGGATCCTTTGTGACCTTCTCATCGACAAAAGGGCATGATCGAAGGATGCAGAGGACCTGAATTCGAAATCAAGGTGGGCGTTCCACAGGGAAGTTTCCTGAGCACGCTGTTTTACTTGGTCTTTATCATCGAACTCCCAACACCGGTGCACAGGAACACGATGTATCTGCAATTTGCAGATGACATCACCAAGATCGTTCCGTACCTGATGAAGAAAGCAAAGGATCAGGCAATGCGCACAATAGCGGAAATCAATAACATCAACTGGTACGAGAGACGCTGAAAGATTAGAACTAATAGGGGCAAGGTCAAAATCGTCCCACTGAGCCGCACGTTGACTTTGCCCATTATCATCGATGGGAGGAGAGACGGTTACTCCGCCGAAGGCACTGTCCTGTGCCTAAAGATCTCCGACCACGGATACTCGAGACACTACACGAAGAGGCGAAACCTGGCAAAGAGAGAAATCTCCAAGCTATACAGGTTTAGAGATCTTAGCTCGACCAACATTAGAAAAATATACCTGATGTACGTCCGGGCTAAGCTCATCTACCCCGCAGTAGTGACTCAAGCGGCCAGCAAGACCTCAATGAAAAAACGGCAACGTGTACAGAACTCCGTATCCATTATAATTAATAAAACCAGAAGGCGTGACCAACATCGGCAGAGGGATCTCCATACAAGGAAAAAACTGGGCCTTATTAACATCTTCACCAAGAAATTGGGAAGAAGGGTCTGGTCAACTATTACGAATGCTGTCATTCCGGAATTACAGGGAACTCTTGGCAGACCTAATATACCTGCACGACTACGAGAGAAAGTCTCACGTTGTAGCCAGTTCCCAAATACCAAGTTCTGCTCACAGGATTACATTTCATGAATATACACATAACAGGAACACAGAAAACTAACACAGTTCAAGCGAAACAAAAAAAAGAGACCAAATAACATAACATTAAAACAACAGAGGCAAATTGCTGAGCTAACAGCTATTAAAAGCTTGAAGAATTTAACTCAAAAATAAGTACACGAGAATTTAAACACTAACAATAAGAAGAACACGCTAGTTACACAAAAAGAAACAAACATAGAAAAACACGACATACAACAAATAAGACGAAAAGGAAAAATCAAAATAAAGAACATAATGTGATGCCCTCCTACTAGGGCAAAATACCCCTCCCCACTTTAAATCCCACCCACTTTTATCTATTATTATCCCATCATCTACTAAATTGAGTATACCATCTTCTTCTTTCATTCTGTCAGATCCTCACTCCACTCATTACATCGGTAAAGGAGGCAAGAACATATCAAAACGCTCCGAAGATGATCGAATAAGATCGAAAGCTCAGCAACTTAGTTTGTTTTTTACCAAACCATCAACAAGATGGAATAAAAAATATAGTTAGAAGAAGAGAGAGTTGCCAAAGGAAGTTAATTAAGGCAAAATACACAATCGTCTTCAACAAAATTTGCCTTCAAGAAAGACTGCTACCCAATTACACTAATATATATATATATATATATATATATATATATATATATATATATATATATATATATATATATATATATATCCCTCTCTCTCTCACTCTCTTTTTCTTTCTCCCTCTCTCCACCCTCTCTACCTCTCTTTATCTCTCTCTATCTATCTCTCAGAAACAGCAAATTTATCATCCATTCACTAGCACTTAGAATGAAACCATAAGATTAGAAAAAGTAAACCGGAGCAAATGGATTTAAGAAAAAAGAAAGAAGATTTGATTGCAGTTGATGAAAGAAAATGAAATTTCATGCCTAGATGAAGTAGGTGTCTGTGACAGATCTTGTTCCGTCCTCATATTTTTCTCCCCTTAACCTTTTACCAGCAAAGCCTCGGTCGGAAATCCTTTCAAAAGGAGGGGTCGGTTTTGCTAAACATAGAATGTTTGCGACATATTTTTGTCGCGTTTATTTCTAAGCAGGAAAACTCAAAAGGTTAACGACATATCTTCATTAATCTTCATTGATTGATAGGATATGTATCTAGCCCAATGTATTTATTTTGGGTATTAATAGAACGATTAATCCTTCAAAGATCACTCAAACTATCTCATTTTTCTTCCTTTCATTTCATTCTCTTGTCCGATATAACCTTAAAATGGCGATTGCATCCCGTTTTGGTATTTTATTTCTAATACAATAATTTGGATTTTGTTCTTTGAGCCAAAGAATGCGGTGTAGAACAGACACAATAAGAAGAGAATGGATTAATATGTACAAGAGAAAAAAAATAATTAAGATAAAGAAAAGTAAATCCAGCAAAAAATGTCAATAACTCTAAAAGAACTAAAAGGAAGAAATCCTATGTATCTACTGACTAGTAGACACAAATAGTAGTAGTAGAAAATGAAAGTTCTGCAATCCGATGAGGTCATGATCACTCAGCGATAAATGAATAAGAGGAAAAGAGCAGACATGAAAATGAAAATAACGCTTACTATACCAAATAATGAAGCCCGAAGCACATTCATGATCATTTCTGAAACTATTTCCTGTAAAATCACATGACAATATTCAAAATGAGAAAGGGAAAAATGTTTAACCAACGAGAGAATCAACACTCAGTGAGATGGTGAGAAGAGGAAGAGCCAGATAAAAAAGGCGGATGAAGAGAATAAACAAAAGGCTTAATCCTATAATCACACAATCCTCGAAGCTTAAAATGATGGGCTACTAATCTTGGCATGACCGAGTCAGTGATCCCTTGAATGAAAAAGGTTGGGGGCTGAGGGATTCTGAAGCTACGAATCCCGATTGCCCATCCTATAAAAGAAGAATGATTTTCTTGAATGAACAGTTGTGTGCGAAGCTCAGAGGCAATCGGCTGCCCTCCTCAGATCCATCCATTGCCTTCACAGGACACGAAGCTACGCTATCGACGATTGAAGGTAAAGTAATTAATTATATTTCCTTATTAAAAGATTTAAACACTCACAATTCATTTTTTGAATCTATACCACAAAGACCAAGTCCCCATAGTCTGGCTTGTTCCTCTGCTATTTAGTAACCTTCCATTAAATTTAAGGTAATATTTCCTTTGTTTATGGTTGTTTGAGGTTCGTTACACATAGTGTGTTTCACCACTTTTTAGGTGTTCCTTTTCTCCTTTTAAATTTAATGCTAGAAGTAGTGACTAGCTCAAATATTTGGTCGCAATGCCGAATTTCGAAACACGAGTGGCTCTCGCTATACTAGTGGATGCGGCGTTAGACTTCTAGCCTTGAAGTATGGGTTCGATCCCGGCGAGCGCGGACATGAAACTTTTAGCGGCGGAACTTGCTGACCGCCCGTTATGGTATAGGCTGAAACCTTCCCCACTACAGGGGTAAGTAGCTCCACACGTAAAATCACGTACATAACCAATCACAACCCCGCTATATTTCCCCCTCCCCCGTCTTCACAACATAACGTCCCGACATCTTTGTTCCTGACCCTTGCAGATGATGTTTTGCATCCCAGAATGGGCCTTCATATCCCGACATGGCTTACTGGTGTCCCCTCCAAGGATACTCATGTGCACACCCCTGACGCGAAACCACGAAGGGTTCTATGAGCGCAGTTGGCGTCAAAACATAATTCTCCCCCTTCCTCCTCCTCCCCTAACGAGAACTGGCCCCTGTTGTCATCGAGTTTGTCTTCTGATTTTTGTGCATTTCATTATCCAGGTCTGGGGATTGTCTTGTCGGGTCTTATATTATTGATGGGGATATATTATGATAAATGTCAGGATCAGTAAATATAGGATGGTAGATTTGGAAGTATTCTACAGACCACTGGAACAGACTGGGCATACTGAGAATGTATTACAGAATACATAGACAAACTGGGCATACTAAGAGTCTTTTAAAGATCACATGGACAGACTTGGCATACTATGAATCTATTACAGACCACATGGACAGACTGGGCATACTGAGAATCTGTTACAGACAACTTAGAAAAACTGGGCATACTAAGAGTCTTTTACAGACCACATTGACAGACTGGCAATACAGAGAATCTGTTACAGACCAAATATACAAAATGGGCATACTAAGAGTCTTTTTCAGACCACATTGACAGACTGGGAATACTAAGAATCTTTTACAGACCACATAGACAAACTAAGCATACTAAGAGTCTTTTAGGGACCACCTGAACAGACTGGGCATACTGAGAATCTGTTACAGACCACTTAGACAAACTAGGCATACCAAGTCTTTTACAGACCAAATAGACAAACTTGGCATACTAAAAATCTTTTGCAGACCACTGGGAGAGACTGGACATATTAAAAGTCTTTTGTGGATGCAGTTTAAGGGGATATTGGATGCTTCTTGAAGAGACTTTGATTCACTCGGATGACCTATGATAGGCCCTTGGGGCTTTTGTCACCCGTTGAATTATATCTTGTTACTGAAAAACGAGCCGGAATTGGGCACACAGGTCGATATATCGACAAAAATCCTCCCGAATCAGTACAATATGAGGTAGGTTATACCGTCATTGGCATGGCTCAGTTTCCTCTGAGTACTATACCTTGGAAAAGGTAGGGGATGTAGCCCATAAGTGTTGTGTTTTATTCAATGGAAAGAGGATGCATAAAAACACTTGAGGAGGAGTCTCCTTCCTCTAATAGAAGACCTCCATGGAGTGTGAACGAGGCGGCTGGAGTGAAGGTTAAGACCCTCGAGAATGAATACAACGACGCAGGGAGCTAATTTCAGGCGCTTCGCAGAATCCCTATATATAGAGAGAGAGAGAGAGAGAGAGAGAGAGAGATCAAAGTGGTTGCCTGCTTCCTCAGTAATAACTTCTGTAATTACAACAAATAATAAGTAATCTATTAATTACCTTAAATAATAATTGCTTCGGTAATACTTTCAAATAATAATGACTAGCACTCATTCCAAATAATAATTACCGAAGAGGGCAAGTGCAATGATACAAACAAGAGTATACGTAACTAACGAGGCAATTCAATGACGGGAGGGTTAAAGAAAATGAGCATTAACAAAGAAACCAAACTGCTTCATTCTGATTCGTAACAAAGTAAATCCGAGGAGAATATGTATGTGATATATATATATGTATATATATATATATATATATATATATATATATATATATATATATATATATATATATATATATATATATGCGTTTAGGTAAGTGGAATAGTAAGAATTCCTTATTCCGCATGAAGATTCTCCTGGAGTTCCTTAACCCTCTTCATGAGAGTTGAGGCTATGATCCAGTCGTATGGGTAGCGCTCCTGAAGAGGGTTGAGGTACTCCAGGAGAATTTTCTAGCGGAATAAGGAATCTTCACTATTCCCTTAACCTAAATATTTTATAAACTGACAATGGTTTATAAAATAGAGACAGCGTATTTATACAAAGCAATGTTTTTTCCTCTAAGGTCAGATTTTTTATGACCTCTGATAAGTTTGATTTGAGAAAGAAAGATAGGACTGGATTTAAGGAAAACAAACCGGAGCTAATATTTAGATTCCTAATCTCCAGCACAAAGGGGAGAAATGTAAATATTAGCCCCTGTATTTAATATTGAGGAGTAATGTAATCCCAGAGCCACGAGAAACAGATGGAACATCATTTAATTTTCCACACAACGTTTCGAAAACTACAAGTTTTCATCTTCAGGCTAAAATACAAGATTAATAAAGTTAATTCATATAAAGAAAATATGAACAGTCAATGGTTGAAAAGACATTGGATTGCTTTTAAAATAACTAATTATAAAATACTAAAAAAATGTATATTAATGTAAAACAATAAGAATTTTTTTTTAATTGACAAAAGAGAATAAGTTTTAAATTTGTTTAAAATACGAACAAACAGGAGTATTTTCAGCATGATTGTCATTAGTTGACTTTGCTACAAGACTGGAACATAATTCCATGTCGCTATGTTCCGCTTCTAAGCCTTCGACACCCTCAAATCTTGCCCCTCCTTGATATATAGAAAATTTGAATTTATGTGGAAGGGTGGAAGGAAATGACCATATTGGGGGGGTTGGAAATAAAAGTGAGTAAAAGAAGAAAGGAATTTGAAAAAGGGTACGGGGTTGTTCTTTCAACGCGAATATGTGCATAAAAACACATGGGATAGGCAAATGAGAGAGTCAGTCGAGACTAGTTCAAAGAGGAATGTGAAATGGAGGAATGAGAGGTGTAAAGTTATATTTTGAAGTAATATTTATCGATTATATTCTAAAACGCATTTACTGTAGTGTTTTCAATGATATTTCATTTTATAAATGATTACTTTCTGCATAAAGTATATACGATGACGAAACAGTTGGGCACATCGATCATAACAGAATTCGATTTATTTAAAACATTCCTAAAAATATTTGTGAACTTTAAATCTTGTAATTTTAAAAATTTTCACTCGGGCTTAATTCCTTTAAAGTTCAATGAACTTTTAAACGTTGAAAATGCTCTAGAAATGTAAAATCATTTTCAGCGTTCATTTTCAATATACAATAGAAAAATATAAATGTTGTGGTATAGGAAGGACCGAGTGATGACTGGATTTTGTACGGGGTTGTTTACGTACTTCAAAACCCCGCCGTGATTACGTTTTATCTCTAAGAGTGCTATATACTTATTAATTATTATTATCTTGATTATTACTGATTTAACTTCAAGGGTTCCTAGTGCCTTGCTTAGCGTTTCGAGGATTGAATAAAAGTTTGTTAAACAAAACTAAAACTTTAATTAAAAAAAACAACATGAATTAACGAAATTTGACACCTTAAATGCACAGAAATGACTTCAATAAATTTAAGTGAGGCTTTATAAAATGACATACTTAAAATGATAGTGATGGTTGACCCACAGCTCACTTCAATATAAAAAAAAAATGCAAACGCACTTTACAGAAACGGATACCGGGGTTTAAATACCACTATACTTCGACTAGAATCGGGTTTGAGTCTGACCTCAGGAATTCTTGTTGTCTGGATGATGCGTGCCACTTGTCCAGATGTCTTGTATGGGCGAAATAGCTTTAAAGCTACGGAGGCCTTTGGCGCGTGTGACAGCTGGAGAGACTCACGCCTTTGGTAGAAAATGATTTCACCACGGGACAGTGAAAGAATGTTTCTTTCTTCTCTTCGGATTACTCTGGGGATTAATTTGTGCTGGCTAGCGATGAGCCAATGCGGGAATCCTTTGACTCAGGGGAGTGCTGGGGGGGGAGTTCACTCGAGGGGTTTCCTTAAGGGTGAGGACTATCTTGGTGCCTTGGGCTACTCCAGGATAGATGGGGAGGGGGTTCTCTGAAGAGAGTAAGTTGAACTTGATCAAGTTAACTTAAAGTTCGGTGTGATCACCAGGAACTAGCTCGAGGATGAGCTTCTTCTTAGTCCCTTCTGTTTGTAGCCCGGGCCTCTTGCCGTGAACTTCGTCGCCTTGATGATTAACGTAATCTACCACGTCTTTCCAAAGATCTTTTCTTTTATACGTCGTCACCGCACTGGAGTAGGGGCAGGGGATAATGCGTCGACGTGCAGCATGAAGTCTCCTCTTCCAACGGTTTTTCTCAGGGCGTCGTACCTCTGGTTCTGAGGGTCCTTCTAGCTTGAGGGAGACGCTCCTCCACTTTTGCATCTGGGGTGAAATTGAATATCCGCTCTTAGGGGAACTCTTGAGTTTCAACCTTTCAGCTTATTTTCGAGACAAGGGGGGAGAGAGAGGTGGTTACGAGTTTGGGCTATGTTGTCTACACTGCCAGGACCTTGTGGTTAACGACCAGCTGCTCAACTGAGAGGGGAGGGAGAGTATCGATTCCCTTACAAACCTCCCTTCGAAGAACTTAATGAAGGGGAGGGAACTCCAGTGAACAACAAAAATAAATAACTAAACATAATGGACACGAGCAAACTTGCATGTCTTTGAACCTCCTACTGATTATCACGGCTAACTGGGGTCAACCATACTCTCACCTTAAATTCCTCTAAACTTGGGCGCACGCGCGCGTGCTTACAAAGTCAGCGGATAGAAATAGGCCTCGCGAGCCTACTGGGGGGTATGTTTCCCAACATAATTTAACATATAAACAACACAAAACATAATTCATTGCTTACACCAACACAAAAAAGGAGCCTGGCTCGAAAGTGGTATCTACCCAGCTATTTTCTTACATTTCTACACTTTTTCGAACTTAAATCCAAACACTAACTACTAATACAAAAAAAAATTAACACATGGTATTACGATTACCAGGTGCTGAAATAAGCCTCGATGGGGTTTCGACTGAGGTTATAGAGTGGCTTTATCTTACCGGCCCCTTTAATATAGCCTATATTAAAGTGGTGCTCTATGACCATTACTTTACCGCGCCTGAGTCGGCCGTTCGGATTATTGAGTCTACCCAAGTATGTCACAAAATGGTAATGGTATTCCAACCTACTAGAATTACCCTATTTATGGTACTTGAATAATTTTAAACTGCCTCTTATGGCTAGAGCGGCCTGTTGCAGTGTGTCATAAATAATGGGAGCGTGAGTCCCATAGTCCTCCTTTAACAAGGTACACTGGGAGATTGTGTCTGGGTTCGATCTCACGGAGTTAAAAAAAATTTCCTTGCGGGATCTTTACTGGGCGTGGCGCTCACGACAACTTGGAGTTTTAGTGGTACTCTGTGGATGCTTCGTTCTGTGGAAGACTACTGGGGGTAGAGGATACTCACTATCCGCCTCTACCATCTGACTCGGTTTACCTGGGTGGGTGTACCGCATTTACACTTCCATTTTCCTTCATTGCCACCCAATTTGGCTAAGTTCTCCTCATAGGTACTGTCTTAGGTACACCTACATGTACCTCTGTTCAACGCGAGGTCAATCAGGAATAAGTTTCTTGAGCTCCGTGGCCTCGTAGCAACAGAGGAACCTGAGATGGTGGCCATAACGGACACGTGGATTAAAACTCCAAGCCGAGATTTTGAAGGTGAATTCACGATTCCCGGTTACCAGCTCTTCCAGAAAGATAGGCCAGGCAGAGAGGGTAGAGGTGTGATGTTGTATGTCAAGGATACAATCAAATCTACGAACTCCAACGTTATATCCAACCACGGGCTCCTAGGCGTTGACCTAGAGATCGGTCCTGTCAGATACAGGACCCTGCTGCTTTACAGACCCCCTTCCCAACCCGTTGAGAAGGACAGGGAACTGTACCAGCTGCTGGGTGAGCTGGTTCAAGGCAGAGTGTGCATCGTTATGGGCGATTTCAACAGCCAAGTTGACTGGGAAACCAGAGCAGCCTGTGGCGAGAGCGCGCTACTCCTGGAGTTCGCCAAAAACGAGTTCCTCACTCAATGGGTCAGAGAACCGACGAGAGGAGACAATATCCTCGACTTGGTCTTCACCTCTGAGGATGATATCGTTGAGGATATCTCTGTAGGCGAAGAGCTCGGTGGCAGTGATCACCAGCTAGTTAGATTTAGCGTCAAGATCACGAAGGTAAGGTCTGTTGCCAGTCAATCAAAGAAACTTGACTTAAGAAGAGCAGACTTTGCAAGCCTTCGAGCTGGACTGACTGACGTGAGGCTAGAAGTGTGCGATGCCGTTGAAGACTCGTGGAATAGTTTCAAAACCACATTCATGAGTCTTCAATCGCGTTTCATTCCTCTGAAATGCTCCCGTCTGTCTTCTGTTCAACCTAAGTGGTTTAATCGAGAAATCGGCCAACTGCTTTGGGAGAAGAGAACTATGTACCGGCAATCGAAGATCTCGGGTGACTTTGATTAATACCGGAGGCTAGCCAGGAGAGTGAAGTCCAGCATAAGGGCGGCTAAGCGGTCTGAGGAACTCCGAGTGGCGAGACTCTGTAAAAAGAATCCCAAGGAGTTCTGTGGATATGTAAACAGCCGTAAACCAATCCGTCGAACGATTAACCCTTTGACGAACGAGGAGGGGACATTAAAGCATTCAGATGCAGAAAATGCTAACCTACTTAACGACTACTTCTCTTCAGTGTTTACTGAAGAATGTGGTCCCATCCCCCAGCCGACGAATTCCTACTCGGGGGAAAAGCTGGAGGATATGGACTTCACCAAAGTTGAAATCAAAAAGAAGATCACTGACCTAATGACGAAAAAGTCACCTGGCCCAGGTGGGTTTCTACCTAAAGTGTTGAAAGAAGTGCGCGATCAAGTGTCACGACACCTGAGCGCAATCTTCAACATGTCAATCCGGACCAAATGCGTTCCTAGAGACTGGCGTGAGGCGGAGGTGACTCTAATCTTCAAGAAAGGAGATCGTAACCAACCGTCGAACTACCGACCTATCAGTCTGACTTCGATAGTCGGTAAACTCATGGAAAGCATCATGGTGGACAAAGTGACGTCGTATTTAGAGTCAAACCTGCTACTGAGGAGTTCCCAGCACGGCTTCCGAAGGCAACGGTCATGCCTGACGAACCTTGTAGAATTCTTCCACTTCGTTTTCAGTGAGCACGATCGGGACAAGGAGGTGGATGTGGTCTACCTAGACTTTCAGAAAGCCTTTGATAAGGTACCACACCGCCGCCTTTTCTGGAAAGTGCGAGCACTTGGCATAGACGAAAAGGTAGCCGGCTGGATCGAGAACTGGCTAAGTGGCAGACGGCAACGGGTGGTGGTGAATGAACAGACTTCTGAGTGGGTGCCCGTTACTAGCGGGGTGCCTCAAGGTTCTGTCCTGGGACCACTACTATTCATCATCTACGTCAACGACATGGACGGTGACATGGTTGCCAAGATTTCCAAATTTGCCGATGATACCAAGCTTGGTATGAACGTTGCAAAGGATGGAAATACTGCCCGCCTGCAGGAAGATCTTGGGAAGATTGGGGAGTGGTCGGACACGTGGCAAATGCCTTTTAACGTGGGCAAATGCAAAGGGATGCATATCGGCCACAGAAACCCCCAATCTCAGTATATCCTTGAGGGCACTGCTATTGAATCCACCGACACTGAGAAGGACTTGGGTGTAACAATCACTAGTGACCTCAAGTTCTCGAAACAGTGCATTGAGGCGGAGAAAAAGGCCCAAAGGATGCTAGGCTATATTAAGCGCCAGTTTGGTTATCGGAACCAGGAGATTGTACTGTGCCTGTACAACTCACTTGTCCAACCACACCTGGAGTATGCCGTACAATTTTGGAGTCCTTCGTTTCGAAAGGACATCGCGAGATTGGAACGCGTACAAGCCAGGGCAACCAAGCTGATTCCGTCTATCCGACATAAAAGTTATGAGGATAGACTAAGGGAATTAGATCTGTTCTCGTTGGAAACCCGTAGACTGCGTGGTAAGCTCATCGAAGTTTTCAAAATACTTCGAGGGTTCGACAATGTTGACTACCGGGATATTTTCACTCTGAGTGAGAACAGAACGCGCAATCACGGCTTCAAACTTGAACTGAAGCGTTACAACCGCAATCTGTGTGGAAACTTTTTCACTTACAGTATCTGTGGTATGTGGAACGCACTTCCAGTGGAAGTTGTCAACAGTGAATCTGTTGACCAGTTCAAGTCAAGACTAGACAAGGTCTTGAAAAGTGGCGGTTTAGGGACGCAAAACAATTGAGCAGCCTTGTGCCCACTCGATTGCTAGTCCAAAGGTACCCTCTTTGAATGGACCGTAAGGTCTCCTAGGGTACCTTCTTTCCTTGTTGTTACTCTTCCCTACTTCCTTCTTTCTCCATCATCACCACATTTGGCTGGGTTTTTATCGTAGGTACTTCCTTAGGTACACATGCTGGTACCCCTTCACTACTTCCTTCTTCATCCATCGTTACCCCATTTGGCTGGGTTTTTATCGTAGGTACTTCCTTAGGTACATATGCGGGTACCTCTTCGCTACTTCCTTCTTCAATCCATCGTTACCCCCATTTGGCTGAGTTTTTATCATAGGTACACATGCTTGTACATCTTCCCTGCTTCATTTTTAATCCTTCGTTACCCCCATTTGGCTGGGTTTTCATCGTAGGTACTTCCTTAGGTACACACGCTGGTACCTCGTTACCCCATTTAGCTGGGTTTTCATGGATGGTCCTTTCCTGGGTCCAGGCCCGGATGAAGCCGCCTCGACCACCATCTGATCCTCTCTAGATGCCCTTTCATGTGCAAGCACTGTTTCTTTTTCTTCTCTCTCTTTACTTTCTCGCCGTATTCTTCTTTCTTCGTCTTCTCTTTTTATCATTATTCTTCTTTCTTCGTCTTCTATTTTTACCTTTTTCTTCTTTCTTCAGCTTTTATTTCTATCCTTATTCTTAATTCTTCTGCTTCTCTTTTCAACTGTATTATTCTTTCGTTTGTTTTACTTCCCCTCAGTATTCTTCTTTCTTCGTTTCCTTTTTTCACTGTATTCTTCTTTCTTCCATTTTTCTACCAAACTATATTCTTTCTTCTTCTTCTTCTGTATCCTACTGTATTATTTCTTCTTCTGAACTTGATCAAGTTAACTTAAAGTTCGGTGTGATCACCAGGAACTAGCTCGAGGATGAGCTTCTTCTTAGTCCCTTCTGTTGGTAGCCCGGGCCTCTTGCCGGGAACTTCGTCGCCTTGATGATTAACGTAATCTACCACGTCTTTCCAAAGATCTTTTCTTTTATACGTCGTCACCGCACTGGAGTAGGGGCAGGGGGGAATGCGTCGACGTGCCGCATGAAGTCTCCTCCAACGGTTTTTCTCAGGGCGTTGTACCTCTGGTCCTGAGGGGCCTTCTGGCATGAGGGAGACGCTCCTCCACTTTCGCATCTAACGTGAAATTGAATACCCACTCTTAGGGGAAATCTTGCAGTTTAAACCTTTCGGCATCTTTTCGAGACAAGGGGCAAGAGAGAGGTGGTTACGAATTTGGGCTACATCGCGTATACTGCCAGGATGTTGTGGTTAACGCCAGCTGCTCAACTGCGAGGGGAAGGAGAGTATCGATTCCCTTACAATAAACATAAATATTTCAATGGGTTAAACCACGTGCCGTGGATAAATAGTAGCCCTCTCCTAAAGTTATTTCTCCTCTTCTGAACATTAGTCGGTCTCAGATTTCCTTTTCTTAGTGTTAAAAACCTGTCCGTCTCAGTCAGCTACCCAATTGATCGAAACTCACGTTCGAAAATCGTTGCTCGAAAATATAATTGTCCGAATGAGCAATTTTTCGAATTATACCTAAAATAAATAGTGATTAGAAAATTTAAATAAAATTCTAAAATTATCTAATGAAAGGAAATTATTTAAAAAGGAATAAAATACTAATAATCTTATGGGAGAAAACCCTAACTCAATCTGGGAAGCAAAAGCTAACGTAATTTTAAACCGAAATCGGAAATATTTAGGGCAGTTTTTCTGGCAACTTATATTTTTAAGGTTTCCTATGAACCTAGAATTTGATTTTAATTTTCGAATTTCTTAATAATTATTTATTTTAGGTATAATTCGAAGAATTGCTAATTCGAACGTTGATTCAAACAATTATATTTCGAACCAATGTTTTCCGAACCTTTTAGAACAATTGTATTTCGGAAAACGGTTTTCTCATACCTTTTTTTCCGAACAACAGTTTTCGAGCAATTGTATTCCGAACAACGGTTTTGAATTTTTGTTTTCCAAACAATAATTTTCGACAAATTATATTTCCAACAACGGTTTTCAAATCCTTGTGTTTCGAACGACGGTTTTCGAACGATTGTATTTCAAACAATAGCTTTCGAATCCTTGTTTTCCATATAAAGGTTTTCGAAGAAGTGTATTTAAAACAAAGGTTTTTGAACCAATGTTTTTCGTACAACGGTTATGGAATAATTGTCCGTATAAGGTTTTATCGTGGTTGAGTTTCAAAAAAACTTCCAGCAGCCATTATGGAATGATCTCATTAACAAGAGAAGTGATTCTAAGAGACTTTCCGGATGGTGTGGAAAAAGAATAAGTAGATTTAAGTACCATTCCCATATAAATGAACGAGGCATCTCATAAGAAGGGAGAAGATAGTTAAGAAGAGCAGATTAAGGACCTAAAACTTTGTAGAACACCAAAACGAACTTAAAAATAACAAGATTGCCTTGACCTAATCATGAAAATCAAGATTCTTGTAACCTATTCTTATAAATATCAAGATTGACTTGACCTAATTTTGAAAATATAAAGAATGCGGTCACCGGATCTGAACATATCAAGATTGTTGTTAATTATTTTTTTTTAAATATCAAGAGCTGTGTCAACTTATTCTTTGCCAAAATTCTGAAACCGATACCAACTATTAAAAACTCCGCGATTCTTCCGATCTCGATTTCAATTCCTGAAAAATTTACGATTCTTCTAATTACGATTCCAAATCCCCTCGCCTCAAATCGGCGATTGTTACTAAAAAATGTGCGATTTTACCGATCTAAATTCTAATTCATGAAAAATATGCGAATTTTCGATCACGATTTGATTTCCTGAAAATTGCGGGATTTTTATATATCCCGATTATAATTTGTGAAATATCTGCGATACTTCCGATCCCGATTCCAATTCCTGAACATTGTGTGATTCTTCCGATCTAGTTTCCAATCCTGAAAAACTTGCGATTTTTTCTACTTCGATTAAAATTCTTGAAACATCTGCTATTATTTCGTTCCCCATTAATCGATCCATCGCCAGTTCTTTCTCTCATCGACGATCAATCCACCCAACCCTATTTTCCCTCCCACTTCAATCCCCTCCCTCTTTGCCTCCCTCCATACAAAGGTAACTGCCATCATTCCGGAATATGGAGAGGTTTAGGAGAGTTGGCGTTAAGGAGTCTCCTCTTTAAACCCCTCGGGTCATATACTTTCCACACATTTTCTCTTCCCGTAACCTTCAAACTCTTTCTGGTCATACCATCATTGGTTTCTTTTTTTATATTGAATACGGCTACAAATAAATACCTAATGCTTGCCTTTATATTAAAGTGTAGATAATGTGAACATACCCATATGTATAGAAATTTAATCCACACGAAAGAGAAAACAGACGAATTAAGATTACTCTCATACTTGTCGATGCGCGTGTGGACATTGGAAAGAATAACAAAAGTGAGTACTAGAGTACTACCACGCTATAATATCCAGGTTATGAAAGAAAAACGTGCCTGTGACATAACGCATGAAAGTTTTATTGCCTTTCCTTCTTCCGAGAAAAAAAACAAAGGCAAAAAAGCAAAAATCCTCCACACAGCCCCCTCTTATCTCCTTTCTCCTTTGCCCTATCCCCGTCGTCCCCCACTTTCTCCGCCCCCTCTCTTCCCTTCGTAACTAAACCATTTTACCAACTTCTTCAAAAGCTTTCCTGTCATAATGCTCCCTTGGTTTTCGGGAGGTCTAAATAACAAAGTATATACTAATGAAGTCCGGTAACTAAGAAGTGACGTCTTCTCCGTTTCCTTGGGTAACAGAATTGACGAGGGACGAAAAGAAGTTGATTTGGATTGGCCGAAAACTGAAGACCTCGGAAGAGGTGATGACAAAGCAATTAAAATTCTCAAATTTTCGACAAACGTATCGGCCGATGACCTTGATAGATATGGACCAGGCGCGGTGACATGGGCGACAGAGAGGGTTAAAGTGCCCCCCACCCCAATTTCAGACCAATTTATATTTATATTTCTTTTTAAGTCCTACTTGAATTATGCTATTCAGAGAGTTATGTAATAATATAGAATATATAAAAAAAGCGTTGCGATCGAATGTATCTCAAATGATACATGTCTAAAATAGAGATTTAAATCTCAAAAATAATTACTAAATTCAGTATTATTCCTTCGCTGATGTCCAAAAACTACAATTCATAATTTTTATGATGTGTGGAAAAAATCGGATCTGAGAGTGTTAGTGCTCACTCCTGTACGAAAGAATGCGATTTATGACTCAATATTGTGTAAGATAACCATTATTAATCATCGATGTCCTTTGCTCCGACAACTCAGAGGAAGGAATTCAGGTTAGTCCCCCACCATTTTTTTTATCCTGGATCTGCCAGTGATATAGACAGATAACGTGGTAACGGTGAGATGATGAAATAAAAGGGGGCTATGGGCACAAGGGAGGAAAATATGAATGGAGAGAAGAGAAAGTAAGTTATGCACGAGAAACTTGTGAGCGGCAACCACGTTCAGAATTACACTTTTCTTGCACAGAGAACAGTAGATGAATATAAAAGTAGGATTGATCTCTTCCTGGTAGGAAGACATTAATATATTTAACTATAGGCAATATATATATTTCTGTATTTATGAATATATTCAATCCTGATTAACTGAATTTTAGGCATTATATGAACGACCTGATCACTTTGTGACTTTAAACAAATATGAACCTTCGATACTATTGGCTCTATCATGGTAGGAATTGTTTGGAGGGGGGACGAAAGAATTTGTACACTAAGAGGATAAGGATGTGTTTGAAGTGAACGCTGCGAAGGACTGGAGTATGTTCTTACCTAACAAGTGAATTTTGTGTTTAAGGTAAATTTGGGTGGTTTGTGCATAAGAAAACAATAATGAATTCTAGTAAAGCTCTCTTTTAGTCCTACCAACTGGAGAAAGTCCTGAGAGAAGGAGCGGATCTTGAAGGCATCCTTGACTCACTCAAGGAGGAGGATTTTTTTAATAAAATTTAAGGAAAAAACTAAAGTGCAGGATATCTCCTGCAAAATGTTTGTTCGGATAGAGCTGTAAATAAAATAGTGAGGATAGAGGTAGTGAACATGTGTCGAAGATATATGGCCGCAAATCCTCTCCAAGCATCATGGTTGATGCTGCATCGCTGAGCGTATCGCAGTAAGCATATTTTTCCACATTATAGGATCAAATATATAAAAAGCATTATCTCTTATACCACCCAGACAACTACGAGGAACAATCAGTAGAGGCAAAGAACCATAACATAAGTGTAGCAGAATGGCCCTTTTGATCACCCCACACCTGACACCCCTTTTGTCGTGCTATTCTTTGTGGTCGTGAAATACTTCTTTGAAGAAGTAGGCTTTGATCTAAGAGTGCTAATATTGTTGTTTTAAATAAGAGCCGTTTCAAACACGTAAGGATATGGAGAAACGCCCAGGAATTCCCAAAATATACTTATATTTTAAATTTAACAAGTTACTACACAAAAACAAAACATGAACGACAGAAATAATCCGAATATTAAAATACACAATAATTACTTCAATTAGCTTGACCCTCTAAAATTAGCTAAATTCGATATGCACTTCAATATACATGAAATATGCTAATTGTCCCTATTGGAGTTTAAATACCTTAGGAATTTTATTGTCTCCAAGACGCGTGCCGACCGGCCAGATGGAGGTGGTCGAGATCACGAGGTACTTTGGCGAGTGTAGCAGATAGGGGTCCACACGGTATTCAATGGAGGGGGGGTCTTCAAGGACGAGAACAATCACGGTGCTTTAGGCGGCGAGAGTAAGTCAAACTTGGTTCTTAAACCAAGTTAACTTAGATTTCGGTGTGACCACCGGGTAACGGGCTCGAGGGGGAGCTTTTCTCCTTTGTTACGTAATTCCTCATGGGCGAGGACTGTACTTGGAGAAAGGTCTTATTCAAGGGCGAGGATCGAGGAGGAGGGGTTTCTCTGACAAGAATAAGTTGAATTTGAATAAATTAACTTAAAGTTCGGTTTGGTAACCAAAAACTAGCTCGACGATGAGCTTCTTCTTAGTTCTAGTCTTCCTTAAGGGCGAGGATAACGGAGGGGGGTTTCTCTGATAAGAATAAGTTGAACTTGGTTCCTCAACCAAGTTAACTTATGAGTTTGGTGTGGCCACCGGGTAACGGGCTCGAGGGGGAGCCTTTTCCCTCGTATTTTCTTAATTCATCAAGGACGAGGAATATCCCTGGGCTTTACGATGCACCAGGATATGAGGAGTCTCTCTGACGAGAGTAAGTTGAACTTAACCAAGTTAACTTAACGTTTGGTTTGAAAACCAGGGACTAGCTCAAGGATGAGCTGTTTCTTAGCCCCTCAGGTAGCCGTGCCTCTCTTGCAGGGGACTTCGTAGTCTGGCGACCCAAGTATTCTACCTGTCCAGTCTCGGTAGCCCGGTCTTAATATGGGGACTTTGTAGCCTGGAGACTGACGTATTCTACCGCGTTTTTCCTAAGTGTTTCTAATTTATACCTCTTCATCCCACTGGGGTAGGAGTAGGAGGGGGAGGGGCTTGTGGACGGGCCCAGGAGGGTTCTTATTCCAACGGTTTTTCTCACCAAGTCTTACCTCAGCTCCCGTTAGCTTTTGAGCTTGAGAGAAACGCGTCTCCAATTTCTTATTTGTAGTGAAATTAAATATACTCTCGTAGAGAAGATCTTGCAGTTTACAACCTTTCGGCTTTTCATGCAGACGAGTGGCGAGTGTCTGTGGTTACGAGCCTGACCCGCGTTGCCTGGCCCGGATGTTCTTGCGGTTACCATCTCGGGTCTCCACTGAGAGAGAACGGGAGGGTGACGATTCTCCTACAATAAGGTTTTTACAAGCTAGAATATGGTCATTAAAAGAGACAGGTGGAGGGAGGTGCACAATTTAAGGTCTTATATGTAAAAAGAAGGACCTCAAAGGCAATGATTCTATATTGAATGGGCAGCCGGTGTAGCTCGTGAAGCATATTGTATTTCATATTCCAAATGAGGTCTTACAAGCGCTATATAGTTGGGGAGATTAATTTTTTTTATTTTAAATGCAAAAATGTCTAGCTATGTTTCCTAGAATGCTATTCGCTATTTGGGACGTTACAGTACAATGTTTAGATAATTTTTGAACATTCGGCAATAAGACGCCTAAAGCCTTTTCCATGTTGAATGTGTTTAAAATTTTGTCACTCATATTATAGCCACTTCCGAGATTGTAATAAGCTATGTTCATTAGCCTGCGCCAGTCAACATAGAATTGCACCTGCCATCTTTTCGACCATTTTACTAATATAACCAAGTTTGTTTGCAAGTTTCACAATCACTGATATTTTGCCTTAGTACCTAGTTTTGTGTCATCAGCAAATTTTAAAATTATATATATATATATATATATATATATATATATATATATATATATATATATATATATATATATATAGTACAAGAAAGAGAAATTGGACGCGAATTAGCAATGAGACAAGAAACAGGAGTTTTTTAGAGATAAGAGAAAGGGACATTAGAAAAAGACTAGAATCAAAGAGAGCAGAGGGCGGCACAATGAAGGCAATCCTTTACCGAGAAGACAGAGATAACGCCAGGGAAAAAAAGTTTGAAATTCCTGGCCGGGACACGAACCCGGGTCTGCTGATTGCCGGTCAGATGCTCTACCGCTGAGCTACCAGGCACAGTGACTCTACTTCGCCCAAAGCGTTACCCCATCAAGCCCAGTATCTCTCTAAGCTAAGAAACACCAAGGAATTTTTATACCACATCTTCTTACCCGCTCACAATTTAAAGGCTCATCCCCAAGGCACATACAAAGAAGAAGGAGCAAATGCAAGTTCTGCGGGTGATAACAACCACCACAGGGCTTTCGCCATATTTATTTTCTGCCTTTCAAAACAATTTTGAAGACAGAAATAAAGGTGCAGCAACCTTGCATTGCCGACCATATTACAATATAGTACAAGAAAATGAAATTGGACGCGAATGAGCAATGAAACAAGCAACAGGAGTTTTTTAGAGGTAAGAGAAAGGGACATTAGAAGAAGACTAGAATCAAAGAGAGCACAATGAAGGGCGGCACAATGAAGGCAATCCTTTACCGAGAAGACAGAGATAACGCCAAACTTTTTTCCCTGGCGTTATCTCTGTCTTCTCGGTAAAGGATTGCCTTCATTGTGCCGCCCTCTGCTTTTTTTTATTCTAGTCTTTTTCTAATGTCCCTTTCTCTTATCTCTAAAAAACTCCTGTTTCTTGTTTCATTGCTCATTCTCACTGAAAGATCAAAATATTAACGTACCTCTTTAGAATCACCAAACATTCAAATTGCATTGTGTACCCGGTTTAACTATTGAGATCATGAAATCGCCAAACGATGCATTTATTAAAATAACAAGATTGCATTGATCTAATCATGAAAATCAAGATTCTTGTAACCTATTCTTATAAATATCAAGATTGCTCTCAGGAAAAAATGCTGTCACCTAAACTGGAAATATGAAGATTCGTGTCACCTAATCTTCAAAATATCAAGATTGCCTTCACCTAATTTTGAAAATATAAAGAATGTGGTCACCGGATCTGAACATATCAAGATTGTTGTTAATTATTTTTTTAAAATATCAAGAGCTGTGTCAACTTATTCTTTGCCAAAATTCTGAAACCGATACCAACTATTAAAAACTCCGCGATTCTTCCGATCTTGATTTCAATTCCTGAAAAATTTGCGATTCTTCTAATTACGATTCCAAATCCCCTCGCCCCAAATCGGCGATTGTTACTAAAAAATGTGCTATTTTACCGATCTAAATCCAAATTCATGAAAAATATGCGAATTTTCGATCACGATTTGATTTCCTGAAAATTGCGGGATTTTTATATATCCTGATTCTAATTTGTGAAATATCTGCGATACTTCCGATCCCGATTCCAATTCCTGAACATTGTGTGATTCTTCCGATCTAGTTTCCAATCCTGAAAAACTTGCGATTTTTTCTACTTCGATTAAAATTCTTGAAACATCTGCTATTATTTCGTTCCCCATTAATCGATCCATCGCAAGTTCTTTCTCTCATCGACGATCAATTCACCCAACCCTATTTTCCCTCCCACTTCAATCCCCTCCCTCTTTGCCTCCCTCCATACAAAGGTAACTGCCATCATTCCGGAATATGGAGAGGTTTAGGAGAGTTGGCGTTAAGGAGTCTCCTCTTTAAACCCCTCGGGTCATATACTTTCCACACATTTTCTATTCCCGTAACCTTCAAACTCTTTCTGGTCATACCATCAATGGTTTCTTTTTTTTTATACTGAATACGGCTACAAATAAATACCTCATGCTTGCATTTATATTAAAGTGTAGATAATGTGAACATACCCATATTTATACAAATCTAATCTACACGAAAGAGAAAACAGACGAATTAAGATTACTCTCATACTTGTGGATGCGCGTTGTGACATTGGAAAGAATAAAAAAAAAGAGTACTAGAGTACTACCACGCTATAATATCGAGGTCATGAAAGAAAAACGTGCCTGTGATATAATGCATGAAAGTTTTATTGCCTTTCCTTCTTCCGAGAAAAAAAAAACAAAGGCAAAAAAGCAAAAATCCTCCACACAGACCCCTCTTATCTCCTTTCTCCTTTGCCCCATCCCCGTCGTCCCCCACTTTCTCCACCTCCTCTCTTCCCTTCGTAACTAAACCATTTTACAAACATCTTCAAAAGCTTTCCTATCACAATGCTCCCTTGGTTTTCGGGAGGTCTAAATAACAAAGTATAAACTAATGAAGTCCGGTAACTAAGAAGTGACGTCTTCTCCGTTTCCTTGGGTAACAGAATTGACGACGGACGAAAAGAAGTTGATTTGGATTGGCCGAAAACTGAAGACGTCGGAAGAAGTGATGACAAAGCAATTAAAATTCTCAAATTTTCGACAAACATATCGGCCGATGACCTTGGTAGATATGGACCAGGCTTGGTGACATGGGCGACAGAGAGGGTTAAAGTTTCCCCCCCCCCCAATTTCAGACCAATTTATATTTATATTTCTTTTTAAGTCCTACTTGAATTATGCTATTCAGAGAGTTATGTAATAATATAGAATATATATAAAAAACGTTGCGATCGAATGTATCTCAAATGATACATGTCTAAAATAGAGATTTAAATCTCAAAAATAATTACTAAATTCAGTATTATTCCTTCGCTGATATCCAAAAACTACAATTCATAATTTTATGATGTGTGGAAAAAATCGGATCTGAGAGTGTTAGTGCTCACTCCTGTACGAAAGAATGCTATTTATGACTTAATACTGTGTAAGATAACCATTATTAATCATCGATGCCCTTTGCTCCGACAACTCAGAGGGAGGTATTCAGGTTAGTCCCCCTCCATTTTTTTATCCTGTATCCGCCAGTGATATAGACAGATAACGTGGTAACGGTGAGATGATGAAATAAAAGGGGGCTATGGGCACAAGGGAGGAAAATATGAATGGAGAGAAGAGAAAGTAAGTTATGCACGAGAAACTTGTGAGCGGCCATCACGTTCAGAATTACACTTTTCTTGGATGAATATAAAAGTATGATTGATCTCTTCCTGTTGGGAAGACAGTAATATATTTAACTATAGATAATATATATATATATATATATATATATATATATACGGATTTACACGCCCTCGGTGTCCCCAAGCAAGATACATAGGCAGCACGATTCGCTCCCTGAGATCAAGGTTCTCCTCACACATGGGCATCAGCGCCCGTACTAAAAAAACACCTAATAATAAAGATCCATCTCCTATCAGAGCACATACAATCAAATGCAACGCGGATAATTTTACAATAATTGATGAAGATAACAATGAGAAAAGCTTAAGAATACTAGAATCCCTTTATATTAAATCCCGTTCCCCTAGTCTTAATTGTGACTCGTCCGCTGCTCCCCTACTTATGACATAACTCTACTACCAATACAATCTTACCTATGTCCTCTTCAATCTCCCCTCCCCACTTCTCTCTGGAGTCAGACCAACGATGGTGAGTGTTTTGATGGTTCTCCCTTGTATTCCTCTAGGATTTTTAATATTCTAACTCATTATAAATTATGTATTTTCTTAGGTTTTGTATTATAAAAAAGTCTCTCTTTTTGTAGATATTTGTCAACACTCTTAATATTCTAATTTCTAGACAATTTATTTGTATATTATAATTCATTGAAAATTATGTATTCCTTTATATCATAGAACCCGAAGATGAGCGGACAGCTCGAAACGTTGTTTATACCCAATAAATTAAGATGAATTTCTTCACTGTCATGGGTTAGCCGAGATTATAATTATATATATATTTATTTGTTTTATTATGGTTGATAAACCAAATAAACTTTGACTTGAGGCGAAATCATTTCTCACTCTGGCTGACTCCAACCAAAATTGGAGGTGTCTCCTGAGAATAAAACCAAATTGTCGGTAGGTTTGTCCGGGCTGAATCCTAGTCTGCCTAAATTTTATCCTATAGTCTTCATGATTTAGGTTAATGGCTCCCAGTAGTTTTGCTTTTAGGGTAGAATAGTCTATTGTCGCATCCGACGGTAGAGACACGAATATGTCTCTTACTCGGGTACTGAGTAGAGGGAGTAGTTTGGCTATACCGTCTGTCTCGATATCCCAGTGATTCACTTCAAAAAATATTTCGAAGTGCGAGAGGTACGCGTATAGGTCGTCTTCGTCCTTGTACGCTGGCAGCTTCATAGTTGGGACCTGCGATGTCCCACTCCTGGACCCCATGGACTGCACTTCCACTTGGTCCTTGCCAAATGCTCTCTCATGTTCTCGTATCTTTTCCCTCTCTTCTGCTACCATTAGTAACTTTCTCTCATTTGCTTCCCTCTGTAACTTTTTCTCTTGTATTTCGGCTTCCCTCCTGTCTTTTTCCTTGACGTAGGCATTGAGTTCTTTGCCTGTTTGTCCCAGGGTTTGACCTTGTTTAGAAATATTTTTCAAACGAGAACATATTGGCTATATTCGTCGAAACCTCACCGATTTAACGAACGTTACGTATGCAACTTGGAGTCCCTTAGCCTTTCCTACTCTAACCTTACCTTTTTCTAAACCTCTTGATTCGATTATTCCTATCCAAAAACAAGACAAAACACTACACAACACTCTTCGTTAAGTTATAATTTCTATCTTCGTAACTACACTTCACTGAATCTTCAAGACTTGTTTGAAGTCTCCTTATTTAAATTTTCATCGAACGGGTTGGCAATTATTTGTTATGGGTAAGGGCTTTTTACTTTAATCTTAAATTTGGGTTCTTCTGACTTAACCGCAATAACTTGACACCACTTAAATATGTCGTGGGTTAGCCAAGATTATAATTATATATATATATATATATATATATATATATATATATATATATATATATATATATATATATATATATATATATATATATATTGTTTTATTATGGTTAATAAACCAAATAAGCTTTGACTTGAGGCGTAGGTTCGTGCCTCGGTGATAACTTGAGGATCGTTCTCTAAGAGTGCTAAACTTTATATTTATTCTAGGGAACGAATAAAAGGGGTTTCTTTCATGACTTTATCAAATATTGCCGCTTCAACTCGTTTGAGGATAATTAAAACAGTGCTTTTACTAAAAAAATAGACTTTAATGAACATAAACCCTCTCACTAAATAACATAAAAAAAACAGAGATCTAATACACGTATAAAAAGAAAATGAGATTACTTGGCGAACTCTCAAGGCTCGATTCCTAGATAGAATTTTACAGGCGAACAATTTTAAGTTAATATCTTTGTCATTAGCTAGACATCCAATAAACTAATTTTTAGGCACGGGGACATAAACAAAAGGATTATTCTTTACTTACATAAGGTAATAGAGATTAATACCCGAGACCAGTTAGAATATCTTCGGAGATTTTGTTCCTGAGAGGCTTAGCTCGAGTAGTTGGTTGTTTGTTCAATAGATGGCGTTCTTCGACCAGCCTGTCGATTTGACAGGTGACGTCACTAGTGATCTGTGTTGAGGGAGGCGGCTTCAAGCGAAAGCTTAATCCTTCTCTTTCTAGGCGATCGTGGTGACCTTGACCTCGTTTTCTTCCGGCCGAGAAGAAATAGTTGTCTTCTCTTGTTTTTGATCTAGTTGGGATTTGTCCAACTCAGATAGAGTAAGATTTGGAGTCCTCAAACTGGATAGATTGATACTTAATAATCTTGGGACTCGAACGGCGCCGAGCTGCCTTGGTACAATCTGATATTGCATAAGGACTGCAAGTTCTCTTCAACTTGCAATAACTTTGTACCGTTGATTTTTCTGTTTTCTTCTCCAACTCGAAAAATCTTCTGTCAACCGATGACTTTCTTGTCTCTTCGGTAGGAACGAACAAAAAGCCTGGTTTCCTTGTGTCAACCTGTTATGTACCCAAATTACTCTCGCAGAGTAATGGCGAGGTGGAGGGGGACTCGCAAGGTGAGACCCCAGGGTGGTCTCCCGGGCTTGGCGTCTTGTAGCTCTGAGAGAGGGTAATACGAGATCGGCAGTTTGCACTTTTGAATTGATTGTTTATAAGTACACCCTCGAAGGGCCTGCCTTTTGAGCTGAGGTCCGGAATCTGTCTCCTAAAATTTACCATTTTGCTCGTTCTCCTATGTTACCGGAGAACATCGGAGGTTCAAAGCTAAACCCAGATGTCTTTTGTTATTATTTATTTGGCTCTCCCCACCAAGAGGGAGGCCTCGATACATATATACACTAAACTCTTATACCTCTACATTACCTCTACATCCACATTTCTCTCATTCCTGGTGAAATTTTATATATATATATATATATATATATATATATATATATATATATATATATATATATATATATATATATATATATATATATATATATATATATATATATATATATATATATATATATATATATATATATATATATATATATATATATATATATTGGAATAATTGGAATTGAACCTTAAAATATTTGAAGATTCACTCGTTACTTTGGCCTATTTCATATTTAAAAATGTAAAAAATAAAAAGTTTAATATTTGGCCAATGGCCTTGCTGTATCCCTCCTGTGGCCAGACCGAAATAGGTAACAAACAGTGACGTCGATTAAGTCAAACGTGTGTCCTGTTGCTATTCAACATTCAGCAATGTTACACCAATTTGAACAAGACTCCCTGGTCGAAAAGTGTATATTTATTTATTTTAGAACTTAAACACTCTCTTTGCTGGGCCTATTATACCCTTGTGGAAAAGATAGTGGGAGAATTAAAATAGGTGTGAATGACAACCCGAGACAGAGGGCCACTACCTCTTGGAGCACTAGGGTTGGGAGGGAAGGTAGCGCGTGCTACTACTCCAAGTTTCAGTTGCAACAGGACCAGTATCCCTGCTGCACAATCCACCCTTTTGCGGGAAAACGTGTCGATGGCAACATAAGGCATGGCGATGCTCACGCTTCCTAACCAAAACACATTCTCCGCCAAGCATCAGAGATACTCTCTCGCTCTCTTTTCTACGGAACTCACCTGTCTCGTCTCCTCCGCATCAATTCCCGGCACCGAGAGCGAACAGCGCTTTTTAACTGGTATTAATGAACCTTTTAAGTGGCAGTGGTCGCGATATACTATCAGAGATATTTACCGTATTATACGTATGACTAGCAAGGTACCCGGCGTTGGTCGGGACAAAATGTCCTGTCGCAAATAATTACAGTCGCATATTGATTGAAATTCTTATAGTGTGGCACAAAAATATATTTGCTTGCTGATTATTATTATTATCATATGTGGGGTTGAAGGCAGACTCAAGAGAGATGCGCACTTTTCTTATCATACAAAATATAAAATATCATATAATATATAATGTCGTATAATATCGCATAATAGAGTATAATATTATATAATATTATGTCATATAATAGATCGAGCGTTTTATTGATACAGATAAACGTTTATTTAGAACCGGTTGAGATAATTGCCCTGAGGTTTTCCTTTTTAACAAATTTGAACATTAAAGACATTATACTTCCTTTTTTCCTTTATTTGTATCTCCCTCTATGTTAATTACCACAGGTGCGTATGATTTTTTTAGGAATTTTATGAACTTAAATCAATGGTTTGTTCTAATCTCCTTCTTTTTATTTAGATGTTTACAATGAATAACTGGTCCGCAACTCTTTGGTTGTCTACTTTCATGACCGTGCTGCTTCTCGTCAGTCTGTTGAACCCCGTCCAATCTCTTGCCGTCCATCCTGCTGTTCTGAAAAATTTTGTTGGTTCGTAGTCTTTCCTTATCAAAGACAGAATTCTAAACAAACAGGTTGTATCCTAAGTGTTTAGGGAAATTTACCAGTAAAATTAATTTCATGCTTCCCACTCAAAGTTACAGAACCTTTATATTGTCTGTATTAAAACACCAAATTTTAAATATTAAAAAAATGAGAGTTAATCGTTTAAAAATATATCTTCTGGAATTGTTTTTAGTCAGGTAACATCACATTTAAACTCATCATACTTTATGGGATGCCGCTGGGTCTCTACCTTGTTCCTTGCCAGTTTTATTTACTTATAATTCCACCCGTATGGGAATACCAGATCACAATCAAGAGTCTTTTGTACCCTCTCGGCTCTAATTGTTGTAAGAGGATATTCGAGTGTATATCTTCTACACATTTTCATTTTCTCTAACCCAAGTTTTAAATTCGAGGAATTTTTTTCATCATAAGATCTTTCCAGGACCTTACCGAGTACGCCATAGTGAGCCCATCCTTCGACAGTCGAATCCTTTTGAGCGTCCAGACACACTGGCTGACGTCACAGGAAACGCCCTAATAGCCCGAAAAGGCTATCCACCAAATTCACAAGTTTTTATGGAACCAAGACAGGCTGCTTTACACTCCAAAACCAAGGGACATCTTTATACTGACCAATCCATTAGGTGAATAATGCTTTCAGTCCTGCATATTGTGTAGTCTTTTTCGATATAACTCCGCTTTATGGGGGAGGGCACAATAGTATATTCTCTTGACTATCAAAGTTGGTCATTCTAAGAAAGTTACATAATCTAAGGTCCAATCTCTCCTTTGCAGTGGGTGTGACGGCAGTACCAGCTGTCGAAGAAATATGGACTCTACGTTGAACATTCTCATGAAAATGATGGAAACAGGTCGCTAACTTGTATCTTTTGCTTCATTCACTTCGCCCAGAGAAGAGAAACATTAGCTTGCTTGACTTAATGTTGGCATCAACTTTAACTTATTTAATTAAAATGTCTGAAGTTGAAGATCCTAGCGAGATTACATCAACTATAAGCTCAATTTGTAAACTAAAATGGAAGTCATTTAATTGACTGACTATGAATGATATAAGGCCTACTATCTACGGATGCACAACATAATTCTATTCATAGTTATCTCCATCCAGTGGTCAATATACACTTATTTTCGAGCAAAATGCACTTTGATGTAATGTCCACTTCGTTTACTAAAAGCAAGGTTGGTAGCTAGCCCTCAACGTTATTTCAAAAGACAGACCTAAATTTTAGAAAACTTACGAACACTGGAAATTTTAAATAAAGAAAACTCACAAACTTAATACTTGAAGAAAATTTTCCTTTTAATTTATAATTTCACCAATTCCATTCATGATAAATGAAAAAGACTGTTTCTAAAGTCCATTTTTGGCTTTATTGTAATTTCCGATTGGAATAAAGCCAATCTGAAATCGATGAATCTAATTTACAAATTAGATTAAGATAAAAATATAAAACCTGAATAACAATTTTACTTTTCTACCTCAAAAAGACGATGTGTGTGCAATGGAGATAGTTTAAGTATGCACATACACATACAAACATAATTACACGCAAATTTCAAGTACGAACGTATCGTTTGGCCAATATTTTTTGAGCGTGGAAATCCAGAATCTCAAATTTTTATTCAGATACACTTTTTTTAAAGTTTTAGAAAGAGAATTATTTATATATTTTTTACCTTTAATATTATTTAGTCGTAATGCAGATCATTATTTATAGTTATTTATTTGCACCACAGGTTGTGAAGCAATCCATATTGCTATTAATAATAGTCGTATAATTATCAAAAATTGTGATCAGCATTCATATTTCTAGATGAACTCGTTGTAAAAATAATTTCCGTTCAAAGTGTCGTAATTTAAGACAGAACCGGCTCTCTTTTTTACTCGAAATAAAAATAGGCTAAAGTTCGGTATTTTATTGACTAAAAAAGGCATAATTAGTTAGCATAATGGAAAATGGCCTTAGAAACGAGAGTCAAAAATATTTTTTCTGAGACTTGTCCCAAAATATCTCAAATTGCTTTGCTGTGTCGATGTGTTTATTTTGCTCTACTGTCTTCAAATGATATTAAAATAAATTCTAAATATAATTGTTTTCTCGCTACTCCTTGCATTACAAAAGAGCCTGTGTTTTTACCAAACCTTAAGGAATGGGACTAAACCAAGCCCATTACAGTAGAGTGATTTACGCAAATGGAACAGGCTCCAGTGTCGCTGATTGCACTTTTAAGGAGAAACACCTGAATCAAAAATCAAGGACACCCCCTCAGGAAGATGGCGGACGCCAATGGGTCAAAGATAATTAATAAATAATAATAAAATTGAATGGGTGGGAAGCTAAATAGAACCAACTGTTCCACTGTTGAATGCTAGAGCCTAGAGATCGGTTCTTGGGAGTTCTTCAAAATCAAGTTGGCAGTGAAACTATGTAAACTTGAATCTCTTAATTCCTCTGTTTTTTAAACTTCTAAATATAGTGAGATTACTCGTATGTTGTAACATACCAATATATGTGGCAGTTATGAGCCTACAAAGGTGGATAGACATCAGAAGAAACTCTCCTATGGGGCCGTTATAAGGAAAGAGACCTCCCAGCAAAATCAGTGTGGGTAATTATCGCCATTGTGTACGGCTCTGAATGGAATCCTTGGCTATTAGTCATTACCCACTTTGTGAAATTAAGAGTAGGGGGGGAAACATCTTATAAAAAGGCAATTTTAAAATTTCTCCAGTTTAGTTCAGTATCGGAAGTCTTGCCATTCACAGCAGCAGTTACTCGTTTTGCGGCTAAATTCTTCTCTTAATCGTTTTGTTTTATTTTGGTTGTTCTATATTTGCACATTTTGTGCATTATTTTTTTTGTGTTTTCAATGTTATCTTCTTGAAAGAGCAGTTTTCCAAGAATTGTGTCCTCAGATTCAGACTGTTTTATACCCAACTCACTCCTCAAACAGTTGTATGATGGGCAGTGCAATAGAAAGTGCTTAAGATTCTCTATCTCACCTTCAGAAACTGGGCACATTGTATTTCCATTTGAATGTATATTTCTGTCATATAGTGGCAGAGTATTTTTTTTGCTTTATAGAGTATAACTGATGAATATGAGTTGTCATAAATATTTTCTTCTTTTATCTCTTTTTGCCAATTTCTGTAGACCCCAAGAGTTGATTTCGTTGAGATTTCTTCCTTCCACAGTTTTAGGTCCCACTCAAATATTTTCTGGTTTTATTTCCGCCTTATTTTGAATTTTAATATACTTGATACTTATTTCTGAGCCACTTGATAGTTTTGTAAGGCCTTTGATAAATTTATGTTGTTTTTTTTCATATCATTCAATATACATTTCAAAAGTTCATTTCCTCCTTCCAAAATACTTTATATATATATATATATATATATATATATATATATATATATATATATATATATATATATATATATATATATATATATATATATATATATTCTTTTCATATCCTTGTCTTCATTAAAGATTATCTTATCTCTGCCCTCAAAGTACAGTTTAGGGCATATTTGCTGGCTCCCAAGATCTCCCTATACACACCATTCTCTATAGTTTGTAATTTCTTGACATCTGAATCATTTATATTAATAATATTGGATCCATATAGAACGGCAGCAAGGGCAACATTCTTTCACTAGGTCTTACCAATCACCAACATATGACAAGTCTTAGCTGTAGTTTATGTGTAGTTTTTAAAATAATTTCTTAAATCATTTATAGTTACTCCTAAATATTTAATCTCATTTACAACCATAATTCCTGCTATATCAGTTGTTTTTGCTTTCATATTCATAATTATTATGGTTCTTTTTGATGTATTGATTGTAAGACTGCTTCTTACCCAGGAGGCTTATTCAGGCCTATTAAAAATCCATTTTGATTTATAATATAAATTTGACCACAATTTCCTTCAAAATTTATTTCCTGATAATGCATTTTCCAATGCACGTAGCTGCTTACAAACGTCAAATATAGCGTTCTTTTCTTATATCGTAACACTCACCGTCGCTAGAGCTTTAACTTCAAGGTTAATTGAAAATGCAATGTAAATATCGTGAAATTTGTTTGGGCGATGAAAATAGAAAATTGTTCACATTAATTCCATTCATTTAGATTTTATTGATTTATGTAACACTTTTATAATATACAAAAACAAAGCCTAAATTATTTAAACTGTATATAAAATAAGATTTAGGCGAGGGGGGGAGTTTAACTCCCTCTGCCAGCCTTTGTTGGGTCTATACAGGCACGGAAAAGATAGTGGTGCAAAGGGAAGACTCGGGAGAGAGAGAGAAAGAGAAACTGTTATTTTCATAATATTTAATTAACAATTTTCAAGATCATCCGTATAATTTCATCCTAAGAAAACGTGAAATTTGATTTCTCTAATTGTCAATTTCATTGGTTAAAAATAAGAGAGAGGAAATGAGGATCGTGATGAAATCATTTAAATGAAAACGAAATATCTACCACTGGGTAACGTGAGAATCACATTATTAATACAAAGGGGATGAAATTCCTCGGTAAAAATTGGCACAATAAAATAACATTTTGTCCTGGTAAAGATCAGAAAGTGTATTTTTCTGTCTCAAATAGTCGACTATTTAATTACTTTTGAAAAGATTCATATAATTAGTAATAATCTGCGGTATCTGGTCATGGAAAATCCCTTTGGCGTAAAGTTTGGTGTAGGAACAAGGAATCCAAGATATTTTAATTTATAGACTATAAAGCTCCAATTATTTGACCTCTCTCTTGAATAATTTGATAATACATCACTTCTTAAAAAATATGTTTTATTTTCTATTTATTTTTGCAAGAATATTGTACCAAAGAGAGAACCAATATACCAACTTAAATATTAGTATGCACGATTTGAGTACTTGAAGTATTCATAGGTAATCAAATCTCACTCAAATACTAGTCATAGGTAATCAAATCTCACTCAAATACATTGTATTTGTTCGATGTTCTCATTATTAAAGATAATTGGTAATCTTATAATTGCCCTTGATTTGATTCGTAGAAGAACTTAATCTAAAGTGGAGGGTTATTTTCTACTCGTATTTCCATCCTTTGTTCTTTTGTGATCATGTAGCGAGCATTGTGCTCGGCTCTTCATTCGGAGCACATTCGACAGCAATTACTGCCTGTGGCTCGAAGGGAGGAAATACTTCATTCCCGCGTATTAAAGAGCCCGAAGATATCGAGAATAGCCCAAGTTATTGAAAGAGAAAGTACATCAAAATTCACGTACGTCCTCTCTTTTCGAAATGGCGTGGTGTGTTCAAGCGCAATGGTTTGTTTTGACGTTACTATAAAATAGAAACGCAAGCATTGTAGGTCATAGACCTTTTCTATATCACCCACTTTAAAGGCAAAGCGCATATAAATTTTCCCAATAGGTAAAGTAACCTTGTCTTAGATTTAATTAAATCTTTATGTAGTCAGACGGAGGCACCGCCATCCACTTAATATTTAGTCCCGTCTCACGAAATGGCCGGACAGAAGTGAGTGCAGATCTCTTGATTAACGATCATTTAGATTACAGATGACGAAATAATCAATTAATCAAATAAATTTCTGAAGATTTCAGCGTGAAGGACACTAATAAACCAAACAACAAAACCAACTTCTAACGATTAATTTTGAACACCATTCTGTTGGAGGTACTCCTGTATTTGCCATGTTGATGTGACATCTGTTTGAGAACAGGATCATTGTACACCGTCTATTAACAACATGGTTCCTAAAATTGGATCTGAACCGGCAGTAGTTTTCATATTTTAAATAAGTTCAAATAATGGTGGGTCTGGTCGAGGACAGTGCCATTGTACATTGTCTAGTATCAAGATGATTCCTTGAGTTGGATCTGAACCATTGTCCATTCCTTGTCCACGATAAAGAGGGTTCCTAAGATTTCATCTAAACTGTCAATGTTTAAAGATATCTTAAATAATGGTAACTTTAGTCGGGTTTTGAATCAATGGGCTGTCTTGTTCAGTCCGGAGAAGACTCCTGTCCAGAGATCCTTGCTTCCCAGGACTTTTAGAACCCGATTTGGATTCAAATGAAGATTTCCTCTTGATTTCTGAAGTCATCGCTCCCCGATCGCGTCCTTTGGCTCCGGAGTTCGCTTGCTCGTCGAACGAAATCGCTTTGCTTTGCGCCTTCAGGAAGGAGCTCCTTCTCAGGCTGGAGTAGGACGACTCCTCGGAGAGCTCTTCGTCAGGAAGAGGTCGAAGTTCTTCAGTATCGGCGGTGTTTTCGTTCGTCTTTGGGTTCTTTTGACCCCTACTGACCTTTATCACGCGTCTGTGGAAGAAGATGAGACAAATCAGTTCTAAGGTTTTTAACCACTGGAGAAATCTATTAGTTAAGAGGGTGGGGGAGGAGTTGGGACCACGCAGTTGTGCAACCACAATTCTACCTAATCTACCGAGACGCCTTTTTTTATTGATATCAAAATTATTAAATTCCGCTAAAAAATAATAAAATACAGCATATTTTAACTGTTATATCCACGTTACTTGGAACGTACTTTTTTGAGACTTTAGTAAGCAGCAGCAGTAGTAGTATTAGTAATAGTAGTGATAGTAGTAGTTGTAGTAGTATCAGCAATAGTAATAGTAGTTAAAAATAAGAAGCAAAAGGGGTCTCTGGCCGAAAGTTTATGGAGAGAGGTTCATAAATAGGGTGGTGAAGTTAGGATAAGTTAAAATGTGTGGAAGGTATATACCCGAAACCTCTGAGGAGGAGACTTCTTGGAGAGTTCTGGATATATAATATGGGGAAGGAGAAAATAGCATTCTAACGGAGAGTGGAAATATGGACCGTGGCCTAAAAGGTTCAGAAAGGATTTCCCGCCTCGGTCCTCGGGTTCGATCTCCCCCGAAAACACAGAAAATCGGCGCTCGCTGGTAGGGAATTCCCGCGCATACCCAATTACATCACTGCTACCTTTCACTGTTTTCATTCGCACATGCAACACATTACTCTTCCGTCTCTCCGAATCCGCCTGAGGTTTCTAATCCAAATCTCCCTGACTTTTAAACGGGTGGCTTTTCCTTAGGCCACGAAGGGTTTCAAACACTCTCTGGATGCTGGAAAACACATACGTAGCCCTCCCACCCCAAAAAATATAACAACACCCCAATGAGGAAAGCCTATATTACGGTGGTGCTGGCTTTCCTGTGATTGTCATTTTGATATTATGTTAGTTTCATTAAGGAGTCGCGTGGCATTAGTAAATAAACACATTAAACCATATTAAGTCGTATGCAACGCCTTAGCTTATTTCTTGCATGGTTGCAGGAGAGTTCAGTAACCCACTCCGACGCGCAGCTTACACCACGCCGGTAGTATTTTTATTCCAGCACAAAAAGGTTAGAGTAATATTAATAATAATAATACTTAGGCTCAGCAAAGAGCCTAAGATCCACTCGAGGGCAGGGCGGAAAGATTAGTTTTTCTTCCCTTTACAGGCGCCCAAATACAGGCCGTTGACTGTAATCTTAAGTCTAGAAGTGGTGACACTTATTTACATGTGTACCAAACGTACTAAGACTCGGACTACGAATGCACACTTATCTAAATACATGTGCACCTTTGATTCATGTAGGAATCTAATGGAAGTCGAAGCCAAGTGAGAATAGGAAAAGTGTCCTTCCAGAAAACCCTCGCGTGCTCGTAGTGAAAGGTGTAGAGGGGAGGGAAAGTGCGAAAGAAATATGCGAAACGCAATGCGTTTGTATATATCACAGGGGAGTAATCGTTGCTATATATATATATATATATATATATATATATATATATATATATATATATATATATATATATATATATTTTATTTATATATATATATATATATATATATATATATATATATATATATATATATATATATATATATATATTAATAATAACTGAAAATCACATGATATAAATGTAATGGAAATTAGTAATACATCTATAAATCACGTGTCATGTGATTTTCAATTATTACAGACAAAATAGCCCGTGCCCCTCCTACTAAAAGACTTGTCTTGTCTCTCACTTGATAAAAACCTACACTTCGTTATTCAAAAGGCTTCTTGAATCAACCTTTTTGGGGGTTGAGGATGGTAGCTCTGGCGATGAGCGTCTTGGTCATATAAACGATGACCGCCTAATGACATATTCAAATCGAACTTCTTTATTTATTTTCAGATAACGGTTAAAATAGTTTGTCCTATCTTTCCGTTTTCTACATCTTCGATTTCCTTCTTAAGCTTTTATTGGTTCATGTAATATTCTCCTAAGTGTTTTTCCGGGTTGTGTTAACAATTTCCATTTCCTTGGGCCTTTAAATATATATATATATATATATATATATATATATATATATATATATATATATATTTATATATGTGTGTGTGTATTTTGCCTTAATTAATTTCCTTTGGCAACTTTCTCTTCTTCTAACTATCTTTTTTATTTCATCTTGTAGATGGTGGATTATTTGTCCGGTATTAATCTCTTTTTTAAATGATCATCTTCGGAGCGTGATGGAATTTCTTGCCTCCTTTACCAATGTAGTGAGTGGAGTGAGGATCTGGCAGAAAGTTGGACCTTGGACATAAAAAGTGGTGAGATTTAGAAAGAAAGATAGTAAGAGAGAAAAGAGGTAAAAAGGGTGAATTTAAAGAATAGAGGATGTGTGGGAGACAGAATAATTAGGTCTCTGGGGAAAGGGTAGCTCTGTTTGTTTTGTTTTTGTATGAATTTTGTTTGGTTTTTGGTTTTATATTTAATAAACTATAAAATTTTATAGTTTATTTAATTAAAATAATCTTGTTAATTTATTTTTTTAGATCTTAATGTTTTTTTGGCATTCAAGCCTTTATTTGAGGTGAGAGTTTTATTCCCGCTGTGGGTTTTGGAAAAAAGTTTATTTTGAGTTTCATTTGAATTTTGCAAAGTTTAAATTTTTACTATAGAAACTTAAGCATTACACTAGTCGTTATTTTGTGTTTTGTCTGTTTTGTCATGTGTATTTTGGAGTCACTTAACCGTCAGATTGTATTTTACTACTTTTAAATAGTCTTATTTGTCGGTCGACCTCGATGTCTAAGTGTGCACGAGAGAACTCAGGAGTCAAGCGGGGGCCAATGGCTTGCCATATCCTCTTAGCTCTCTCGTGGAGCGCCACATTGATCGGAGATAATCCAACCGAGTCGGTGAGCTTCCTCTGTCGTTTGTGTTCTCTTCTTCGGGTTTTTGTAATGAGCAGCACCACTTTGTTCTGGATGACTTGTAGTTTCGCAATGTGGGTCTTGGCGCTCGTGTTTAGCGGCCCTGTGGTGTACAGGAGTCTCGAGCGAATGCACGCATTAAATATCTTGAGTTTATTTGAGGGATTTAGTTTACGGAACCTATAAAATTCCCTCAAATCTCTCTTGCTATTTGCGACTTTTCTCTCGATATGACTCTTGTAGCCCCTGTGGTGATTTTGAGCCCCAGAACCGTTCCTTCCAGGCAGTAACGGATTCGCTTCCCTTCTACACGTATGTCATTGAAGGTCTTGCGAAACATGAAAATTATTTTGAATTTTGCGGCATTGGTTGATATCTTCCATCTCCCCTCGAAAGAGTTGATGTTAGATATTTCCCTAGCCGTATTTCTCGCCATAGATTCCCTGTGAACATAAGCGGCGGTACAAATTTGCGATATATCGTCAGCGAACTTTACGTATATCGTACCCTTGGAGAGAGGTTGTGGTAGGTCACGTGTATAAGTGTTGTATTAAAGGAGACTGAGACAGCCCCTTTGTGGGACCCCTGCTTCGAGTTCGAATTCGGGGCCTTTGTGTTCTCTGATATGAATGTATGCTCTCCTCTCCATTATGCAGTCACATAGAATCCTCTCAAGAATGGGGTTGAGGCCTACTTGAAGGATTTTAAATTGTAGTCCTCTCTTCCAAACCTTACGAGTATCAAAGGCTTTTTTTACATCGCGGAGCACCAGGTCGTCATGCCTTTTGTCTGCCTTGATTTTAGCGAGCTTTTCAGTGACAATGGCTAGTGCCGTGTCAGTCCCTCTTTTCCATGGGGGAGCTGGAAGGGTTTTATAATTAATACGGCTAATGCTATATTTATCGGCTTTTATTAGGAAGTCAGTTAATTTATACAGTTCCTCATCTATTTCTTCTAGATTGGCATCAAATAGAGGATCGGCAATATAATTTAGAAGGTAATTTTTATAGCTTTCTCAGTTCGCCTGCTTATAGCTTTTGCGTTTTGGAATTGCATTTTGAATAGGAGTACTCCTACTGTAATTTTGATAGGCTGGTCGTCACTTGGAATGATGGGGCCCGGTTCAATGTAGTAGTTGTATGGAAACCTGATGCTAGATAGGACTATATTAGGTTTCGTTGCTGATCTTTCCGTTTTGTATGTCGGGAATTCTGGTCTGATCCTTTTCATGTATTGTCTGTCAAGCAGTACCTCGATGTTTCTGCCTGCATTGTTGTAGGAGGTATATCCTGCCGCTGCACACCTTGCATTTAGATCTCCGGCAAATATTACGTTTTTCTTATGGCTAAATAAATATCTGCAAGAGGTTGTGCATGGGCAAATAGCCGCGTCTTGGAGGTTGGTACCCCGTTGCTATGACCAGTCCCCCTAGGGCAGTACCTACTTCAAAGGCAAGGTATTATTCATCTAAGTCATCTAGTGTCCTGTATTTTAGGCCTTTTTTGACAGCTATTGCGCAGCCGTCATACCGTTCCTGACTATGATTCTTACGAATGACGTCGTATTGAAATAAGTATCATGTCAGGGTCACTCTGTCGCATAACATTGCCATAGATGGAACCTTTTCCGTCCCACCCATCGGCATTCATGTGTATAATTGTAAGTCTGTCGGTCATTTTGTGTAATGTTAGTTCTCTAGTGTGTGGGATTAAAGTAGACGCTTATTCACGATCTACTTTAGCCCCATGTGGTGTACTGGGTGGGGTGCACTCCCTGCCGTTTCGTTTTTTTCTGTATTCGATGTCCGTAATTGTGTGGAAGTAGTCCGTGGTCAGCTTTATCATATTTTGGGCGGGAGCTTCCTCAACCTGCCGCCCCAGAACCTCATCTGAGCATTCCTACTTATATCTTCCGGTCCTAAGACTTTTAGCTACTTCGCGAGAATCTATTTCGGTTGGACTGATGAGGAGGTTGACCTTGGGCCACGAGTTTTTGATGTTTTTTGCGTCCATGGAGACCTGGTCTCCGTTGGGTTGCACTGCTTCCTTGTTTGGTGGCTGGATTTGCGTTTTCGTTGTATCAGTGGCGACCTTTGGGGGTGAAAGTAGCGCTTGTTTTGCTGTTTGTGTTGTTTTGGATTTGTTTAGAGGTGGTTCGCGTGTGATGGCTGTGTTTTGTGGTGAGGGCACCTTTTGGCACGTTTCCTGGCACGGAGGGGCTACGCTTATTCGCATAACCTCCTCAGAAGGATGGTTGTCCGGGAGCCACATTTTTTGCAGCCCGTTCTTTACGAGCATGCGATTGACCTCCGTGGCAAAAGTACCTGGGCGTGTAATGTTTGCAATGTGTGCATAGTAAATGCAGCACATTATTTTCGTTGAATGTTCGTTTTCTTTGTGTAGGAATGTCTTTTGGTTATTTGTCTCGGCAATCGCAGCTTTGGCTACTTCCGCATAAGTTGAATTGGCCTTCTTCTTCCTTGTGTCGCGTTTTAATTGGGTTTGTTTCTGGATCTCTTGTTCTTTGATCGGGCATGCCATAGACATAGTTCGGGGAGGGGGGGGGGGCTTCACAATTTACGCATTTGGGAGAGTTACTCTTACAGTCGGGCCAAAAATGGTCGCGACCGGCACAGATCGAGCATAACGTAAAGTCTTTCTTAAGGCAGCTGGAAGTGGTGTGTTTGCCGTACTTGTAGCACCGAAAGCACATTTGCAAGTCAACAAATTCTTCACGTTCCATCTGCTCTGGGCCGACTCTTACGTTGAAGAGAAGTAAACCATTGTCCTTAGCCTTTTGAGCCATAGCCGTGTCCTCGAAAACAACCTTAAACACGTGCGTGTAATGTTTGAATTTTATGACCTCAGCTACCTTTGCCCATGGGTGGTTCCGTTCCATTTCGTCTTTTATGTCCTCTGCCGAGTGGCTCCCGACCCAGGAGCCGAGGCGCTTGCAGCTTACAGTGCGGTGCGTTTTGACTTGTGGCGGTGTGGTCGATTTTAGATTGATGGTCTTCAGGCATTTAACTGCTTTGCTTGAGGTCAAGGCTTCACATTCGGCCTCCCTCGCGCAAACCGCAGATTATCAATTTTGAGTGTCGATAAGTCTGACTAGTGCAATTTTGGGCCCTTCGAGAGGACCCGGAGAGTGATGCGGAGAGTCTCCCTCATTTCTCCTGCATCCTATCGTAAAATAGGGAATGAAATTTTAATAAGAGTGTGTATAAGTATATATGTATGTATACCCTGAGAGACGGTTTTGAAAAGAGGGGAAGGGGGAGAGAGAACTAGGGGCCAAGGTCCAAGTAATTTTATAAAAATTTACCTTAATTTTTTTTCCTTCAGGCTTGCGGGTGGGCCAGATGAGGCTCCGGTCCTCGTATCTAACGAAAGAGCAAAGATTTCGCCCTTCACCTTCCTAAATCGAACACCAGTCGTCCACCTTTTCAAACGTATCGTGCTTTTTCACTTTTACCCAGTTTTTATTTTCACCACTCGAAGCGAGTCGCACAATATCATTTCTTTCAAAAAAGTTCAGTTTTCAAAATTTCGAACAAAATATGGTACACAGAGGTAAGCAGACTTGCTGAGGCAAACAGAGCAGTCACCTGGTAGAAAGTTAAGTGAAAGAAAACGATTTTTAAGGGGTATTTATACCCCTTGGTTAAACGTAACGTTAGAGGAAATGAGCCACTCTTGTGCGGGGAATTTTTTAAATAGTTTTAATGTACGGTTCCAGCTTGTTGCTTGACTGTTGATGACTGGCTTATCTTCATTAAGTAGAGTAGAGTAGAGTAGAGTAAGAATTGTTTGTTGTGCAGTGTTCCAAACCATCTCCTCCCAGCAAAGGAGGAAAAGTTTTAGGCAAGGATGGCCAAAAACCCCCCACTAAAACAAAAATCACGCACCCGTCATCTGTGCAGTGAGCCCCTCCACCTCCCCGTGACACAGGCGAGGCCCAGAAGGGGGAAGGGCAGCAGTGCCCACAGGGGGACATTGGCCCCCCAGCCCCCCAGGACACCAAACGGATCCCCCTCCGGTTAATCGCGGGGCATAAAAAAACAACCAGGGAAGCCGTGCTCGAGAAGATAGTCGGCAAACTTAATATCGAGCTAACCCGTCTCCTCGAGACATCTAATGGGTGGGCTCCGGTGTGCTGGAAGAGCAAGGACGTGGAGGTCCTTGTTTCTGAAGATGCTAAAACTACCCTAAAGGAAATCGGACTGGAAGCGATCGTCCCCCACGAGTTACTCGTGAGTCGCACCATCATCCTGAGGAGAGTCGACTTCTTCTTCTTGGACAACTCCACCAAGGACATCAAGGCCGAGCTGCTATCCAAGCAGTCCTGGGCCAAGATCTCCAAAGTGGAGAAGATTGGGAAGAGTCTCATCAAGATTATATTCGCAAGAAGAGAAATGGCGCAAAAAGGTATGAGAGACGGTCTTCTGGGGTTCTACCTAAGGGTAGCTCCCGAGCAAATTGAGGCAGAAGAATACATATTTCTGGAAAACTGCCAAAACTGCCTCGCCTTGGAAAGCCATGCGACAAGGGACTGCCCCAAAAAAGAGCAAACCTGCGCGGCATGCTCTCGAACCGGCCACGGTTGGAGAGAGTGCAAGGAAGAGAAAGAAAGATGTGCGAACTGCGGAGGGGAACACAGGGCCCTGGCCATGAGATGTCCCCTACGCAAAGAAAAAATCCGAGAAAAAAGACAAAAGTCCAAAATGGAAAAGGAGGCAAAGACTAGCGCAGGATCCTACGCCACAGCAGCCTCTGCCCATTCAACGACGGTAACAACGGAAAGAGCTTCTCCGAAACTCGTAATGCCAATGGAGTGCAAGGAGATCATGACCATGGTCATTGTCGCCCACCTGGCGAACCTTGCACGCCAAGGATGCTTCTCGGAGGAGCTAAACACTATGCTCCAACATAATGGAGTCAAGAAGAAGCTATGGTTCCCCCCGAACCCAGCGTCTCAGGATGTCCTCAACATTAAGTTTGTGGAAGACCCGGCGGAAACACCAAAGGAAAAGCCCAAGCAAGATGAAGAGAAAAGTCAACCAGGGACCACAAAAGATAAAGAAAACGATAGCCAGGAAATGGAAAAAGTAGACAAAAAAGAAAGCCCAGCAACCGCCAGAAGTAGCCCGAAGAAATCCAAACGCAAGAAGAAGAACGTAAAAACAGTAACAAAAGAAGAAGAAGACGGACGTACGGAAACCAATGAGTGCTCAGAAGACGATGAAAGGTACCCAGGAGTGCCTCTCACCGAAAGAACCGAAGTCCTTGAAAAAGGACATTTCTTCGACGGGGAGGAACTCAACCTGAAAATCTTCGGAAGCATCAGTCGGCGTCCAGAAAAAAATAACCAAGTGAAGTTGGTTGAAGGAATTCGTAACGGGGACTTCAAGTGGACCTTTGAGGGGCCTTGGTCCCCTAAGGAAATCGAAGATCTAATGTGTAGTGGAACAATATACATTCCAGACACGAGCCTTCACACAGTAAACGCGGCGACCTTCAAACGCATAAAGTGTGCGATGAAGACGTCGGATATAATATAAAAAGTGTTAAAAAACAAAAAGTGAAAGTCGAAAGAATAAAATTATTACAAAATTAATACATAAAGTCATTAAGTAAATAATAATAAAATCAAAACAGTGCATAAACGCATAAATATAGTTACATAAATAACTAATTTATATTAAATGTGAATTAAAAAAGTGCACAAATTCAATACGCAAACAACTAGGTTGTGAGTAGTAAATAATAAACCAATGAATAAATGTGAATACATTAATAATAAGTTGCCAAATTAATTAAGTAGTGTCTAATATTAAATAAGAATAAGTGTAAAAAAATAGCATAAAGCAAAAATAAGTATAAAATAATAACAGTGGATGTGAGTAAAGTGGTAATATAGTTATAAACAAGTGTAATAGAAACTGTTATATAAATGAATGTAAAGTAAGATATTAGTGGTAATATAATTATAAACAAGTGTAATAGAAACTGTTGTATAAATGAGTGTAAAGTAAGATATGAGTATTTAAATAATTGAATAAATAAGCGAGTATAAACCAAACATTATAATAGAAAATAAAATTAGATTATATAAACTAAACCCTATTACTGGGTAAAATTTAAAATGTTAAAACAAATCTTTTATGTATAAAAAGTTGAACTCCTGTGTAACATGCTCCAGGAGAACCCCTCTATATGTACCTTTGCCTTCTACTTAAATCCTTCTCCTTCTCAGCGATATATTTTTTCCTTTTTTCAACACTGTTACTGATTACATTATATATATTAATCTATAATAATGTCTTATGCTTTTTTTCAAATAAATATATCAGAAATTATCTTCATTTATTAATATGGCTTCTAAGATGTTGAGCCTCGCTTTATTAACCTCTTTTCTTTTAATAATGGTGTTGTCAACGAGCATATCTCTCGTTAGGTTAATATTATCTACACTCTCCATATGGTTTTTTGGCCCTCCGCTTTGTAGATCATTAGTCAACCGCCTCGAAAGTGTGGTAGATGTCATGCCAATATATTTAGAGTTATTATAAAGCTTACAGTCTTTGGGGGGCAGGTGAACTCGTAAACTATGTTGGTTGACTTGAGATTCGAGGAGTTAGGGCAGATGTTATTTTTCATCAAAAGGTTGCTGGCTTTTGTAGTTTTATAATAGATGATGAGTTGGATTCTATCGGTTTGATTTTTAACCATGATGTTACGGTTAATAATCTCCTTGATGTTTTTTCATCTATTTTATAGGCTGTGGACATTTGGTTTCTGTAGTACACTTTGATGTTATTGACCTTTCCATGATTACTTACAGTTTTATCGGCATGTTTGTGATGGTTATTTAAAAATAATTTAAGTTTTTTATCAGTCACGCTGTTTGAGAAACCATTATTCACGAGTATATGCTTTACTCTTGCAATCTCTTGGTGGAAAAGTTCCCACGTAGAGCATCATTTGTAAGCTCGGCGCTTATTTTGTATCTTTCAGGGCATTCACTATCTGCATTGAGGCATCTTCCCATATCCGTACTTTTCCTATATACTTTAGTGATGTAGTTGCCGTTGATGTTATGAACCTCAACATCCAAGAGAGGGAGTTTATTGCCCGTGCTCAATTCATAAGTAAATTCTAGCACGGAGTTTTCCTCAAAATGCTGCTTGATGTTATTGAGATGTTCTTCGTTTTGGACGTTGAGGTAGATGTCATCTACATATCGGTAATATGTCCGTAGATGACATCTACATCAACGTCCAAAACGAAGAATATCTCGTTAACATCAAGCAGCATTTTGAGGAGAAGTCATATTTATAAATGAAGATAAACCGGCCATCAACAGTCAAGCGACAAGCTGGAACCGTAAATTAAAACTATTTTAAAAATTCCACGCATAAGAGTGGCTCATTTCCTCTAACGTTACGTTTAACCAAGGCGAATAAATACCCCTTAAAAATCGTTTTGTTTCACGTTGTGGGGCTGCCGGATGTAAAGAAGGCCTTCGATAAGGTATGGCTGAGAGGGCTACAATTCAAGATCCTCAACCTCCAGCTAAACCCACTCCTGGAAAGGGTCCTTTGTAACTATGTTACGGATAGGAGAGACCAAATCGCGATCGAGGGCTGCAAGTGCCTCGAATTCGAACTCAAGGCGGGAGTTCCACAAGGCAGCTGTCTCAGTCCTTTGCTGTACCTCGTTTACACAATTGACCTACTTGCTCCAGTGAGGTACGATTCGATGTATCTGCAATACGCAGATGACATCACTCAAATCGTCCTGAGTCCATTTAGGAACTCTGGAAGTCAGGCAAGGTTGACAGCTGCCGAGATTGACAACATCAATCGCTATGAAAAAAGTGGAAGATAAAAACAAACCGCCAGAATTTTACTATAGTTCCAATGAACCGCCGGAAAGTTGACAACGTCATCGTCGACAACGAACTCTATCTGTACTTTAACGAGGGAAATGTCCTAGGCTTACGACTCTACAAATCTGGTTACAAGGCTCACTTAAATACTAGAGTCTCCCTAGCCAAAAGAGAGCTGAAGAAACTTTACCGTTTCCCGAAGCCTCAGCGTGCCAAACAAGAAAAAACTGTACATGACCTTGGTACGCTCAGTCCTAGTGTACCCGGCTGTGATCACGCAGATGGCAAGCTATACATCTCTCAGAGTGATGCAGAGGGTGCAGAATAAAGCCACACTGATGATAACTGGCACGCAAAGGATCGACCGTATTCGGCAATCGGTTCTACATGAAAGAATCGGACTAAAACCGATCAATATGGAGATACAAAGGCTAGGGAGAAAGACTTGGGACAAAATCGATCAGGAAATACACCCGACAATAAATATCAAGGTGAACGTACGTGGAAACAGAAGATGGGCAATTGGTTTAACAGCTCTGTTCCCAAGCAGTAGAACCTGCGCGAGAGAAAACGTACAACCGATATATACAGAGTAGCATTCAAAGGAAAATAACCCTAATGAACTCGATTAACCTTAACAAAAGAGGCGAAGTACCCAAATTAAAAATTAAAATAAAAAGAGGCGAAGTGCCGAAACTCATTAAATCCAAATTAACTAATTTTATAAGAGGCAAAGTGCCCATATTAAAAATTAAAAATTTATATAAAAAGAGGCAAAGTGCCACAATTTAACTCGAATCAAAATTAAATAAAATAATTCATATTAACAAAAAGAGGCGAAGTGCCCAATTTAAAGTTAAATTTAACAAGCACAGATCATCAAAACTAACCAACTAAAACGAGAAGTGGAAGACAGAACAAATTAACGAAAAGAGGCGAAGTGCCCAAATTATTACTCAAATTAAAAATAGTAAATGAAAAACTGAATAAAATTAAACTAGAGATATTTAGCATAACAAAAAAACATTGAAAGGCTTGAATGCTACGACGGTGGAATATATTAAACTAAACAAATAAAAAAATATATATATATATATTTAACAATGTTGGAACCTGGCTGTCAACGACAGTCAGCACCATTACTGACGGAGGAAGAATACATTATGAAATAAAAATAATAAGAAGCATGCTAGTGATGCTCTAACAACAGGGCAAACTAGAAAACATTTTCACGCCTTTATAAACCTACCACACAATTCATCACTTTCATTAATTAATTAATTAATTGTTTCACTTAGCTAGCTCGGAATTCTTGGCAAATACACCTTGGAAGAATCATCTCGCTATCTGGTAGAGGAGGAAAAGTTTTGTGAAATTTTGCCTACGCCTCCGAAAATCTGGTCTCTAATTTTAGAACCAAATTTTAAAAGAGAGAGTACTATCTTGGTTTCACACTAATCCTCATCATCCTTCACTACTAACCATCTTTTCTTTAACAGCGGCCCACTTAAGCAGATGACTGCTTAAGTCCCCGGCCCACCAACCCTGCGTAAACCGGCAGATGTGAAAGGGGATTGCCAGTCATGTTTCGTCCCAACTATGCTAGGCAGTAGCATGGCCATAATTGAGGGCATTGAGGAAGCTGGTTTGAGGAATAGCCCACAGTAGATAAGAATGTCAGAAACCTTTCCGGATAAGGGACGGACTGCTACCTCCGCTGCTCATCCCAGCGGAGGCCCCTTCCAGGACCATAGAGGGATACACAACCGTCTCTATGGTATGTTGGGATGCGGTCGCAATTAAAACACTGTCGGGGATGGGGGGTCAGCGTTGTCAATAAGTCCGCCATACAATCACACCCCTGAGAGGATCCCACCCTGATTCATCTCATCCATCGTATCATCCATCCTAAAGGCAATTCCTATTTACATCTAGGCGGCGAACAAGCGCGGGGGGGGGATCTCTCTTCATCCCCAAGGAAAGCAAAAAATAAAAACGTAAAAATATATACACACACACACACATAAAAACTACAAGCCGTGCTACAAACCAAGAATAACAGAGCTCGGTAAAGACGATTTCCACCCCCAGTCAGAGGGGCTGTAAACGCACCAATAAATGGCGTCCCACCCAGCCACTAGAGTCCCATTGAGAACAATTGGTGGACAACCGAAGCCAGACCGAGGAACGGTGTTCCAAACGATCTTCGGTAGGCTGAACGTAACTATCCCAAGACTGATAGACACCCCAGTCGGCTACTCTCAGTCTGCGAGAAAGAGGCAGACGTGGAGACGCTGACGAAAGAAGAAGGTCAGAAGGTGTTAAATGAAATAACCCTCCAGTCCAGCACCCCCCCCCCCTCCCTCAGATTCAGACACACTGCAGCGTGGTGTGCAGGCAGCTCGGCCCCTGGATCGGTCAACACAGAAAAGAAGAGATTAAGGAAGAGATTAACCGAAATCAGTCGTGGGCCAACGTGCTGGAATTCGTGAAGTTCCGTAGCAAACGGGACAATACGAAACACCAACACGTATTTAAAGTCATATTTAGTGACACTCATATGGCTTAGAAGGCCAAAGAAAGTGGACTCCTGCTGTTTAACGCTAAGATCAGCGCTGACCAAATGGAGAGGAAAGAATTCACCCCCATCCATATATGCTTTCGGTGTTATAAGCTGGAGCAGCATACTACTAAAGACTGCAAGGAGCAAAACATCACCTGCTCTAGATACAGTGGTAAAGGCCACGGATGGAGGGAGTGCTCGGCAGCAATGGAAAAATGCCCAAACTGTGGCCTGAACCACGGAGTGATGGCCATGTCCTGTCCCCAAAGGAAAGAACTAATAAAGAAGAAGAAAACTGAAGAAGCAAGGAGAAATAATACCTCTTACACCCAGTCAACAAAAACAGCCTCAAACAGAATGACGGAAAAACAACAATCGGATACCTACCTTAAACTAGAAAACGAAAACTCGACAAAGATTCTTACGTGCATACTATTTTCGCATGTAAATAATCTGACAAACCCGGGATCGTTTGCCAAAACTCTGAATCTCATGCTAAAAAAGAACGGCATATCAGAGATGTGGTTCCCGGACGATCTACCATCGGGGGATGTGTTACAGCTCCAATTTCTGCCAAAAGGCGCAACAGAAGCATCCGCGACTGCATTTCCCACGGAAGAGGAAACATCAGAGTCTGCGAAGGAGGAAAAAACCTCGACTGGAAAAATAAACACATCCAGACCAGATCCAAGACTGGAGGCACAGAAGCGCCGTGAGAAGAAGGAAAAGAAAGCGGCAAGAAAGATCAAAGAAGCAGAGGGCACCCTCGTGAGCCAATCGTCCTCGGAATCTGACGCTGAGGAGGCCGAAAATAAGGCGACCAAGAGCCCCGTAAGCTCGAGAAGTAGGTCGAAGACCTTAAAAAGTACTTACAAGTACGATGGAGGGGAGATAGACCTAAAAATAATCACAAATGAGCAGATCCCACACCCCGAGAAGCTCTCCCTCAAGGAGATATTTCAGGGGATCCAACAGAGGATAATTAAATGGAACTAATCAGCTCAAGATTGAGAAACAGATATTCAACAAGCGATGCATGAAGACACGGTGAAACTTCACAAAGACTCCTGCATTACCCTAAGTGATGCAGAATTCAAGAGGATACGAAACGGAAAAAAACACAACACATAAGACACATCAAAGAGAACAAAAACATAAGAACAAGAACATGGAGAACATAAACAACGCTTTGAAAATACTCACAGTGAATGTGAATGGATGGAAGGGAAAGGCCATTCCTTACGGTAATATCTTCCGTACGGTGGACACGGACATCATTCTCATATCGAAACACGGCATCAACACAAACACGGACACCATAAAAATACACAACTACACAGTAATACAAAAGAATCACACGCAGGAAAGGTACGATGGCGCAGCCATCGCTATCAGAAAAAAACATAAAATTCAGAACACTACCGGATAGACGAATCATTCCTGGCTGTCGAGATCCCAATCCTGGTTAGAGGCCTAGCTGTGCTGGCAGCGTACCAACTGCCCAGGCAACAGTACCTACCGATCAACAACTTCTTTACCCTCTTCGGGCACAAAAGGCTAGTGTTGCTAGGCGGGGACCTAAACGCCAGTTGCCGTGCATCTGGCTACAGGCGCGTCGACCAAAGCGGACGAAACCTGGAACTACTATTTGAAAGAAATAGGGTCCTGACTTCCCAACTTATCTAACACGATGCTTGGTGACAAAACCGGACATTGTGTTGGTAAGTCCGGAATTCCCCTTCAACATCACCAACGCCCCTGGCCCAGTGGTCCCGAGCGATCATATCCCAATTATCAGCACCATTTCGCTTGCGCCAATGCTCAAGCCTGTCCCACTTAGGAAAAGTTACGCAAAAGCTAACTGGGAGCAGTACAGAGAAATGCTCAGCACCTATCAGCCGGCTGACCTGGATGACGCAAATCTTGAGGAATTTGATGAGTAGATTGATAAAATTACTAATCTCCTTATTCAAGCTGACGAAAGATGCGTCCCCAGAATCTCATACAAAATGCTCTCACAACCTAGGTAGACGGACGAAATGAGGGATAACGCTAGGGAACACAGGGAAATCTACAAGGAAGTCGTTAGGACAGGCCCAACCCGAGAAAGGACAGCCCGAATGAGACAGCTAAGCGAGGACCTAAAAAACATAATCCTCGAGAAACAGAAGGAAATCTGGGACGATATCATAGGCAGACTAGACAGGGAGAGAAATCCTGTAAGTTTTTGGAATAGCATCCGAAGACTTAGGGGATTGCCTCCCAGTCCTGGGATAAAAATAAAGGAAGGCGACATCATCATAGAGGATCCGGATTCCCTAAAAAGGAGATTCAGGAGCCATTGGAAAGAGGTCTTTGCAAGCTCACCTAAGGAAAACGACGATTTCGACCAGGACTACGAAGACCAACTGCTCGAGGATCTCGGAGCGATGATACATAGGACCAACCAACAACCAAAAGTATCTAGAGAGAGAGAGAGATATGGTTGACCACGGGCGCCCTATCACCACTGAAGAGACCATTAACACCATAAGGTCCTTCAAACAAAGGGACCCCGGTTGGTCTGGGCTCACTAAGAACAACCTAATGAATGCCCCACGGCAAATTATTCAGGGCATGGTGAACATCATGAATGCATCCCTGAATACAGACTACTTCCCAGACGGGTATAAGGTGGCAAAAATCATCTTTATCCCGAAAGGGAATAAGCCCCCACACCAAGTGGCTAACTATCGCCCAATCTCTCTCATAGAAATACCCGGCAAGATCTTCGAGAAGACTATAGCCAACAGGCAACAAAATCGACTCGATGAGTTGGGAGCGCACAACCCACAACAACATAGGTTCAGACCAAAAAGTTGCACTGAAACGGCCCTGGTGCTCCTAACAGAAAAGATCGCACACTGCCGGGTGAAGGGTCTATATGTAGACATCGTGATGAGGGACGTGCAGAAGGCCTGAGCCCCCTGCTTTACCTGGTCTTCACCATCGACCTCCCTACTCCAATACACAGGGACACGATGTATCTGCAATACGCACATGACGTCACGCAGATACTCCCCAGTAGGGTTAGGAAAGCAAGGGATCGGGCGAACAACACCATCGCAGAGATCTCGAACATCAACCATTTCGAGAGAAGGTGGAAAATCCGGAAAAACAGGGAGAAATTTAAGATCCTCCCGCTGTGCCGCAAGTTGACGTGGCCCATTGTAATTGATGGGAGGATATATGGCTACTCCGCCGAAGGCACCATCCTGGGCCTAAAAATCTCTGACCACGGATACTCGAGTCACTACAAGGAGAGGCAGAATATGGTGATGAGAGAAATCTCTAAGCTATATAGGTTCAGAAATCTTAGCTCGGCGAATATCAGGAAATTATACTTGACGTTTATCCGGGCTAAGCTCATTTACCCTGCAGTAGTGACTCAAACGGCCAGCAAGACCGCTATGAGGAGGCTCCAACGAGTGCAGAACTATGCATCCATCTGCATAAACAAAACCAGACGAAGAGAGCATCTTCGGCAGAGGGACCTACACAGCAGGCAAAGACCGGAGCCCATTAACACGCAACCCAGAAACTGACTAAAAAGGTCTGGTCTACAATGGCCAATGATATCACCCCAGAATTAAGAAGAACTGGAGGATGCAGAATTAATATCTCTGCCAGATTGCACGGGAGGGTCGCTCGAAACCGGCGATTCCCAAGCACTAGACTCTGTTCCGAGGAAAATACATTACTAATTTATACCTAAACATCAACATCACAGAGTATGACACAATAAACTACGAGACAATACTAAACTCACAATTAACAAATAACAAGAAAATACTTAAGATAAAGACACGAGGAAAAAAACTAAATTCGAACACTAATAAAGGCTCGAAAGCTCAACAAAAACACTGCACGAATACAAAGTAAACAAGACGAGGAGACAAATAAACCGAAAAACACAAAGAAGAATGCACACTGAGACAAACACTTGACAACATAAAAAAAAAGGAAAGAATAAGAATTAAAGAATAAAAAATACCTGCGATACCCTTGAAACAAGGGCAACCCTACCTCACTTTCACCATCTATCATCTACCACTATCTAAATCTTCCACTATTGAGTACACCAGTTTCACTTAGTTTTTAGTACGACGGCTTAGAATTCTAGGTTATAAGCTTCCGATAACTACTTCAGAACCGGTAAAGGAGGGAAAGTTTGGAGGAAAATTTCCCCAAAACACCTCCGAAAAAATCGAAAGAGAGTACTTAACAAAGAGAGATATTACTCATTTTTTTATCACCATTCACCGTTTTACTAATTTCATCTTTCTCTTTTAAGCGGCCCCACTTAAGCAGATGACTGCTTAAGTCCAGGGCCGTGCCCCCCTGCATGAACTGCCGTCAGATGTGAGAGGGGTTTGCCAGTCATGTTTTCGTCCCAACTATGCCGGGCAATAGCTTGGCCATAATTGGGGGCATTAAGGAAGCTGGTTTGAGGAGTAGCCCACAGCCGATAACAATGTCAGAAACAATTCCGGACAAGGGACGGACTGCCACCTCCACTGGTCATCACAGTGGGGGACCCTTCCAGGACCATAGAGGGACATATAACCGTCTCTATGGTATGTTGGGATGCGGTCGCGATTAAAACACCCTCGGGGGGGCGGTGTTGTCAATAAGTCCGCCATACAATCACACCCCTGTGAGGATCCCACCCGGATTCATCTCATCCATTGTCATCATTCATCCAAAGGCAAATCCCCTTTTCATCTAGTGGTGGTTTATCGAGGGGTGGTCCCTCTTCTCCCAAAAGGTAACAATTATTTTTTTTTTCTTTCCAAGCAAGTAAAATAACAGATACTCATAATTACTAGGGAGTCCTGAATAAAAAGAAAAGGCCAAAAACAACAAGAAAAAGTATGTCCCTCTTCAAGGGGTGCTCGCCACCAAAATGGCGACCCAAGATGCCCCGAGGATCCCGCTAAGGTGAATTAGCGGTCTAGACAAACCGGACAAGGGCACAGTTTACAAGACTCTGTTTGGCAAGCTCTGTATGGCAGTCTCAAGGCTGATTGAAATACCTGCTGGATATGTTGCAGTGTGCGAGCACGAAAAAGACATTGAGTCTTTAACAAAGGAGGAAGGAATAAAGCACCTAAGAGATATCAACCTCAAACCCACCGCGCCTCCTTAAATTCAAGCGCACAGGAGCGTAGTGTGCAGAAAGCTGGACCCATGGGTCGGCCATCACACTAAAGAAGAGATAAAGGACGAGATAGAAAATAACCTAAAATAGGCGAAAGTGGCAGAGATTATCAAATTTAAAAATAAAAGAGATAACTCGGATTACCAACATGTCTTCAAGGTTATTTTCACCCACATTTAAATGGCGTCCAAGGTGAAAGAGAGAGAGAGCTGCTTCTCTTTAACGCCAAGATTAGTGGTGAACAGATCTAGCGCGAAGAATACATCCCCGTGCATATCTGCTTCAAATATTATTGCCTGGAACATCACACCACGAAGGACTGCAAGGAGCAGGAACCAACCTGTTCCAGATGCAGTCAAAAAGGTTACGGCTGGCGCGAATGCTCGGCAAAGGAAAAAAAGGGCCCTACCTGCAGTCAGAAACATGGGGCAATGGCGATGTCCTTCCCCAAGAAAAATGAAATACTAAAAAGAAAGGCGGAAGCGAAGAGGGCGGAAGGAATTAGGAGGGCAAACACCACCTACGCCCAAACGGCTAAAGCCAACCCCTCAGTTAGTGTCCCTAACAGCCCAGCTCCAAGAACATTCATTAGAGTAGGCAAGGAGGACAAAAACTCCACTAAAATCCTTACTTGCATTCTTTATGCACATTTATGGACCTGACAAACCCGGCCTGATTTGCCAGTGAAATGAACAATATGCTCAAACACAATGGCTTGGCAGAGATGTGGTTCCCGGAGAACCCGCCTTCAAGGAAAGTCCAACAAATGCAATTTGGAGCAGAGGAAGAGGCACCTGCGACCCCTTTCCCAAGAGATACCTAAGAAAAAGAAATAAGGAGCAAGAACCCAGAAAAGAAACCAGCCCCACATAGGTCCCAAAAAAAGGACCCAAGAATAGAAGCGAGGAAGAAAAAGGAAAAGAGTGCAAAGAGAGCAGCCAGACGAATCAAGCAGGCTGAAGGTAACCTCCTAAGCTCGGCCTCGTCATCCGAGGATGAGCAGGAGATCTCCCAGCACGTGAAAACAAGGAGCAAAAATTGCAAGAAAATTAAGGAATACGATGGTGAGGAAATTAACATCAAATTCTTCAGAAAGTCTGAAACCTCCTTCCCAGAAGACCCCAAGGTCGGGGAGATCATTGAAGGAGTAAGAACGGGCCTATTAAAATGGCCTTACGACTCGCCAGACCAAGAAGCGCTAGTAGATACAGCGCTCATGGAGGCCAGAATAAAACTTTATAGGGACTCCTGCCTCGCCGTAAGAGAGGCAGAATTCAAGAAATTCGAAACGAGAAATACACACGCAACAAAAACTACTAAAAGAGTAAACTAACACATACAAACACACAAGAAACAGATAACACAAACATGGAAAACAATAACAATACATTAAGAATTCTCACAATCAACGTTGATGGATGGGAAGGGGGACACATTCCTTACGGGAACATATTTCGTAAAGTGGATCCCGACCTAATCCTGAACACCGAACACGGCGTTAACTCGAACACGAACAGCATCAAGATACCCAACTACAGAGTCATAAACAAAAAACACACACGGGAACGATACGATGGCGCTGTCATCGCGATCCGAAACAACATAACATACAAAACACTTCCAAGCCTAGATGAATCATTTATGGAGGTAGCAATACCTACCCTGCTTGGAAACCTGACTGTGGCGGCTGCCTATCAACCTCCACAACGAGATTACCTGCCGATTCATAACTTTTACAACCTCTCCGGGCGCTCGAAACTTACATTGCTTAGTGGTGATCTTAATGCCAGATGCCGTGCATCAAGCTACGGAAGCACCAACCAAAGGGAAAGAAACCTGGAGCTGTTACTCGAAAGAGACAGACTCCAGAGGGCCGGGCCAGATTTCCGGACCTTCTTAACGCAACGTTCGGCAACAAAGCCGGACATTGTGTTGACATCCAAGAACTTCTCCTTCAACATCGTCAATGAGCCCAGATCAGTGGTACCGAGCGACCATATCCCGATTCTCACCACTATCTCGCTTGCCCCAATACTCAAACCCGTTCCACTTAGGAAAAGTTACACGAAAGCTGACTGGAAGCTATATAAAGAGATATTCAGTACATACCAACCAACTGACCTGAGGGGACGCTAACCTCTAAGAGATTGATGAGGAGATTAAGAAGATCACCAATCTCCTCATTCAAGCCAACGAGAGATGCGTTCCCAGAATCTCCTATAAAATGCTCCCACAACTTGAGTGAACAGACGAGATGAGAGAAATCGCTCGAGAACATAGAGAAATCTATGATGAGATCGGGAGAACAGAAACTAATAGGGAAAGGACAGCCAGGATGAGGCATCTAGGCGTGGAACTGAAAGACATTATAATTAAAAAAAACAAAGAACAATCTGGAATGACATCATTGGGAGGCTGGGCAGGAAGAGCCATCCTGTAGAATTTTGGAATAACATCCGAAGAATTAGGGAATTGCCCCCCAGACTCAGGACGTCAAATCAAAGACGGAGACGTCATCATAGAGGACTCAGAGTCTCTCGAAAGAAGTTTTAGAGCACACTGGCAAGAGATTTTCGCTATATCACCTGAGGAGAATGACGACTTCGACCAGGACTTCGAAGACCAATTGCTCGACGACCTCCGCACAGTGATACATAGAACCCACCCCAATCAGGAAGTATCTCGGGAAAGAGTGATGGTTGACCACGGATGCCCAATAACTCCTAGAGACCTTGAACACCATAAGGTCCTTCAAGCAGAGGGCTCCAGGCTGGTCTGGAATTACGAAGAACAACCTCGTAAATGCCCCAAGGCAAATTATTCAGGGCTTGGCGAACACAATGAACGCTGCCCTGAATACAAGCTACTTCCTTGAGGGATATAAGATTGCCAAAATTATCTTTATTCCGAAGGGAAACAAGCCCCCGGACCAGATGGCAAACTATCGTCCGATCTCTCTTCTTTAGATACAGGGGAAAAATCTTCGAAAAGATTTTAGCAAACAGGCTACAAGCTCAACTGAGCGAGTTAAGAGGGCATAACCCTCAACAGCATGGGTTCCGAAAAAAGGCGTACAGACACCTCCCTGGCGCTCCTAACTGAGAAAGTAGCATACTCCCAAGCGAACAGGTTCTATGTAGACATTGTGCTGAGGGACGTGCAAAAGGCCTTCGATAAGGTCTGGCTGGAAGGATCTCCAGCTAGACCCAATCCTGGAAAGGATCCTCAGTGACTTCAACATGGACAGAAGGGCATGTCTCATGATAGAAGGGTACAGAGGCCTCGAATTCGAATTAAAGTCGGGCGTTCCTCAGAGTTGCTGACTGAGTCATCTGCTTTACTTGGTCTTCGCAATCGACCTACTAACTCCGGTGCACAGGGACACGATGTATCTGCAATTCACAATGATGTCACTCAAATTGTCCTATACCCGGAGAGGAAAGCGAGGGCACAGGTGGCTCGCACAACAGCGGAAATTATAACATCAGCCAATACGAAAGACGATGGAAAATCAGGACCAGCAGGGACAAATTCAAAATCGCCCCGTTGAGCCGTGAGTTGACATGCCCCATCATCATAGATGGGAGGAGATACGGCTACTCCGCCGAAGGCACCGTCATGGGTCTTAAAATCACCAACTATGAATACTCGAGACACCACATTGAGAGGCGAACCTGGCAAGGAGAGAAATCTCCAAGCTTTACAGGTTTAGAGATCTTAGCTCGGTCAACATCAGGAAAATATATCTGATGTATGTCCGGGCTAAGCTGATCTACCCCAAAGTGGTCTCCCAAGCGGCAAATAAAACCTCGATGAAAAGGCTCCAACGTGTCCAGAACACTGCCTCTCTTCTAATCAATAAAGTAAGAAGGCGTGAATAACTTAGGCAAAGTGATTTGCACAGGAGGAAACGTTTGGAGCCGATCAATGTCGTCATCCAGAACCTGGGTAAAAAGATCTTGTCCACTCTAACGAATGGTGTCATTCCAGAGCTACAGTGAACAGGCGGCAGGCTTAATATACCTGCAAGGCTACGGGCTAAAGTCTCACGCCGAAGTCGATTCCCGAGCACAAAACTATGTACTCAAAAAGTAATCACGCCACTATATACATAGAAATAACACAATACAACACATTAAAAACGCTGCATCAGAACACACAAAAAATGAGAACAGCAAACAATACGACTATCATTAAACAAGTAATACAAGGGAAATTGTCGGCAAACAAAGCTATGAAAGGCTTAAATGCTAAATATTTTCCATCAAAATTTAGAACAGCAAATCATAAGAAAGAAACAATAAGAAGAACACTAAAGAACACACAAAGGAACATAAACAGAAGATAGAAAGCATAAACTAACAAAAGTAATAAAGGCAAAATGAACAGAAAATAAAAAGAAAGCGATGTCCTCCCTACTAGGGCAAAAATTCAGCCTCTCCATCTTTAATTTTCACCTACTATATCTTCCACTATCCCATCTTCTACTAAAGCTGAGTATATCATCATCGTTTCACTTAGAGTACAGACTCATCGTACGACACGGATCTCTTCTCTAGCTCTCCGAAGAAGTTTATCACCGGCAAAGGTGGGAAAAGAAAGGGAAAGCCAGGCCAAAAACGTGAACTTGCCACACTTTTTCCCCACGGGGATTCCAAAAATCGAAGATAATTTACGGAGCCACACATAGCCGACCCATTTCTGGCTAATCCCCCCCCCCCCTCCCGCGGCCCCCTCATCGAGGCAAGGGAGCGGAAATGAACTGAACTGCCATACATCTAGTCTCGCTCCAAATATGTCGGTCCACTTTGATAAAATAATTGGAGAAGTAAAGGGAAGCAGGTTTGAGGATTAGCCCACTGTGGAACTCTACTAAAGAGACAACCTGGTTACGAGGCGATGCTGAAAGCTTTAGGGAAGAATTCGCTCTAATCTCTAAGGGTAGTTTCCGGCCAGGAGCACAGGGGGAGATGTAACCGTCCCTGTGTAAGTTGGAACAGCATCGATAACCAAACCCCAGACGAGGCGGCACCCCCGGGCGGTGGTAGTTGACTCTATCATCACCCATCATTAAGTCCGCCTCCCCGGGTTTACCCACCATAATTCATCCATTCTTGCTTTGAAACTTGCTTGCAACGAGGAGGGGGCAGCTCTCAAAAGCCTTCCAAAAAGAAGAATCGGACCCTACAGTAAAGGAAATACAGCGACGAACATCCATAGCCCACTTGAAGGCGACTGCAATCCAGACGCAATGGACGACCGAGAAGGAGGGAAGAGGGTCCCCCTTCGCATCGTCCCCGGCCGGGAGAAACCCTCTCGGGAACAGACGCTGAAGAGCATATATGCGGATATAGGAGCGATCCTCCTACGACTTAAAGACCAATACAATGGCTACGTGGCGCTTTGCGACACGGAGAAAGACCTGAATCTCCTTTTGAGTGAGGACGCAGACAAGAAACTCGTCAAAATAGGACTAGCACCCCGGACGCCGCCTGACGTCCGAACAAAGAGATCAGTAATATGCCGGCGTCTTGGGTAGGTAAACATACAGCTCAAGAGATAAAAGAAGAACTACAGAGAGAGCAAAAATGGGCATATGTCGAGGACGTAATAAAATTCAAGGACCAGAATGGAGAGGATCATAACCACGTCTTCAAAGTAATCTTCTGATTGGCAAAGATCGCAAAGAAAACGACCGAGCAAGGACTCCTAGCATTTTACACGAAAATCTCCCCCGACCAGATAGAAAGGAAAATATTCGTGTCAGTGCAAGTGTGCTTCACATGCTACGCGCTAGACAAGCACCCAACCAAGGAATGTACCTTCAAATGAAAAGTTTTCGCTGAATGCTCAAGCCAGGAACGCAGGTGGGATATAAGTGCAGAAGCACAGAGAAAAAATGCTTAAATTGCGGGAATGGACATAGAAATCTAGCCATGTCATGCCCAGTCAAAAAGCGATTAATTCGGAAGAAGAAAGCTAAAATTAACACAGAAAAGGAAAGAAGGAAAAATACTTCCTACGCCGCATCAAGAGCTAACGGAAGCATCTCTCCACCTGCCGCACATACCACAACAGTCAATATCGAGGGCAGGATGAGGCCCGACTTAATTCTGTGCATAATGCATGCACACTTTGTCAACATGGCGAGCCTAGCATCATATGCAACTGAACTGAACACCATGCTGGAAAAAAACGGGCTAAAGAAAATGTGGTTCCCGGAGAACCCACCCTCGAGAAAGTTGTATAAAATAAATATGTCTCCAAAGGCCACCACTATCCAAGTAAAGGAAGAATAAGAAGAAAACAAAAGTAAAATGGAAACCGACTCTGAAGAAGAAAATACAACCAACACAGAAAAACAAAAATAAAAAATGACCACCTGACAATTCAACATCAAAATTTAAGGATCTCACGCTTACCCCATTCCAAAGCAATATAGGTAGAAGGAAATATTCGATGGACTAGTCAAGGCAAAATTTAGATGGGAATACGAAGCAGCCGCAGAGTAAAGGGAAGTTTACAATGCACATAAACAGAGCATGTTATACATCCCCCCAGAGTCATGCAGCAACATCTCGTGTGGTGAATTTAAAAAGAAATGAAATGGACGTACTGGATCCCCAGGCTGACCAGAAAAAAAACAAAACCAAGTAGAGACCACAAACAGATATAAACAACAATGGACACGAATGAACAAAGAATTAAAATATTCACCTTGAACGTTAACGGCTGGAAAGAGAAACGCATAACCTACTCGAACATAATAAGAAAGGAAGACCCATATTTAATAATCCTAACAGAACATGGTATAGCCACCAGAGACGGAAATAATAAAGATCCCCCAATTATAAATTCATAACAACCAACTACTCACAGTCAAGATATGACCGAGTTGCAATAGGTATAAAGAAAGGTATACACTTCACAGAAATAAAAGACCTAGAAGAGTCATTTCTAGCAGTTAAAATAAAAATGACCACAGGAGACTTGGTAATAGCCAGGGCTTACCAACCCCCAAGACGCTCGTACCTACCGATACCCAATTTCATTAAGCTCTTCCGTAGACAGGCCTCAACCTTTCTAGCTGGAGACCTTAACGCAAGGTGCAGGGAAACAGGGTACACAACCCATGCAAATGGATCGGGAAAAACCTTTAAACTCCTAATGCAAAGAGGCCTACTAAACAGAGAAGGACCAGACTTCCCTACCCTCACACTGCCCGAGCCTCGACTACCCTAGACATTATTTTAACTAATCAAAACTTCAATCTAAATCACCACACACAGCCAGGCCCCGCAACCCCCTCCGATCATCTAAGTATAATTACCACCATCTCAACTTCGCCCATCCAAATAAAAATAACACGCAGAAAAGCAACCAGCAAAACAAACTGGGATGGATATAGACAATACTTAAATACAATAGAAACTGGTTCCCTTAACAACCAAGGTAAAGAGGAAATAGATGACCAACTAGAATTAATTACCAGAAAAATTAGAGAGGCAGACAATATACACACCCCAACAATAGAATACAGATCCATACCTGCACCTAGATGGACCCAAGAGATCCAAGATGAAATGGAAGAATTTCAAAACATAATAAATGAAATCAGGGTATCGGGAAATACGATGCAAAGATACAGAATTATCATCGCAATTAGAAGGAGTATAGACACCCTCATCAAGGAAAATTCAGACAGTCTCTGGGAAAATATAATAGGCAAAATGGAAGTTCTGGAGACAATACAGGAAATTACGCGGATCACAGCGAAAAAAGGAAATAAGCCTTAAAATACAGAACCAGAAAGTATAACAAAATGAGGAGCTACAGAACACTTCAAAACACACTGGAAGAATCTTTTTTTCTATTTCACCAAAAGAAAACCAAGAATTACAGCAAAACTACGAAGAAGAAATCAGACATAGCCTGGAAACACAACGTGAGCGTACTATACCGTTTAGAAAGGTTGACGAGCTAAGACACAATCCCATGGAGGAAGGAAAGCCTTTTACAATGGATGAATATCTAACAGCCTTAAAATCCTTTAAACGAAAGGTTCCAGGACAAAGTGGGATATCCAAAGCTCACCTAATCAATGCCCCAGAAAATGTGCACGAAACGGTAGTGAAGATCATTCAATGCTTGCCTAAATATAAGATATTTTCCCCAAGCATTTAAAACGGCAAAGCTAATCTTCTTTCCGAAGCCGAGCAAACCGAAACATCAATTTCGAAGCTTCTGCCCTATCTCTCTCCTGGAATTTCTAGGCAAAGTTCTAGAAAAACTCCTTAAAGAAAGGTTGATCAACTACCTTAAAGTAAACAACCTATACAACCCACAAGAGCACGGGTTCCGGAGCAAGCGAGGGGCAGACACCGCGCTAGCAATCATAACTGAAAAATTTGCTACTGAAACAGCGCGAGGCAACAGAGTTGAAATTCTACTCTGTGATGTTGCTAAAGCATTTGACAAGATGTGGTTGCCCGGCCTAAAAGCCAAAATCTGTGACCTTAACTTGGAAATAAACCTCTCTAAAACACTCTGCAACTATCTTGACGAGAGGAAAGCAGTATTCCAGATAAACGGCCAAACGGGCGACGCAATTAATCTGCAAACGGGTGTCCCACAGGGTGGCTGCCTTTCACGAACACTGTACACAGTGTACACCAGGGACCTTCCGCATCCAACCGACAAATGTGCGATGTATATACAACTAGAGGACTATATTACTCAGATAGTGACCAGTGACAGAAAAAAACCCAAGGACATCGCCCTAAGAACAGGAATAGAAATTAAAAACCTAAAAGATTGCGAAAAAAGGAATAAAATTAAGACAAACAAAGATAAGTTCAAACTAATACCCATGAACAGTAGTAAAAAAGCCACTGTGTGTGCAGATGGAGAGGCATATCCTTTTTCAACAGAAGGACGTGTCCTCGGACTAGAGAGTAACAACGACAGGCTATACAAGCCATCTACCACAAAAAATCATCGAAGCAAAATCCACCTTATCAACACTATACAGATTCAGACAACTATCAGCCAAAAATAAAAGAAAATTATACCTAGCCTTAGTACAACCTAAGCTCCTATATCCAATACTACCATTGAACGCATTAAGTAACTCCCAAATTAAGAAGATTCAAAGAGTCCAAAATCAAGCCACTAGATTCATAAAAAACACAAGAAGATTAGATTACATACCAGCAGAAGAACTCGACCGCAGATCAATTATAGAACCCACAAACAGTCTTACAAAAAAAGAGCAAGTAAACAGTGGGAAAAAATCAAAAATACAATACTCCAGAATATAATTGACCAAACCACCGTACAAGAAGACGAGATCCATTGTACGCACTACAAACAACGCTTCAACGGAAGCCTGAGAAAAACGTTAACAAACGTCAATCTTATATATAGGTAATAAACTATATGTAGTACATAAATGTAACTACCAGAAAGGCAACAACAAAAAAGACAACCAATTATGCTACCAACTATACAACTCAAATGAGAATTCCGATGAGGAACTAAAAGTAATTACTGACAAAAAAAAATGATACAAAAGCTCAAATGAGCAAATGAAAACAAAGGCTCCAATGCTTAATATAACTATGTATCTCAAAAAATAAAACAAAATTAAATTATAAAAGAAAAACTAAAGCGTTAGCCAGGCAACCTTGCACAAATCTTTAACATCATCACCTATTATCCTACACACACTAACACCAACACAACACACCACACCTTAATTTCTATCTATCCTATTTCACTCTCTCTACACATTCTAACTTTATTCATCTTATCTTATTTTTATCCTTTCACTTAGACGGGTGAAGAATTCATTGAGAAAACTACGCTAATACTACATCTCTTACCTGATAAAGGAGGAAAAGAAAGAGAATGGCTGCCTCAAAAAAGTCAAGATCCACTTCACTATCCTCACGGGGACTCTCCTGAAGACTTTTGGAATCTGCTCCTAAGCGACTTTATGTCGACCTAACCCACCTCCCTATTTCGACGGAGTTACGAAGCTGAAATGAACTGAATTGCCATTCATCTAGTCTCGCTCCAACTATGTCGGTCCAATTTGATAGACATAATTGGAGACGTAAAGGAAAGCAGGCTCGAGTATTAGCCCACTGTGGAACTCTACTTAAGAGACCACCCAGTTACGAGGCGATGCTGAAAGCTTTGGGGAAGAGTTCGCTCTAATCTCTAATGATAGTTTCCGGCCAAGACCACAGGAAGACATGCAACCGTTTTGTGTAAGTTGAAAGCAGCATCGATAACCAAACCACAGACGAAGGGGTGCCCTCGGGTGGTGGTAGTTGGTTCGATCACCACCCATCATTAAGTCCGCCACACTTCCCTCGTCTGAGGGAGCCTCCCCGAGTTCACCTATCATCATTCCGTCTCCCCCATTTGTCAGTTCACGTTCACGAAAGCTGAGTGACGAAGTAGAGGGAGTCAGTAATAAACAAATAAAGAAGAAAATACCATCGTAAGAAGAAAGGGAGCACGAACTTTTACTTGAATCAAGTCACCACTAATACGAGATTAGGGAGAAGAAGAAGAATCCAGTCCTGAGGGGCCACCCTCTCGAAGAGATAGTCCAAGACAATACAACCAGAATACCTCTGCGGGCAGTCGACGGATAGCCCAAGCCCAGCAGAGAGAAAGTGTTCGAAGTTGTGCCTGGCAAATTGAGCATTGCCATAGTGAGACTGTTGGAGATAACCTTGGGGTATATCACAATCTGCGAAAAAAGAAAAAGACATCGAGGATATCACCAAGGAGAAGGCAGTAGAGGTCCTTAAGGGAGTTGGGCTGCAGCCATCAGTACCACCACAGATCCTGACCCACGGGAGCGTGGTGTGCCGGCGACTCGATACGTGGATCGGGCACTCCAAATGTGACATCAAAGAGGAACACCGGCTTCGGCAAACCTGGGCCAAAGTAGCCGAAGTGATCAAATTAAAAAATAGAAGGGATATCAGCGACTACACTCACGTCTTCAAGGTAGTCTTCACCGAAACCACTATGGCCCAAAAGGCAAAGTAACAAGGCCTATTAATTTTCAATGCTAAAATTATTGGGGAACAGATAGAGAAGGGAGAATTCACTCCAGTCCAGTTCTGTTTTAGGTGTTACAAAATGTAAGAACACGCCACTAAAGACTGTAAAGAGCAACAGGAAACATGCTCCAAATGCAGCGATAAAGGGCACAATTTGAGGTCATGCACTAATAACTTCGAGAAGTGCATTAACTGTGGCTAAGGACACAGAACAATGGCCATAGCATGTCCTGTAAAAAAAAGAGATCATTAAAAGTAAACAAGAAGCAAAGAAGAAAAAGGAAACAAGTAGAGCGGATATGTCCTACGCCCAAGCAGCAAAGATGGCCCTCTCAGAAGCGGACACTAAAAAGACATATCTCAAGCTACAAAACGAGAACTCGTCGAAGATTATGACATACATCCTTGATGCACACGTCATGAATCTCAGGCGCCCTGGCACGTTCGCAACGGAGCTGAGTCAAATGTTAGCTAAAAACGGGATGGACCAAATGTGGCTCCCGAACAACCTCCCCTCTGGGGATGTACTGCAATTTCAGATGGCTCCAAACCAACAAGCAAACGGTCAAGACACCACCAAATATATAACCAAGAAAGAAAAGAAACAAGCAGTCGATGTGAAAACTCCTGCCTATAAACAGAGACAAGAAAACACTGTAGAGAGAGAAAATGCTGGGACTGGCACCAATAGTTCCTCGAAATCCTCAGACTCATCGGACATCGAAGTCCCACAAACTAAGAAGGCCAAGGGAAAGAAAATAAAAAACAAAAGATTGCGTGCGGATACCATCAATCTTAAAATTTATGCTTGTGACCAGTTTCCCTTTCCCGAAAAAATGGAGCCCAGGGAAATATTCCATGGGATTAAAACTAAAGTATTCAAATGGGAAGACGACTACGAAGTCGACCCCGAAGCGGTGGAAGAAGCTCTGCTCACCCAGAATGTGACCCTACATCACAATATCTGCGAGCAGATTTCAAATGCCGAGTTCAGAAAAAAGAAAAGCGGGAAGAAGAAGAACATCACCCCAAAACACTAGAAAACAACCTGGAGAGAGTAAGCAATAGAATGAGGATTCTGACACTCAACGTAAACGGATGAGAGGGAAAAGCTACGGCATATGGAAACATATTCCGAGTGCTTGACCCGGACATCATTCTTATAACTGAACACGGTATCGACACTATATCTGGTCAAATTAAAATACCGGGCTACAGAGTTTTTATGAAAAATCATTCAAAGGAAAGGTTTGATGGTGTTGCAGTAGCTGTCAAAGAGAACATCTCGTTCAAACAACTACCAGAACTTGATGAATCCTTTGTAGCGATTGAGCTCCACACATTGGTAGGAGACCTCGTGATAGCTGCAGCCTATCACCAGCTTATCTCCCGCTAAATAACTTCTACACACTATTTGGGTACCGCAGAATGGTATTCATAGGGAACGACCTCAATGCCAGATGCCGTGCGGCGGGCTATGGTAGTACCAACGAAAGAGGCCGAAACTTGGAACTGATTAGGGGAAGAAAAAACATCCAGAAAATAGGGTCGGATTTTCCGACCTATATCACTTCCAGATCAGCAACCAAACCTGACATAATCTTCCCATTCAACTACCATAGTGAGCCAGGCCCAACAGTCCCAAGTGATCACATAGCGATCCTCACCACCTCTTCCAGTCCCTCTCAGAAAAAACTACGCCTTGGCCAACTGGGATCGTTACAAGAGACGACTCAGTCAATACGCACCAGCTGACCTAAGCGAGGCGGCATTGGAGGAGATATACGGGGAGCTGGAGAGGATAACTACGTCGATAGTAGAAGCGGACCGCGAGTGCATACCCAAGACTGGGTATAAAACACCTCCTCAGCCCAGATGGACAGAGGAGATGAGAGAGATCGCTCGTGTTCACAGGAAAGTGTACGAAGGGATAAGACGGGAAGGTCCTAGCCAGGAAAAAAAAGCTCGCTCCTTCGACGCCTAAGCACCGAGCTAAAAGAGGCTATCAACCTCCAACAGAGGGAAATATGGAACAACCTGATAGCCAAAGTCGATAGCGAGCTCAACCCGGCTAAAATCTGGCATCAAGTCAAAAACCTCAAAGGGACTAACAGCAAGAACTTAGGCTCGAATAAAAGAGAACGGAGACTATATAGAGTACACGGCGGTTTTAGAAGACAGATTCAGGAATTTCTGGAAAAACGTCTCCAGGATCACCCCAGAAGAAAACGAAGAATTCGACCAGGAATTCAAAGGCCAACTGGTGGAAGAATTGAATCAGATTATGCACCGCACGCACCCACAACATCAAGTAGACGAAGGCAGGGAGATGGCGGACCATGGCCGTCCCGCAACACCAGAGGAGGTCATGGCCACTGTGAGAACCTTTCAACAAAAGGCACCAGGCTGGACGGGCATCACCAGAAACAACTTGGTAAATGCCCCACAGCAGATCATTCAGGGAATTACAAACATTTACAACGCTTTCCTGAATACGGGTTACTTCCCTAAGGGTTTTAAGATCGCTAAAATAATCTTCATACCCAAGGGAGGTAAACCACCTGATCAACTGGTAAATTACAGGCCATTCGCCCTGCTGGAATTCGTTGCGAAGGTCTACGAGAAGCTCCTGGCTGACAGGCTCCAAGAACAACTTGTCGAGGTAGGAGCTTACAACCCTCGGCAGCACGGGCTCCGCAGGGGACGATGAGCGGATACCGCCCTCGCCCTCCTAACGGAAAAACTCGCATGCAGCTAAGGTGAGAGAAAGTACGTAGTCGTGGTGCTACGGGATGTAAAGAAGGCCTTCGATAAGTTATGGCTGAAAGGGCTACAATTCAAGATCCTCAACCTCCAGCTAAACCAATCCTAGAAAGGGTTTTTTGTAACTATGGCACGGATAGGAGTGCCCAAATCGCGATCGAGGGCTAAAAGTGACCCGAATTTGAACTGGAGGCGGGAGTTCCACAAGGCAGCTGTCTGATTCCTTTGTTGTACCCCGTGTACACAATTGACCTACTTGCTCCAGGGAGGTACGATTCGATGTATCTGCAATGCGCAGATGACATCACTCAAATAGTCCTAAGTTTATTCAGGAACGCTGGAAGCCAAGCAAGGGCGACAGCTGCCAACATTGACAACATAAATCGCTATGATAAAAAGTAGAAGATAAAAACAAACCGCCAGAATTTTACTATAGTTCCAATGAACCACCGGAAAGTAGACGACGTCATCGTTGACAACGAACTCTATCAGTACTCTAACGAGGGAAAGGTCCTGTGCTTACGACTCTATAAAACAGGATACTAGTCCCACGTAAATACCAGTCTCCCTAGCCAAAAGAGAGCTGAAGAAACTGAACCGTTTACGAAGCCTCAGCGTGCCAAATAAGAAAAAGCTATACATGGCTCTGGTACGCTCCGTCCTGGTGTGCCTGGCTGTGATTACGCAGATGGAAAGCTGCACCTCTCTCAGGATGATGCAGAGGGTTCAGAACAAAGTCACACTGCTGATAACTGGCACGAAAAGGATCAGCCATATTCGGCAATCAGTTCTACATGAAAGAATCGGACTAAAACCGATCAATATGGAGATCCAAAGGCTAGGGAGAAAGACTTGGGACAAAATCGATCAGGAAATACTCCCAACTATAAACAACGATCTAGACATACAAGAAAACAGAAGATGTGCAGTTGGAAGAACATCTCTATTCCCAAGCGGAAGAACCTGTGCGCGAGAGAACATACTACCTATATATACATAGAATTATACAAAGGAAATTAACCTTAATAAAAAAAAAAGGCGAAGTGCCCAAATTCAAAATCAAAACTCAATTCAAATCAAACTCAAACCAAAGTCAATTTAACTTTAGCAAAAAGAGGCAAAGTGCCCAATAAAAATTAAAAATTAAAATAAAAAGAGACGAAGTGCCCAAATTTAATTCAATTCAAACTTAAATCAAAGATAATTAATTTTAACAAAAAGAGGCGAAATGCCCAATTTAAATTTAACAAACAAAGAGAAGTGAAGAAAAATAAATCAACAAAATTAACCAACTATAATAAGAAGAGGAAGATAGATTAACAAAAAACGAAAATGGGCGAAGTGCCCAAACTAAGACTTAAACTGAAAATAATAAATGAATAACTTAATAAAATAAAACTAGAGATAATTAGCAGAATATAAAACAATTGAAAGGCTTGAAAGCCACAACGAAGGATCAAATTAAACAAAAAAAATAAATATTAAATATATATATATATATATATATATATATATATATATATATATATATATATATATATATATATAACAATGAAAGAACCTGACTGTCATCGACAGTCAGCACCATTATTGACGAAGGAATAAAATTTTAAGAACTAAACAATAAGAAAGCATGCTAGTGATGCCCTAGCACCAGGGCAACCTAGTAAACATTTTGACACTTTTGTAAACCTACCACACATTTCATCACTTTCATAAATTAATTAATTAATTTCTTTCACTTAACTTTCTGCCAGATCCTCCCTCCACTCACTACATCGGTAAAGGAGGCAAGAAATTCCATAACGCCCCGAAGATGATCGAATAAGATCGAAAGCTTAGCAATTTAGTTTGTTTTTTATCAAACACATTCATTTAAAAAAGAGATGAATACAGGACAAGTGATCTCCCATCTACATGATGGAATAAAAAAGATAGAAGAAGAGAAAGTTGCCAAAGGAAATTAATTAATGCAAAATACACAATAGTCTTCAACAAAATTTGCATTCGAGAGAGACTGCTACCCAACTACACTAGTATATATATATATATATATATATATATATATATATATATATATATATATATATATATATATATATATATATATATATATATATATATCCCTCTGAGTCTTCAGTGGAGTTTCACGTGTGCTTCCTACCTCGCAATATTAGCATTAAAAAAAAACTTGTCAATCAGGTTTTTAAATATATTAACTGATGTGTTTTACACGACGAGGCAAGATTCACGATTACAGATTTGGTGCGTTAAATAAGTAATTTTGAGCTATAGTCGTTTTACATCAGAATATTTACGACGTTAACTTGCCTAGATAGCTAACTCTACTCTGTGTAAAATAGAGTTGAAGTATAAAAAGAAAATTAGACGCTGCTTGGCAATCCCTGAATTATTCCGTTCTAGATTTTAGGGAAACGCAATAACGGCGAGGGAGAGAACAACGTATCTTCCGTGATTTGATTTTTTGTACATTCATTATGATTATATGATTTATAAGTATGACATTAATTATCACTGGCTACGTATATAAATTAAGAATAGCTACATATTTACATACTATACATTGTAGAACTGTACATTGTATGGGCAGTAGCTACAGCCGTGTTGAAATGTTTATTTACCAATTTAAATTAATTTTGAGGAATCTTTGCTCTACCATATATCTGGTACAGTAGCCTATATTAATATTACTAAATCTTTTTACTATTTTCAGCACTTCATTTAGTTTTTCAAATAATCGCCTACTTGAGCTTGAAAAGAGGTCTAAAAATCGACGAAGATTTTCTTCCTACGGTTTATTCTTAAGGTCGGGAATTAGTTTATTTGTACTACGTTTTGTCCGTTCTCTCGCCTATACTTTATGGGGGAACGGGGACTAAAATTGAACTGGCTACTCCTTAAATTCATTTAGTGTAAGGGGGTATGCGTAAAGAGGAAAAATATAAGGTGTATAGTATAAGAGAGATGAAGGGAGAGATAGAGAAAAGTGTAGATTTGCAAAGAGATGCAAGGCGCCTGGAGGTAAGAATAATCCGACGAGAGATTTCTATTGAGGCAGATTAATATCTTTCGCCTTAAGCATGAAATTTAGAGCAATTTATCCCAGTATCCTGTTACTTTTCTTAGTACCATCGGTACTTAAAACCCTTAGGTTCCCTTATAAGATAATAGAGTCTACAATTGGCCCTTTCATTTTTTAATTTCATTTTAAATTTCGACGTCCTAAGTAAATAACTTTAAATTTACTTTGTTAAAATTCATGTTATTTATCCGTTCTATGGACAGTTTTATCTAGATCCAGCTGTAGTTTTGCTACATCGCACGTAAAAGCGTCTCCGTTTGTTAACTTTGTGTCATCTTCGAATTGAAAAAATTTCCTAATTAAACCGTGATCTATTCAATGAACAAAAATGCCCATAGTTTCTGGGGTCCAGTTTGATTTAGCTCTGTTTACGACAAGCCACTGTGAAAGATTTAAGAGCCAATTTTCTGTAACTTAAGAAATTTCCCTCAAATTCCGAGCGCTTTGTTAGTATAAGCTTCCTACGGTATCAAAGGCATTTTGAAGACCTAGATAAACTTTACTGCCTTCTGTTCATCTTTGAGAGAAATAATTTTCTAAAGAAAAAATCTACTAAATTATTTAAGCACGAGAGTCCTATTCGAAATCCATGTTGTCTTTAATTAGATTACAAAGCATGATTAGTTTTTATCCATCAAGATAATTCTACAATAAGAAATATTTGTTATTTCACTGTTTTACGAACGACATTATGAAATCAGAGAATCAGATGAGACTGACTAAATATTTGATTTATTCTACTCGTGAAAATAGATTGCTTTAAGCAGGTGTAACTAGTATTGGTAACTGCATTGGTAAATATTAACTAACCAAGTATAAAATAACAGAGAATATAATTTTTTTTTAATAGTATTTTGCAACTCTTGTACTTTAGTTTGCAAACGTGTGCATTCAATTACAAACTGATATTTTAGTGTAGTTTCAATTAATTATTATATGTTATAAACTTGTCCATAAATAATGATTACTTATAAGCTAAGTGTGTGAGCAATTCAGAAATTTTCCTATATACGTGTGTGGCACTTATGTTCTTTATAAAGATACAAAATATCACAGAATTTATAAAGAACATATGTTTTAATGTTAAGCTCGGCGAAGAAGACAAACCTTGGGATCCACGCAAAGTATGCAGTACTGGTGTGGAAGGGGTGAGACCCCGGAAAGACGATAAGACAAAAAAAACAAACAAAACCAATGCTCTTTGGAGGGCCAATGGCGTAGAAAGAACCGAGTTAGCACGTTGATGACTGTTATTTCTGCATTACTAAAGATTGATAGGTAGAGTGCAAAAAAATTAAAATAAGTTTGTATCATTGTATCCCCTCGGCGGCTATATAGCCTGTTAAATACACATGGCTAGGACCTTGCAGTTCCACTTCTCCATCTTGTTTTAGAAAAACCTTGCAGCATAAAGTGGTGACACCATTCCTGACGAACATGAAAATAGCTCTCATTTATTCACCCAGGGAGAACTCAATGATTTGGTGAGATTTGAAACTACATACCTCAGGATGTGGGTTGATTCTAGATTGAAATCGATAAAGCTTTTTGGGCACCGGGAGCCTTATTCTCTTGGTATCGCCACAGAGAACGTGAGTTGTTACCGTTCTTTGCTCAGGTTTAATCAATGATTTTTACCTAAAATATTCCAAACCTGCCGATCTATTTTGAGATCGAATGCAATCTCTCAGAGTGGAGGTTATTCATTGACTTTTCTAAAAGGAGATTGAAGGATGTTCTGTTACATAATAAAGATAAGTATGTTTCCATTCTAAAGTAGACGTATTAAAATTTGAAGAATTTGTTGCTTAATATCGAGTATTAAAATACGCCTTGTAGGTAGGGATTTCACAATCAAAAGCATGTTTTTAAGCTGGCAGGCTACAGAAAAATTATGTTTCTCATGCGAATGGAAAGCACAACTAAAGCACTGGGTCTTTAAAAATTGGCCACAAAGAAAAAAGATGTTGCCTCGATCACCAACCTTTGATTGAACCTACATAATTACTGCTAACACCTTTACACATCAAAATGAGTTTGATTAAACAGTTTTTTAAAACTATGCCTGCAGATAGACAGTATTTGCAGTACCTTTCAAAAAAGTTCCCAAACATCACCATTGAGAAAATTAAATCACGAATTTTTGTTGGCCCTAATATTGCAAACTAATGAGAGACCCTCGAAACGTTTGGTGGGATTTGGAGAGGGAGGTCTCACGTCTCCAAGTCGTATGGCTGAAGAAGCGGTGGCAGAAGTAGCATCTCTTCGGCAGTGGCACGAATGACTTCACGCGATAGCGATACCAGACGGCACGCACCGACTCAGGGAGCTTGTCACGATCGAACGTGACGAAGAATGTAGGGCTGGGTCTCGAGCCCCCCCCCCCCCACCTCCTGTTTTTTCATCACATGATCGAACTTGAATGCTCTTTAGTCCGCTACCTCTTCGGTGATGTCTTCTAAGGAGTAGGCCACGACTTCCCCGGCATGAATCACTCATTTCACGAAATTCATAGTGAAGTGTGGCGTCGCACTCACCGACGAGTCATCGAGTGTTCGAAGGGCACTAATCATGGCCATTTCGGAAGGGTCCGCCATAGTCGCAAGAAATCTTACATTCAAGAAACGGGTCACCTTCAGTTGTCTATCAGTCAATATAGCTATATTCTCCTCTGATGAAGCGTGTGCCCTTTGGCCAACTTTCTGCCATCAGTGAAGCGAATAACTAAAAAGCGTTTGAAGACAACGAGTCAAAAAACACAGGAAATCTAAATAAGGGACCTCAGCATAATCGAGGTTCTGAATACCGCACTTGCGATTTTGGTCTTACCGTGCCTTCCCGCCCCAGGACGCCTCGGGGCTGGACATGCCGGTCTTGGCCTGGTCGCTTGCCGAAGCGGCAGTAGACTCGCCCGGCCTTGTAGCCCTTGAGTGGAGTGGGAGAGAAACCTCTTGTCATCTTTGATTTTTTTTCTTCTTTGGAGAGGAGAGCTGGAAGTGAACTGGTTTTTCTCCTTCCCTGGAAGGAGCCTCAAGGTCGGACGGCTTAGCCTCGGCCAGATCATTCTCTGAGATGGAGAACATCTTGGCTCACAATGGTAGCTAGGACAGGCATTCCGACCCGTATTGGTAGTAAATGGGGAGCGGGCATGCCGGCTGGGACAGGCATTCCGACCCGTATTGGTAGAAAATGGGAAGCGGGCATGCCGGCTTCCATCAAAGTGACAAACCTCGGCTGTACGAGGTGTTGTACTGGATCAGTTGACTACAAAGGGAAGGATGGAGACCGGAGCGGCTTGTCCTCTGTCTTACCGTGCTCTTGGTGGGCCTCTGAGAAAGCAAATAGAGACCAGCTGTAAGTGGCAACTCGACAGAAGGGTTAAGGTGGCAAAGGGAAAACCCCTATGCCCCATTTAGATGGTTGGAAGGAAGCCCTTCACCCTTCAGAGTGGTGGTGGCGTTAGACTCCTCGCCCCCCTCCCTCCCGGAATTTTGAAAAAAAATGGAAAACCTGCCAACAAACTAGAATTTCCTACACTTGAGACTACTGAAAAAAGTGGATTGGTGGGATACACCCCGTATCCAGCCGTTCACACCTATCCCGCCTCGAATTTACTGACTTTTCAGTCTAATCCGCCATGAGTGCGTTAAGGTTGGTATTCATTGACATAGAAGAGTGACGCACACTCACTAGAAGTTACCTAATAGCTGGCTCTTCCACAAAGGTCTCCGCCCCCAACTGGGCTGCAAAAGAGACAGGGCGACTGAGCAGATATCCTTAGTAGGTTAAACTGATCAACGGCAGGACGTCCAAGATCTGAAAATCTGATGTGGCAGACTCAGAGAGGTAACCCGAGGGTTTTAGTTGGCCTGGCAGCCAATAAAACAGTAAAGCCATTACACGATGAGTAGTTATTTGGAGGTAAACTGATTTTCCCAACATTCGCACCCCAACGTATACCACTACTCAAAGCTTGGCCTCTTGCGATGTGTGGGCGTTAGCTATAGAGATTTCAAATCCTCTCTTCTGACATGGCATGAGGTAGCTGGTCAAGTTCTAAAGACTATAAAGAGGGATGAGGGGATATTCATAAAAAAGGAATGCTAAGAGGGAGCGAGGAATAAGTGACCCAACAACTTCCCCAGGCCCAGTCAAAGAATTGAATTCAACCAAGTATCGGGGCATCCATAATATTCATTCGTGCCTGGAGGACGTGCAGCTCCACCAGGTACCACGTATACCTTCAGTAGAGGAGAGCCCTTCAATGAAAGGTTTGCGCTGAGTGAGTTGTGTTCTACTCTCGCTTTGTGCGCGGGCACCGCTCCTGTCCGGGTGATGCCCCGTATGCTTTGCTTCGACACCTAGGTGAGGGAGTCACGGCCTTTTTTCTAGATTTGTTGAACAGGATCTAGACAGATTATATCATCGTAAACTTCTGGTGAATAGCTAGTGTGCTTGCTTTTCGTAACCGGGGAGAGATCACTCTGCCCCAGCCGGTTTCTGTCCAATCCCTCTAACCTCCTGCGTGTGCAAGTTGATGGATAAATTGGTAAATATTAGATTAGCTTTTTATCTGGACAACGAAGGCCACCTGTAATACAGCATAGTGTGGCTTCCGCAAGTTCCAATCCACGTTGGATGCTCTGCTCCGGCTGAAAAAGCTATATGCCGGCCTTTCCTTCGTAGACAGCATTGCACCACGGTGATTTCGATCTGGAAAAGCTCTATGATACCACATAGTGCAACGGTATCATGGCACCCATCCACACAATTGGGGGCAAGGAGGCGCCTCTCCCCTTTCATACCTGATTTTTTACCAGATCTTCGATTACGCGTACAGGTGGTAGGAGCCCTCTCCTGTCGAATGGTGCAGGAAAGGGCGTCCAGCAGAGAAGTTTCCTCGCTATCAAACTCTTGCATTAAAAATCAATAGTATCACCTCGGGGGTGTCGGAAATGTTTTGTCTACGCTCTAAGTAGACGATATTTTAATTTCTTATGGTGTGACCCATATGTCATCTCTAGCAGCATCGAATCTAACAGTCATTGAACCGCAGGCAATGAGCGGGAAATGAGCACGCCGATGAGGGTGCCAAAGAGTCCACGAGGGTTGGGAAACACGACCAGCTTTTCTCTCTTCCTCGCACTAACTTCATGGCAGGAATCATCCCATCACTCCAGGCTGCCTGGCAAACAAAATGGGAGACGGCCAATGTGAACTTGAAGTTGTGTGCCGTCTAAAGGGGTGTAATGTCTCGGCGAGTTCAGTTTGCTTTCTGTTGTCTTCGAATTGGGCACACTCGCGAAACGCACCACCATTTGATGTAGCACTCTCATGAACCCTATCGTGACGACTGCGTTGTCACCCAAACTATTCGGCACATTCTTGTTGAATGTCCCAGTCTGGGGATCTTTGCGCACTTTAACTGTCCCAATACCGGGACGAGCGGGCTTTATAGTGTTTTTCCCTTGTGCTCAGGACTGGTTCGTGTATACAAACATGCGGAGTCATTGCCTTTGTGAAGGAGGTTGCCCTCTTCCATTTTATTTGACTCTGTTGTTGGGCTCATGCTCCCGTGCCATTAGGAGGCAGGTCTCCTTCTTGTTTCTGCTTTTCTTGGGATTTGTTTTGTTTTATTCGTTTGTGTTGTCTAATATGTATTGTTTTATTCTGTTGTTGGTCGGACTTTTTTAATCTAGGCTAACAATAGGCCAAAATTAATTAGGACGAGTTATGCTCTTAGTGGCCTTCGTCAGATGGGTACTGCAAAGAAAAGAAAATCTCATTTCTCTCTCTAAAAGATATTTTTTGTAAGGTTCTATAAAACATGAACTTATGAATGCCTAGTTACCAGAAAAGCTTCGAAAAAGGCTCGTGAAAAAAGCAGTGAAGTTACAGTAAGTGAAAATCTGGAATCTAACAACATACCCGAATAGGCAAAGGAAGAGACTAAGTGTAGCGTATTGACCTTGAGGTAGCACAACACTCCTACAGCTGACCAGCTCTTGCTGTAAAAAGAAGTGGGTTCTACTTACCAAGTTGCAAAGTTCAAACTTAAACCCTTTGCGCGGGACTCTGCGTCCTCTGGGATGGGGGCAAGAACATCCCTTGGACGCAAAAAAATGGAGGTTTATTCCATATCTAACTATTTTTAGAGTCAGTAGAAACTTAGAATGGCTTCCATCTTTACCTTTTCGGGCAGCAGCCACAGAATTCCTGCCTCGTCATCTCCTTCCCGAAGTCCTCCCCTTCTTCCAGGCTCTGAGGGAGGTGCTGATGCAGCGTCTCCGGCAGCAGCAACGAACAAATGCCGCCCACCAACAACATCGACCCCATGATTGTCAAGGGAAGAACCAGCATTTCCGAGCCCTAAAATGAACCATTTATTCAGGTGAACTTGCCCTTCGAAAAATAGGTCGTTGGTAGTGCTCATCTTTACCAGTGGTCATTAGAAGTTGTTTTTTTACTTATTTGAGAGGAGTAATCAACTTTACTAGTAGTTGTTGAAAGTGCTCATTTTTACTAGAGGTCGTTAGGAGGGCTTATCCTTACTAGTGGTTATTGGGGTACTTAACTTTACTAGTGATCATGGAGTGCTCCCATTCATTAATGATCGCTGGGAGTGCTCATCTGTACTAGTGATCGTGGGAGTCACATTTTTATTATTGGTCGTTCGGAGTGCTCATGTTTACTAGCGGTCTTTAGAAGTGCTCATCTTTGAGTGATCGTGAAAGTCACATTTTTATTATTGATCTTTGGGAGTCCTTATTTTACTAGTGGTCGCCGAGATGGCTCAACTTCACTAGGGTAGGTACAAAATAAACGCCCCATGCACCCAGCTTAACCTCGCAATTATAGTTAGCAAAATAAATATGTAAAAAATAAAAATAAACAAATTCAAACCACCCAACCTAACTTAACGTTAACGCGCAGTTTGGGGAGTGCTTATCTTTACTCGGTTAAATTTGGGGTGCTTACCGAGTATTGCAAAATTCCTGTTAAACACGTTACGACGCGCTCAACCTAGGACAAAATCATATTTTTTATGCACTTAGCCACGTTTCATTGTTTTAACAAATAAATATATGTTTAAATTCTAATATTAATCAATATGGCCGCCCTCGGCGGCGAACAGGTTGCGGACTAAGTCCTTCCTCATGATGGTTCACATCGATTGACGGAGGACTTCAGCTCGTCAACGATGTTCTGACGAACCTTGAAGGCCTTGCCCTCGACATGCGCCCACACGTTGTGGTCCAGAGGATTGAGGTCGGGGAACTGGGAGGCCAAAAGTCCTTCGACCCTAAGTTCATGTTCAAACGCAACCACTTTCGCATGGTCTTAGTCTTGTAGATCAGGACACCGTCCTGCTGAAAGTCGTAGTCCGCCTTCTTCGGCTTATTTCTCACCAGGGCAGGAGCTTCGTGGCAAAGATGTCCCTGTAATCGGCCGCGGTGAGCCTGTAACCGGCTAAGAATCACGCCAACGGTATATTTTCGCCTCTCTAAATCACAACGCCGACCATCATCACAGAGGCCGGGTGATTGCTCATGGACACGTAGCGGACTTCAGAGACGTCCTAGCCGAAGCTCACCACTCAGCCATTCTTCTTGTTGATAACTTAATCGATCGTGAAGGTTCCTTTCATTGAAAAAAAATGAGAATTCTATCGGTGAGCAGAGGCCTTTCCATGCACCTCAAGCTCTTGCCGCCCTCCCTCTTAACGACCCTGGACACCGTGGCCACCGAGATGTTCTTCTTCGCGAGTGGAGTCATTTTGAGCTTCGGAGCACTTTCGAAGGCCTTTCTTGCATCCAAACGATCGACAACATGAGTTCTGCCTGAACGAGGTCAATCTTTAAGGTCAACCCCATTCGTGAGTCCCTTTGCGTCTGGCGTTGAGCCTCTTGTTGTGGCCCGCACGCAGGAGAACAGATATTTTGATTCCTTTCACTTCTATCTCAACACAGTTGCACACAATGGAAAATATCTATTAATGATACGAGCTGGAAAAGTAGAACTTAAGTTTGTTTGACGGAACCTTTGCAAAACCCAGTATCTTTGTTTGGTTAAATTTTGGAGCGATTATCTTTACTTGGTTAAATTTAGATGGTTAAATTTAGTCATGATCTTTACATAGTTAAATTTTAGAGCGATTACCTTTAATTTGTTAAATTTTACAGTGCTCATTTTTACTTGATTAAAAATATGCCATAAAATTCATCCAAATAATGTCTTCAATTTATATATGTCCGCAAATTTTGCCTCCTATAACCAGCCTTCTAGCTCATAATTTTTGTCATTTACTATGCCCCCAAATCATTTAGATTATGTAGAACCAGCACAATTCAACTTTAAAACATCGATGTTAAGTCACACTTTGTCAACGATCGTAGTCGTGATGACATAATTAAGCTAGATTTTCCTCTCGTTGATGACGTTCAGAGTCGAGTCTTCTTACCCATCGTTTCCTGTAAAATATTTTTTTAAAGGGATGGGGGGGGAGCTAATAAGTACTTACCAAATAATTAATCAGAGGAATGACTACTGGTCCTATCATACCAACTGTTGACGAGATTCCGAGTCCAATACCCCTGACCACGGTCGGGTAGAGCTCGGATGCCATTAGAGGCAATACCACAAAGGAAGAGGAAATTCCGAATTTCCCAATGCAGTAGAGGACAATGGTGATCAGATTATCTGAAAGGGGTGAACAATTCCTTAGTCTGACTGAAATCCTGTTGAGATGATAATCCATTTGGAAAAATGCCAGAATAACAGCCTCCATGGACTACTTGTAAGTACTGCATTATCTAAGGCCTACTATATTTGTTACTTAAAACTAAGAAGCCGCTACAAGGAATAAATAATTTGTGTTCTTAAATTTCTGGTGCCTAAACTCAGTCGTGCCCTTTTCATTTGACTCTTCACTTAAAAACAAAACAACCTGAAACGAACAAAGAGAGAGACGAAGTCTTAGAAAGCACCCCTTGTTGGACATCCATTCGACATAGAATGAGCAGCTAATGAGTATCCAGTGCCGCAATCAATGGGTAAGCATTTGTCATACAATGAGCATACATTGGTTATTCTTTGGCTATCCCTTGAGCATTCAATGGGCATCCACTGGACATCCTTTTAGTAATACCCATCTTGGTTTCCTGGAGTGCCTGTACTCGTTCGTTCTTCTTGAAATCACCACTTCTTAAGCAGTGCGGGAAATCGCCCGTAGGGGAATGTTAGTGTGTCAAGGGAGGAAATTGGGCCCACAAATTGGGAGACTTTAAACTATTGGAATATTTCTCTTCCTAAAAAAGCACAGCTACAGAATGTACATAATCTACGGGGCATATTAAATTAAAAATGGAGATATTTCAATTTATCAGAGGCAAAATATTACTTTATAGTAGTCTCATTATTTGGACTGTACCCTTTGAGCCAACCTTAGAAAAGGGAGTGACATCCAGGCAGGGGGTTAAAGGGTGGCGGGGCAATAAAAAGACTGAGAATTACGCTCCCCCCTCTCTCTTTTATCTTTCTTTATTTCTCTCTTTCTCTTCTCTCTCTCTCTCTCTTTTCTTTCTCTCTATCTTTTCTCTCTCTTTTTCACTCTTTTCTCTTTATCTTTTTTTTTTTTCTCTCTCTCTCTCTCTCTCTCTCTCTCTATATATATATATATATATATATATATATATATATATATATATATATATATATATATATATATATATATATATATATATATATTCTCTCTCTCTCCCGGATAACTTGTTTGCGGAGGTTTGTGTCCACCTCAGCTGTGTAAGAGGGCTGTGGCCCATCTCATGGATCGATCCGGACGCCTTCTGAATGATCAAGACGGCACGGGCACTGCCGGTCGAATGCTTGGGGAACAGAACAGGGTAAGGATCGAGAGAGGTAGGAGTGGAAGCAACTCGAGTCGAGCGGAGTACGGAGAACTCCACCACCGAAGAGGAACCGGCTCCGATGAGAAGGCGGCAGGGTTTGAGCTTAGGGAGATAAACGTCGGTGGGCCCGTTACAGGCGAACAGGCTTAATCTCAAACCGGGGAGAGTACAGAGCCTTCTAGCGGCGAAGAAGATCCAGGTCCCCACGGGGCAGATCTTTGCGACTCGGGGTGCGCTCGAGGTGCTGTGCCCGCTTCAGGGTACAACAACTCGACCGTACCCCAGGGAAACGCCTAGGGGACGTGAGGAATAGCCCGCATTCCCTTAAATGCCTATATCTTAACGTCTGGTCAATACGAAACAAGTGTGACAGCCTTGTATTCATATTGTCTGGTGACACCCGAATAGACGTAGTTGCCATCGTAGAAACCTGGCTTCAAACTGACACTCGAGATTTCGAGGGTGAGTATATGATTCCAGGTTACACGATATTCCACCGCGATAAACCCAATCGAGAAGGTAGCGGAGTATTGTTATACGTCCGTAACTGCTTTTCCGCGGTTGATTAAAATGTTAGAAGTGTCTACGAGATCCTAGTAGCAGACATAAATCTTGGCAGCTCCCCATACTGACTCATGGTGGTATACAGGCCGCAAAGGCAGCCCGAGGAAGCGGACTAAAAACCGTACGCTAAACTTGCCGAGTTAGTGGAAAATCGCACGAGCATGATTATGGGCGATTTTAACTGCCGTGGTCTTGACTGTGGTGATAGGTCTTGGCAAGGAGAGTGGAGACGACTCATCGACTTTGCTGACAATAACTTTTTGACACAGTGGGTCGAAGAGCCGACGAGAGGTGGAAACGTTTTTGACTTGGTCTTCACCACCGATGATGACATGGTCTCTGGACTGAGGTGGGTGCGTGTCTGGGCGGTATAAATCACCAAACAGTCTTATTCACCATACGGCATTCCCTCTTACGTTACTGTCTACAAACTTGATTACCGCCGCGAGAACTTTAAAGGTCTACGAGACGCGATAGGTCGACTGGAACCTGTGAGCGGTCAAAGACCGCTTCATGAACCAGCAGTCCATGTTCGTTCGCCCCCAAAAGAGTGAGTGAAATTCTGCTCAACCCAAATGGTTCAATCGCGGCATCGCCTCAGCAATTCGCAACAGATAACAGAGCTACGTTAATTGGAAAAGCAGTGTTAGCAACAAAAATCTTATGCAGCACAGAAAAAAATAGAACTGTTAAAACACTAGTGCAACAAGCTAAGCGCGACGGGAAACTTTAGGTCGCATCCCGCTGCAAATAAAACTCGAAGGAATTCTTCCTGCATATAGGTTAGTAGATACAAACCAGTTTAACTCTGACAAGTGCAAGATGATGCACATCGGCCATGCCAACCCTCAAAAAGACTAGTACTTGTTAGGTAGAGTTTTGGAGGTGACTGACCTGGAAAAGGACTTGGGTGCGCAAATCAGCATCAACCTATAGATTTTCACGCAGTGTGACAACTAGAAAAGGCACAAAGACTACTGGGATATATAAAGAGGCAATTTCGCTTCCGAAACAAGGAGAATGTCCTCAAATTGTACAATTCTCTAGTCAGACCTGACCTAGAATAAGCCGTTCAATTCTGGTTTCCTACACTGCGTAAGGACATAGATAGACTAGAACGGGTCCAGGCCCGGGTCATCAAGTTAATTCCATCATTCAGGCCCAAAGGTTATCAGCCCCGGCCTCAAGAATTGGGGCATTTCTGCCTGGAGACTCACCGATTATGAGGCCATCTAAGAGACATTTAAAATTTTAAGGGGTGTTGAAAACGTGAACTACAGAAGGATGTTTACGTTGAACACAAATCCGACCCGTAACCATGGTTACAAGCTGGATTTGCCTCCATTGCAGACTAGTATTTGCCGAAACTACTTTTCGTATTAAATCTGCAGTACATAGAATCGTCTTCCGGTCAAGGTGGTAAATAGTTCTTCCATAGAACAGTTCAAATCTAGACTGGACGATGTAATCCATGAATATGTATAGAACGTAGATTATAGAAACAAGTAAAACAGGTTTCAGCTTTTCTATTAAAATTTCCTGATTGTGTTCATTTTCACAACAAATTCAGGTATCTTTTTCGCTTTTAGTGCCCGCAAAAGCGGGTGGGAGAGGTGGGAGGGAAGAGCCTCCAACTGTGCTACGATTTCTCTTAAGCTATAAGTTAGGGGCTTCCCAAAATAGTACTTCCATGGTATGGTCAGCAATGTCCTTTGACGTACTACTATTCCTTGTGCCTCTCTCTCTCTCTCTCTCTCTTTCTCTCTCTCTCTCTCTCTCTCTCTCTCTCTCTCTCTCTCTCTCTCTCTCTCTATATATATATATATATATATATATATATATATATATATATATATATATATATATATCATCCCTAGAAGATTATGCCCTCGTTAATCACGATTTTATTAGTTTTCTCCATGCAATCTTTTTGTTATTTTGTCTGTTCTTACCCTCTCAAAAGCGGTATGGGTTCGTAATTTTGAGAATCAGTGTCAATTTGGTGTGGACAAGATGATGGGCGCATTTGTGCTGGATAAGGTATGATTGGGTAAGTAGCTTTAGAGGCGATGATGTGTGTCGATCCCAGTTTGTAGAGAAAGTTGAAGGAGGATGGAAGGAAGAGAATGCCTATTCCACTCTTTGCGCCCTGAACATTTTCACTAATACTCTTTTTTGTACTTGTACTCCATTCCCGTTATCTTTCTCCTCGTAGAGAAAATCCCTCGTTGGTTACAAACTTTTAGTTAAAAAATCCCCTTACAAATTCCTCTTTATTAAGACCAAGACGAAGAAGAGGACGGTGCTATCTCCTACTACGATTCCCTTAATACGGTCCATACAGGGCCTTTCCCCCCACCCCCTCCTTCACAGCAAGGAATCTAATCCATTTCAGGACTCCTCCCCCTCCAATCCAAGTCTCTCTATCTTGCGCGGGACTCTGCCCTTGCTAATGTGCGCTACCTCGTCTTTAATTAATTACCGTCTTGTGTGAGTAGAGTAGCGATGCAGGCGGAGCCCCCGACTACCATAGAGAAGCAGAGGGTCCACCGCCTGCCCCAGTACTCCATGGAGGGCCAGAGGAAGAGGTAGGTGGGGAGCTCGGAGACCCCGGCCAGGAAGAAGTTGAGGTAAGGGTCTCCACCCAGGACTGGCGCGTAGTAAGACAGACCCACGTAAACGGAGGTGTTGGTAAACCTGAAAAAAATAGGTGTAGTGAATGGAGAGGATGTAGTGAGGGCTGGCTTGGAAGGGAAAGTGATGGTGAATGGAGGTTAGATGCTGTTGTTGCACTGTTCAGGAGAAGCAGATGGCCTCTCTTTTCCCTCCGACAGCTTGGGAGATTAAGGGATAACGCTTTCATCCTTCAGACACTGTTTGTAAGCCCCGTCAACGTTACCTCGATGAAGTGGGGTACCACCTTCTGTGAGGCGGTCCTTGGGGACCGGGTTAGAGTGGAGGGAGGTATTGTTGAATGCGGAAAGGAGCGAAATTCTTTTGTACTTAGTCCCACCACTTGACGGGGGAAAGATCCAAACCATAAACTCTTAATAGGGTTCATGTCTGGCGAAATTTCCAGGCTATGATAGCAGTTCAAGGCCATTTTGTGCACACCATGTCTTCATTGATGGCGCTGTGTGACAAGGAGGTGAGTCTAGCTGAAATATGAATGATCTCTCACAGAACCATTCCCTCATTTGAGGTACCAAACTGTTTTTCAGTACTTCAATATACTTATACTGAATTGGAACTGAGGCACGAGACTAACAGTTGCCACGGCGGTTAAAACTGAATCGGTGTTGCCTTGTTTTATTTCAACAAGTTGGCCATAAAATAAAGCAAAACACTAATATTTAGTCTTTAAAAATGTACAATAGTTAATTCTCACTAATATAATACAATAACCTCATTATTGACTCATTAAATAGTTTTAAGTTACCTTTTCCAGAAAAATTACGAATTTTCAAGAAATCCATAATAATTTGATCACTACTGTGTGTATATATATATATATATATATATATATATATATATATATATATATATATATTTATTTTTTTTTATAGTATTGCATCGGTTAGTATGACCGCCTGCCAATTAAGACCAATTCTGAAGTCCCGATTCATACATATTTAATTGCGTAAAATTTAATTCGCTTAATCTGACCATCGGATTATTATGACTAGCCACCAACTAAGACCATAAAAAATCATGATTCATGTTGGTTTACCCTATGCCGTATTCCGGCAATTATGACCAGTCTCGTTCAGGGCTGCCACTGAGAATTTAACTTCATCCTAAGATTTACCTTCAAAAAAGATTAAACAAAAAGTCTCAAGACTTTAAAAATTAACAAAAGGCAAAGAAAATAGAGTACATATTAGCAAGGGAGCCTTTTCCCATATATACGAAGTTTAAAAATTTACATTGGTTAAACGAGTTTAATTTTTCCGAACGCATATCAAAATTATGACTCTTTAGGATGGCAAAACCTGGTCATGTATGCATTGCATAGTATATATGTATACGTTTCAAGAAATGTATATGCAGGTAGTGACTAGATATTGTACCTTTTAGGCTATCATGTTTTGTGATGGCCCAAATACAGTATTAGAGCTCCCTGGGGGTAGGGGAGTGGCGAAATCTGGGATCGACTGGCAGCCGGAGTTTAGACCAGGAACTCATCTGTGTCGTTCGCTCTTTGTACGGTCTTTTAGGCCAATGGCGTTCTGTGCGTGGCTCTCCTATTCGTTTTCCTCCTGAATTGGAGGTTAGAGGAAGAGCAAGTTAGCGATCCAAGTAAAGTTGACTCTAAGATGGTTTAGGTTCAATCAATCAATTAATGTATGTATAGAAAGAACAGAGAGGGATAACTGTGGAAGCCACAAGATATCATGTAATCGTAGAGGAAAGGGGAGTGGGAGAGTTAATAGGTGGTAGATATACACCGATGCAGCGTGCTGTTTTACGTGTGTGTATGTTTGTAGGGCATGACTGGAGCGGTAGGATGGAGGGTGGGAGGAAGGGAGACTAGCATTCATAGAAACGCGCTACTAATGCATTTATGTGTGTAAGGTGTTGGCTCGGCGTAGTCGTCTCGTGCTGCGGAGTACCTTTCGGTGCCTCCGCAGCGTTTTGACTGGTGTAAATGTATATTTGTGTGGGGTCTCTTGCTAGTTTCCCCTGTTTTCGCGTTAAACGCGTGTAGGCGTAAGTTTTTAGTGGTGTTAGTTTGTTGTTTCCATGTAGTGTGGCCATGCTAGTGTACATGGAGGAGCGGCAGGCGCGCTTCAGAGCAGAGTTCTGGATGCGCCGTGCCTTCCCCTGTTTAGTGTGACACACAGCTGAGAGTGTGATGGTATCGAAATTACAATGTGTACAGTTCGTGCCCCACAACAAAACTCAAAGCTGCCATAATTTTCCCTCCTCATATTTTGTCTAATATGCTATCAAAACATTTAAATTTGGACTACCCACCACTTCATGTGGTAATTCAGTCCAGAAATCTATCATATCCCCTTAAATCCGATCTATCCTTTTACTTTTTTTAATTTACAGGTTTTTTGTTATCCGTGGTGCTTTTACAATCCTCCAACTCAAAAATTGCCAATATCCAACTTACGATGCCCGGAAGAAAAATAGAAATGCTCAATCATATCCCTCTCACACACAAGTCAAATAAAGATATACATATATCTGGCACAACTAAGGCTCTACTAGCTTCAGGCTATCGGTAAAATGACATATTGGAGTGTGAAAGTGAACACCTGTGGCCAAGCCCCAACATCAGGCTATCGGTAAAATCACCTATTAGATTTACTAAGTGAACCTATTTGGCAAGGCTCAGCATCAGGCTCTCGGTAAAAGGAGCTATTGGATTTTGAAAGGTAACCGATGTAGCCAAGCCCCAACATCGGTAAAGGGAGCTATTCGTAAATAGTTTGAAAGTGGAAGAAATAAATGAGGCAAGAAAGAGAAGAAGGGTTCTTTTTCTCTACCATTCAAGTCCAATGTATTTACCATATAAATGTGATGATTGACGTCTTCTTACACAAGTTCGGGGTGCGAAAAAGATCAAGAATTCCATACTTCTTCTTCTTCTTCTTCTCGATACTTGTAGCATTTTTGGCTTCAATCTGGGCTTGGTTTTTCTGTAGCAGTAATTTTTTGGTAATTTCACACCACTCTTATAATTTAAAATATAGCCCCCCCCCCCCTTCAATCTCTCAGGAAATGAAACTGCGTGGAAAGTACTGAATAACCCGAATAATCAAAAGAGGAGACTACTTGAGGCACTAAGGATCTAGAAAGCCTTAGCTCTGTAAATAGCGCTTTAATAAAAATACAGACAAGAAGCATATATTTGATTGTTTGAAAATGGTTTGTTTGTTTGTTAGTGTGCACAAATGTATATGCAAATCTGTCTACAAGAGTATGTGTAAATAAAATATATTAATGTATGTGCAATTGTGCATGTATAAGCGTCTGCTACTCTATAAACAGTGTACATGAAACTTGTAGGTACAAATTATTTACGACTCTACGCGTGTACAAGTGTATGCGTGTGCAACTATGTGCGTGCACAAGTGTAAATGCAAATGTGTATACCATTGTGTAGAAAACCATGTGTGCATAATTGCATGTGCAACTGTGTGTACGAGCATATGTGTGAAAGTGTGTGTGTAAGTATACGTGCATTTTTTAATTAAATTTAAAGCGAACATGTATGTATGTTTAAGTGTCCTTGTCACTATCTTCTTTCTATTCATTCTCTTCCTTCCGAGCTAGAAGGGGAAGAGAATGAAGGGGGCTTTGCCATATTTCTGGAGGTTGTGTAGGTTTGGGAGAGTTGCGCGCCCTCCTCTGCCATAGTGCACTAAGTAGTCTCCCCGTTAGACTACTCTGGCTATGCACCTTCCAAATATTTTCCCTTTCCTTAACCTTACCAATTTCTTTATGATTTATATCCTCGCAAACCTTCTTGCATACACTGTATGTCCCTTATTGGTTTTCGCTCGTAAATAATAAATATACATAACTATAATAATAAAAACCTAGTTTACGTTTGGTATTCACTTAATGTAAGTGGGAGTGTAAAATTATGATACTATTTGTGAAATGTGAACAAGAGCACCTATGATTACTGACCCTCGAAATAATGATGAATGAATCCATTATAATTGATATGTTTTAATATTAATGTTTACAGAAGAATTCCACTGGTAACTTCCTCCTCTATGATCCCCTGATAAATGACTCTCCCATGCGACCCAAAAGTTGTCCCGTCAAAATATCTCCATCACGCCTCATCAAAGGGGACTCCCCCCCCCCCCAGTATTTGGTAACTATAGAAGCAGGAATAACCTCCTTGATCAGAAACCTTGATACTTGAGAGGAAATTGCTTCTTAAAGGCCTCTTGTTCACGCTCGATATCTTTAAAATAATCTTATAGGCTTGGTCGACTCGTCCTTTAGCCAGCAGCCATCTTGGTGATTCGGGAAGTACCCTGAAATAATAAAGAGAAGAAAATACGAAGAAAATTTTAATCCAGTTAGAAATAAATGATTGAAAAATATTATTAATGTCAGTTGTAATCAGTTATTTAAGTATTAAATATTTTTTCACAACTTTGAGAAATTACTCATAACATCTAATTCAGTGATTCTCAACTATTGTGCCCATGCCCAGTTTTTCTCCTTCTAGGCTTCTCTAACTCCCCCTCCTCTCCCTCCCTCCCCCCTTCCCCCCTCTCTAACTCGATACCGTAAATCTACCCATCTATAATATATATATATATATATATATATATATATATATATATATATATATATATATATATATATATATATATATGCGCGGTTAAAAGGCTATTTTTAGCAAACACAGTCTTCATCAAAGCCCTCGTGTATGTCAGAAGAGCTCCTTCCAAGGGCTTTGAGGAAGACTGTGTTTGCCAAAAATATCTTTTAACCGGATAATTAATTGCGTTACTGCAATAATTTTTCTTATATATATATATATATATATATATATATATATATATATATATATATATATATATATATATATATATATATATATAGTTAAAGGCCCAAAGAAATGAAAACTGCTAACACAACCCGGAAAAACGCTAAGGAAATGATTACGTGAACCATTAAAGCTTAAGAAAGAAAATGGGACATAGAAACGGAGAAAGAGGGCATACAGTTCTCAATCAGGGGTTGAGGATGGTAGCTCTAGCGATGAGTGTCGTAGTCATTTTAGCGAAGAGCAGTCGATGACATAGGTTCGAATCCAACTCCTTTATTCATATTCATATAACGGTTAAAATAGTTTGCCCTATTATCCGTTTCTAGATCTCTAATTTTCTTTATTAAGCTTTAATGGTCCACGTAATAATTTCCTTAGCGTTTTTCCGGGTTGTATTGCCAGTTTTCATTTCGTTGGGCCTTTAAATACATCTATTATATATCACGTGTCATCATATAATTTTCAATTATCATTATTATTATTATTATTATTATATATATATATATATATATATATATATATATATATATATATATATATATATATATATATATATATATATATATATATATGGGGGGGGTGAAGGAAGATTTATTTGATGTGCATTAATGCCTTGATGGGTTGTTTACACTCTCTTTCAACGGGAAAACTCAAATAAACTCAAGTACAAATGACAATGCGTTGTGGTACCAAAACAGCACCCAATTGAGCACCGTTTTAAACGAATTGGCATTTTGACGGAACACTTCACTTCGCTGTCTGAGTTAATTGTCCACAGTGATTTTAACCTATTTGATGGTTCAGAACAAAATTAAGAAAAATATATATGTACTAGTTGAGAAAAACATTACCCATTGCACTTAACTTTAAAGCAGCGGCTCATAAGAACAAGCTATCTGTCAATTACTCTGTCCACTTTGCTCTCAAAATAACGGAAACCAAAAAATTATATTCCTCGGTCATTAATTTTATTTGTATATTAAATCATAACTTATTTATAGACCTCTAATTATATTTATATTCTAGCTATTGTAAAAAATGAACTTTTGGCACAAAAAGGATGTAAAAATGATGAAAAACTACTGTAAAAGGGAGAAGTAACTAGAAATAGTGAAAAAGCGACTAAATAAAGTAGAAAAATAACAGAAAATTGTGGACAAAAAATCTCTAGAAAGAAACTACTACAAAGAGCAATGAGTCCACTCAAGGAGGTTCATCTGCTACCAGATGCCTCAGAAGGAATTTAACAGAAACAACACACACACACACACACACACACACACACATGCACACTCCATGCCGAACTGATTACTTGAAACTTGTATAATTCAACGAGAAAATAATAAATATGAATGACGAAAATAGATATGATGAATAACAAAGAATCAAAGGACAAATATGCATGAAACCTTCTCAATCCTTTATTCGGTGCCCATCAGGCGATTGCTACTAAAAGCATAAATCTCTACAATTAAAATTTCATCCTATTTTTATGGCGAATTTAAAATTAAAAAAAAAAAAAGTAAAGATAAAAACGCATAAATAAGAAACATAAAAAAAGAAATAAGGAAGCATGCCCCCGCATCGAGAGGAGGCGCGCCTCCCCCTGGCGCAGAATCATGCGACCAACACCAAAGAGAATCAAATAAAATGGAGGAGACCAGTCTCCTCCAAAAAGTCAGATAGTCCACAAGTCTGTGTGAACGAACCCATCTCGAGTACAAGGGACAAGCGGTAGCGACCCCGCTCGTCCCGGTTACGGGAAAGGTAACGTGCGTGAAGATCGCCCAGACTGGGACATTCAACAAGAATGTGGCGAACAGTCTGGGAGACAACGCAGTCTTCACAATAAGGCACAGGTGAGCGCTCCATCAAATGACGGTGCGTCCCGCGAGTGTGTCCGATTCGGAGACGACAGAAAGCAACCTGAAGCCGTCGCGGCACTGGGGGGTAGGTCTATGGAAATCAAACCAACACCCTGGGACTGAAAGGGTCTATTATAAACCTCCAGAGACAAGTTCGTATAACGAGCACAGTCGCTCAAAATGCGAACTTGACCTCCACTGTGAGAAGAACCGAAACAAAGAGTAAAGGAAGACTTGAGGATAATCCGATGGGGAAGACTTAGTAGACTTGATCTTTTTTCAATATTCCTGGGTAGACGGTAACATTGATGTAATCCGAGGGGGGAATGCTACCTAAATATAAATAGAAAAGCAGGTGGACATACAGGAGAATAAACAAATGCAAATGTAGGGGGAAAAGGCAGATAAGAAAGTACTAGAGAAGGAATATAGAATGACTACGAGAAACGCGTAGAGCGCGTAGAGGGTATTGCTAAAGGTACCAAGGGCCGTGCCCTTTCTAGTGGTGGTATACACTCAGTACCATCACTCCCAAACCAAAGACGAAGAGGAAACAACCCCAACTAGCCACCCTTCCTCAATCAGGTTCAACCCCGCGCCGGGATTCGAACTCGCATTGCTCCTTCCTGGTTGCCCCAGGGGTGCTCCGTAATGGCACCTTGCCTTCGTTGCGGAATACAATCACGGGCAAGAGAGTTGCGCGCCCACGCTGAGCCCTACCAGCCCAGTCTCCTCGGATTCTCACCTTTTGCTTCTCCTAACTTCACCACTTTATTTGTGAATCTCGTCTCACACACTTTTAGTGTTGTTCTTACATTCGTAACTTATCCTTAAAATAATAGTAATAACAACAACAATAATAATGGTAATGATAATAACGAGATTTACCAGAATCATCCTTAAAAGCAACAATGATTTGTCCACTGTTTTGCTCTTTTTCTTTTGTATTTTTTCTATTTTTTTGTTTTGTCTGTCCATTTTGTCATGAATGACCTCCCCCCCCTCCCCTCCTGCGTTGGATTAGGCAGGTAATCAAATTGGCAATTAACGATTAATTAAATCGAGTTCTTGTCAATCTCTCATGATATACATACAATACCGTCCAAAACCAGAGCACGATACACATAGATGCAGCTATAACCACAAAACAGCATAATTATTTCGTAAACAATTTAACAAAATATTAATAATAAGAAATATTGAGACTTTGCTCTGTAGGACCTGAGGACATCTTCGGCCTCAGGACATCACCAATTTGTGGCATCGCTTTGGCCTCATTTATTTCATTCTTGTTTCGATCTTTGCCTTCGATATTCGTCAGTTTTCGAACCATCCACGACCTCATCACAGATGATCTTCCATATGGGTTTAAATCAGGATTCTGCGTAGCTGATTTCATTAGGTCGATATTTTCAGCATCTAAGAACTACTTCACCGTCTTTGATGTGTAGTGCGGAGTATTGTCCTGCATGAACACAGGTTCACGTACTCCCGATGATCAGAAAGAGGGGATCACTTGTTTCTGAAGCAGATTCTTGTGTATCCCAGCGTTTACTTTGCCGCGTAAACCGAGGGGACAGACTCCAGCGCTTGAAACATGTTCCACACCATAACGTTGCCACAAAAATGCGTTTGGAATTCACTCTTTCACCTATACGATGCCTTACACGCTGCTTCCAATCCAATCCTAATAAATTACACTTTTATTTGTCGCTGAAAAACACTTCAAATTTTCACCACTTCACAGAACATGAGTAGCAAAGACCAGCCTAGCCATTTTAATATTTTTACTTATGAGGTGTTTATTAGGAGGGGTGTGGGCTATGAACTCCAGTTCTGTCTGGAGATGTGAGATAGGTTGTCGAAACATTCCGGTTCAAATTTTCGGCAACAGGTCACATACCCGCGGCTGTCACATATCAATCTTCCATCAACATCCGTTGCGTTATGCGATCTTCCCTATGAGTGGTTTTTCGGGGCGAGCCATTTTCTTGGTCGACGCACAGGATTCGCTATCCTGGTGGAGCTTTATAATGCGTGAACTCCCTTTTTGACCGATTACAATGCCTTGAAATGCCAGCCAGTGTCATTCTTTCATTCACTCCACTAGGCAAAGTGCTTTCTGAAGAATTTGCCGACCTTTAACTCGTCTCGCCATCCATGTTAAATGAATAATACCATCAGTTACAATACACTTGATACACTATTGCATACATACGTTAAGAATTTTTTACGTGTAAACTAAAAGTTAGAAGTTCTCGTGTTCTAGTTTTGGACATAGTCTTTTTTTTTTCAAATACACATTAATTTCCTCAGAACTTTTTTACATTCGCTTTTCTATGAAATGAAACATAGAAGTTATTAGAGGCCAATTTCGGAGAATATTGTATACATTTTCATTAAAATTAACGAACGTTGTAAAGAATTTGTAGATTTTGATCATTTGTTCTAGAGATTTGGATGGTAATGTATTCATAGCATATTCGGGTATTATTCAAGCTATATTTACGCGATAATACTTTGCTAATACTCAAAGTATATTCAACCTGATATTCATGTTGTATTCAGTCTATATTTCAGCTAATATTTATGCTATATTCAGGGTAATATTTAGGCTATATTTAGGTTAATATTCAGGGTATATTCGGACTAATATTCTTCATACATCCTGGGCAAAACTTAGAGAGCACCTCTCCTAGATCTCTCTATTTAACATATATAATTAAACTTGTTAAAATTCATCATATTATTCACTAATATGTATGATAATAATATGCATTTTACTAATATGTTTGAATTACTTAGTATTTTACTAAATGGTGTGTAATTGATAAAATCGTATGTTTTCTAAAATCATAATTTAGCCAATATTTATGCTTCAGCTTAAGTTTATAACTGATGTGTATTTAATATCGCTATAAATAAGTCATATGACCTAAAACTAAAGAACTTATAGAAGCGCAGAGAGCACAACTCCAACGTTTCCATAGCCAAGGATTAATAGAACGAGAAATTGCTTGAAAAATAAAATGTTCAGGATGTGCTGTCGAAACCACAATAAAAGGATATCAAGAGGCCGAGAGTTTTGTATCAAGGAAGAGAAGTGACAGACAACGTTTAACGACACCTACTGAAAACATGCATCATTCGGGCTTCACTGCAGAGTCGCAGAAAAACATTTGAATTTGCTAAGGATTTCAATGAAGCTTCAAGTTCAAAAGTATCACCGAGAACAGTTAGAAAGAAACATAATGATCAAGGGCTAGAGGGATGCAAGGCGAGAAAGAAGCCATTGATATCTAAGGTCAATAAAAAATACGTCTTCAGTTGGCCAAAGATCACAAAGTCGTCTAGTGAGATGAAAGTAATACTCAAGTATGTAAGAAAGATAATTGTATTATTTATTTACATTGTAACATGTAAGTCCAATTAAAAATATCTCTGGAGAGAATTATTTGGAAACAACTTTTTTCTAACAATTTTACATATTTTCAGCACTTGTGAGGTTACCTTTGTGACACAGAGTTGGAAAGGCATTTTACCCTGGTTGTGTGGTGCCAACTTTGAAGTAAAGAGTTTGTTCCATCATGGTACAGAGCTGCATCACTTTATCAGGAGCAGGGTAGATGGTTTTATGAAGGGGAGGATGAACTTAACAATTTATCCCACAACACAGAAATAAAATTATATTTCAGCAGGACGATGTTCCATGCCATACATCCAACCACATCAAAAATTGGTTGGGAGAAATAGGGATCGCCCCTATTTACTACCAACCACAGAGCCCAGATTTAAATCGTAGCGTGCTTGGAAAAGCAATAAGAGATACCTCAATAATAACTACCACACGCACAAGTTAAACAGAACTATATGAAAAATTACAAGCTTAGTGAAGAAATATTTTACGGAATAATATATATATATATATATATATATATATATATATATATATATATATATATATATATATATATATATATATATATTCATTTACCAGAAATGTCTAATTACCTTATACGAATTATTTCATAGGGTGCTTTATACTTTTGGCCAAGGGTGTATATTGAGGGCACTATGATGATTAGGAGGTGAAGGCGTGACGTAAGCATGAACGCAGACTGGCGCAGAAGTAGGTTAGAATGTTCTTGGATCCTTCCTGCAGACACGCGCACACAGACATACAAGTACACTTAGACACGTACACCCATTGAAAAGAACTCAATGAAGTTTAATTCCCAAGGCCAAAGAAATTTGTGTAATCCAACGTAGGCAAGGTCCCATGTAGGAGAATAAAGAAAAGAAAGAGGAACTCGAGGATGACAAGGACCACAATGAAAACCTGGGGACTTCCTCTTGATGGAGTGGGGGAGGGGGAGGGGGAGGGGGGAGGGGGGAGGGGGGAGGGGGGAGGGGGAGGACCAAAGCTTCGTGAAAAGCATTCATCAAGAGACCCAAAATTCGAAGGAACGAACAGCGGTTGGGGAAACTGCCGACACTCACGCGCGCGCACACGCTCCAATTTACACAAACACGACCACATATATGAAATATACGCATACGTATATGCACATACACGCCAACATATACATACATTCACACACCATTTCACAGGAATACTGACAAACGATTATAAATAAACGCACAAACGCAGACACATATACAGATATTCACTTACACGAGTTCGAATATGCACATAAACGCACACGTCTGCATACGAATGTGCACATATATACACAAATGCATACAAACGCGCATTCCTGGACACATATGTGGACATGTAACCCTCTCCTCCATTTCCGCACATCCACTTAGCGTCAGATTAGCGTCATCTTTTGTTCGAGGATTTGCATTCGAGAGGATTTGTCGACGAAGAGGGAGGGGATTCTCCCTCACCCCCAACCACAAATACTTTCACCCTTTCCTGCCTCCTCCTTATTAGCCCTCTCTTCCATATTTCCTTCATCTCCATTCCTCTCCCCTCTCTTCCATATTTCCCTTTCCTCAATTCTTCTCAGCCTCCTTCTCCCCTCCCTATTACCCTTCCCTTCAATATTTCCTTCTCCTCCATTCCTATCCATCGTTATCCTTCGCTTTGCTTTAATTCCTCTCCTTCGCTAGACTATACTTCTCTCCCATTCCTCTCTTACATATTTTCCTCTCCGTCCATTCATCTCCGCTGCCATTATTTTCGTTATTCCTACTTTTTGTTGGCAAAAAAAAAGCGAAAACGAAAGTAAATCCATCAAATAGTTCTTCCTAGATTCTTCATGAAAGTGGTAAGGTAAGGGACGTAAAAATGTGTTGCAGATAGATAAGCCGAGTAGCCAGAGGAGGAGACTACTTAGCGCTTTACACCCTCAACCCGATATTGGGAGAGGAGCAAATAATAAAACTAGAAGAAAACTAGACGAGAAATCTAGTGAAGGGAAATGTTCAGTACCCAACATATGTTAACCGATGGCGAAATAAAGGTCTAGAAGAGAAAGGAATGAAATAAAGGAAATGCAATGAAGGAGAATCGAGAATGAAAGGATCCAAGCCGGTTGTGGCTAAGCTTAAAGAATTGGGATAGGACGTGTTTGCAACATCCTTCATATTCACCTCCACATTTTCAAGCAATTTGAATTCCACATTTGTAATAGAGGGTTCAAAAATAAGGAACTCATGAAACGGCGCGGATCCGGAGGGGGGGGGGCGCTAGGTGGCCGAAGCCTCTCCTCCCCCAAATTGCAGACCTGTTTATGTTTATATTTCCCTTTTAAACCATATTTGATTCTGCTATTCGGAAAGAGGAATATATCTAAAAACAGGGGTTTTTTTAAACCGTTGCGATCGAATGTATCTTACATGATACATGTCTAAAATAAAGGTAAATCTCAAAATTAATTATTAAATTCAGTATTAGTCCTTAGCTGACGTCAAAAATGACAATAAACCACAATTCATAATTTTCTGATTATTTGGAAACTATTCGGATCTGATAGAATTAATGGTCAGTCCTTTATGAGATGCTGTTATTTATTATCAATGCTGTCTATTATAACCCTTATTAATCATCAATGCCGTTTTCTCAGACTACTCAAAGGGAAGAATTCAGGTTAGTCCCCCGCCAATTTTTAATCCTGGATCCGCCAGTGATTCGTTTATACTGATTTTGTGGCCAGGAGACATTAGTTTATACTGATTTTGTGGCCAGGAGACATTAGTACTTTCATCACACTATTCAAATTAATGACATTATATGTGATACTATATAAGATATTATTTGCAATAAACTCAAGGCAAAGTTAGACCTAGAAGCGATTTTATTATACATGGAACTAAAATTACAAATTTTGAAAAATTTAAAAAGATTTAGGGAGATATTGAAATTAAAAAAGGTCCCCGAAGCTTAAAATTTTAAATTCTCAAAGATTCAGATTTTGTGAGAGTTGAAAAGAAAAAAATTGAATAAATGCAATCCAGGGCAAAAGATGAATCTTACAATTATTTTGCCGCTTTTAAATAAAAACACTCAATTTTGTGCCCATATAAATGGCAATATGAAGGATAAGAAGTTAAATAAATATATACTTAAGAGCGTAAAACAAATTAAAGTATGGGAAACTTGAAATTGCACTACCACAAAAAAATGCGGGCAAATACAGAATACTTGAAATTGCAATACAAAAGAAACAAATTACCAAATAAAAATAGATAAATATACTAAAAAATGCGATGCAAAGGATTAAATGGTCGACATGAAAGGGCAATACAAAGAAAACAAATCGCTAAAAATAGATAAAAGTGCAAAAAAGTAAATAAAAAATATGGCTATACTCGAAAGGGGGTAATAATAGAAGAGCAAATGGTTAGCCATAGTTGAAAGAAAGCCACTGTTCGGTTGAATCGTTTGAGAACAGAGGTTGGCAAAACTGCGGCCCGAGGGCCACATGCGGGCTGCGCAGGCTTTCCATGTGGCCCGCGTTTCATTTCAGAATTCGACAAAATATTGAAATTAATTAATGAGTATTTTGCCAAAATCTCGCCGTATGCGCTAAATCCGTCAAATTTTGAAACGCCTTTGAAATTTTAATGGTTTGATTTCACCAACGAACTCACTTCATTTAGGACTAGTTTTATATTTTTGCTCATTATTTGAGTTTGGCCAAGTTGCAAATTGCGTCACTAATTAATTGTAAATTGTGGTTCGGATTCCACGGTAAACTGTAAGTCCCCACTCTGATATAAGTCTGGAAACGGTTTAAAAGGGGTGGCAAAACTATGCAAAAAAATTACCCTTAGTTATTATTGTTTAGCCTTGTATATCTATAACTATGTAGCAGATTCAAATAAATGCACAAGAGTAATTGCAATTAACTTATGTGCATTCGAAACTTGTATCTAACTGTTTAAGTGCGGCCCGCAAAGCTCCTTACCTAAGCTTCAGTGTGGCCCACTGCTTCAAATTAGAGAGTGTGCGTGGGGCGAGAGAGAAAGGAAAGCCGGATGTCCCTTTTAAAAAGCGACCCCTCCCCCTCACGGCGAATCACTCACTCAATTAATTAATGTCGTACAAAACAACGATCGGCCGATGTTTTCTTATCACCTCCCGCTCGCAGGCGGCGAGGCATCAGCATTCAACAACAACGAGACGATCCCGGCTTCCGACCTTGGTCCACCCCCATCCCCTTTTTCATCTTTTTCCTGTATGGATAGGAATGTCTTTGAAGTAATCCTATTCCTTATGCCCCCGCCCCACCGCCACCCCCACAAAAATATATGTTCAAAATTAATACCACTCAACTCCTCTTCTTTTTTTTTACCTTCTTATTCCTGAAGGTCACAAAATACCCCCTTCGGATCCAAGGCAGTTGCGAGAGAGTTGCGCGCTTCCAAGTACCTACAGCACCCAGTACTCTCCTTCTTTAGCTATTTGGGTGGTATACTTTCCACACATTTTCTCACTCTCTAACTTCACCACATTCTTTATAAAAAATTTTAAAAAATTTTGGGGCCTTGGATATTCTGGTTGTTTTGGGCGTTTTCTACTAGAATATTTGCCACTCTTCTAAGAACGGTAATCTTAGTTAATCCACCAAAAAATATACACTTAGTGTTATGATGTATTCAGTTAATCCATTACTTATTATCCCTTTCCTTGTACCCAATTCAGTCTTAGTAATTATGTATTTTTACCTTAAATAAATAAAATTCACTTCCATATTATGTAAAATAGACCCATTTTAATTACATCACCTCAATTCCTATTGCAGCCAAATGTAATTTGACAGAAGCCGCTCAAATTATTGCTACAATGAGACAATACAGTGCGTTTCAGGTAAATCAATAAAAGCTGAAAAGGGGCTAATGACCGCAGCAATGTAGGTTACTTAGGCATGTTTTCGTGCCAATAACATCATACGCGGTTTCTTCTGAGAATGCCAACTAAAATTTTAAAAAACGGTAGTTCATACTCGGGGCACTCCTCGCCGATAGGGGCGTATAGGAGGAGATTGTGAATTTTCTTAGCTACTCTCGGAAACTCATTTACAAAATGAAACGGCAGTTTGACAAGTCTGAAAATAAGATCGAACTGTCTACATATGTTCATTCACAGTAAATTTCCCGCCTATTTGATAGCTCTGGGCGTGGTCAGCAGTGAGAGCCATATTCCTCACATCTTTCCCCACGGCCTCAAGATCAATGCGGATTTTTACATTAAGGTGTTGCCTTGTGTGAGGGAGCACACAAGGTAAGTAAGAAACACACCTGTGGACGCCCAGCTCCCCCTTAGAATATTTTGTGTGGGGGCGTTATTGAAAAAGAAGTCAACAAGGTCGTTCAAAACACTTTAGGATATCTGAGTTATGCCATTGTCAAAGACTCCGTAACCAGGGTATGGTACCAATTCAAGTCTCGGCTGGAGAAGGTTGTGAAGGCAGATGGTGGACATTTTGAAATATTCCGCAACTATGTATATCGTTCAATTTGTGTGTAAATTCCCGTATACAATTTGTATCGATTTGCCTTAAAAACTGTAAAACGAAGGAAAACAAAAAATGAATCTGTGTCATGAAACTTGCGGGCAAAGGAAGCATGCAAATTAGTAAGGAGGTAATCGAAATGCGGTGTAAAGGTGGCATGTAGTTAATTAGGGGGATTAAAAAAAACCCGGAATAAAACAAAAGTAACAAACAAAAGAGTAGATTCTATAACACATAAGACCACTAGTCTGGAAGGTGAAGAGTAACGGTCATTTCCTGGAGAATTGCGCGGCCTACCATTCCCGTACACTCCAAATAATCTCTTCTTTAAATTATTCAGTTTGTATACCTTCCACACATTCTCAATTGTCCTAATTTTACCAGTTTCCTTACGAACTCCTCACAAACTTTATAGCGGAAATCTTCGTTACTTTCCAACTATGTGTTCATGAACGGATTTATTAAATACTTTGAGCGAAAAATCCCATTAATATTAGTGAGAATTTATCCAAAGAGCCTAATTTTCCTCTAGAAAATGACGACAACCTCTAAAAGGACAAATCCAATCCGATCATTCTTAGAACAATCAATCCATGCAAATATTCGCTGATTAATAAATCCCTCCTAGATTAATAAATCCACCCAATTCCCGTGGAGAAATAAATCAGCCCCTTTGAAGCGATGAATTCACTCAACTTAATCCTTCTCGGAGTAATAAATCCTGGAGATAATAAATCCTGTTTATTCTGAGAACGAGAAATCCACTGAAGCCAAGAAGGAGCAATAACTCCAATCCAATCCCTGAGGAGAGATGAAACCCCGAAATCCTTACCACCAGAACCCGAAGAAAGCGATGAAGGGGATGGTAGTGGCGAGAGAGAGCTGGGCCCAGTCCCTGACGAAATAAGCAACCACCGCCAGGGTGATCAGCGTGACAGAGTAGGCGATGTTCATGATGACGGCTGTGTACGTCCTCTGACTCGGACCAACCAACTCTAGCGCTGGAAAACACCAAAACCAAGGATTAACGTAGATTCTAATCCAAACGGAACAGAAGGGTGAACCCAGGATTAACGCAGATTATAATCCTAAAGGAAAGAGATGGATGAACCAAGGATTAATGCAGCTTATAATCCTAAATAAAACAGAGGGATGAACACAGGATTAACGAGGATTTTAATTATAAAATAAACATAAGGGTTAACCCCGGATTAACGCAAATTTTAATCCCAAAGGAAACAGATGGGTGAACCCAGCATTAACACAGATTTAATCCTAAAGGAAACAGATGGGGTGAACCCAGGATTAACGCAGATTTTAATCCCCAAAGTAACCAACAGACGCCTGAAGCCAGGATTAACGTGGATTTTAATCCTAAAGAAATATAAAAGCTAGTGAGCCTAGGATTAACTCAGATTTAAATCCTAAAAGTAACAGCCAGACATTTAAAGCGAGGACTAACATATATTTTAATACTAAAGCAAATAGACTAAAGAATAGACCTAAGGATTAACGCGGATTTTAATATTAAATTCAACAGAGTAGCGGACCTAGGAGTAAGAAATTAATCCTAAATATAACAAACAGGACCCTGATTTAAGGCATATTTGAAGTGTAAATGAAATCGACTGAATGGTGAACTACCGATTAAGTCTGATTTTAATCCTATATGAAATATAAAGACAGGTGAAACAAAAATTAACGTGTATTTTAATCATAAAAGAAATAGACAGACGGGTCGACCACAGATTAACGTGTATTTTAATTAACAGTACCCTCCAAATAGATCAGACCGCTTGTATTTCTATCACAACATTTTCCATAACTTTTGCCAGAGACAATCGAAGATTTCCAAATTTGTGTACGACAAAGTTATCAAGAGACGAGCAAATTACTATAAACATTTAAATGTCCAAAATGACGTGAACACTTAGATTTCTTGGAGAGAGAACTTTATTTTTTGCATACCAACTAACTTCATTTCAATCTCGTGTTAGTTATGTTACTCTCTTGTCAGCTGTCGTCCAGGTTACATACCCAAGAAACCTCTTACATCCCTCTCTGCCCGCAAGCTGATCGTGAAGCTGCTCCACCAAGATTGTCTTTCAATTGGAGCTATTGCAGAGACATAACATAATTTCACGGATGACAAAAGCCACAAAGGCCCATCAAAGGAGACACTCAATCTCTCCATCCAAAAATAGAGTCAATAATATTCTGTCACCTACGACAAAAAATGGTTTATGTAAGGCTGGGTAAATAAACCGGTAGGCCAAAGAGGGACTGTTTCATGGCGGCTTCAGCAGTTTCTTGAGAGATTAGTGAGATTTTGTCTATCAAACTTTTTCAGACAGACTTTGCATTTGTTATATTACAATAAAATAATTTCTGCTCTCGTTCGGGTCATTTTTGAACACTTTATTTATTCTAATAAATTGCTTATCGGCTGATAACTTTAGTTTTATTCATTAAAATTTGTAGAATTTTCACCCATACGTACTTCATACCTGTAGATTATCGTTCACCAATTTTATAAGCCTTGGATTTTGTCTGTCAAATGTCATGGAAGATATGATAGAAATGCAAACGTTCTGATCATTTGTGACTGTAAAAGAAATAGACAGACGGGTGGACCCAGGAGTAACGTAGATTTTAGCCTAAAAAAAACGGACAATCTGTAGAACCCCCAAACAGACCTCAATAAAAAGCTCCAAATAAAAAAAAAAAAATCATCTCCGTTTTGTCCTGTTTTAATTTCGTAACATTGAGACTGAAACATGCCTTTTCTTGGAGTTGCAGAAGTACCTAACCCCCCTCACTCTCTACACCGCAAGGATAATCAGGTGTGGCGTGGGCCAAACTGCTGTACCTGACACCTGGAGGATTACGGGCCATTTCACCCACAACACTCATAGAAACGTCTGTAACTATATTTCTTCTGCACATTTTCACTTTATCTTCCCAACTTTCTTTGAAATAACGGATCATAACAAGTGTTCTGAACCATGACCAACAAACCCAGAATTTTGAGGGAATGAGGAACTTACGAGAGCAAGAAGAATGGATGTAAAATGTGATATTTTTTTAACTACAAACGTCTCTCCTCCTGCGAAAGGAATGAATTGGAAACGGTTGAAAACAACAACAAAAACTAAAAGGAACAAGGAATTACGCTTGTTTAAAGAAGTGACCTAAATTGGTGCGTGCAAAGGAAACATCTAGCCTGGCCCAGTCTGGTTGGTTGGTTGCAGACTGCCTTGAGCATCACCACGAGCGCTGCGTTTCTCACGTGATCTCCGCACGACATTTATCGAATGTCCCAGACAGACAGAAACAAACAGAAGATAAAGGCATTCAATCACACACAACAGAGATAATAATAAAAAGAGTGATGGGCAGGAGCGTATAGATAAATAGGCAGAAGAGAACAGGGTGAAAGATCAAGACAGACGACGAGAAACAGTTAATCATACAACAACAGTTCTAAATGGACGTGCCACCCCCTATTCAATGATATATGTCTGGAGGATCCATAAAGCAGTATATTGTCAAAATATTGTGGTTATTTAAGAAAAAGGAGTTTGAGTAATCTGAGGGAAAAAAACGACTAATAAGGGAAAATACAAGGTGGGAACACGAAGTGTAAGACTGATATTTATTTAGTTATTTTCATAACACAAAAACGATAGAAAGAAATATATGCTATAAGAAGATGTAAATAATATTCATTATGACCCACCATTACTTCGATGACAAAACGAAATCTAGGTATGTATGACTTGAGCGCAAGTAGCGTACAAGGCTTCAGCTGATATTTCCTCCCAGCATTTTTCAGTTTGCTCTTCAGAACCTCGACACTTCGATGAAATTTGTTATAGGCTTTCTATTCAAGCATCGAACACACTTCAAATGGACTGGGTTTTTTTTTTACTATTTGAGATTGTTTGAAGGATTACAGCGGAATTTCTTATGGTGGCATCTATCGAGGGGATTGATTTCTCCTTTAACACACCCAAATAAACCTGTTGACTGATCGATACCCCTCTTCAATAAAGATGAAAGGTATCTTTTGGCCCGTTAATGGTATACCCGCCCACACTATCACCGAAGTTTTCTTCTGTCTACCGAAAGATGTCCACTATGCAACCGGAATCTCGTTTTTATGCTGTGCCCAAACATGAGCATTCTGCGTTGTGGGTGGCGTGGACAGTGAACAACTTCTCATCCGTCCACAGAACTGGAGGGTGCGAGTCATCAAGGAAGGAACCGTTGGGGGAGCAGCGTTGCTCTTTCGACCCTCTTCTCTTCACTGGGCTTGGAGAGCAGATGTCCTTCAGCTATCTTGAATGGACAAAGTTTCAGATCATCTTTCAGCAATTTTGGCATGGTCGCACTGCTCATTTTGGCTTCCAAAGCAAGTTGTCTGGCACTCCTCCTTGGATTTCACCTGATCTTGTTCATCTTGTACTTGATAAAGGTTGGGATACTTACTATCAGGCGGGATGGTCCTCACTCTTAAAAGAAAACTGTCTATCTCTTCAAGTCATTTGATAGCTTGAAAACCCACTGATCTGTTCAGGGTGGGTTCCAACATTTTAAACATATCACCAGTTATCTCCCTGATTCTTCACAGGTACTCGATTGTTACGCATTTTTCAGTCCTATTTGTAGACGGGTGTTTTTTTACGAATTTACAATTTTATTCACAAGATTCAATAAATCCTGAAAGAATCTGCAAGAAAATAATAAATTAATGGTATGAAAACATCTAAAATGATTTGGAAAAGCAGTCTACACTTCTTATTCCAACCCTGCTTATTTAAAAAGAACTGAGAATAACAAACCTCAGGATTCGGAGAAAAAAGAATGTATAAAAGGTCTGGAACATTCAAAATTACGCCTTTTCAATTCTGATCCACAAGGAAGATCTATACTCCTCTTATCATCACCGACCAATCACCCTACAGTTATTTCGTTATCTATCCAACCAAGCCACCTGGGGCGCCTAACCCTAATATGACACCCAAGCGATCCATTCCGCTCTCGATAGTCCTGGAAGCCAAACTGGTAGACTATGGAACGTACCCAGGACCATGGGCGTACTCATAATGGCTGGAATGGTGATGCCGACGCCGGCCCGGGCGGCCAGCCAGGTTTCGAAGGAAGGAACGTAAGCCGAGCCGAGGCCGAATCCGCAGAAAAGGAAGAGGTAGATGAAAAAGGCCGGTCGTCTGCCCAACCTGAAAAAAAACAAGTGCCATCTAGCAGAGAAAGGTGTGGCAGATGGGAGAGGGTAAAGGGACTTATTGGATGTGATAAGTCATATTACCCTCCTATTTGTGTTATCTGTATTTATTCATTTTTTCTTTCATCTATTTGTCTCTCCAGCATTCTTCCTCCACTGAGTGACAATTACCCCATTGAGTATACCAGCTTTTATACCCAATTTCGGGTAGCATAAATTAGAGGTAATCTCTTCTGTTCTTGTAAACTATTGATCTATATAGTCAGGACTACATATTCGGAGCGCCCTAAGATACATTTTTATTCAGGTTATTCTAAAAATATTAAATCATCAGTATTTTCTTCCATGAATCTTAGGGCGCTCAAAATATGTAGTCCTGACGATATAGATCAAGAATCTACAAAAATTGAAGAGATTGCCTCTAATTTATGCTACCCGAAATATTTTTTGAAAAGCTGCATGAATAAAGCCAAAAAGACCGTCCATAATCGCAAGTTAAGGAAAACACAACCTTATTACAACATATTACTTTTACCTTACCATGATAATTTTTTGTATGCACTGCCAACGTTAAAACAACTTAATATGCGTAGTTTTTAAATACAATTATACATTACAAAATATGTTAATAAAACAGTCCAAGAACGATAATAATTTAATATATAGTATAACCTGTTTGGATTGTAATTTATTCTATGTAGGTCAAACATCTAAAAATATTTCTGTAAGAACCAAACAACACCAAACGCAGTCTCTAAGGGATATTCCAATAATGCTTTGGCCGTCCACAGGCTTAAGATGGGTCACCAGATTAACTGGTCAAAAGAAGATACCATAATGCATATTAATGATTTTATCCACATAAATATCCTTGAATAGGACCCAGTCCTATCCTTCCTTCTTAAATCCGACTTATCAAAGATCCTAAAAATTCTGACCTCATAGGGAACCTTGATCTGTATAAATACGGTGTGTCTCTAACTTGTAAATAATTGTGAGTTTGAAAATGTCAAGACGACGAGAGTACTAACTGCAACCAGTCTTTCATTTTTTCCTTACGTGGTATACACAAATATTTATACTTATCACACGTTACCTTTCGTGCTTTTTAACCATATATATATATATATATATATATATATATGATAGTGAAACCAGTGTATAGGGGCATGAAATTTATTTACAAGACTGGTTTCGGCATGAAGTTTATTATATCCTCTTCAGTCGTATACTGAGAATGGAATGGACACAAGAGTCGCTACACAGCCTCAAAATCCCGACAAAGAAAAAACGGAGAAAAGGGGGCATTAATCAGGCGATAATATATATATATATATATATATATATATATATATATATATATATATATATATATATATGAAACTTTTTCCTTAGCTAATAACGAGTAGAATAAATGGTAATGAAACCAATAAATAGGGGCGTAATGTCTAATCACGAGACCAGTTTCGGTAGGGAATTTAGTATACCATCTTTAGTCGTATACTGAGAATAGCCATACTTAGACTTCCCACATATAAGATATCAGATGAATACCACTAATTGGAAGGGAAAGTGATATAAGGTCATTAGAAATATCTATCAAGATTTGATTTATGGGTAAAGTGACTATATTTAAGTTAACCCTATGAGTCATGAATTTTTAGTCGCGTGCGACTATACATTTCACTATGTGTCGGTCGGTCGATCCCGTTTTGCTTCTTTTTTTGCAATAACATCATAACTATTTGGCCAATTCTAACGAAATTTGAAACCCTTATGGTTTTTTTTACATTTTCGTTTGAATGATATAATTGCAAAAGTCCTCCCAAAGTTAGCTCGGAAATTATTTTGTTTTGGCCCTTAATCATAACTATTCGGCCGATCCTCTGCTAGGCTAGACTAGGCTATAATATGCTATACTTTGCTAGGCAAGCCGAGAATAGGCTATACAGTATACTATGCTAATTTAGGCTATAAAATGCTAATCTAGGATAGCATATAGTATGTTAGGTTAGACAATAGTAAGCTAGGCTTGACTAGGGTATAATAGGATAGTATAGGCTATACTTGTCTAGGATAGTTAATGCTAGGCTATGTTATACTATGCTAGGCTAAGCTATGCTAAGCTATACTAGGCTAGACAGGGCTATACTATGCTATGCTAGTGTAGACTAAAGTAAAATAGGCTAGGGAGGGCTATGCACTGCTATGCTAGGTAATACTATGTTAGGCTATGATAGGCTAACTAACCAAGGCTATAATACATAGGCTAAGCTATGCAAGGTTATTAGTCTAGAGTATGGTATGCTATACTAGTCTATACTAGGCTAGGCTATAATATGATACGCTTGGCTCTATTATGTTAGATGTGGTTATGCTAGGAGAAGCTATACCAAGCTAGCCTAGAGTATTTTTGGCTAAGCTATAGTAGCCCATTCTAGCTTGGCTATACTAGGCTAGGCTCTGGCATGCAATGCTATGCCATAACTGGTTAGGCTAGGCTACACTAGGTAAGGCTACGCTAGGCAAGGATATACTAAGCTAGGCTATTATACTATATGCTAGGTTAGACTAGGGTCTACTAAGCTAGGCTAGGCTATACTGAGCTGAGGTAGGATAAACTAGGCTATACTATGCTAGGTTATACTAGGCTAGCTAGATAATACTAAGCTAGGCTAGGTTAGGCCCGGCACAACTAGGCTATTCTATTTTAGTCTAGGTTCTAACGAAATTTGTAACCTTTATGTTGTTTTTCGAATGATAGAATCGCCAATGTCTTCCCAAGGTTAGTCCGGGAATTATTGAATGTTTTGAAGGTCGTAATGTCATAAATCAGAATAAGTGAGACCACGCGACTTTTTGGTCAGCAGACCTTGTTTTCATTGAATATTATTATTTGGGGGTGTTTGTTTTCTTATTACTATTAAGGTATTTAAAACATAAGATGGGGTTTGGTTAATGACTAAGCTAGCCTAGATAGCAGTTATTCACCCTGCTTTAAATGAAGGAATAGATGAGAATGCGTTAGAGCAGAGAAAACGAGGTAAGGGCGTGACTAAAGTAACCGGGTAGTTTCAAGGCAAGTAATTAGTTGTAATTTTTAACAGGGTTTATTTTTAAAACTTAACAATAAAAGAACATCAGAATAACAAAGCTTAAGGATGAAAATGGAAACACACAGTTGTGAAGTAAATGAATTATGAATGATTATAGATGAATTAATAATATGAGTGGTTAAAGAAATTATTCGATACAACGGGAATTAATATGAGTTGGTTTACATTAATATGAATGGTATAGCAATGTGGAAAATTATTTGTTATAGATTATTGTTGGTAAATTTTATGTTATAGGCACTAAATGTTGCACGAATTATAACCTCATGGAGAAGTTGTTGACAGGTAGGCAAAAACACAAGTGCAAGATTGAAAATTCGAGTGAGGCAAGAACGAAGTCTCCACTGATTGGATGGTTTGAAATACGCCAGACAAGGGATGTGATTGGCTAAAGGAGAACCGTACATCGTATATGGTAGTCGTATGGCTAAATAATATCGAATGTCGTACAAATTAATTTTAAGCGGCGAGATGCATAACTTCTTAGATGGGGAAATGCCAACTGCATCTTACGAACTTTTGTAGGAGCTAGCAAAGATGTTAGCTGCTACAGTATTAAAGGATATAATATACATTTTAGCAATACAAAATCTTTATTTTTTAAAATAATGGCATGAACCATATATGACTCATCGTGACTATATTGACTTAAAAATACACGAAATAGAAATCCACAAAATTTTTAAAGTTATAATTTCAAGAAAATAAAAAAATAACAATCCATTTAATGTGTGTGATAGTCTACCAAGCAATTTCTGTCTTTGTTTAAACATAGAGAAACTTTACAGTTGATGCAACAGACATAGGCTCCATTACACCCCATTTTTTTGCACCTTTTTCGGCGGGTTTTCCTACTCAGGGAAATGGCCAAACCCATCATATTTTGCTGCATTTTCTGGAAACTGTGAAATCCTTTTAGGTGACCTTCCTGGAGAAAATTGACAAGTGGATTTGATCCGCATTTCATCATAGATTTAGCGATACTAAACCTGAACTTCAGAAGAGTCAGTTGTTCGGGAGAGCCATTCTTAGAGATTTACAGTCTCACTTGTGCCGCAGCCAAGCTGTGACAACTGCCAGGTCTACAATGTGAAAAATGCCTCTCAATGGCCATTTTTTAGATTTCATACGAATTCTGTACAGTCAGATAAAAAATCAAGCTTGTCTACACCTCCCATACTCTTATTATACTGAAGCACCGCTGATGGGCAGGGTGTTTCTACATGTGCTCTATCTGTTTTTTCCCAGCAAAGGACATCACCTTTCTCTTTATTCCAGTCATATGAAAAATAAATTAAGGTCATTCCACTTTACTAAACACACTTCCTTATCATTAGATGTACACCCATCCATCGAGCCCCTGCCTTCCTTTACCCGATCCTAAATTGCTTTTTATTGGCAAATTCCTACCAACCCTCTTACTCCTAACTGTCCCCTTACAGCATATTCCATAACAAAAGAGATGGGCCACTAAAGGGGCGATGTGAAGAAATTATCAAAAAATAGTCGGTAATCGGCACAAGATTCTAGTATATTTTCTTTTAGTGCCAGAACTACAGCCCCTGAAAGCCCTAAATGGTTGTATACTTCGAGAATATTTGTAGATTTCCTTTGGTAATCAATCGTGTTATGACATTTCAGACTCACCTCAAAGAAAGAAAAAATTTTATACCTCAAGGATTAGATTTGCCTTTCTTGTATTGCTTGACCTGCAGTGTTCCCTTGAAGGGAATAAGTTGTTCATCGATGCAAACTCGTTTTTCTGGAACTTCTTTAGACAACTCTTTCACATATTCATCTAATATTGGTCGCACTTTCCAAAGTTTGTCAGTATCTCGTTGGTTGTTCTGCCAGTTGTCAACGCAATCAAGATTATTACGCAAACTGTTAAATCTGTTGAACTTCATGACATCTGCAAGTGACTCGTAACGGCGATCCTTGCTCCAGTAAATTCTGCGATTTGGGAATCCAAGAGAGCCCATCTCAATGTGTATGCCAATAAGAGTTTTTATTTCTTTTGGTTTTGCATTGAGATTCTTTCCTGTTAGTTTTTTCACTCATGTCTTCTAAAAGCTTATAATCAAAAATTTAGTAAAATATTGGTAAGGTTCTATTGGCTCAGTATATTCATTATCATCAGCGACTTCCACGGACGCGGAAGGAATAAAATATTTTCTCCCCCCCCCCCTTCCTAAAAAAACACATTTTTTTGTTTAGTTGGTTTGGGGGGTGTAAGAATTTAATCGTTTTCATTTTATGAATGTTCCTCATTTATAATTTATATATAAATTTCATCACCAGGGCCTACCTCAATAAGTTCGGTTTCATTTTTATCAACATCTGACAAACTGTTTACATCTGAATCATTTCCGAATTTATCACAATTGATAACACTGGTTAACACACATTTTTCATCAGAGACCTTACTATACTTTTCTAAATGCGTTTTACATGTTGAATCCGAATCTGCCTTCGGTTTTGCTCTAGTATGTACCGTTTTTAAGATATGCCAAAAATTCAAAATGGCCGCCTGCGATTATAAAATGTAGTATATTACTGGTATTGCTCTATTGCATGCATCATTACTGTATTGCTAAGATGAGCAAACTAGATGCTTCGTGAGTTCTTGCTCGTTAAAGGGGTATAGAGAAAAATTCATTTACATATGTAACCTGTATGCATATTTTGGGCAATTATTTATAATTCTGTTTTATGCATTCAGGTTCCTCATGTGATGTGCATCTTCTAAGCTTCTCCTTCTGCGTTGATCATAAGAGGCTTCCAAATATTTCCACAAAGCAGTAACAATGCCTTAAGAGTCCAAAAATCATCCAGATAAATTCTGCTATGTATGTGGGCATTTTACAACAAAATCTCAGCAGCGTACTATCACAAATGATATAAAGAAAATGTACGAACTCTACTTCGGTTGTCCTCTGGGTGACCAAGATAAATCTGGGCACCACACCAAGTTTTTCCTTCCTGCTCTAATGGATTACGTGACGGCATTAACAAAAAGAAAGCTTCAATGCTCTATGTTGTTCCTATGATATGGAGAGAGCTCAGAGATCATCTCGAAAATTGCTATTTCTGCAGTGTGTCCACAAAAGGGGTTTCTGCAAAGAACAAGCACCAAATTGTTTATCCAACCATGGATTCGGCGTGCAGACCAGTTCCACATGATGTATCTTTGCCAATTCCAGTCCCACCTGATGATGGCCTCGTACCTGATGATATCAGTGATGATAGCAGTACTGAAGGTGAATGCACATTAGATGCGGATGTTGAATATGAGGATGCTAACTCTGAGCCAAAGTTATTTATTCAGGAAGATTTGAATGATCTTGTGAGAGATCTGTCACTGTCAAAGGAGAAAGCAGAACTTCTAGCATCTCGACTACAGAAAAAATTCTTACTCGAGAAAAATGTGCGTGTGAGTTACTTTAGAAAGCGTATCGTGATTTAACTTCATCGTTCACAGTTAATGGACCTTTTTGCTACTGATATGATAGAAATGGATTGTTTGAAGCCTTGTCACAGACATATGAGGCATCTTACTTGCGTCTCTTTATTGATGCTTCTAAGACAAGTCTGAAAGCTGTTCTCTTGCACAATAGCAATGTAAAGCCTTTCATTCCTATTGGCCATTCTGTCTGCCTTAAAGAGACATATGACAATATGGATATTCTTCTTAAAGCCATAAACTACCAAGCCCATCAGTGGTCCATCTGTGATGATCTAAAAGTTATAGGCATGCTTATGGGTATGCAAGGAGGATTCACGAAGTGCTGTTGCATCCTCTGCCTGTGGGATAGCCATGCCACTGCAAAACATTATGACAAGCGTGACTGGCCACTTCGATCTACATATGAGCCTGGAATAAGCAGTGTTCAGTCTGTTCACCTGGTAGAGCCTCAGAAAATATATCTGCCACCTCTTCATTTGAAACTAGGTCTAATATAAAAATTTCGTGAAAGCAATGGCTAAGGACAATTCTCAGGGATTCCAATATCTGTGCAAAAAAATTCGACAAATGAGCGCGGCAAAACTAAAAGAAGGCATATTTGTGGGACCACAAATCAGGGAGGTTTTGGCAGACCATAACTTCGAGAAGACCCTCACTCCTCCTGAACTAAATGCATGGCTAGCCTTCAAGTGATCATGTGTAAACTTTCTGGACATCAACGAGTCACCTGCATACAGAGATGGCGTGGAAAACCTTCTTCAATCTTATAAAGAAATGGAATGCCGTATGTCACTTAAAATCCATTTCCTGCATTCGCACCTAGACTTTTTCCCAGAAATTCTTGAAGCCGTAAGTGACGAGCAAGGTGAATGTTTCCACCAGGATTTTAAGACCATGGATTTTGGAATAAGAGCATGATAGGAGATCATTGTTCGATGTTGTATCGTGATAATCCTGAGAAAAAATTCAAACGCAAATCCCATGCACAACGTTTATGAATTCGAGTTATGGCTTATTAGCCCTTCAATCATTGTTTACCATTCTTATACATTCAATATAAGTACCGTTAACTTTATTATGCTTGTGAAATAAACAAAACATGGCTATTTATCTTTATCATATGTTTACGCCTAAAGAGAATGATAAATTTTAGAGTTTCTATATGTTAAAGGCATCGTTTTGTGACAGTTCAACGTCTCAATGCACATGGAGATATACAGAAGGCAATTTTTTTCTAGCAATGGCGCTATGCAACCATATATCACCAGTTTCGGCAAAGAAATCAGAGTAAAACGCTACATTCTATCAGCGACGGCGGTCATATTGCATTTTCGAATATCTCGAAAACCTGATGTGCTAAAGAAAAGCTAAAGTCAGATTTGAAATCAGCGATAAAAATGCCATTAGAAAAGTTTCCTCAGGTCTCTGATGATTAAAAAAATTTAAATTTGTTGGCCAGTGTAATTTCTCAAATATGATTTCCAGTTAGCTTGTGTTTAGCCATTGAACTCTGCAATTAAAAGAGTAAATTAATATTATTCAAATAAATTATCATAATTAGACAAGCTCAATAACCAGAAAATAAATCATACGAAAAGCCGGGGTATAGGCTTATTTTATTTTCTACACACATTTGGTCATATTGAGTCATATCAACTTAATTAAAAAAATAAAGGGATTTATGTTATGACAAAATGTAATGAAACCATTTATCACTTTATATTTTAACTTTATGATGTCTTATAATTAAAAAAAACTTAACTTGTAATTACATTCTTGACACTATCATTACAGTAATAATTAGCCCCTCACCTGAGAATAAAATGCATCAAAATAGTCAATTTCAAACTGATGTAACTCGGAGACTAATGACAACCGTTATCAGCTGGAGATTTTTCTGAATTCTCATTGGCTAACAAATATAACTCAAGATGATCTTACTCATTGCATCGTGGGACACCCTTGGCTGGGTGAGGCTCTAGGAGAAGGAAAACTCTGAAATTAAACCACCTGCTGTCCTGCAGTGGTGATGATAGCGCACCATCTCTGGGCGTAGGAACTGCTTTCCAAGCAGTCACTGGCCAAGGCAGAGGAGCCTGCTTTGGACCAACGGCTATTTACCCAGTACCAAGGCGGCCTTCTAAGTATATACCTGCTGTGGTAGAAGAGAGTTAACTCCTGAAGAAATATCCGTGGAAGAGATTCGGGGAGGGCCTCACCACGTACAAAACGCACCCTAGTATCGTCATGGCAAGCCAAGGAATGAACAGAGTAAACAACGTAAATGAGAACATATCTGATTCGAACGTTCCCTCGTCCGGTCGGAATAACTGAGAGCAACAGGTAGCTTCTGATCCTCAACCCGTTACTGTTTAAAATTAACTGGAAGATGGTAGAATGCAAGTCTATGATCGTATGAGAATGGGTACATGGGACGTAAACACTTTATATTAACCAGGAAAATTTGAAAACATTAAACAAGAAATGCTAAGACTGAAAGTTGACATTATGGGGCTAAGTGAAGTAAGGTGGAAAGGTTCAGGGATTTGCTCGGACAAAGAAGTTACTTTTATTTACAGCGGTGGAGATACACATCAGAAGGGAGTAGCGGTCATGATGACGACTAGTAGCAAAAAGTGTAAATGGATATTGGGCAATATCTGAAAGATTAATACTATTAAAACTGGCTGGAAAACAAATCAATTTAAATATAATTCAAGATTATGCACCCGCATGTGACTATTCTGAAGAGGAAGTTGATGAATTTTATGAATCACTAACTGAAGCAAGGAACTTTGGTTCTGGAGGATTTAAACGCAAAAGTTGGTAGAGAAAGTTATGGGAATATAGTGGGAAACTTCGGTCTTGGAAACGGAAATGAAAGAGGGGACAAATGGATTGAGTGGTGTAGTGCAGAAAAACAGATAATTGCAAATTCATTCTTCCAACAACATCCTCGAAGATTATGGACATGGAAAGGCTCAGGGGGAGGAGGAGAATTAAGAATCAAATAGACTATATAACTGTTAACAAACGTTTCAGAAACGAAATAACACAATGTAAAACATATCCTGGAAATGATGGTGGTCTGGGGTGTGATCATGTCCAAGTGATCGTAGAAATTAAGATAAGATTAAAAAGTGTAAAGAAGAAAAGAACTCAACCTAAGAAAGATCTACAGACGTTACATAACAGTGACATAAGAGAAAGATATGCGTGCAAGTACAGAATAGATTTCAAATCCTATATGCGGAAGAACATGCAAATGAAGATGTTGAAAGTGTGGTAGAAAAGGAATGGAAAAGTGTACAAGATGCCCTGGTAGAGAATGCCAAAGAAATTTGCCCAAATGTATAGAGAAGAGTAAGACAAGAGTAGATGACTGAAGAAATCTTTGTGTTAATGAATGAAAAGAGAAAAATGAAATGAAATCAAGTAATTTACAACAGGTTAGATAAAGAGATAAAGAGAAAGTGCAAAGAAATAAAGAAAGAATGGATCCAGCAAATATGTGAAGTAGAACAAATGGAAAAAGTGAACACATGACAAATGTATGAGAGGATGAGAGAGATATCTAGGAAGAGATGAATGACAAGAAGTTCTACAGTCAAGGATAAAGACGGGAATATTTTGATGAAGTCTAAGGATGTGCTTGCAAGATGGATGGGGTAAGTTAGTGAATTGTATCATAATGAAAGAGAGCAGAAACCAGAGTATGACGGGGAACTAGAAGGGCCAGAGACACTGAGAGAAGAAATAATACAATGCCATACAGAGTATGAAGAGCATAAAAGCAACAGGGAGTGATGAAATAGCAATAGAAATTATCTAAGCAGCAGGCAACATAGCAATAGATAAAATAACAGAATTTACAAATAGAATATACAATATTCTATACATACCTGAACGAATGCAAGAATCCATCTTCATAACCATACACAAAAAGCCAGGAGCAACAGAATGTTCAAAGCACAGAACCATTAGCATAATGAGATAGGTAATTTTAAGAGTACTTTTAAATAGAATCAGAAAAAAAAATCAACGAACAAATACCAGATGAGAAGTGTGGGTTTAGGAAAGGGAAGGGCATTACAAATACAATATTCATGTTAAGAACAGTGATAGAAAGGTCAATACAAATGCAAAAAGATTTGAAAAGGTGTTTGACACGGTCAGACACACAGAAATGGTAAAAATGCTGGAAAATATTGGAGTGGATCAAAAAGACATAAGGTTAATAACAAATTTATACTGGTACCAAAAAGCTAACATAGAAATAGGGGGAGAAAATACAGATTGGATAGATATCAAGAGAGGGAGGGATATGTCCAGGTTGCGTACTATCACCGGATCTATTTTCATTGTATGAAAAAAAATATATTGAAGACATAAAAGAATTGGAGGAAAGAAAATAGTAATAATATAAGGTATGCAGATGATACCGCTATAATTGCAGACTCAGAAGAAAAGTTACAGAGATTTATGGAAGGGATAAGCACAGCATGCAATAGAAGAGGTTTAAAAATTAATCTAAACAAAACAGAAGTAATGGGCATCACCAAAAGAAAAGAGTAACTAAGTAAACTAAGGTAAACAAATTTCACTATCTGGGAAGCCTTGTGACAGAGGACGGAGCGTGCGAGCAAGAAATAAAGAAAATGATTGGATTCGCAAAAACAGCTTTTGTGAACATGAAAAAACTGATAAAAAATATAGGTATTGGGATAAAAGTAAGAATTATATTGATAAAATGCTTCATATGGACTACATTTCTATATGGGTGTGAAACTTGAACAGTGAAGAATAGTATGATCAAGGAAATAGAAGCTTTTAAAATGTGGTGATTTAGTACTGAAGAGAGCCTGAGTGAAACGTGAGCTAGTAAATGAAATAACAAGAAAACAGTTAAAGTCTGTGGGTCATGTAGTACGTGCAAGGAAAATGGAATATGACTGCATGGCAGGAAAAATTTAATGAAAAAGAGCGCGTGGGAGACAAAGAAAGAAATACCTGGACTGTCTGTTGGAGCGAACGGGTGGAGGAAGAAGTGTTATGAGAAGAACCTAAGATCGAGAGAAATGGCGTGCCATGATCGCCAACGTTACGAGACCCGCACCGCAGTAAATAAGTAAGTAAGCTCTGAAAGCTGTTTAGCGTTTTATATTCGTATTTAAGAGCTTTGAAATTTTGAGTCATATATGATTCAAGGTGACTCATAGGATCGTCCCTCCGAAAGGAGGAAATTTGGAATTTCGCTAATCAATGTAAATTATAAAAAAATTCTTTAACGAAAATCATTACAGGGCTAAATAAATCATTTGCCCATGAGGAAAATCTATTAAACGAAGGCATTCGGAGGATATGTCAAAGTGAGAGTGTGATTTTCGTCGATATTTGGCTGAATTTCGATCACGCTGGAACCCACCTAAACAAGAAAGACAAAAATATGGAGGACTAATACACTCAAGCTTTTACGATGTTCTCGAGAAGTGCTCCAATAATATTTCCACTCAGACTTTGGCAAACGATACAAACCTAGTGGCGATTTTAATTACGAACGAGTAAAATGGTATACGAAAACCGTATTTGACCAATTAAAGAAAAAAAAGATATTTTGCAATTCAAAGACATAGATATATGTAGCCCATACATTATATTAGTATTTTGCAACAGTCTTCACTAAGGACACTGGGAATTTTAGCCCTATACCCAATACCAGGTATTCGGTTAATAATCCTTAGGAATCAATAGGATGTGAAGAGATTCATCGATAAAATGAACAAATATAAATCGCCTGGCGCCGACAGGATCACCAAACAAGTAACTAAAATCTTTATTTCCTCTCTCGAAACTGGAATCGTCCCTGAAGATTGAAAACTAGCTAATGTAACGCCAATATATAAAAAAATGGTTATAAAGAGATAGCTAGCAATTACAGGCCCATAAGCTTGACATCTGTTGTAGAGAAAATGCGAAAAAGTTTCATTGCAGGGAAGAGTTGAACATGTAGAATTGAAATGATTATTGCGTGCTCCCAACATGGGTTCAGGAAATGTAGACCGTGCTTAACTATATAAGAAAATTATTTTCGACCTGTGGACTTTTCTCTTCCCTATTTCACCTATCTGCTCTTATTTCGTCTATTTATTCCTCATTGTCTGTTTATTTATCATGTGTCTGTCTCTTTTCAGTCTAACAATCTGCGGTGTGTTTGAGACTTAGGTTGTTGAAAGTTGATACGAGAGTGTGGTCATCCCGCCCCGTTTTTCCCGATTTTGTTGGACCCTTTGAGATACTATGGGCGCGTTTACGACCCCCCCCCCCAAAAAAAAACAACAACTAAGGATTGGGGGAGAGTTCATGCTTATTTTAGAAGCGTGGGATAAGGAGGGGGTGTTACTTCACCCCTCGCCTTTATGGTGGGATCGTGTGGAGTCCCTCTCTCACACTCTCCCATACACTATGTCTCACTCTCTTTCTCTCTCTCTCTCTCTCTCTCTCTCTCTCTCTCTCTCTCCATCTCCCTATCATACTCTAACCTCTGTGCAATATGCCACATAGATAAGTGGTGCGTGGACTTTCAAAAGGGGTGTTTTTCGAAATGCCACCCGGCCAGTTCCTGCACCGACTGTATTTTAAACGGCCAAATCAAGGAGCTAAAAGAAACATGCAGGGCTTTCGGGGAAAGATTCAGGAAGTTGGAGGAGAAAATAAACAGCCTGGAATTAGAACACGCCGGACTGATTCGCAGGCTAGAGGTCAGAATAGCAGAGCTAACGTCAAGCCCTGTACTAAACACTGCATCTGCAGTATTACCCCCAGAGCTAGGTCCGTATGCTACGGATAAACCCTCAAAGAAAAAGAAAAGGAAGGGAAAGAAACAGGAAGAAGAGAAAGTTGAAACAGAAGATAAATTAAAAGCTGAAAAAGAGAAAGTTGAAGCAGAGGAAGAAAAGATAAAAACAGAAGAGTATGTAACAAAGGAAGATAGGAGAGGAAAGATGAATAAGAAAAAGAAGAAGAAAAATAAGATGGAGAAGAAAGAGGGAACCGAGAGTTCGCTTCTGCAAGGAAAGCCTCAAACCTCTGCACGGAAATGTCCGAGGGTTACCCTTGTGGGCGATTCCCAAGCACAGGGTTTGCAGCCCCTGCTAGCGGCCCGCCTTCGCACTAGTGTGGAGGTATGCTGCCAGCCAGGACGGGAAAACCACCACATCAGGGTAGAGGCTGAGAAATCTCAGATCTCCCAGATTTCAGTCGTTGCCCTGATGGTGAGTGGGAATGACCTCTACCTCCGAGGAGGCAAAGTAGGCCCCAGCAAGAAAATTCTCAAACCAGTCATGGGAGCCGTGGATGACTGCGGATTGAGAACTCGCAAACGGGTCGTTGTAGGGATGTACCCAAGAAGAGGTCCTAGCCGGACAGCTCACTCAAGGAACGTGGCCCTGAACCAGCGCCTGTCCGACCTCTGTACGGCGGAAGGGGTCTTCTTTCTGGACCCTTACCGCACCTTTTACGGTCAAAACGACCTTTACCAAAGGGACGGAGTGCACCTTTCATTCAAGGAAAAGGCTGTACTCTGTAACTTAATCCAGGATGTCGTAAGGCGGACGCAGAGGAGCGTCCGACCCAGAGTGAAGGCAGACATAAGACAGTATGCCCGTGTCACTTCTGGAACGACGTTCTTAGATGTGGACAAGAGGGGTACTGCAACACAAAAGAAGCCGGGAAACGGAAGAGCGTAGGGAGTCCTACAATGGGGGACTCCCTAAAAGTTCTTCTGTTCAACGCGAGGTCAATCAGGAATAAGTTTATTGAGCTCCGTGGCCTCGTAGCAACACATGCACCTGAGATGGTGGCCATAATGGAGATGTGGATTAAAACCTTAAGCCAAGATTTTGAAGGTGAATTTACGATTCCCGGTTACCAGCTCTTCCAGAAAGATAGGCTAGAAAGAGAGGGTGGTGGTGTGATGTTGTATGTCAAGGATACTCTCAACTCGACGGATTGCAACATCGTATCCGACCATGAACTACTAGGTGTTGACCTAGAGATAGGTCCTGCCAAATACAGGACCCTGGTGCTTTATAGACCTCCTGCCCAACTCGTTGAAAAGGACAGAGATCTGTACCAGCTACTAGGAGAACTTGTCGAAGACAGAGTGTGTATCGTCATGGGTGATTTCAACACACAAGTTGACTGGGAAACCAGAAAACCCTGTGGCGAGAACGCACTACTCCTGGAGTTCACAAACAACGAGTTCCTGACTCAATGGGTGAGAGAGCCAACGAGTGAGACAATATCCTCGACTTGGTTTTCATCTCTGAGGATGACATCGTTGAGAACCTCTCTGTTGGCGAAGAGCTCGGTGGCAGTGACCACCGACTAATTAGATTTGTAGTCAAAGTCCCCAAGGCAGAGCCTGCAACTAGTAAATCAAGGAAACTGGATTTGAGAAGAGCAGACTTTGCAGGTCTACGCGCGAGACTGACTGACGCGAGGCTAGAAGAGTGCGAGGCTGTTGAAGACTCGTGGAACAGTTTCAAAACCACATTCATGAGTTTTCAATCGCGTTTCATCCCTCTGAAATGCCCCCGTCGGTCCTCTGTGCAACTAAAGTGGTTTAATCTAGAAATCGGGCAACTGCTTAGGGAGAAGAGAAATGTGTACCGGCAATCGAATATCTCGGGTGACTTTGACGAATACCGGAGGCTAGCCAGGAGAGTGAAGTCCAGCATAAGAGTGGCTAAGCGGTCTGAGGAACTCCGAGTGGCGAGACTCTGTAAAGAGAATCCCAAGGAGTTTTTTGGATATGTGAACAGCCGTAAACCAATCTATCAAACGATTGGCCCTTTAAGGAATAAAGAGGAGACATTAAAACATTCAGATGTAGAAAATGTTAACCTCCTCAACGACTACTTCTCTTCAGTGTTTACTGAAGAGTGTGGTCCTATTTCCCAGCCGACGAATTCCTACTTGGGATAAAAGCTGGAGGCAATGGACTTCACCGAAGGAGAAATAAAGAAGAAGATCGCTGACCTAAAGACGAATAAGTCCCCTGGACCGGACGGGTTTCTCCCTAAGCTGTTGAAGGAAGTGTGCGATGAAGTATCACGACATCTGTGTGCTATCTTTAACAGGTCAATCCGGACCGGATGCGTTCCTAGAGACTGGCGTGAGGCGGAGGTGACTCCGATCTTCAAGAAAGGAGACCCCAGCCATCCGTCAAACTACCGACCTATCAGTCTGACTTTGATAGTCGGTAAACTAATGGAAAGTATCATGGTGGACAAAATGAGGTCGTATTTAGAGTCAAAGCTGCTACTGAGGAGTTCCCAGCACGACTTCCGAAGGCAACGCTCATGCCTGACGAACCTTGTGGAATTCTTCCACCTCGTGTTCAGTGAGCACGATCGGGACAAGGCGATGGATGTGGTGTACTTAGACTTTTAGAAAGCCTTTGATAAGGTACCACACCGCCGCCTTCTCCGGAAAGTGCGAGCGCTGGGCATAGACGGAAAAGTAGCCGGCTGGATCGAGAACTGGCTAAGTGGCAGACGGCAACGGGTGGTGGTAAATGGACAGGCTTCTGAGTGGGGGCCCGTTACTAGCGGGGTGCCTCAAGGTTCTGTCCTGGGACCACTACTATTCATCATCTACGTCAACGACATGGACGGTGACATGGTTGCCAAGATTTCCAAATTTTCCGACGATACCAAGCTTGGTATGAACGTTGCAAAGGATGGAAATACTGCCCGCCTGCAAGAAGATCTTGGGAAGATTGGGGAGTGGTCGGACACGTGGCAAATGCCTTTTAACGTGAACAAATGCAAAGTAGCATATTGGCCACAGAAACCCCCAATCTCAGTATATCCTTAAGGGCACTGCTCTTGAATCGAGTGACACTGAGAAGGACTTGGGTGTAACTATCACTAGTGACCTCAAGTTCTCGAAACAGTGCATCGAGGCAGAGAAGAAAGCCCAAAGGATGTTAGGCTACATAAAGCGCCAGTTTGGATACCGTAACAAGGAAATAGTACTTTGTTTGTACAACTCCCTCGTTCGGCCGCACCTACACACCACACATACAATGCTTTCTCACAAACAATTGCAGAGTAGTATACGCGTATAAACCTTATATAATTACATATAGTCAGAGACAATTACACATACACATGCCTATATACGTGCACACAGTTACACACATTCCCATGCTTTATTAAATAGATTTGTACATGTGTAATTAATCGTATACTTACACAATGTATCATACACACACGTCTCTTCATGGAATTACAGACAACTACACCGGCACCTACCCCATATAGGTACACACATTCACTCACAAACACGTCCACGCACATTTATAGACAACTATACGCACACAACCCCCCACATACGTACTCCAATCTTGAACACCTATAAAATACACAACCTTGTAAACACACACACAAGTCTCGTGCAGTTCACACGAGAAAACACGCGTACACCTAAATGGTCACATAATTGTTCATTTACAGCTCCTATATGCGTATTCCTTCTCACAGACAAGGTCCTAATATACGTACATAGTCCTATATTCCGACCAACTCCCAATTACATAACCACATATACATATTGACCAACATTTACATACTCACCGACTCGTATACGCACTTAGCCACATTCGCCCGCACACACAAACGACACAGCAGCGTTTCGGCCACGCAAACTCACTCTCGGAGTGAATTACTCAATTGCATGGTTGCATTCAACGGACGCCTGTGCCATCATGGCGCTACTGGCACGCCGAAAGTCCCATTATCAAAGGACATGGCACTGTCTTGGATGGCATCAACAAATGGAACAACCATTCCGGCCGGGATCTGCACATTTTTATGTGGTTGTTAATGGGACGTATGTGCGTGCGATATGCCTACGGTTTAGGAGGAGGTTGAGGGGTGTAAAGATGGAGTGAGAAAATGCACCACCGCCATCAACATGACTTACCTAAGTGATGAAGATGCCAGTGACCCCGGCACAAAGCGTTAACGCACAAACTAACCAACGAAAAAAGAACAGCGACTACAGTCGTGGCCAAAAGTTTTGAGACGATTATATTTCTTCATATAAGAAAATTAATAGAAATAACCAAACGTTGAATTTTGTTTTATTACGTTTGAATCATAATTTGAGAGTGAAATATACAAAAATTTAGAGCCCAATAAATGCAGTCAAGCCATGCGAGCAGTCAATATTTCCCATGATGTCCTTTGTTCTTCAGGTCTGCTTCTATTGGTTTTGGCCTGATGGAGGCCAAATTTGTGATGATATCTTGACTTCAATTGCTCCATTTTTGTTCATTAAGTACCAGCAACTGCTCACAATTGGATGGCTCATGTTTATCAACCGTCAGTGTGGTTATCGACCACAAATTCTTTATTGGGTTCAAATCTTGCGAATTTCCAGGTCAAGGTCTCTAAAGTTCGAAGTTATTTTCACCCAAGAACATTGCTATTGTTTTTGTTTTGTGACAAGGGGCGCCATCATGCTGAAAAGTTCAGTTATGCTCCCCAAATTGGTCCTAAAGTGGTGGGAAAAGATTCCGATAAGGCAAATTTTGGTACCATTTTGAGTTCATGGCAGTGTTCTTGGGCAAAATTGTTAGTGCTCTAGTACCCTTAGATGAGAAACTTCCCTACATATAGAGAGTGTCTGGATACTTCACCCTGGGCACAATAGAGGACTCGTGAAAATGCTTCCCTTTTATCCTTCTAACGAGGATATTCAAGAAGCTCCAAATAAGCAGAGAATATCACTTTGCCGCAATCTTCAACTGTCCATTCTTTATAGTTTGTATCCGTAAGAATCTTCTTTGCTGAAAGCTTTCTTTCTCACTGCGTGTGCTGTTGCATTCTCACCTGCTTCTTTCCAAGCATGAGCTAGCCTGGCACTGGAAGCAACATGATACCTCAGCAGTAGGTGATCTTAGAGTTCATTTGAAGCTCTTGAGCTTCCAGAAGTCATTAATGATCTTAAAGATGATGCTCCTTAGTAACGATCTCCTTGAATTTAACACATATTTGTACCAGTAAAAGAAAAACTACACACTAGCAAAGACCCTTAGACCCTCCCTAAAACTAGTCCTATGAGAATGAGAATGTGAAAAGGTAGGAAAATAAATCACACTTATTTGCACTTACGACGACCTATAACTTAACTGTCGACGAATTAATATATACGATATAATCTTTTCGCAACTAAGATAGTTCAGTTCAATTTTGAATATGACCTCTTGATCGGTACTTCTTATACAGGGTCACCCCCAAAAAACGGGCTTGCACACACTTTTTGTGATATATCCTTCATTCATTCACTAATCACCCTTACTTTGCCAGATATGACAGAAGCAACACCTGCGAACACAACTAGATCTCAATGGGAGCTCCAGCAAAGAATATAGTGCGTCAAACATTACTACAACACAGGCTCGTTCAAGAAAGTGCAGAACACTTTCGTGCAGCAGTTCGAATGTACAAAAGGCCCCCTCCAAGAGCAGAATTCAGGACTGGGTAGATTACTTCGAGACCTATGGGACAGTGGAGAACCTCAATGCAGCCAGTGACAACCGTCCAAACCATTCAGGATGTTCCAGGAAGCGTACAGCAGAGTCCAAAACGCTCTGTGTGCAAGCAAAGTCAGTCCCTCGGTATATCCTGTGAGACTTGCAGGAGAATGCTAGTAATGGATGTAAAGGCCTACCCATACAGAATACAGACGAAGCAGACCCTTACAGCTTCAGACAAGGGGCAGAGAAAGGTTATGGCAGTCAAGATACTGGAGAAGATTCAGGAGACCCCAACTTTCCTTAACCTCCTTTGGACCTCAGATGAAGCTTACTTCCATCTTGAAGGAAAGGTAAACTCGAAGACAAATGTCTTCTGGTGGATCTCCAGATAAAATGAGGTAGCCACCAAGCTTCTAGACTCACCTAAGTGCACGATATGGAATGCAATCTCAGCCAGAGGCATCATCGGACCATTTTTCTTCGAGGAATCTGGCGCGACAGTGACAGTCACCAAGGAGCGGTATGTTTAGGTCCTCAAAACCTTCAAAAAAGAGCTACAGATCCTGTTCCCGTCGCTTATGGGGAAGTTTTTGTTCCAGCAAGATGGAGCACGCTCTCACACCTCAAACCTGTCTCGAGATTGGCTGAAAGAGAACTTTGGTGGCTGTGTGATCAGTCTCAAGATTGATTTTGAGCGGGCACCTCACAGCCCAGACCTTAGTCCCCAGATTTCTTTCTCTGGGGCTACTTTAAAGACAGAGTGTACACGGAGAGACCCAAGACAATCACGGAACTCACGGAAGCCATCAGGGAGGAGATCAGAGCAATTAATTGGTCGGTTTGTAAGGACGTCATGGACAACTTTGTTCTGCGCCTCAAGAAATGCACAGAGCTAAATTGAGGTCATCTCAAACACGTGCTCTAGAATAAAGAATAAAAGTCCAAAGACTCTCATGTTTTGACATGATGTTTTGAAACACAATACACTAGTTATCACCAAAGTTTTATTCAATTCTTGGAAAAAAATTAAGAAATGAGGCCTATCGAAAGTTGGGGCCCTTTTTGTTGAGGTGACCTTTGTATTTAATATGATCAACTATATTCGCAATATATACCAACTCAATATAAATAACAAAATAGGATTAGATTGCATAGTTTTACTAGGAAATAAAATAAAATCTTATTTCACTCCTATACATATACGGGAGTTGAACAAAATAATGGAAACAAAGTTAAATAATAATTTTATTATTTAATATCGAGTTGGTTCTTCTTTGGTTACAATAACTGCTTCAATATATGTCGAAGAATAGAGTTGTACAAGTTTTAGACAATAGCTTAGGAGATTTTAAACCATTCCCGAAGCAAAACCCGTTCCAACTCTTTCCTATTACGGTTGACTCTCGTACACGCGACGGATTCGTGCACAAAGACTTGTGGGCTATTTGATTGGGAGAGGTGGGCCTCTTCCCTTTGCTGTGGCATTTCTTTCCCTGTGACGTTTTTGTTACATTTTGAGTGACTTTTCTGTGAACCAAGATCTTACCTGTCCTGCATGAAGCCGAAGACATAGTTGCCAATAAGGCCGCTCGCACCCAGCAGCACAAGAGCGAGGGTTGGGAAGAACGCCTTGTCGCACACCAAGTCCCACTTGACGATCGTACACACGCCCGAGGACAAGGTCACATAAGCGCCAAATTAATTAAATATATGGGGAAAATTATTCAACATAAAGATGATTATTTTTGCTCGTTTATAAAATGAGATTTAATGATGTTAATGCCCCAAAGTCCTTGAAAAGTGTGGTAAAGTTAGGAGAAATGAAAATAGTGGGAGGTAGATAGCCGGATTGTCAAAAGAGGGGAATACTTGGGTGATTTCAGGGACTGAGAGGGTCATCAACTTTCATGCCCATGGTTCCTTGGAATACTTAAGTATACATTATCACATCGGGTATAATTAGTCATGGATGTTACCAACCCAGAATCAGGATCGGGGATTAAACTGTACTGGGGATCACTGACCTAGGAATCAGGTGTTACCGGTGGTAAAAACATCACAGTGTCGTACCGGAGAACGTTAGTGTGGTTTTAAATGGTTTAATTAGTCAAATAAAAGGTCATAAAGGGCCATAAATTAAAGAAGTCTCAACTTTCTTCACAATTTTGCTCCATCAAGATCTCTGTAAATAAGGTCGTGTACCGGGCTACAATGCGGGCCTCAACTGAACCTGAAATTTTATTTATGGTTCGCTTCAGCACCAATTATAATTGATTCTGCCATTTTATAAACCCACTATGATCGCGAGCCCACTGTGACGTCACACCTAGGACCATTTGCGACCTCACTGGGTCCTAGTCAAAAGGCTGAGCAGACTTAGACACCGCAATAGCGAACCCACTATGACGTCTCACGAGGGCCCTTTCATGTAGACATCACGTTAAGGCCCTTTCGTGACCCCACTGCGACGTCAAAACATCGTGACCCCTTTCGTGAAACGGCTGTGACGTCACAGTAGGGCTCTCCCGCGAGTCCATTGCGACGTCCTACAGTGAACCATTCGCTAACCCATTGCGACGTTGTACCGGGATCCTTTCTTGAAGACGTTGAAACCTGGCTATTTTGAGACCACCCCCACCCCCACCCCGACGTCCCACTTGGAGCCTTTCGTGAATTCGGTGTGACGTCATCCTTTTGACGATGATGTCATAATTTCTGAGATCACATGGCTAAAATATATATAGACAGAGTTTGATGGTTTTTGTTTTGTTTTTTCCTAGTCGATAAAACCAACAATGGCCTTAGCCGAAATGCTTTGGATAAGATTCATATTAAAAGTGGTGAAGTTAGGAAAAAAAAAAAAGAACTCATGCTAGCCGAGTGCCTACGGAGTTGTTCTCCAAACGCTTCGGTACTAGGTTCGATCCCGGTATGATTGGACACAAACGGAGAGATCTGGCTACCGACTGGTGGACGCGCTGTGCTTATACCTGTATTCGGATGGGTAGATCTCACACTTCTCACCACACACATAGCCATTTACAACACTCCTTTCTTTCATCTCCCGTCTTCGCACACAACACACACACAACTCTGTTCCAAGATCCTACCGATGGGTATCTATATCCGCATACCTCTGACGCAAAATAGGTCCCTCTTCCCCGGGGCGACGAGGGTTCCACCTGAACACTGTTTGGTGTCGAAACATAATACTTCCTAGCACCTCTCCCCCAAAAAGGACCGGCTCCTGGTGCCCTCGGGCCGACTAGCGATTGTCATACTGACCTTTATGTAAATTTCATTATCTGGTCGGTGATCCTCCTGGATTCAAGGAAGGATTGGCGTCGCCTAACTAACTAACTTAGGAAAAGAATAATGTAAGAATTTCCCATTCATTTAGTAATAAAAATAAGAGACCATTTAATACACTAGAGGAGGGGCGTATAATTCTCCTTCGCCCCCTCATGTTTCTAAACAAAGGGGGAGATCCAGAACAATTCCGTTAAAATGTAGTTTCCATAAATCAACTCATAATAACAAATGAGCCACACTCATAATTTCACTCAACCTCCATTAAATACTCACGTCCGCCACTACAGAAGTAGTGTATTGGTCGAGTTTATAGTGCCAGCCGCGGTCACATGGCACCACCTCAGCCATGGATTGGATTTCCCAGAGGTGAGAGAGGCTCTTGTTTTGATCGTCGAGACCGGCCAAGACGCCTCCGTAATCGAGGTCAAATCGGGAGCATCGGCTGAAGGATTCGCTCGCGTTGTCGTACGGAATACTGCGAAGGGGGTTGGGGGGGGGGCTTTTAGCTTCACAGGGCATAAACGGGTAGGGTTGGGGAGGGTATTTTAATGGCATCGAACGGTGCAACCATCATTTTAGGTAGTAAAATTATAAGTTGATTATAATAATTATATTATTGTTATCATTCTTATTATTACAGGAACAAATAACGGCCAACGCCCACAATGTGAACGCCAAACCCATTATGCACATCATAGTTTAGTGTCATCCTTTGTCCGTAGATGGGTTTATCCAGTTATGAAACCCCACCACAGGGATTGAAGGATGAAGAAGGTTCAAGGATGAGAAGAAATGAATGATGAAGAGGGTTAAGGATGAAGAGGGTTGAATGATGAAGAGTGTTGAATGATGAAAAGGGTTGAAAGATGAAGTGGGTTGAATAACTGATTTTATTCATAAATGTTTTGTTTGTTTGTTTTTTACTTTAAAAAAATATCTTGCCATTAAAGTTGTTAGTACTGTTATATTGGTTTTGATTGGCAGTGGAACTGAGACTTTGATGTTTTCGCTCTATGATTTTCCGAGGAGATAATCGTGGCTATTTTATGGTTTGAGTTTGACCACAGGGATGGGAGGGTATTGTTGGTTTAATGGTCATTTTCACTTTTATTTTTGTCTCGCTTGTTTTTTAGTCTATTTTTCTAAGTCCTATGGAGTTCTTTACTGACCTATTATTTTTTTCCACTTAGGGTTTTCGTTGTATATTTTTAAGGTGCTAAAAGTAGGATAAAATAAACAATAAGAAATAAATTTGATTTATTTTTACCTAATTTGGGAGAAGACGAAAAATACAAAAGAAACGAGAAAATTTAGTCGAGGGTGAATGAAATTTCGTGAGACTAAAAGGTGAATGACATTGAAATTGTTTAAAAAGTACTGACGTAAGGCAATATATCTTTGTTAAGGAGAATGAAAAATGACCGCAGTTTAATTGGAGGTTTTATTACTCAACTCGTTTAAGAGTGAAGTGGCAACAAGACACCGAGGTACGTGAGGCCTTTGTAATGGCTGAAGTAAATTCTTTAAAAGCAACGAATCGAGACGTGGTAGTTAAAACATATGTGAGAACAAAGAATAGCAAAAAGTAAAAAAGATAGACTATGGTAGAAAGAAATACCCCCAAATCGCAAGAAATATTTGCAGAATGTGGGAAGTTCATAAAAGGTGTGCGTCAATTTTGGTTACATTTGTCTTCAGTCTGCCCATACCATAAATAAAAGAGATACAATTTGCGTCCAAAAATATGAGAACGTCTGTATTTCTAAAACTCATCCACTACAACTTTTCACAGATAAAATTCAAGGTTTCCAAAATTGGTGTATAGACTGTCTAAGGGTATAAGAAGCAAATTTGGATCAATAAAACGAAAGTTATCAGCAGATAAGCAATTTACTAAAAACAATTGGTGTCCAAAATGATCCGAAAATTAGTTGGAACAAATTTCTATTGGAATTTAACGATTAAATAGTTATTAGTGAAAAACATTTGTGCAATTTATAAGTAATTATTATTTAGTGTAGAGACCTTTATTCTCGATGATGGTTTGATATCTCCTGCCACAGGAACCAAGCAACTGCTGACACTCTTCGACAAACGATCCTCCTACCATCGCATTCGAACAAATCGAACTTAGATTCGTCACTGAAATGGACTTTGCTTCATTGGCCATCCGCCCATGTAACCTGTTCAGTGATGAATGCAAGACGAGCCTTCTTGTTCTTCAGAACTTCTTGACCGCGGGTGTGTGAGCGAAATGGTGGTCAAAATCCCATTAACTATCGAGAAACTAATGCAGCTGTCTTAAAATGGACCTTCTTCACAATTTGAGGAATACATCAGTCTTTCTTCTTTGAGGTCTTCCTTGGCCAACCGGTTGATTTACCAGCCTTAGGTAAACTTCCTTTGTCATAGATCGACAGAATGTTATGGACTACAGTACTCTTGGAGCGCCTGAGGTTAGAGTATATGTCATGTCTGTAATTGAAAGACAATCTTGGTGGCGCAGCTTTACGATCAGCTCGCGGACAGAAAGAGGCATGACAGATTTCTTAGGCACGTTGCCTGGACGACAGCTGGTAAATGAATGACCTAACCTAAATGATATTGAACTTCAGTTAGTTGTTATCCAAACAATGTCGGTTCTCTCTAAAGAAACCTAAGCGTTCTCATCATTTGGGATTCTTCTAATTTCTAGTAAATTGCTCATCTACTGATAACTTTCGTTTCATTTGTTTAAATTTGCATAACCTTTACCCAAAGGTAGTTTATAATGTTACGTTATCGTACACCAATTTTCGAAACCTTGATTTTTTTCTGGCAAAAGTTATGGAAAATGATGTGATGGTTATACAGGCGTGCTGATCTCTTTAGACGACACTCTAGAATGGGCTGCCTAAACGCGTGTCATGATCACCGAAATTGCTAACTCATTCCTACGCCATTTTATTGAAATTGATTATCAATGATGGCCACATAATAACACATAATGCTTCATTCCTGCTCTCGGCTTCTGGGCACCAATAGGAAGAACTTTCTTTTCCATAAGTCACGAGGATAAAAAGGTTTACCAAGAACCTTTATAGTACACGACTTAGTTCATGTAGAATTCATTAAGTTTTTATGAAATATATGATTTAATATATATATTTCCACGTCTTTCATATCATAGTAAACTTCGTCATTTAGAGAATGTGGCAGTGACTTAAATAAATCGTAATCACATGGCGCACAGTTCGGTGAATATGAATTAAGAAGAGAAACTTTCCAACATATCGCATTATTTTTCTTGACTCAAACATGCTACGTGTGAAGGTGTGCATTGTCATTGTCGTAGAATGACTCCCAACGATACCATATATATAACACTATTCGTTGAGGGAACTTCCTTAATTATCTTTAGAGTGCGTTTACTGTCTGGCGGCCGATATTATGTATCTTCGATATGCTTAAGAAGTGGAACTGAGCTCAAGGATAATAATATTGCTATCATTAATAAAATAGAGTTTTATTAATAATAACTATAAACAATACACAAAAACGGAAAATATTGACATAAACAGAATGGAAAGGGTCGTGGAGACTCGGGCTAATCCGAGGATTTAAAGGATTTAAAAAGGTAAAACAAATATAGAGTTAAAGAGATGGGATGGTTCGATAAACCATTTAAAGCACAGGATAGAATTGACAAAAGGGATCAATACTCAAAGGTGAAGTTTGGCTTACGTAACTTTGGCACTAGTGGTGCAGTGGAAGGTGGCGCAAAGGAGTTTCGGTCCGCTGGCGAGCTCCAGCCGAAGGATGGGGGGGATAAAAGGATCCTGACGAGGCGTCTTGGGAAGGAGAACCGTTTCTCGACCAACGGCTTGAAGAACAATGGCTGTTCTAGGTTGTTCTTTTCTGAACAAAGGGGGGATGAGAACCGTCTCTTGTCTACGGGCTCAAGAACAATGGCTGTTCTAATGTTGTTCTCCTTTGAACAACAGGGGGGGTGAGAACCGTTTCTTGGCGAAGGGCTCAAAACGAACAATGGCTGTTCTAGGTTGTTCTCTTCTGAACAAAGGGGGATGATGAGAACCGTCTCTTGTCTACGGGCTCAAGAACAATGGCTGTTCTAATGTTGTTCTCCTCTGAACAACAGGGGGGGGTGAGAACCGTTTCTTGTCGAAGGGCTCAAAACGAACAATGGCTGTTTTAATGCTGTTCTCCTTGAACAACAGGGGGGGGGGATGAGAACCGTTTCTTGGCGAAGGGCTCAAAACGAACAATGGCTGTTTTAATGCTGTTCCCCTTTGAACAACAGGGGAGGGGAAGCCTTGGGGACTTGGCGTCGGAAAGGCTCGGACCTTTGGCACTCAAGGAATATTGTCCTCCTTCTGGACAAGTGATGGTGAATCTCGAGGTCGAGGTCCCTTGGCGCACAAAGGGAGAGAGGGTCGTGGTGATGTTTCGCGACGAAAATCTGGATCTCCAATCTGATCTGAGTGGTAAAGTTTCCATATAAATAGTCAGGACATCTCCTTGGCGTGGGGGAAAATGGAGTGAAAGCTGGGAGGGAACGCACAGCCGGGCCGGGGAACAATGCCTTATCTGTTCATAAGCCTAACTCGATCTGGCGAGGTCGGCGTATGGGGCGAACGGGGGGGACGATAACCTCCTTGTTTAAACATTGGCATCCGGTAGCTGAGATAAGACTCCAAGCCTCGAATCGAAGATGCACGTGGGCAGCATCGTGGTTTTAAATAATACGGGATAGGAGTTGAAATTAAACGCAGCTTCAACACGTTCTATCACACCCATGAAGAGAAGGACACCCTCTCCGTTGACCAGTGAAGGACGTTTTTGTTCAAAAGTTTCATTCAAACGTTGCAATCGTTGACCATAGATATTAGATTAGGTTAGAGATGCAGCAATAGTCACGTAGCGAACGTTGTCCTTTAGACAGGTCATGTAGCACCTAAACATTTTTGTGGAATTTTCCTATGCATTACTAGCTTAAAACTAGTGTAAGCATTTCTAGATTAAAACGAGCCTAAGCATTGCTAGCTTAAAATATCTCTAGGCATCACTACAGGTTAAAAAAAAGGAATAGGCATTAGTACAGCTTAAAAAGAACTAGGCATTACTACAGCTTAAATAGGACTAGGCATACCTACAGCTAAAAAAAAGGACACTGCATTGCTACAGCCTTAAAAATGACATTGCAATACTACAGCTTTAAAAAAGACACGGCATTACTACAACTTAAAAAGAACTAGACATTACTACATCTTTAATAGGGACTAAAAATTACTACAGTTATTATCTTCAAACAGATTGCAGCAAATTTGGAACATTTTAAACACCCTAAAGATGCTTTTTTATGTTTTCTCAAAACATTATTTTTTGTATCGCCAAATTTGATGAAACCCCGGGAAAGTTCATAAGCGCTCAAAGGCACCCATTTTGACCCCTAAGAAACCCCACTCAGTCCGAGCCCTTCAGGTCGCTTAAGATGCGCATTTGTTAATGGGAATTTCTTCGTTTTAGAAAACACTCAATTCAGATCTAATTCGATTTGTTCCTGTAGTTTTTGAACGCACCCTTCCGACCCCAGCTTTGAAGTTAAAAGGTTTTAAAATACCACTTCCACGCAACCTTGTTCTCTTTTGTTCCTTTTCATGTCCCCTTTTTCTTTCCCTTTCTTTCCGGTGAGGATCCTGAGTTCGTACTTTTAGAGAGCTTGTGATCTTTGTGCGAACTTGCTCTAAAAACGTTGGCTGGGTTCGATGTAGAATGGGGATCAGGTTCATGAGATTTGCGCACTCTACTGTATTCATAGGGTCCTAAATCTATTCGCGCTCTTTACCTTCTTAAGGTTAACGACATTGATGAGAATGGGACTTGGACATGGACATAATAGAGTAGAAAAGTGGATAGTAAAGTAGATTATTTAATGAGAGAGGGAATAGTGGGGACATTTTTTGAGAACGATGGAAAGGAGAGAGTTTAGATAAAGTTCGATCAAAGGGTATCTCGGGTTTGAAAAATAGATTTTTGAGAATAACTATGAATAAAGAGAAAGTTATAGATCCCTTGTGAAAGAGTAGCTTTGGTGTTCGAAAATTAAAAGAGACGAACATTTGTAGCTGTGGGGAAAATTCCACGTGGAATTTCTTTTCCAGCATGGAAGTTCCATGTGCTGGAGAAGATTCTGTAGGCTTAAATTAGTAACCCTAACCACCCCCTTCCACAAGCGGTAGCCTCGAACCGCGTCCACCACGATACACCTTTACACGGGCTAGAATAGCTTCAGCAAGAATATTCGAGGCCATTCGAGAGTAGAGCTGTTTCCCACTAACCCCTCCCCTCCTCGGGGAGAGCCTGAGACATATATATTGCTCGTTTCCCATGAAACCGACACAGAGTTGAGAAGTCTCGCCCAGACCCCAAGAAAATTTCCCTAGTTCCAAGTCAGGTGCTAAAAACAAAGCAAAGTGACAGCTGAACTATTTTTGTGTATTGGAATTAGCCTCAGCCAGTGAGTTAATTCCATTTAACGATCGCTACCGAGTGATTTTTTTTACTTCTCTCGTCAACTCCTGTCGAAGCCCTTTTCGTTTGCCCCTCGTTTTCGGGTGGCCGAAATACTCTCCCCTGGACCGGACGTTACCCCCCCCCCCCTCTTTTTTCTTGGAGAACCGTCATCACTTAAACATCCCGCTCAGAAGCTTCGAGCGGCCTCGCCTCACGTGAAGAAGACATCCGTGAAGCCTTACCCTGACGTTTCACCCGGAATCTTCTATAAGCCAACCCCTCTCCCCTTCCAGTAACCCATTTGTGTTAATTCCCCCTATGTGAATAGTCTCCTCCCGTAACACCTTAAGTTTTAACTTCATAGTCTGATTCATAACTACAATTCCCCCCCTTTCGTTAATCTGATGTAATTTTTCCCTTTTATTCTCTATAATTTTTCCCATCATTTTTATCATTATTTTTATGTAAATAAAATTATATTTCTGTACATGCCTCTTTAAATAACCTTGAGCTTTGCTATTGCCCATAATATACCTGACCTTGTTGCACTCTTATCTAGTTGTTTCGCCCGTCGAAACTCGTGGCGCTCCGTGCCTTTTGTCGGTTCGCCTGTAAGTTATTGGTCCCTTCCCCGTAGATATAATATGGTATTGATGTAATATAATGTCATACCACGACAGTAGCAGTTAAATAAATAGGTATCTGGTGAAAGGGTATCTCTGACATTGTATTAATTATTTTACTTTGAGTGTATTTGTGTCACAATCAGTGGCATTCGAGCCTTTGTAACAACGGGGCAATTCCGCCACTACGGTAAGTCAAAATCACTTTACCCTAATTGGGATCGTTATTGCAGAATAGGGAGTTTTTATCTCAACTTAGGTTAGTTTACATCTTTTGGTAAAGGTCTTTTTCAATATGCGGCTAACATTTTGACACTACGGTCGTAGTGTAGCGTAGGTGTTTGGGTTCGTGCATATTATTCTCTTTCAATTTTTGCTCCTTGCCGGGGGGGGGGGGTGAACGGTGATGTTCTCCAATTACTGGTTCTTTTCTTAAGGAACTTAGCGCCCATAAGAAGTACAAAAGAATCGGCTGAAAACTTCACGTGTCCGTGTAGGAGGGCCTCTTCGACAAGTTTTTCCGGTGTGTCGTCCGAGTAGTCCCATTTAAATTGTCCGGTCTTTAGCCCATCGAGAATTACGAGTACTTCTGATTTCCCTCGCCAGGAAATGGGCTCCCTTCAGCAGCATATACTCTGATGTTTATCATCCTCGAGTAGTACATGTACTTGGGTTCCAGCTTCCCTGAGGAGAAGGACCTACTCGTACGACCAGACTGCGAGACTTTAGGGAGCGGGACGAATGTTCAACCTTTTTAGGCCTCACTGCCGGGGCCTTCATGAGCTCGTCTTGTGACTTTGAAGGCGTTTTAGTGGTCGTGTTTGTGGGTTCATTTAAGTTTGGCCTCCCTGCCATAGCTTGTATTCGAGGATCCAATGAAAGGGCATTAATCAGGGCTGGAGCTTTTTGGCTGCTTTTCTCGCTCGAGGGTTGGAGGTTGATTCGAATGATTTCATCGAATGGGTGGTTTCAGGAAACTACATTTCCTTCATGCCGTTCTTCACGAACATGGTGTTCATCTCCTTTTCGAAAGTGCCGGGCCGCGTCAGATTTGCAATGTGTTCATAATATATGCAGCACATTATTTTTGCGGGGACTGGGGCTACACTACTTTCCGCGACCGCTGCCTTGGCAACCTTCGCATAGGTAGCGTTACCTTTTTTCTTCTTCTCTTTACGGGACAGCTCACTTTCCTTTTTATGTGTGGTCTACCATAATTAATGCATTTCTGAACTTCACTTTTACAGTCACGCCAGATGCAACCTTATTGGGAGCACACATAACAGATCAGTTTGTTAGCAGTCGCGCATGTCGCATTCGTGTGTTCGTTGTACCTGTAGCACTTAAAGCACATTTGCAGGTCAACGAACTACTCACCTTCGATCTACTCGGAGCAGCCTCCTGCGTTAAAGAGAAGGAGGCCATTTTGTTTCGCTTTGACCACCATTGCAGTTTCTGTGGAAACCACTTTGAAGACGTGGGTGTAGCCTTTGGATTTTATTACTTCGGTTACTTTTGCCCGCGAGTGATTCGTAAGAATCTCCTCCGTGATCTATTCGCTCGTGTGGTCTCCAACTCAAGAGCCGAGGAGACGGCAGATCACGCTCCTATCGGAGCGTATTTCAGGCGGCGTCTGGGGTCTTAACTTGATTAATTCGACTGTTCCTCTTCCCCTCACATATCGCAGAGTAGTCATTGGGGATATCTATTATTAGCCTGATAAGCACAATATTCCGATTTTTTTCGGTCGGTTAAGGTCCTTGGGGCAAGACACCGAGTCTCCTTCCTTTCATCCGAGAAATTTGAGAGGGTGTTTGAAAAGATCCGAAGTGTGGGTGGGTGTTATTATATATGTGTGTAAGTGTTAGGGAGCCTTTCATGGAAAATAAAGAGGGGATTTGTGAGAAATAAAAAGTGAAAAAATGTCCAAAAACCAAAATCGTTACTTACGCAACCTTTAGATAGGGCCGCGAAGAAAAGCCGGGTACACTCCTACTATATATCTCCCTTCACCAGCCTTTATCGAGGCCAGTTAAGGCGAAAAAAAGCCACTCTCGAGCGGGGAGTTGATCCAGAAGTGCCCCGGGTCACATAAAATCACGGCAATAATATAAAAATCCACTCACGAAATATCACAAAAATAATCCGAATTTAAGGAAAACACTTTGCCGCTTAATTTTAGCCGATAGGGGACTAAGAAAAGGCGATAATTAAAGTGAAACATGGGGTTGGTGGTATCTTTATTAGAAGAGATGCAAGGGCACCCGACCCCACTTGTCAGTAACGTGGATGTATTATCATAAAAGAAAAGAAAATTATCTTTTTAGACGATTTAATAAAATACTATATTTCCATCAGTTTCTATTTGTTGTCATCGGATTATTTAAATATATTTTCATCAATTTCTGAAAATATATTTCCTTCAGTTTCCACCTTTCGAAATCAGTTTCTGTAAATACAGTTCAATCAGCATCTGTTTCTCGTCATCAGTTTCTGTATCGTCATCAGTTTCTGTAAACATATTTGCCTTTTTCTGAAAATCGTCATTGGTTTCTGTAGATATGGGACAATTAGAAACTTTATTATGGAAACTAGCTTTGCAAGTGACAGTGTCCAGAATATTTTTTTAGCCGTTGAACGTCTTTTTTTCTCATATCATACAGGAAAATCGATATTGAGTGGTCTGTAGATATAAATATTACTATCAGTGTTTCCCAGTCGTCATAAGTTTCTGTAACTAGGCTCACTGGAGAAAAAATTAGTCACCTGGGACGGGGGCGTAAGTAATAGCGTAATTCTTAAACGAGCTTGGATAACATTTGTTATTCGTCATGGAATGGGCTGGATGTAGGAGACTTCAATGTTCAGCGTTCCCTGAGGTGTGTTATTTCAGTAATGGGTGCCAAAGGATTGGCGTTGACGCTTTGCAGCAATTACTGCCTTCAAGCGAAGCGAATTTTAGCCACAAGCAGTGAAACACTCCGGCGGTGCCAGTGCGTCAGTATCGTCTTTAGACCCCAATTCGGGCAGGAATTTCCTGTACAACGGGATTTCTGCCATTGCAGGTAGACCCTTATGATCGCACGCGTAATTCTGCTACATCCTTCAAGGATGGCCTTTGGCGTGCCCAGATGCAATCACTCCTTTTCGCCACTCAGTAACATCTGCTTTGCACCGCATTTTACACACAGGCACTGCACTGTAGCCCCTTTCCGAAATCTAAGAATCTCGTCACACACTTACCAGGTAGTAAGTAACCTACGGATCCTCCTCGTTCAATGCTAACTACAGGCACATTTAATTTAAACTATTTTGAACACGCCAAGTGACTAATTCTTTTCCGTGAGCTTACTTTGCTGAATATTTATTTTATTATTTTTCTCAAAGCACATTAATTTATTGACCACCTAATACATCCTCCAAACCTAGTAAACAGGTCACCAAATTGTTTTATGCGCTTTTGTCATCTTTTCCACCGCTTCCGATTACAGTCAAGTTAACCCACACCGGTTGTGTACAAATTGATGGAGTATAAATTCGGATCGCCTTCAGAATATCTGTCATACGCTGTAGATATCCGTGGTTCGGACACACTACTTTAACTGTAGGACCCTACGTTAAATGTAGATCTCCACTGAGTAATTAAATGCATCTTAAGTGAGTGCAAATCGGTGGTAAACCCTTACCAATTTATTTTATTTTTCTCTCTTTAATCGTATTTTTATTTCTCGAGTTGGTTTCATCGATTTCTTTTCTTTTCTCAACTAAAAAGGGCTTTATTTATCAATAACTAACTCTCCGTACCATAATTCATTAGCGTATGTATCAGGATAGAATTTGGATTTTCACGATCAGTATCAATGCGAAATAACAGGCCTAAGGTTCAAGGCAATTGCTGAGCCTAGGATTACCTAGGAGTGATATTGACTCAGTATTACTTTCCCTCGATTGTTGGGCTCTGTTTTCGTCCTTTTATACATGTTTCTATATAGGAAGAGATCTTCAAAACGTTCCCTGAAAGTTAGAGTTAATAAAATCTAAGCATAAAAGTTCAATTATTATTCCAGGGAGATTGAACTCCTACAGTCACCTTACGATTTGCATAAAGAGGAAGTGATGTGATAGAATACAAGGAAGAAACAGCGGTTTAAAATGATGCACCTTTTGACCACCAACATAACTCCAGTCAAAACTGAAGCGAGAACAGACATCGAATTCTTGGTTAAATTTGGGTGAAAGATCAATGAATCATCGATAGAAACAATGTACCAAAACATCATTGATTTAACTCATCTTCTACCACATCTTCGATAAGAATTCGATGTTTGTCCCTTTTTAAACTGCTGTTTGGTCGTCGATAAACCATCGCCTTAAAATAGCAGGGGACGTTTATCTCTCAGGAATAAGAATTGAAATTTTGGTTTTGGTTTAATTCCCATTTAATGCAACTTTCTAAGACCAGATGAACTGAGCCGTCATTTCATTTCATTTCTAAGACCTCTCGTATTCATTTTCATTTATGGGCTTCTTTGAGAGACTTGAGAATCGTCATACCGTCCTTGGATGTGTATTGTAAAGACTGACTAATCAGTGATAGAGGGCAATGGCCTGTGAAGTCGGGCAACCAAAACCCTTATCCCTGCGCCCGCAATAATAATAACAATAATTACTCTTGCCGAATACTATTCCTCAAGATTGTGGAAACTCAACACTATCAATCCGTTACTTTTTAAATAGAGTCGCTAATTCGCCATCCATTAGAGACAATCATTCATTCCCTTCATATAATTCTAAAACGCTAAATTAGTATTTAAAAAGAAGGGAATACGACCCATCCCTAGTGTCAAATGGAGAACCCGCATCTGATCCAAATATGCCCACGCCGACGGTGATTCGAGTTGAATCTACTTAATTTTATGATTTTGGGGAACTTTCATACCATCAAGAGTGGTAGCGCGTCATCGCCAGTGAAACGAGAAAGATCAATAGTGACAAATCAAGAGGAGAATTACAGGAAAAAAAACCTGGATGATTTGGAGAAGTACAGTACTATTGTTTTTGAGTGAGGAAAGCTACATTTCATTATCTACGAGCAAATGTACGTAGCAAAACGTATGGAAATTTACAAGTACGAATTTAGGAAGGTCTAGAAAAATTAAAGGCATCCAAGCTATCTAGAAAGTTAAAAAAAAACCCGTTTAGTGAAACGGGCATACATTTCCTTAAGGACTTATTGCTTACTTTTGGCCGCATTAACAAACTGTACATGTGTAACGTCATACGTTGTACGTGAATTGTGACGTCATACATAATTTTTTGTGTATTTACGAAGTGTAATGTTGTTCTTTATCATCATCACCCTCAGCACGCTCAAACTATAAGTGGGGAAGGTGCGTATCAATGAACAAGTTGATGGGTTCTCATGCGAGATTTGGGGAAGGCGATTCCCCAGAGCAGCGACTTCTATCAGGGTTTATTCGTTTTTCACGACACTCAACCATAGACGCTATGGGCGTTCTTCATCCTTTCATACAAACACATTTATTAAGTCATAATATTGTTTGAATACAAATTTTATGCAAAAATGTAGATGAAAACAAATGAAGTTGTGTTTATGCCTAAAAAGGGGAAAATTTACCAGCGTCAAGGGAGCAGCTGTGCTTACACCATTACGAACCAGCAAAGATCCTGAGATCCACTCAAAGTTAGTTTAAAAAAATAAGGAAAAGTTTTGAAGTCACGGGTGAAGAACAAGTGAGAAGAAGAGAGGACATGGTTAAAGATTTAGTGCCATTATGTGCGTTGTAAAACTGTTTAAAGGGTATTTTTTATGTGCACAAAACGTTTTAGGTCCAGTAAGTTAGGCTGTACTGAAGTATAAGGTGAACTCTAGGTTAAAGACTGAATGACCGCAGGTTTTGCCCTCGAGGATTACTCACTCGGTTCAAATGTACTTAAGTGTAAGGTAAAACCGTACGTAAGATGCTCTTGTAACCTCAAACTCATTCTAACCACTCTTTATGCTTACAGCGAATGGAATATTGTAGTTAGTCAGCATCTTAGGAGTTAGAACTTATGCAAAGGCTCTTGACCGATAACACACTCCTCTCGAAAAACTGGGCAGTTCAAGTATGCAATTTAAAATTATATTTGCTAGGCTACCGTTCCCAAGACTATTTTTCTCAATCTAATTCCTAACTATTGTTAGAATAAGTAGAAATTCCACTACCTGAAATCAGTAATTAAATTACTGTGGAACCTTAGTTTTCATCATTAATTGGCTCTGGAGAGTAGGTCGGAAGTAAAAAAATGACTAAAGCTAGAGCAGTATTTTCCAGTGAAATAATGTTCCTTGGATACAAAAAGTTACTCCAACAAAAATAAATCTATTAAAAATATGAACATTAATAAAATTAATAAAAGAATGCTAAACCAGGACCTTACCTTTATTGAATAGAGTGTACTGGCACAAATTGAAGTTGCAGTGGAAGAGTTGGAGAAGAAAGTCTATTGTTTGGAAGACGAGTCACCTCACATGAAAACATCAGGCAATTTAAATGTTGATGTATTTATTCTGGTTTTAGATAATAACTTGTTTAATAGTGTGTGTTTCTCCCTACTTTTCATCATTTTTCTAAAGTAGCGAATCAAATTTTGAGTAAAAGTTTTAATGTTCCCAGTCATCAAAAGAATGTCTGGGTGCCACGTTTGCATTAAACTTTGCAACTTTGACCAATTGGAAAACATTCTTCCGAGTTCAATAATGTAAATTTTGGCTTTGCGATCCTCCCGCAACCCCCTCAAATAGGAAAAACCTTTGGTTGCAATTCATCTACCTGATCCTTGTGATGGTGTGAAGATTTATGAGTTCATCAAATGTCAGTTCCCTCTTGTGGTCTTCTACCAAATCCTCTACATACATCAGCACTATCCACCTTCCCCACATGGACTCGCTTAACTAGACAATTTTATCTACCTATCTGACTGAAAGCCTTCCAAGTGTTTGCTCACCACACAGTCAGGCCACGGACACCTCTAAGGAGATATCATTTTCTTTGTTCAAATATCGCCCCAAGTACTCACTACCACTCTCACACAATCGATGATGTTGGAGTGTCTCTTCCAAAAGTATCCAATAGTAAGATGACAACTTCATAGTACTTTTTTAATAAACACATTTTGGGCTACGCATTTGGGAGAAACAAATACCAATTTTGTGCACGAAAACCAGAGCAATCTTTGGCATCAAAACAAATCAAAAAGGGCGAAAACAAAGATCGACAAAAACCAAGGTTCCACTAGACTCGTATTTTCAAAAATTTTACCACTCACCTGATTTTCTTAAGAAGTTCCTCAGAAGCGTTAGGATATAATTCTTGGAGACCAGGCACTTTACACCAGTGTTCTGGTAGAAATGCCATAAAAAGTTGGTTGTAGGCATGAAATCCACACGGAAAAACAGCAGGAACCAGTAAAAACCAGAGCACTAGTTTCTGGTATGTACTATATTCACCAATTTCTAGTAATATTTCGTCGAAATCCATCGTGAATGATATTTCTTATGATTATACGGTGTTCTTGACGATTTCTAAGATTCTGGGCTTTACATTTGTTTACATTACTGCTCCAGTGATAGGCCTAGACCCTAGGAGTGTCATTAAGTAGGACTACAAGGGGATACTGTCATTACTGAGGAAGAAAAATACCACACTAAAATTCATTTCACCTAATTCGAAGACAAATTTTTAAATTATTTTGAGGGTCAACTAAGGAGTATATCTTTCCATTTATTTGACAGTCTCGACTAAAAGGTTAAAAAAAATAAAATACCCAAAGGAAGTATGGAAATTAGAAGTGAAATGTGTGAAGCTACATAGCTCCATTTAGTGAAATTCGGCATAAAATAGAGGTACTATGGACCGGAAAATTGTGCAACTCTCGTGATACAAAATAAGTGTGAAAATCGAAAATAAAGTCTACACAATAGACGAGTAATAATAGATACAGTGTACGTAAATCCCATCGAAATAACCCGAATCAGATACTAATTAAAACTAATTACGTAGGCCTTTGGATCCAGCCGTGTTATTAATAATTAGTCACAAAATTGCACCACTTAAAAAAGCCTACTCTAGACGCTTAGGAACGTACTCGAAATTAAAGTCAAGTAACAACGGGAATAATTCGTTCTTCCCTCACACTTTCAATCACGTTAATTTGCCAAAATTTATGTTTGTTAAGCTCCAGTGTTCTCTCGCATCAAACGCAGGGAAGGAGGAGATCGAGAGAGGAGAGAAAGAATAGAGTATATATATATATATATATATATATATATATATATATATATATATATATATATATATATATATATATAAAGAAAGACAGAGAGAGAAAGAGTAAGAAAAAAGGAGATATAGAGAGAAACGAACGTAAGTGAAAGATATAGAGAACGAGAGAGTAAATCAGAGAGAGAAAGAGGAACAAAGAACGAAGGAGATAAAGGGAGATTAATTGATTGACAAATTAACTGATTAAGAGGACTGTAATGAAGTAGTCCAATCGATATAACTCTTAATATAAAAGGGAGATGACAGACAGGAAAAATTTCGATCGAGTCGGAATGAACGCAGCAATCTGACTTTTCTTAGGGTTTAGCGCCATCTTGGTGACGCAGGATGGACTAAGCAGACGCTCAATCTTAAGTACTTTTTTCACAGAGACACTAACAAAATCACACACACTCTGTCTAAACTCGAGCAAACGTAGATGAGATAGAAAGGTAAATGTCTTTTAAGGTTTATTGTTTATTTGCGCTACAGTTTTACTACCTATTCGCACTGTCTGACGCCAAATTCAGTGTGAAAGTTACAAATAACAGAAGCATTCTACAAAATTGACCTAAATTGGGACTCCCACACGACGAATAACCATATTCGGTGTGGGTTAAATTCGATCAACTGGTCGGCGCTTTTGACACTTGGCCTTGGCCTTTGAAAGAGGAGGTTATGGGCAAATCCGATGGAGGACGACTGTCATACTTGACCTCTCTGGTGATGACAGAATAATGGTGCACTATTGAAATAGACCAAAACACCCACCAGTTCAAAAATAGTCGACAATACTAATAATCCAATAGTCCAAGAATGCAACAGTTTAATAATAGTCTAATAGTACAACACTGCAATATTTTAATAGTCCTTTAATACAACAGTTGAATAATATATCAATAGTCCAACATTGGAACAGTTTAATAGTGCAACAGTGCAGCAGTTCAATAGTTCAACAATAGTATATAATGCATTAGTTCAATAATAGTCCAATACTTTAACCATGTATCAGTTCAATTGTCCAGCAATGCAATGGTTCAATAATAGTATAACAATGCAACAAATCAATAAATCTGGGTTACAAAAAAATATTTGAAGTCGTCGAAGTTTTTTCAACTGATTTTGGACAATTTTGTACCGCTGAATCCGGAATTGGCATTCGTTCCCTCTGATCAGGTCAGGTTTTGTGTTAAGTTGATTTTCCAAAAATCCGATCTTTAACTGAATCGATTACATTTTTGTGACACTTTCGGTTGATTTTTGTTAATATTTCTGATTCGAAAGTGGTTTATAAAATAAAAAACGTCGTTTCTAACTCAATTTACAAAAATTGACTAATGTATTTTGAATGGCAGACATTGACAAATGGTAAAGTACATGTAAAATAGATATTAGGTCAGCAATGTTCAGAATTCAGGATATGGACTTCCGTTTCTTCAAACTCCTAGAATTCTCAGCTGTAGGGAAGTGTCTCTTCAGATTCCAACAGTAATCAGCCATCATGAATGCAGCCCAGCGCCACTGATACTTGTCTCCATCTCTTTCATAACCTGATGGAATCTCTTCCCCTGCTCGTCGCTCATTGATCCTAGATTCTCAGAAAACCGATCCATATGTGAGAATAAGTAATGCATTTTGATGTTCCTGTTGCATTCGAGGTTTCTGAAAGCAGTCAGCATATTGGTGAGAAGTTCTATGTAGTTCCTTGCCTTCTCGTTGCCACGCTTCCAGTTTCACTTCGTTTATTGAGTTTTAAATTCGGAATTTCTGATGAGGTGACTGAGTTGAGGACCGTCAAAAAATGCCAGCTTTCAACTTATTCATGGTCAATCCTGGAAAAGCGTGATACAAGTGAGTGAAGCAATCACCATCCTTGTTCAGAGCTTGGGTGAACTGTTTGATCAAGTCGAGCTTGATGTGCAGCGGTGAGAAGATTATCCTTTTCTCCAGCACATACTTCACCACTTCATACTTCTTGAGTGTAGTCGAGTAAGTGAGGAGTACAGAAGCAAACTGGTTGCCGTTGTTCAGCAGAACACATTTCAGCTATCCTTTGCTGTTGTCAGTACACCTTGTCCTTCTCTTCAGAGAAAATAACGAGGTACTATTGATGTCTGTTGCAGTAGAATGTGATGCTAACACTGCCAGAGAGGTTTTTTCCTTTAATTTCATGCCAACAGTTCGGCAGAGGACTTTTACAAGCTGAGATGGTGAACTAGATCATTTAGTTCCTTTATGGAAAATGGATGTGGAGCATCATCGTCAAAAAACACTTCTTCATTTTCTTCAACACTGGAGGAATCTTCGTCACTAAGGTCAGGAAATTTTCTAAAGACAGGTACTGGAATGTCATCACAATGAGCTACATAACGAGGTGCTGATTCAAGATAGGATATTTGAGGTTGCTCCGGTTCTTTCTGTTGACCCCAGTCAAATCAATAGCGAAGAAGTAGCAGTCAGTGCTATGGTTTGTCGGCTCCCTCCAAACCATGGGAGTTCCAAACTTTAGACAATCTCTTCTTGCCCTTGGTCGAACGACGCAGATACTCGGTGCATGTCTTGTATATCATGTGTGGCGCCCAAACTTTATCCTGATCAACAAGTTTCCTACCAAAGAAAGCACGATAAGCACGCTTTATGAGACTTGTGACTGGTTCCTGTTAGGAACACCAGTGTATTTACTGCAGATGTAGCAGAATACATCGGGCTAATTTTTGCAAGATCTTCTGGCCGAATCCATTTCATTCACTTGCAAAAGAAAAATACCATTTAGCCAAAAGTTAACACATATAAACTCTTGAGAATTCGTTTTTTTAAAGAAATAAGAAAGTTCTTTGCATCTATATTTGAAAATACCCATACATGTAAAATAAAACGTAAAGAAATCATGTGGTGATAAATCAAAAAGCACTCACTCAAGAGTGAGATACTGTTATTTATTATCAATGCTGTGTAAGATAACTTATTAACCATCAATGCCCTTTTCTCAGATTCCTCAGAGGGACTAATTCAGGTTATCCCACCCAATTTTTTTTTAGCCCGGATCTGCCACTGATGTAGTAGTCTCTTGGCTGTGCCAGAGGCATAGAAAACAGCAGTGTTTGATGAAACCTGACTTCATTCCCATTAACATACCAGTGCCATTAAAATACGCACATAATTTACCATTGTATTTCTGGTATTTTATGGCATCTCGAAATGCTTCGATGTTCCCATAACACGTGCATTCACACTGATCGTCCTACAAGCACAGAGTGTTTCTTGTTTTCAATGTGCAGCACCACCACCTCCACCTTCAGGCTTCTTTTCGTTGAATCTATAAATAAGCGCCACTCACAAGAGTCATGCCCTTGCGATAGGCTCCGGCCAATCAATCAATGTCGTTGACAAAACATAGTGGTTCGTAAGCTGTAAAATGTATAGTAAGCGTTTGACCCATTTTCCTGAAATATGTAACCCGAGCGACCTCCTGAGCCGACATTTTATTATAGACGAGACGCCAACAGTTCCGGTTTATTTTTCAGGAGTACCAAATCTCGAACCAAATCATTTAATTTTGCTTGAATGAACATTTTTTATTCGTCTTCCTTATTAACTATACAATCTGCATCCGCACTTATTTCACCCATTTTAGTACAGATTCCTTAGCACATTCGTGTTAACCATCATTACTTTCGATGGCCTCTTGCGGTGATAGCGGGAGGACAAGATCATTGCTGTGTTGCACTTGTCCTATCGAGGATTTCAAACTAGGGTAAGTAATATTGTTTGTTCTAAGGTGAAAAATGAACTCGGGTTGGCTATACAGAAATGGCAGTTAGTAGCATTTCTGTATGTTCACTCCACACCATGGGAACGGGAAAAGGTATTGCCTTTTTTTCTCATTTTGGGCGTCTCTTAATCAATGTGAACAAGCTGTGGACACGACATGAAGGGCTAATTTTCTGTCTCGATCCGCAAGAGGACCGCCAAAGTACAATCGGTAGATCATCTAAATTTCATTAGAGATGGTGCACCACTGATACTTGTAGGGTGAACTAACCACAACAAAATTAGTCATGGTTAGTTTTGCACTGCCTCAACATTCCAACCGTAATATTATCACTAAACTGAAAACCAAAAATACCCCAATATTAATGGGGATCCCATATACTCAGACACAATTGTCATCATGGAAAATAGACGTGATATACTAAAATGAATTACATGTTCTAAATCAGCGCACAAAACTATATTAAATTCACCATAAAATAAATATGTCTGTTGAATTTAAGTTGTCAACCAGTGTAAATAGTCTAATTTCCCAACCAAGCAACAGTTCTATAGTTCAATTCTCAATCAATACACAGTTCAATAATAGTCCACCAACACAACAGCAACGGGTGGTGGTGAATGGACAGGCTTCTGAGTGGGTGCCCGTTACTAGCGGGGTGCCTCAAGGTTCTGCCCTGGGACCACTGCTATTTATCATCTACGTCAACGACATGAACGGTAACATGGTTGCCAAGATTTCTAAATTTGCCGACGATACCAAGCTTGGTATGAACGTTGCAAAGAATGGAAATACTGCCCGCCTGCAGGAAGATCTTGGGAAGATTGGGGAGTGGTCGGACACGTGGCAAATGCCTTTTAACGTGGGAAAATGCAAAGTAATGTATATCGGCCACAGAAACACCCAATCTCAGTATATCCTTAAGGGCACTGCTCTTGAATCGAGTGACACTATCACTAGCGACCTCAAGTTCTCGAAACTGCATCGAGGCAGAGAAGTAAGCCCAAAGGATGTTAGGCTTCATAAAGCGCCAGTTTGGATACCGGAACAAGGAGATAGTACTTTGTCTGTACAACTCCCTCGTTTGGCCGCACCTGGAGTATGCCGTACAATTTTAGAGTCCTTCGTTTCGAAAGGACATCGCAAGGTTGGAACGCGTACAAGCTAGGGCAACCAAACTGATTCCCTCTATCTGACATAAAAGTTATGAGGATAGACTAAGGGAATTAGATCTGTTCTCGCTGGAAACCTGTAGACTGCGTGGTCAGCTCATCGAAGTTTTAAAATACTTCGAGGGTTCGACAATGTTCACTACTGGAATATTTTCACACTGAGTGAGAACAGAACGCGCAATCACGGCTTCAAACTTGAACTGAAGCGTTACAACCGCAATCTGTGTGGAAATTTTTTCACCTACAGTATCTGCGGTAAGTGGAATGCACTTCCAGTGGAAGTTGTCAACAGTGAATCTGTTGACCAGCTCAAGTCAAGACTAGACAAAGTCTTGAAAAGTGGCCGTTTAGGGACGCAAAAAAATTGAGCAGCCATGTACCCGCTCGATTGCTAGTCCAAAGGTACCCTCTTTGAATGGACCGTAAGGTCTCCTAGGGTACTCTCTTTCCTTGTAACTTCTTGTAACAGTTCCATAATATACCACCAATGCAACTTTTCAATAGTTCAATACTAGTCTAATAGTTAAACAATGCAACAGTTCAATAATGAAACAGTTCTAAAATAGTCTTATAATTCAAAACAATATAATATTCCAGTATTTCAACAATACAACAGCTCAATAGCTCGATAATAGTCTTATGATCCAATGATGCAGCAGTTCAATAATGCTCCCAAATGAACAGTTTAACAGTTTCATGATAGCCTTAACGTTCAACATTGCAATAGTTCAAAACTGTAACATGTGCAGGTTCAATAACATTATAATAGTCCAACATTGTAACAGTCAATAGCTAAACAGTAGTAAAAGGGTCCAACAATGTAATAGTTCAATAGCTCAATAATAGAAAAATAATGCAAAAATGCCACAAGTCCAACAATGGAAAAGGTCAATACTAGTCTAGCAATGCAACTGTTCAATATCTAAATAGTAAAATAGTCAATTATAATAGTTAGAGAGCTTACATTAAAAATAGTTAAATTAGTTCTAGAATAGATGAATACTCCAATTTAGAGAACAAAATGTTAGGTTTCCCCCTGCCCCCCTTGTGAAGAGGGGCGTCGGGCCAAATTATCTCCCTCATCAATCTGTTGAAGGCATCATTATCAACTGCCTTCCCCAAATTAAGGTATGTGTGCATCAACGCCTCTCAAAACTACCTTCTCATCCCAGCTTGTTTTGCCCTATCTAACACAGAGCCTCCCATTATATTTTCCAAGTCACATCGGCCTTTTATAGTAATGGAGTGTTATGTGCTAAAACATCTAGTCCAGTCAGGGTTCACAAACACTCATCCATGCCCATTTACACCACTTTTTCCTTGGTCATATATATATATATATATATATATATATATATATATATATATATATATATATATATATATATATATATATATATATATATAATATAAATGGAAAGCTGTACTCGAAAACATGATCCAGGATGTTGTGGTGGGGACCCAAAGAAGTGTCAGGCCCCGAGTAAAGGAGGACGTACGCCAGTACACTCGTGTTACTCCAGGAACGACCTTTTCTGAGCTCATAAAGAGAGGAGTGACTCAGCCACAGAGAAACAAAGCGCGAAACGGAAGAGCATAGGGAGTGTAACAGTCGGGGACTCCCTCAAGGTTCTTCTGTTTAATGAGAGGCCTATCAGAAACAAGTTTCTTAAAATTCGTGGCCTCGTAGCAACAGAGGAACCTGAGATGGTGGCCATAACGGAGTCGTGGATAAAAACCTCAAGCCGAGATTTTGAAGGTGAATTCACGATTCCCGGTTACCAGTTCTTCCTGAAAGATCGGCCAGACAGAGAGGGTGGCGGTGTGATGTTATATGTCAAGAATACTCTCAACTCGACCGATTGCAACATCGTATCCGACCATGAACTACTAGGTGTTAACCAATAAATAGGTCCTGCCAGATACAGGACCCTAGTGCTTTACAGACCCCGTGCCCAACTCTTAGAACAGGACAGAGATCTGTACCAGCTACTAGGAGAACTTGTCGAAGACAGAGTGTGTATTATCATGGGGGATTTCAACACACAAGTTGACTGGGAAACCAGAGAACCATGTGACGAGAACGCACTACTCTTGGAGTTCGCGAACAACGAGTTCCTGACTCAATGGGCGAGAGAACCAACGAGAGGAGAAAATATCCTCGACTTGGTTTTCACCTCTGAGGATGACATCGTTTGAAACCTCTCTGTTAGGCAAAGAGCTCGGTGGCAGTAACCACCGACTAATTAGATTTGTAGTCAAAGTCCCTAAGGTAGAGCCTGCAACTAGTAAATCGAGGAAACTTGATTTAAGAAGAGCAGAATTTGCAGGTCTTCGTGCTGGACTGACTGACGCGAGGCTAGAAGTGTGCGAGGCTGTTGAAGACTCGTGGAACAGTTTCAAAACCACATTCATGAGTCTTCAATCGCGTTTCAACCCTCTGAAATACCTCCGTCGGTCTTCTGTTTAACCAAAGTGGTTTAATTGAGAAATCAGCCAACTGCTTAGGGAGAAGAGAAATGTGTACCGGCAATCGAAGATCTCAGGTGACTTTGACGTTTACCGGAGGCGAGCCAGGAGAGTGAAGTCCAGCATAATGGCGGCTAAGTGGTCTGAGGAACTCCGAGTGGCGAGACTTTGTAAAGAGAAACCCAAGGAGTTCTTTGGATATGTAAACAGCCGTAAACCAATCCGTCGAACGATTGGCCCTTTGAGGAATGAGGAGGGGACATTAAAGCACTCAGCTGCAGAAAATGCTAACCTCCTCAACGACTACTTTTCTTCAGTGTTTACTGAAGAGTGTGGTCCCATCCCCCAGCCAACGGATTCCTACTCGGGGAAAAAGATGGAGGATATGTACTTCACCGAAGGAGCAATAGAAAAGAAGATCACTGACCTGATGACGAATAGGTCACCTGGCCCGGATGGGTTTCTAACTAAAGTATTGAAAGAAGTGCGCGATCGAGTGTCACGACACCTGAGCGAAATCTTCAACATGTCAATCCGGACCGAATGCGTTCCTAGAGACTGGCGTGAAGCGGAGGTGACATCTATCTTCAAGAAAGGAGACCGTAGCCAACCGTTGAACTGCCGACGTATCAGTCTGACTTCGATAGTCGGTAAACTCATGGAAAGCATGATGGTGGACAAAATGACGTCGCATTTGGAGTCAAAGCTGCTACTGAGGAGTTCCCAGCACGGCTTTCGAAGGCAACGGTCATGCCTGACGAACCTTGTGGAATTCTTCCACTTCGTCTTCAGTGAGCACGATTGGGACAAGGCGGTGGATGTGGTTTACTTAGACTTTCAGAAAGCCTTTGATAAGGTACCACACCGCCGCCTTCTCAGGAAAGTGCGAGCGCTGGGCATAGACGGAAAAGTAGCCGGCTGGATAGAGAACTGGCTAAGTGGCAAACGGCAACGGGTGGTGGTGAATGGACAGGTTTCTGAGTGGGTGCCCGTTGCTAGCGTGGTGCCTCAAGGTTCTGTCCTGGGACCACTACTATTTTACATCTACGTCAACGACATGAACAGGGACATGGTTGCCAAAATTTCCAAATTTGCCGACGATACCAAGCTTAGTATGAACGTTGCAAATGATAGAAATACTGCCCGCCTGCAGGAAGATCTTGGGAAGATTGGGGAGTGTTCGGACACGTGGCAAATGCCTTTCAACGTGAACAAATGCAAAGTGATTCATATCGGCCACCGAAATCCCCAATTTCAGTATATCCTTAAGCGCACTGCTCTTGAATCGAGTGACACTAAGAAGGACTTGGGTGCAACAATTACTAGTGACCTCAAGTTCTCGAAACAGTGCATTGAGGCGGAGAGAAAGGCTGAAAGGATGCTAGGCTACATAAAGCGCCAGTTTGGATATCGGAACAAGGAGATAGTACTCTGTTCGTACAACTCAATTGTCCGACCACACCTGGAGTATGCCGTACAATTTTGGAGTCCTTCATTTGGAAAGGACATCGCGAGATTGGAACGCGTGCAAGCCATGGCAACCAAACTGATTCCCTCTATCTGACATAAAAGTTTTGAAGTTAGATTGAGGGAATTAGATCTGTTCTAATTGGAAACCCGTAGACTGCGTGGTCAGCTCACCGAGGTTTTCAAAATACTTCGAGGGTTCGACAATGTTGACTACAGGGATATTTTAACACTTGCTAAGGGCAGAACAAGAAATCACGGCTTTAAACTTGAACTGAAGCGTTACAACCGCGATCTGTGTGGAAAATTTTCACCCACAGTATCTGCGGTAGTTGGAACGCACTTCCAGTGGAAATTGTCAACAGTGAATCTGTTAACCAGTTCAAGTCAAGACTAGACAGGGTCTTGAAAAGTGGCCGTTTAAGGATGTAAAGCATTTGAGCAGAGATGTACCCGCTCGACTGCTAGTCCAAAGGTACCCTCTTTGAATGGACCGTAAGGTATTCTAGGATACTTTCTTTCCTTGTTACTCCTTGTTACACACACACACACACTCTCTCTCTCTCTCTCTCTCTCTCTCTCTCTCTCTCTCTCTCTCTCTCTCTCTCTCTCTCTCTCTCTCTCTCTCTCTCTCTCTCTCTCTGATCTCTGACACTATTATTAATGTATTACAGTGAAAGTTTATTCAATAATATATTTGACATAGACCAAGTATATGTACAATGTAACGATTCTCTTTACATGAACAAGACTCAGTCATATACATTTTCCTGATAATCCAAACATAGCTTCACAAGAACATTTCTCTGCTTTTCTCTCTGAAAAATACTCTTTCTTAAAATTACAGTTTTTAGCGTGAAATATGTGGTAATTAGTTATACAACCGAGTGAAGTCTGAAGGCCCTTGCAAGCCACCTCTATATTCAAAAAAACAAACAAGAAACGAACATGTCATAGTTTTAGGCAACTTTAATCGGTATGTTGGCTTATAAGAACCAAAAACTAAATACAAATGGAGAAATAATAATTCACTGGATGGAAATATATGGACTGATACTCTTAAATAATGATCCAAATTGTTTTGGTGAATATAGGCCTACATGAAAGGTGAACAAAACGAAAGTCTAATTGATGATGTCTTGATAAAAAATAGCTTGTAAATATGTGTCTAAAAAAATTTATATTGATGAAAATGAATCCATATTTGATTTCTCTAACCCAAATTTAGTAGAAGTTACATCCATGATGAAACAGAAACAAGAAATTTAAAAATAAATGGGAAACATGAATACTATAATAGAAACACTGAGTCAATAAAGGATTATTTACAAGAGTTAGAAGAGAAGTACCAGTACAAGATATATCAACTGTTGATACTCGTAGAATTATTAGAGAAACTGCTGATGAAAGGAGGAAAATTAAATGAAAAAGAGAAAAGGGATCATAAGTACAACTGCGCTAGAATGATCTTAGATGAATGAAAACATAAGACAAAAGGTATTAAAGAGAACAAGAGATCCACTACACACATATATATATTATATATATATATATATATATATATATATATATATATATATATATATATATATATATATATATATATATATATATATATATATTGTTAAAGATCATGGCATATTTCGCCTTGATTAATTTCCTTTAGCAACTTTCTATTCTTCTTACTATCTTTTTTAGTCTATCTTGTTGATGGAAGATCACTTGTCCTATATTCATCTTTCTTTCTAATGAATGCGTTTGGTAAAAACCAAATTTAAATTGCTAAGCTTTCGATCTATTCAATCTATTCTAAAGCTTAACAATTTAAATTTGTTTTTTACCAAACGCATTCATTAGAAAGAAAGATGAATATAGGACAAGTGATCTTCCATCTACAAGATAGACTAAAAAAGATAGTAAGAAGAATAGAAAGTTGCTAAAGGAAATTAATCAAGGCGAAATATGCCATGATCTTTAACAATATATATATATATATATATATATATATATATATATATATATATATATATATATATATATATATATATATATATATATATACCCTCGCCCAAACACTCCTCATAAATTTATATTTTTAACATATTTAATCCAACTTTTCAAACTTTTCAGAATTTATTTTTATTCCTCAATATATATGATAATAGTCTAATCCCCCCTTCCTCTATTTAAGGCAATGTATGTCCAGTTTCCTGTTCATTCCTTGAAAAGGTCTTTAAGAATATAGAGGAAAGCGCTCGGAATCGTTTTTCAATGTTCCTTTGTTGGTGTATCTGCACGTGTACTTTGTGAGCTTTTTTCATATATGATAATAGTGTATAGTTTGCTAATAATTGTTAATATGTTTGAATTCCTTATTATTTGACTAAATGCTATGCCATTAATAAAATGGCATGTTTTCTAAAATCAGAATTCAACCAATATTTCTTGTTTCAGCTTAAATTTATAACTATTGTGTATTCAAACTCTTTCTGAATAAGTTAGATTACTAAAACTAACCAATTTACTGAAGCAAAGAGAGCTCAAGCCTAATTTCTCCATAACCGAGGGTTATCACAATTAGAAATTGCTAAAAAAAATAAAACATTCAAGATGTGATGTCCAAACCACTATACAACGATAGAAATAGACCAATAGTTGTATATCATGGAAGCGAAGTAGTGGAAAACATCTTTACACCAGCGACGTGCCTTCCTCTATCTAAAGAGTTATATCACTCGGGCTTCATTACAGAATAGCAGAAAAACATCTTCTGAACTTGCTGGAGAGTTCATTGAAACTTCAAGCTCAAAAATATCACCTAAAACAGTTAGAAGAAGACTTAATGATCAATGGCTAAAAGGATGAAAGGCGAGAAAGAATCCATAGAGATCTGAGGTCAACAAAAATAAACGTCTTCAGGGGGCAAAAGATCACAGAGATTGGACACATGAACAATGGTCGAAAGTTATCCCGTCAGATGAAAGTAATTCTCAAGAATGTAAGAGAGACTATTTTATTTTTTTTGTTTTTTTACATAATTTATGTAATTCCATTTAAATATATCGTGAAGAAAATTAGTTAAAAATTTAACTTTTTGCGACAAATTTGCAGATTTTGAGGACTTGTGGGAATACTTTTGTGAATGGAAGAGTTGGAGCAGCATTTCATTCTGTTGTGTGTTACTAACTGTGCAGCATAGAGGTAGTGCTATCATACTATGAGGATGCCTGAATTGATTGAAATTCAGGATCATCGTAGTGAAATCCCCACGCAGTGATATCCCCCCCCCCCCACCCCGCGAGCAGTCCCCCCTTGAATTTACACAAAAAAGGTGAAACATATTGGAACATGGAAGAAATATTTTGCGTTCCAGGACCGATGAACATCAGTTGCGGATCTTCAGGTTTACCCCCCCAAAATTGATAAAAACACTATACTAAAAAACAAAAGATGAAACAAAGCCAACGAAAAAAACAATAATAAAAAAGCAAGAAGAAGAAGGAAACACCTTTCGGTGTCGGAGGGAGGCCCGCCACTCATCAGCACAGGAGCATGCGACCAACATCAAAGCGAATTAAATAAGAGTTGGGGGTTAGCCTCTTCCATGCAATCAAAGAGTCCATAATTCTAAGTATACTAACCCGTCGCGAGTTTAAAAGATCATGCTCGTCCGAGTACCAGAACAGGTAAAGTGCGCGTAGATCCCTCAGACTGGGATATTCAACAAGAATGTGCCAAACAGTTGGGTGGACAACACTCCATCAAATGGTGGTGCGTCCCGCGAGTGTGCCCACTTCTAAGACGACAGAAAGCAAACGGAAGCTCATGTGGCATTGGGAGGTAAGTCCACGCACCAGTCGCGGCCAAATGTCATGCAACCTTAATTTCCCATCGTCCGTCTCCCATCTTCTTTGCCAAGCAATACGGAGGGCTGACCTGATTCCTGCCATGTAGTCGGTATGAGGAAGAGTGAAAGGTTGGTCTGTTCGTCCAATCTTGGTGAACTCTTTGGCGTCATCATCGGTGCGTTTATTCCCCGCAATCTTTACATGTCAAGGAGCCAAGCATAAGAATATTTTGGCATCCGTCCTGCTCGCGACAACCGTGGCGTCCGGAATACCATAAACCAGGGGCTACGGAAGTTCCAATGCCCCGACATCACTCAGGGCAATTTGTGAGTCACGAACGATCACAATCCAATCCCCCAACCGGTCACGACGCGTTATCTTGCGTATCGAGCGGAATATTGCAAACAGCTCGGCCGCGAAGGCAGGCTCAGTGCCTAGTAGAGCCCCAGTAACTTCAAACAGAGGGGATACACCGTGGAAGCCATCCCCCTCCCTGGAATTAGAGCTCTTCGTGTACACTAGTACATATCCAGCGTGACGAGAAGTGTGCTCGAAAGGGGTTCAAAGCAATACTCTCGGCACTGTGGAAACTTTGGAGCAGTGTGGCGTCATGAGCAGAACCAGAGGCGTCACCGGCCCGATAGCTACACCAAGCTCTCGAAGGAGTCTCCTCGGCCTAAACCTAAATGGCTTAGGGTAAAACTCACGTCTCTCGGTGACATAGAAATCATTGAGATTGTCTGCGGGTGCAGTGATAGCCTTTGGCGACTGATGAAGATGCCAGGCCCGCGCTTACAAGTGCATAATGCACTATGTATGGCCCATAACACGTGGTATCTCCCCAGCATCGACAAGTATACTCTCAATGGGGGTCGTGATGAAGGTACCAAATCCCAGACGGCGATCGGTGGGGGGGATTGAGTCCACTTTCCACAATACACGCTCTGCAGCAGATGCGTAAAACTCGCATCTACTGTCAAGCTTCGAAAAAACAAAGGAACGATAGAATAGTGTGAGTCTAACTGTAGCCTTATCAGCATCCCAAGTGTTGAACGTCATAGAACGAATAATGTCCATGGCGTGGTACAAGATACCCTAAGGCTACGAATATGGCCTTCCCAAGTGAGGCGTCGGTCGAAAACAAGACCAAGGGAACGAAAGCGACCATACTCCTAACCCTGTAGGGGCCACCGGCAGAGGCTGCTTTTTTCAGAATCGATGCATAAGAAGTCTCAAATAGCGCTGGGCGTACCAGCCAAGACCAAATTGTTAGTATTGCGAAATGAGAGTTGATCCGCAACCTGAACGGCCAGGATTTCCTTCTCCAGGAGATACACGGCACAATGCTTCGGAGAACTAGGGTGCTACTCTCCACAATTGACACACTTTTTTATACGCAATAAAGACTTATTTTGCACGTTTTTGGACCAATTAACACAGACTTCGGTTAAACCCGACTTTGCACTTCTACATGAGCGATTCGTATGGTTGAAGTTGTGGAGGTAGTAGCACCTACGTAGCAGTTCCACAATATCCTCACACGGTAACGATACCACCGTCTCGCACCATATAAAAGAGCCAGTCGTGATTGAACGTTGCGAAGAGTGTAGGGCTGTGTTTCGAGCCCCTCCCCCGTTTTCTCATCACATGTTCGACCTTGACCACTCTCTTCTCATACAGCTCTTCGGTGATCTCTTCTGAAAACATTAGTTCACTAGTTCCCTTGTATAAACAACCCCTTTTATGAAATTCATGGAAGAATGCGGTGTCATTTTCACAGGCGAGCCATCGCTTGCCCGAAGAGCAATAATGGCCATCGCAGAAATGTCCGCCGCATTTGTCAGAATGCTCCTGTCCGGGAAACAGGTCACCTTCACTCTCTACCAGTCAACCTAGCTAATGCTTCCTCTGATTGAACATGTGGACTTTATCCAAATTGCTGCCATCACTGGGTGATAAAATTAAGCGCTAGAACTCATCCGGCTAAAAGAAAACGCCAGTTAGTCTCTGAATGAGGGATCCCCGACGTAATCGAAGCGCCGCTTACCGCATTTGCGACTTTGGTGTCTGACTGGGCCTCCCCTCCCAAGGGCGTCTAGGGGCCGGATGTGACGGTCTTGCTGAAACAGCAGCGGACCCGTCTATTACCAGAGCACTCGGGGAGTGAGAAGAGCTCTCGTCCTCTTAAATGTCTTTTTATTTGTTGAAGAGGAGTGCGAGTAGTGAAGCCGCTTTTCTCCACCCGCGTAAGCTACCCCAAGATTGGACGAACCAGCCACAGCAGGATCTTTCTCCGAGATGGAGAAGATCTTGGCCTTCAAGAGGGCTCCAAGCGGGGGAGGGGATCCCTCCTCTTTTTGTGAGCCATCGAGGGCCCGTGCCGCCTCAGGACTTTGCACAAGGGCAGACTCAGTTTCGATGTCTAGTAGCGAGCCCAGGATTCTCCCCAAGAAAGACCCTGTCATCTAATGCGGAGGCACCTTTATGATCATCTCCACATCAGGACGCGACTCTAACTGCCCCCTCCTCTCCCCAGGGTGTCTGGTATCCTGACCGGCCGTCTACTTTTCAACCTTAATGTTCACACAACTCCGCTCTTCCTGGTTCCTCCCTCACTCTTCTCACTTACTTCCAGAATTGCTCCTTGTTCTCATCCGAATCTTCGTTCACATTCCATCCAATGCTTCATTCGCTGCTTTCCCCTTCTGCTTCACCATTCGTTTTGCCTTTCATCTTGCCCTCTTCTATATATTCATCCAATTCTCCCTGATATTCTTTTCACTGCACGTTTCACATCGTCATTCCACCAGTCTGCTTTCGATTTCCAGTTGCAGTCCTACAATTGTGATGTCAAGTAAAACATGGGCAATAATGCAGCAGGTGACATCTGCCGGATTGCATGCCTTTCCCGCCCCAATCCCTGCACTTGACTGCCATCCCAGTCCCAATGTCAGCACTAGGATATGCGGTTATATATCTTCCACATATTTCAATTTCATTCACTCACACATCTCTCCTTACAACCTTTCTGCGGGAGGTGTTCTCATTTGTTTTCAATTTAAATTTAATGAGGAAAATATCCAGTTGTAGTGCACAACGTATAGCCCTTGCACTACCAGCTCTCACATTGTTATATTTGCTCCACATCTCTTCCATCCCCGTTTTCACACTCGCTCTCTCATACTCTCAAGCTTTCCCACATATTCCTCCCTTTCAATACCTGATTTAACGGCATTTTCCTTCACACTTCTCTCGCGCATTCTCGTCGATACACCAAGCAATTCAACCTTACTCAATCATGTAGTTGGTTAGTCATTTACCTCTAGCACCTTTCACATTAAATACCGCAGCATATTCTCTCATGCTAACCGCCAATCAATCATACTCATTCATTCTTCCTCTCTCCTTTGCCCAACCCATGTGTATTTATGCACATCCTTGTGCCGAAAGAATATGTTTGCTATACATAAGTTCCTTTCAGCACAGAACCGTACTACACTCTCCGGATGTACCAAAAGTTTCAGTTATGCCTTCTCTCATTCTATCACCGATTCGTCCATTCATACCCGATACTCATTTCCCGTTTTACCCGACTTTCGTGCCAAGTCATTCCATAACATCCATTTCTCGGCTTCCCTTCTATCCTTACAGGGTCAATTTAATCATTGACACATTGACCTTTACACCATGCCATTCGTCATTCAATACCACTGCTCACTCTCTTTACTCCATCCCATACAAACTTCATTCCCTTTCATGTTAGTCTCACATATTTCAAATATCTAAAAGCCTCCCTTTTTAATTTACTACTCCCCCCCCCCCACCACGTACCTCTTTCACACATCACATATACTCCTCACACATCCACTCCGTTTACACAATGTTATGGAGTGACCGGCATGATTGGGCGTGGCCTGCGACAGACCCGCCCATCACCGTCAGCATGTTTACGTTCGCAGCAATAAAACTTTCGAGCTCGCAGCTTTCGATATCAGGGTTTAGTCACCTTTTAGGAGGATGGTTGAGGCATCGTTCCTGCCTCACATCCTTGAGCCCAACCCGTGAAATCTTCCCACTTGTCAAAAAATAAAAGAAAAATTCACTTCCACATCAACAATAAACTGGAACTCTCGCTAACTTAACATTGGATTTCTGACGTCAAGACAGGGGTTCGATCACAGCAAGCGCAGAAACAAAACTTTCCTCAGTGTCATGGGCTGACCGCCCATTGGGCAGATACGCTGATAGTCATCCCCCACCTGAGTAACTAGTTCCATCCGTATCATCATGCACATAACTAATAGCAAACACCGCTGCTATTTCCCTTCCCGACTCCACAGTACAACATACCCATAACACAATCCACTTTCTCCATTATCCCAAAATTGGGACAATCATGTCCACATACCCCTGACTTGGCACGGGTTCCACCCCATTGAGTATGAAGGGTTTCACCATCTCTAGTTGGCGCCAAAAACCTCTACGACCGCTGGTGCCTTAGTGCTCACCGGTGATTGTCATTCTAATCTTTATGTACATTTGATCATCCGGTCGGGCGCTCTCGTGAAAGCCTACTATCTCCTTTTAACTGCATACAATTTATATAGGGTCAAGATCTACTGTATATAAAGACTGTGTCTAACCGTGCTAAAATAGGGTAAATAGTTGGTGGCACTGTTCGAGTGCCATTCGTGATGGTGAAGAAACTATTATCATTTATTTTTTAAGTTTTAGTTGACAATGGCATGATAAATCACCATTTTATCACCATTTTAGGAAAGGAAATCAAATAATTCTTTGAAGTTATTAATATTTAAATAAGTAATTATTTATTTAAAAGGTAATCTAATTTTCAACAGTTTCTACAACTAGTTTCCATCTCCCTACTAAATTTTCAATACCATGTTTGCAAAAATCGTTTGACTTTGATTAAAAAAGTCCTTTAGGATATTTCGACCTCTTCTATTGTCGACATCTTCCTTCTCTTCAGGCGATTCGTTAAACTCCTAAAAAAGATAGTAATCTGATGAAGGTAAGGCGGGTGAGTGTGAAAGATGACTCATGAGTTCTCAATCGAAATGATGGACTTTTGTATGGTATCTCTTGCAATATCAGGTCGCGTGTGATCTTGATGAAAGACCATTCTCCTTCTATTGATTAATGATGATGACCTTCTGTTTTCCTTCAAATGATTCATAGAAACATTCAACCTAAACACTTCTTTTGTGATAGACTGATTTGAGTTAAGAAGTTCAAAATGCATTATGTCATGGATGTCCCACCAAACGCTCAAGATAATCTTCGGTGGATGAATTCCCTTTTTCGGTTGGGGTGTTGTTTTCCCCCCTTGGCCTATCCAATGTCTAGAACTTTGACCATCATTGTACCTAACCCACTTTTCGTCTCCTGTAACAATCCTACTAATAAATGATTCACTTTTGAGTCTAGAAAAGAGAGATGATCAAATGTTGATTCTTGGATGCAAGTGTACCTCTGACAGGACGTGATGAATCCATTGCTCTAATCGTGAGAAACCTTGGCTATTTCCGTTAAATGATGAGCCACATTGGAATAGGTTAAACGTTGTTTTTCAGCCATTTCTGCAAGTTACAATGAAATTTTCTCCAATTTTTATTTTGAAAAGAACTTGAGCAAATTCAACTGGTCCCCCTGAATGGGGTACATCTTGAGACTAACTTATCGCGAGCGAAAATAATACAACATTGCATGTGGGGTGACCTAATAATAAATTAAAATAGTACTCATGCTGTACATAAATAGTTCTTATTCCCTACCATGTTTGTATTTTATCACATCTCCAATGATGTAGCCGTAATGAAGCTAAACTAAGCTTTATGTGGCTAAAGAAAAAATACAGACGTGCCATTTTGGCACGGGTTTCTTTGGTTGGCCACCCTTCGTCTTAGGGTCCCGGGAGAGTTTGTTTCTCTTTGGATTAGAACAACGAAGCCGCACGACGCAGAAGGTTCATAAGAGGAGATGACGAAAGAAAGTGGCGAAGGTGGAGGAAGTGAGATGTGAAGAAAATATATACGTATAGCTGCAGATCCTTCTGAAAGCATTGAGGTATGGGGGGCAAACTGCGGGTGTTGGGGGCGCGATGACTGTATCCCGGCAATCGAAGATCTCGGCCGACTTTGACGAATACTGGAGGCTAGCCAGGAGAGTGAAGTCCAGCATAATGGCGGCTAAGCGGTCTGAGGAACTCCGAGTGGCGAGACTCTGTAAAGAGAATCCCAAGGAGTTTTTTGGATATGTAAACAGCCGTAAACCAATCCGTCGAACGATTGGCCCTTTGAGAAATGAGGAGGGGGCATCAAAGCATTCAAATGCAGAAAATGCTAACCTCCTCAACGACTACTTCTCTTCAATTTTTACTGAAAAGTGTGGTCCTACCCCTCAGCCAATGGATTCCTACTCGGGGGGAAAAGCTGGAGGATATGGACTTCACCGAAGGGGAAATAAAAAAGAAGATCCGTGACCTAATGACGAATAAGTCACCAGGCCCGGATGGGTTTCTAACTAAAGTGTGAAAAAAATGCGCGATCAAGTGTCACGACACCTGAGTGCAATCTTTAACATGTCAATCCGGACTGAATGCGTTCCTAGAGACTGGCGTGAAGCGGAGGTGACTCCTATCTTCAAGAAAGGAGACCGTAGCCAACCGTCAAACTACCGACGTATCAGTCTGACTTCGATAGTCGGTAAACTCATGGAAAGCATGATGGTGTACAAAATGACGTCGAATTGAGAGTCAAAGCTGCTACTGAGGAGTTCCCAGCACGGCTTTCGAAGGCAACGGTCATGCCTGACGAACCTTGTGGAATTCTTCCACTTCGTCTTCAGTGAGCACAATCGGGACAAGGCGGTGGATGTGGTTTACTTAGACTTTCAGAAAGCCTTTGATAAGGTACCACACCGCCGCCTTCTCCGGAAAGTGCGAGCGCTGGGCATAGACGGAAAAGTAACCAGCTGGATCGAGAACTGGCTAAGTGGCAGACGGCAACGGGTGGTGGTGAATAGACAGGTTTCTGAGTGGGTCCCCGTTACTAGCGGGGTGCCTCAAGGTTCTGTCCTGGGACCACTGCTATTCATCATCTACGTCAACGACATGGACGGTGACATGGTTGCCAAGATTTCCAAATTTGCCGACGATACCAAGCTTGGTGTGAAAGTTGCAAAGGATGGAAATACTGCCCACCTGCAGGAAGATCTTGGGAAAATTGGGGAGTGGTCGGACACGTGGCAAATGCCTTTTAACGTAAACAAATGCAAAGTGATGCATAAGGCCACAGAAACACCCAATTTCAGTATATCCTTAAGGGCACTGCTCTTGAATCGAGTGACACTGAGAAGGAATTGGGTGTAACTATCACTAGCGACCTCAAGTTCTCGAAACAGTGCATCGAGGCAGAGAAGAAAACCCAAAGGATGTTAGGCTACATAAAGCGCCAGTTTGGATACCGTAACAGGGAGATAGTACTTTGTCTGTACAACTCCCTCGTTCGGCCGCACCTGGAGTATGCCGTACAATTTTAGAGTCCTTCGTTTCGAAAGGATATCGCAAGTTTGGAACGCGTACAAGCCTGGGCAACCAAGCTGATCCCTCTATCCGACATAAAAGTTATGAGGATAGACTAAGGGAATTAGATCTGTTCTCGCTGGAAACCCGTAGACTGCGTGGTCAGCTGATCGAAGTTTTCAAAATACTTCGAGGGTTCGACAATGTTGACTACCGGGATATTTTCACACTGAGTGAGAACAGAACGCGCAATCACGGCTTCAAACTTGAACTGAAGCGTTACAACCGTAATCTGTGTGGAAATTTTTTCACTTACAGTATCTGCGGTAAGTGGAATGCACTTCCAGTGGAAGTTGTCAACAGTGAATCTGTTGACCAGTTCAAGCCAAGACCAGACAAAGTCTTGAAAAGTGGCCGTTTAGGGACGCAAAACAATTGAGCAGCCATGTGCTCGCTCGATTGCTAGTCCAAAGGTACCCTCTTTGAATGGACCGTAAGGTCTCCTAGGGTACTTCCTTTCCTTGTTACTCTTCGTTTCTTTTCTAGCAGAGGCATTAGCCCTGCCAAGCCATCTGCCCCCTTGCGGGCTCGTTTCACAACAAAGGCAGGTCTCCTTCAGGGAGAGGGGGGGAGGCTTTAATTATCAGGCGGGATTCCCGTAGGTTAACTCATTCATATAATTCGATCAAAGTGAGACAATTACGATTCAATATATGCAGAAGTACAAGGGAGAGGGGCTAACTTTAATTAACATCATGCTAAGTAGGGTTAAGGACGTATGGCAGTAATTTTAAGGGGGCAAATTAAAAAGAACTCTTTAGGGAAGATGGAGTTCCATGGAAGAATGCTATGAAAAACAAACAAAACAAAAAAAATCAGAAAAGCAAGAAAAGCCTTAACGGTCAGAGGTCGCCATCTCGCCATTGCACTGGGAGATAATTTTAGAGGTACTCAAAAGAGATGTCGCAACTACAAGGCTACAGTTACAGAGTCTGACTGTTGCGCTGAGCTGCTCTTAACCTGGTGGATAAGGCGTGGGGATATCCACGCCTCAGTACCAGGTTCGAGTTCTGCAGATAGCGAGCACAAAATTCTGTCGCTCGCAGAAAGAGGTACTCAGGCGGTGCGTCGAGTGTGAGGAATAAATGTAGGCACTATCTTCTTTCTTCATCACATTACATAGCCTACCACAACATCGATGTCTCCTCCTCGATTATCTTTTCACGCAAACAACGCATCACTCTCCCGTTTCGTAACCTACAAAAGGGGTTTTCAGCTCCACACTTCCTTGAGGCGGAACGGGTGATCCTTAATTACCACCAACGACAACCGGTTCCATATACCCTCGGTTTTGCCAGCGATTGTTATTTTAATCTTTATGTGGATTTTATTATCGACATAAATTAATTAACTCGCTCTCGCTTTGCTTCGTTTCGGTCACATTTGGACTTGGTTCTATCCTTTGATCCAAAGATTTAAAGAATGTCATATTTGACCTTGTATGGCATATAAATTTCGAAAAGGCAACAATACAATAAAAAACATTGTGTGGGCGTATCTTGATGGAGTGCGTATTCCCACGTATAAGAGGTGGTTTCAATTGCAGTGAAAGTTGCAAATGAATAGAATCCTTCTCAAAAACTTGGCCCCCAAATTCAATATACTTTGACTCACTTCAAGAAAACCCCAAGAAAATTGTAAAAGTGTTTAAAGGAGGGATTTTAGCTGCCTCGTAGTTGTCTCCAGAGAACAAAGGTTTGCCTTCAACAATTGGCGACAGTTTGCTAATCAGGAATAGAAAAAAATCACCTTTTCTAAAATCGAATTGAAAACTACCATGTAATCAAAAACATATTTTATGATGGGCAAATATCATTGCTAATGATGGCAATTATAGTTTTGCTTAAAAATATATCTTCGGTATTTTATTGAACACAAAAGATAAGAAATTACTTTCCGCTACCCCTAATAATAAATAAAATTAATTCATTAGTATGAAAGTGACATTACTTAATAGGATTGTACAACGGGAAGTTAATGAGGACAATACAAATATCATTGCCTCAAATTAAGATTCTAGTTAGGTGAGGTTAAGCTAGATTGCGTTAGGTTAAACTAGGTTGGGTCAAGGTTAAGATAGGAAAGGGTAAGTTAAATTAGGTTAAGAATAAAAAATCATGAACCTATTATTTTAAATTTTAGGAATTCAGGAGGGCGATTGATCATTGAGATTTAAAATTTGTTTAATCCAACGAATAAATAGTCATAGGATTGTCTAATTAATTTCGACACCGAATGCTGATTTTTTTCTAGGTGTACACGGAGGGTCTGGGAACATTACGTTCATGAGCAAAAGTAATTATAAGTTAGAATACTCTTGCTGGAGACATTTTGGACTGAGTTGTCTTGGAGTTTTTATCATTTTGACTTTAATATTTTAATTATCTTAAGTTTTCGTTTTCAAGTCTTGATTGCTCTTCACTGAACACCAAGGAACAAAGTAACAAGACACAGGAACCAAGCAACAAGACCCAGGAACAAAGCAACATGATCAAGGAACCAAACAACAAGACCCAAGAACAAAACAACAAGACACAGGAAGGAGGCAACAAGACCCAGGAACAGGTAACAAGACCCAGGAACAGGCAACAAGACCTAGGAACGAAACAAGAAGTCCCAGCAACCAAACAACAAGACCTGGGAACCAAATAACATGACCTGGGAACCAAGTAACATGACCCGAGAACCAAGTAACATGACCCGGGAACCAAATAACAAGACCTAGTAACCAAGCAACAAGACACAGGAACCAAACAAAAGACCCAGGAGACAAGTGACAAGATTCAAGAACCTAGTAAAGGATCGGGAACCAAGTAACAAGACCCAGGAACAACGTAAAATGACCCTGGAACCAAGCAACAAGACACAGGAACCAAGCAAAAGACTCAGGAACGAAGCAACAAGACACAGGAACTAAGCATCAAGACCCAATACCCAAGCAGCAATACACAGGAGCCAAGTAACAAGGCCTGGTAACCAAATAAAAAGACCTAGTAACCAAGCTTGAGTATCCACACATACAAACTTAGACGCTTTCCTTTTACGAACCAAGGTGTTTTCATATACCAATTTAAGTACCATCACATACAAAAGAACTCAGGTATTCTCGTATATATACGAACTTAAATGCTTTCACAAACGAATTTAAGCGTCTTCATTTACGAAGTTAGGTATTTTCACATACGAACGTAGGTGTCCGCATAAGAGTTAGAGTGGTTTGAGGTTCTTCATTTGTCCCTTTATTCCTTATACAAATGTCCTTCCCTCCATCATTTTACAGTTCATGGCTTCAAGCCTTTTCTTCCCGTGTACGAACTTGTTGCTGCGAGTTTCTAATAAACCCTTCGGGCCTCAGCATTAAGGAATGACACGTTTTATTATTGCAACTTTTGGCATTCTTATATTTTTTTACTATTCTTCCTCTTTTATATTTATTTCTTATTTTCCTTCCCCCCGTCATTCTTTCCTGAATCAAATGCCACCGTTGTTATGCAAATTTCCTCTCTTAAATTAAACTCAATTATAAAATAATATATATATATATATATATATATATATATATATATATATATATATATATATATATATAAACAAAAAAAAATTAATTATATCAATAAATAATAAAACAAAATACGAAAAATGATAAAGTAATACAAATAAAATGACTTACTTTTTCAGCAAACTGCTCATGAAATGAGTCAGAGCCGACAATTGACGTAAGAAAGGCCTATATGCCCTGCCCTGCGTTACCCTGCACCGTCCCGCCCTGCGTTACCTTGCTCTCCCCTGCCATGCGTTATCCTGCTCACCCCTGCCCTGCGTTACTCTGTTATGCGTTACCCTGCATTACCTCGCCCTGCCCTGCCCCAAATTTGCCTTCGTTGTCTCAAAGGAGAAATTTGCGTTCCTTGAGAGGCAGCAAAAGAGGAGTTGGAGCTTGAATGAGTTCTCACTTTTCGCTTACAACTAAGAGTCTAGATCCAACGATAGCGTATCTACCATAGTTTGTAAATGAGGTTCGTAAAAGAGGGTTGATGTTTGGACAGTCGAAAATGTATGGAAGGTTTATAAAACGAATAGGTTTAAGAGGGGACTACATGGTGCGGTAGGGATGGGAGGGCGCGGAGCTCCCGAAAATCTTATGAAACATCCATGATTAAGGCCGGTCGCTCCTGTGATCATGAAAGAGGGAGGTGTATGAGACGAAGGAAATGAAAAAAAATAAGAAAACGACAGCAATGGTAGAATTCCATTGTGAAACAAGAAAATGGAAAAAAATCATAATAATTACCAGTGTTTACAATGACATAGGTACTTATTATGAACATAAAGTCCTTGGTGGAGAAAAAAACAATGGCAGACATTAATTTTTCATACGATATCGGAAGATTTTCTGATGAGGCGGATTGTTTTCTAAGTTTTAAATGGATCCCTTTCGCTTATTACAAGGATCTTTGTTTGTAGAACAGGAAACAAAGAGAAGGAACACTGTTTTAAAAGGATTAACGCCATCTTTTACTATGGTCTGGTCTAGCACGGCATGGAAAAGATTGAAAAGGAGACAGACGAAATAAGAACAAAAGTCAGTGAACAGGACAAAAATATTGAAAAAAAGAAAAATAAATAAGAATGAAAACGTTTGTTACAACAAAAAAAAAACCCTCTAAATACTGTGCTTGCTAATATATTAAAAGAATTTTGAAAATAATTTGTAGAAAGAATACATGGCCCCGATAGTACAAATATCACCCATCAGAAAAGGAAAAGAAGAATCGAAGCTTGTTTTTTCTAATTATATGAAAGTCCCCCTAAAAATTAACTTGCGTCAATGTTTTCTATGATTATTTGAAGGATGAAACTTTCTGCGCGAATGTTGTGTAGGTGTTTACATGTTTTAATGGTGAATGAATGTATTTAGCAAATTTTACCTGTCATTTTTAGATGTACACGCTCAACATATATATATATATATATATATATATATATATATATATATATATATATATATATATATATATATATATAGAGAGAGAGAGAGAGAGAGAGAGAGAGAGAGAGATATGCGCTCTGCAGCACCTGTGTATGTTTAGCCAACATTATATGGTGATATTTAAGGGAAGAACAATAGCGGCATATTTCATTTGCTCTCTGATTTGGGGAAGAGGACATGATAGGAGGTATTGGCAAAAACCCTTGATTCTGCTGACGGTGTGCCAGCTCTCAGGTGAACTAGAAAATACCGAGTTTGTGTTTAGCATTGATTGTATAGCTTTCGTGAGTATCAGAGCGCGAGGTAACGGGGTCCGAAATCATGACAAGAGCTCCGAGCGTCGTATTAAGACAGTAATGGCAGTAGATGATGGGGGGGGGTGTAAGAAAGGGACGAATAAAGAGAGAGGAGGAGGAGAAAGATAGAGGGAGAAGAAGAGTTGAATTTAAGAAGATAGAAAACGGCGATACTGTTAGGCCAATGACGTAAGCTTCAGAGGAAAAAAAATACCACTGCATTTTTGTGGTTTTAGAAATATCCCAAGCGCACTTAAATTCCTGCTATAATTCGGGAGAACCCAAAGAAACTCCCTCTCATTGAATACATACACAAAATCAGCACCACCCCACACTTATACATCATGTATATTAATATATCTCGTAAATTGCCATATACAGTACACACACGCATCTACTTGCTGCTCATAATAAATAAAAATAGTCAATAACATAGAGAAGGATAAGAGAATAAATGGGTAAAATTGGAGAATGAAACGTGTATTTTGCGCCACACAGATCCAAGCTCAACAAGTTGCGCGGGAGAACGGAACCTCACAATTGGCAACACCACGTCCAACAGCCACGAAATCTCGCTAAAAACTATTATTTTGTGGTTTGTCAACTCTCGTCTAAGAAGAGCCACTGAGGCGAGAGGAGGAAATATATATATATATATATATATATATATATATATATATATATATATATATATATATATATATGCGTGTGTGTGTGTATTTGTGTGTGCGTAGTATATATATATATATATATATATATATATATATATATATATATATATATATATATATATATATATGCAATGACCCGCAGGGAAAAGGAAAAGGTGTTTTGGAGTATTTTCGACCTTTATTCACTTCCTTATCAAGGAACTGAATAAAGTTCGAAAGTACTCTGAAATACCTTTTCCTTTTCCTGTGGGACATTGCATTCATTTCAAAAGTCACCGTCAGGAAAATGAAAAGTTTAATCCAAGTGCTTTCGAACTATATTTTCAAGTTCATTATCAAAGAATAGACAGAATAAAGGATCGCAGTCATATATAGGTTACAGAGAAAGGTAGGGAACGCCATTCACAAAATATGAACTAAAAGTAGAAAAACCAATAAATAAATAAAAATTAAATAAACGGCATCTTGAGAATCGGTATGTGCAAAATCCAAACGACAAAAATATAAATATCTACACAAACAACGACAATATGAATGTCTAGGGAAAGGATTACACGAACTGGCAAGATTTAGAGCGGGTGGGGAAAGAAGAAATTAAAGATAAAAAGAAGAGATCATATCAAAGAGATTATAGAATGGAAAAGCATGGAAAAGGTGTGGGAGAGAAAGAGAGAAGGGAACGGGAGATGAAAGAAGTAAGTATAAATGAAACATGAAACAAGCAAAATAAAAGACTATGATAACATAAGTTTACGATTATAATAGATAGATAGATATCGTTCCGCTTTCCCTGAAAACTATGGTTAATTCTCCACCTAAAAATTAAAATTTATATTAATATTTAAGATACAACTTGAACATAATCCATTACTCTTTACGAGAAGAGTACCCCAGAAGGGGAAAACATTACTCATGCTCGTTTTTTGGCAGACGAAGACCTTAAAGTCGTCATTAGAGAAGAGGGGAATTGACCCAATATTTCGCTACTCACGAACCTGCAGCCGCATTTTCCCCAAATGCGGCCAAGACTCCCACTTTAAAGGGTTACTTTGCTATAATGGACTATAGCACATGTATAGGGTTCATCTCTAAAGGACATTGGAGGAATCCGCATGAAGCCCTCCTAGCCCCAATGAGAGGAATAATTTTACTGCCTTTTCCTCACTCACCCAGGGAATACCTTATCCCCCCCCCCCCGCCAATCTCCCAGCCGGTGACACAAGGTGAACCGTGAAACCACATGAGAAATCGACCGGCGCTCTCTTCAGCTGTTCGTTCATTTGCTCCCTATTCCATCGCCACACGTAGCTGAATGGATATAGTATGTCCAGGACCATTTTAGTTCGTACTTTCGAATGCTCTGCCCTTAGGTAAGGACTTGTTCTTGAAAGATCGGGTAAACGCCGTTGGGCTCCCAGATTAAATATGTTCGTATTTTTCTACTCACGTCTGTCTTATTCCTTTTAATCCTCTAAATGAAGTTTCCTTATAATTATAATCATCATTATTATTGTTATCATTATTATTATTATTTTGTTTATTATTATTATTTATTATTATTATTATTATTATTATTATTATTATTATTATTATTATTATTATTATTATTTGTTTTATCTAGTCTTCCCTCTGCAACGAAAAAAAAAAAAATTTTAATCATTCATGGATTATTGTAGCAGTTTTTGACCAGTTAATTCCGTGTCCCATCTTGGAATTATGGAAAGCTGGTCAAAAATGATACAATAATCCATAGTAATGATTTTATAAAGAGAAATATCCTGTAATCATTTTTAATCTCCCACACAAAGGAGAGTAATCTCAACATTAGCTGTTTTTTTCGCTAGATCCAATTTTAGCACTTTTTCTAAAATCCGACTTATCTGATAGCATTAAAAAGTTGACCTTATAGGGAAACGTGCTTAGTATAAATACTGTGTGTCTTATTTTTTCTTACCATTGTGAGTTTGAAAATGTCGAATAGACGAAAGTGCTAACTCCAATCCGTCTTTTATTCAGTTTCCTTCCCTGGTACATATTCATATATATATATATATATATATATATATATATATATATATATATATATATATATATATATATATATATATATATGCACATTTTGTTGAAGACCATGCTGTATTTCGCCTTAGTTAATTTCCTTTGGCAACTTTCTATTCTTTTAACTGTCTTTTTTTATTCCATCTTGTAGATGGTAGATCACTTGTCCTGTATTCATCTCTCTTTTAAATGAATTGGTTTGGTAAAAAAAAAAAAACTAAATTGCTGAGCTTTCGATCTTATTCTGTCATCTTCGAAACTTTTCCACCAAGAGATCTCACGTGCAAAACAAACAATCGTGAACAACGGTTTCTCAAACAGCATGATTGACAAACAACTCCGATTAATTTTAAATAATCCCTTCAAAGATATGGATACAACGAAAAGTAATCAAGGCGCAGTAAACAACATCAAACTGTACTACAGAAATCAGATGTCCATGGCCTATAAAATAGATGAAAAAACATCAAGGAGATTATTAACCTTACTATCAAGGTTAAGAATCAATTGAATAAAATTCAACTGATTATTTACTATAAAACAACAAAAGGCAACAATCTCCTTAGGAAAAACAACAGCTGCCAAAACTCCTCGAATCTCAAGTCAGCCCAAATAAAGACTGCAAGCTTTATAATAACTCTAAATATATTGGCATGACAACTACCACACTTTCGAGACGTTTAACGATGTATCTGCAAAGCGGAGGACCTAAAAGTCTTATGGAGAGCGCATCAATCTAACGAGAGATATTCTAGTTGAAAAATAAGAGCAGAAACCTAAGGAGCAGAACAAGAGACCCGATCCGAGAATAGAAGCAAGGGAGGAAAGGGAGGCTACTGCCATATCTCTAAATACGCCCAAATCAAATAATAAAAACCTAAAGAAGAATGAAGAAACGGAAGATTCGGATTACGCAGACACCTCGGACTCAGTCATGCCCAAAGATAGACACCGAGAAAAAAGAAAACGGGAGGCCAAAAGACCTCTAGATGCGGACGAGATTAACCTCTCAATTTACGCTTCAGAGCAGGTCCCCTTCCAAAGGACAGAGATGCCAACAAAATATTCGTCAGTATCAAAAAGAAGTACTACAAGTGCGAATACGATGCCCAGTGTGAAGAGAAAATAGTTGAGGAGGCCCTCTTAAATCATAATGTTAAACTCTACAGAGAAACATTTGAAGAGCTTACCACGGCAGAATACAAGAAGAAAATGAACGGGAAAAAGGGTCCCACGACCAGGAAACATTGGGGGCCAGAAAAGAGAATGGAGAACCCGAACAAAAGATTGAAAATTGTGACGCTCAACGTAAATGGATGGGAGGGAAAAGCAACTGCGTATGGGAACATATTCAGTGTGCTCGACCCCGAAATCATCTTGATTACGAAGCACGGTATCGACAAAACATCTTGTCAAATAAAGATACCGGGCTACAGAGTTGTCACAAATGATCATTCTCAAGAGAGGTTTGACGGTGCTGCAGTTGCAATCAAAGGGAATCTTTCGTTCAGGGACTTTCCATAACTGGATGAGTCATTCGTGGCGATAGAGCTGCCCACATTAGTGGGCACCCTCGTGATCGCGGCAGCATATCAGCCTCCGCGGAGAGCGTATCTGCCCCTCAACAACTTCTACACCCTCTTCGACCACGGCAGAATGGCATTCCTTGGGGGTGACCTCAACGCCAGACGCCGAACGGCTGGCTATGGTAACACGAACATCAGAGGCCATAACTTGGAAATGATTATGCGACGAGAAAACATCTCGAGCAGCAACAAAGCCCGACATAATCGTGACAAGTGATGACTTCCCATTTAACTACCATAACGAGCCAGGACCAACAATTCCCAGCAACCATATAGCGATTTTTGACCACCATCTCACTCGCTCTGATATAGTTTCCGGTCCCTCTCCGCCAAAGCTATGCCTCGGCCAACTGGGAACGCTACGGATAAATCCTAGGCGGATTCGAACCAGCTGACCTAAGCGAAGCAACTCTAGAGGAGATTGACAGGGAGCTGTGGAAGATAACAGCCCTCATCACCGAGGTTGACCGCAAGTGTGTACCTATGACCGGGTACAAGACTCTTTCACAACCCAAATGAACCGAGGAGATGGGAGAGATCGCTAATGAACACAGGGAGGTGTATGAAGAAATCAGTAGAGCAGGTACGAATCGAGAACGAAGCTCGCTGCTACGACATTTGCGTGATGAGCTAAAGCTGGCTATTAACCAACAACAGGCTGAAATCTGGGACAGCCTAATAGCCAAAGTAGACAGCAACGTGACCCCCAGTAAATTTTGTGGACTAGTAATGAAATTAAAAGGCCTATCAAGCAGAGGAAAGACCCACATTAAGGAGGGCGATGATTACTTGGGGGATCCGGCGGTCCTGGGGGAAAGGTTTCGCACGTTCTGGAAGGAAATCTTTTCCATAACACCTGAGGACGATGCAAAATTCGACCAGGAATTCGAAGACCATCTGATTGAAGAACTTTATCAGATCATACATCGAACACACCCACGAGCCTACGTCGACGAAGGCAGGGAGATGGCCGACCATGGCCGACAAATTACAACTGAAGAGGTCATGGCAGTCTTAAAAACCTTTAAACAAAATGCGCTAGGCTGGACAAGCCTCACTAAATACAATTTGGTGCACGCCCTCCTGCAGATCATTCAGGGAATCACTAACATCTACAACGATTCCCTGAATACGGGCTACTTCCTCTATGGTTTAAAAATGGCCAAAATCATTTTTATCCATCAAGGGAATAAGGCCCCAATTAACTGGTGGGCTACAGGCCAATATCCTCCCTTGAGTTTGTAGGCAAAGTCTACGAGACGCTTCTGGCTATCAGGCTACAAGACCGGTTGTCCGATTGGAAGCTCACAACCCTCAGCAGCACGGGTTCCGCAAGAGAAGGCTGACTGATACAGCCCTCGCCCTTCTCACCGAAAAGCTTGCGAGATAGTCAGAAGGCCTGAGAGGTCTACAATTCAAGATATTGGGCCTCCAGCTAAACCCAATCCTGGAAAGGGTCCTTTGTGATTACATCATGGAAAGAAAAGCCCAAATTTCGATCGAGGGCAACAGAGGACCCGAGTTCGAGCTAGAGGCGAGTGTTCCCGCCTGTTATACCTTGTGTACACGTTTGACTTACCTGCTCAGGTCGGGAAGGATGTGATGTACCTGCAGTTTGCAGATGACGCCACTCAGATCACCCTCAGTTCCTATAGGAACGCTGGAGTACAAGCAAGAGAGACAACTGCCGAAATCGAAAATATTAATCGTTCAAAAGAAGGTGGAAATTCAAGACCAAACGCCGAAAGTTCCAGATCCTTGCAGTGAACCGCCGAAAACGAGACGATGTCATAGTGGAGATGAAATTTACCCATGATCCAACGATGGTAAAGTCCTGGGTCTGCAAATCATCTCAACAGGGTATAAGACGCACATTAACAACCGAATCTCCCTAGCCAAAAGAGAACTTGGCAAACTGCACAGGTTCAGAAACCTCAGCGTCAAAAACATCAAGAAGCTGTACACTGTCCTGGTGCGCTCAACACTGGTGTACCCAGCAGTGGTAATGCAGGAAGCTAGTTCCACCTCTTTCAGATTTATGCAGAGAGTCCAGAACAGTGTTATCCTGCTTATAGCTGGCGCGCGCAGAATGGACCATATTCGACAGACTGAACTGCACGCAAGAGCAGGACTTGAGAAAGACCTTGGAAAAGGTTGAAAATACTCTCACATCTAGACACAAACCTAGAAAACCCATAATTGGGCGCGTCGCCAGGATAGCCCTATTCCCAAGTGGGGCCCAAGTAGGCAGTCGCCAGATGAGCTCTTAAAAAAAAAAAAAAAAAAAAAAATCCCAAGTGGAAAAATGTGGTCCCGGGAAGACCAAGCCGTTATGTACACATAACCAGGACAATATGATCCCACTAATCAAAAATACTTACTGAAAAGACTACACGATACGAGAAAACCAATCACAAAGAGAGAAAAGAAAAAACAAAAGAGGCGAAGTACCAAAATGAAAAATACAAAACCAAGAAATAAATTAAAAGAGGCGAAAGGCCTCCAAAATAACAAATTAACACTAAATGAAAACAAGAAGAAATAATTAAAAAGAGGCGAAGTGCCTAACATAATCAAGACAAAATAAGTAAAATAACTAAACAAATAATCAAATCGAATATTAAACAAAAATTAAACAAAAGTTAAAGGCTTGAATGCCTAAAGACGGATGATATATATATATATATATATATATATATATATATATATATATATATATATATATATATATATATATATATATATATATATAATAAAGAGATGAAAAAACAACAAAAGAGTCAGCTAAAACACTGACACCATCGAAAAAGGAAGAAAAGAAAAGGAAGTAGAAAAAGAAAGAAGCTTGAGATGCCCTCTACACCAGGGCAGACTATAAATATTCTTCACTACTATCTATACCTACAACACATTTCCCCACTTGTTACATCATCATCACATTATAACTGATTCCCACTCCACATTTCATTGGTAAAGGAGGAAAGGATATATCAAAATGCTCCGAAGATGATCGAATAAGATCGAAAGCTCAGCAATTTAGTTTGGTTTTTACCAAACCCATTCATTTAGAAGAGAGATGAATACAGGATAAGTGATCTGCCATCTACAAGATGGAATAAAAAAGAGAGTTAGAAGAATAGAAAGTTGCCAAAGGAAATTAACTAAGGACAAATACACAATGGTCTTCAACAAAATTTGCATTCAAGAAAGACTGCTACCCATTTACAATATATATATATATATATATATATATATATATATATATATATATATATATATATATATATATATATATATATATATATATATATATAATAGTGAAACCACTTTATAGGAGCATAGAATTTTTGTACGAGACTAGTCTCAGTATGAAGTTTACCATAACCTGTTCAGTCATATACTAACTGAAAAGGGTATGATAAACTTCATACCGAAACTAGGCTCGTAAATAAATTCTATGCTCTTATAAAGTGGTTCCACTATCATATACTATTACTCGATATTGAGTTCTTTCAATAGCGAGGTTAATTGGTAATTAATTACATAATTAAAATATATATAGTTTCATGTAAAAGCAATGCCACAATTTATAATATATACATGAGCTTATAAGATGTATGGAATTCTACCTTGGGGAGGAGGGTCATCCACTGAATTCCTACTAAGACTGTCTGCTACATAAATATCACTACCTTTTAAATACAAAATTCGGAATTGATATTCATTAATACCAGACTCCAGCGCATAAGTCTTCCGTTTTGGCTTTTACAATTTCTTAAGTACGCTAAAGTACGGTGATCCGTTTCGATCACGAACTCCTGACCTATCAGATACATTTTAAATTTTCGGACACCAAAAACTATTGCCAGATCTTCAAGTTCTACAACTGCATAGTTTCTTTCGCGCGGCAACAGCATCCGGCTTGCATAAGCGATAGGATATCTATTCCCATCTTCTTCGTACTGCAGCAACACGCAACCGATACCTTTGTTGCTGGCATCCGTAAGGATTCCAAACAATTTGTTCAGGTTAGGGAGCCGCAATATGGGGGCAGATATTAGCCTATCCTTCATCGGCTGGAAGTGGGAAATTGCATTGGGGCTTCAAACGAGGGAATCTGGAGAGTTTTTCTTAAGAGGTTGAACCCAAGAAGGAACGTAGCTGCTTCTTAGTACGGGGAAGGGGCATATCTGAAATGGCCCTGACCTTTTCTTACTGGGGCGTTATTTGGTTTTTCCCCATGTGAAATCCAAGGTGCTTGATAGTGCCGTGAGCAAAATGACACTTGGAAGGACGCATGTTCAGACCATGCTCTCGGGGCCTATTAGAGAGGGAACGAAGGGAGATTATATGTTCATTCCATGTGCGTGTAGCTACGAACACATTATCAAAATAGAATGACATTATTCAGACCATCTAAGAACAAATGTAGGCTCTGGTCTATCAACGATATCTCGTTGATAGACCAGAGCCTACATTTGTTCGGCATCGAAAACCTTCACGGCGTTAAGTTTTCGAAAGGACAGGTCTGGCTTCCGAACCATAACAATGGGAGAACAGTAATCAGAAGTTGAGGGTTCGATTATTGCTAATTTTAGTAAGTTTTCGACCTCCGCATTGAACGTGGATCGCAAATAAATAGGCCGGAGGTAAGCCTTTATCAACCGGGATAACTGGGCTCTCTGAGCGGGCTCCAGGTGGGGATTTTGATCGATCTCCTGTGGGGAGTCTTTATACGTTCCGAGGAGCAACGGGAGTGGGTAGTCATTATCAGCTTCTATGCGAACTGTCTGGACTAGGTTAAGAGGTTTGGGGGGATAAGAGGTTTCCCTCACGGCCTCTTCATCCAGGACAACAATATTGTTGATGCAGGTGCGGAGGTGGTAACGTTTGAGCATGTTGACGTGAAACACTTTGTTACCGGAGGGCGTTTGGATGAGGTAGTCCACGGGGCCACGAGCTTCGAGGACTAAAAAGGGGCCTTTCCATGGGGAAAAAAGTTTATTTGTTTCCATGGGCAGGAGAAGCAGGACCTCGTCACCGGGCTTGAACCTTTCTTTCTTTTGACTCAATGTCAAAATGGGTCCTGTCATAGGAGCGGGAGATACGTATAGAGCACGTAAGAGAGTGGTTAGGAACGGAGGTGGAACGAAACAACAGTTTACCCTCAACGAGGTAGGAGACCTCCTTGCTACCACGAATGGATTCGCGCTCGTTGGTCCTCGACTTTTCCCACAATGGCTGTAGAGAAAGACACTCATTTTGTGCCTCGACAAAAGACTCGTTGTTCAGAGTCTCGTACTCGGGGGAAAAAGGGGGTTCTAAAGTCACGGGGGGTGCCGCGTTCTTTATGGTTTGGGCCCTTGTGATGGCGGGCTGAGCAACGGGACTAGGGAAGAGTTGCGGGCTCTGGCCGACTAATATGGCGCAGAATTTATTAGGGGCTGATACGACGTCACCCTAACCGTTGAAATATCGGCATTCGATGAAACAACGGACCACTGGAAAGCGGTTGGCTCGTCCCAGTAGTTCTGGCCTACTGCAAATTTATCGTGGTCGGGGCTCACTGGGGGCAGCAACTTTTCCGATACGACGATGCACGTGCATCCCGTATCTCTGACCAGGATTGAAGCCTAGCAACCATTAACCGATCCGCTTTCAAATTCGAGCGAACCGGGGGAGCTATCGTTAAATAAAAAAAATAATTTGAGGTCCAGAGGAGCTATTCGCTGGTGTGGGAGCAGGCGTTTCGGGGCAAGCAGACGGAGGAGAAGGAGAGGCGCTTACTTGGTGGACTTGGTGGCTGGGAGTAGAACGGAACGGAGAATTTTGGGGACAGTTTGTCCTCACATGCCCGGGGTTTCCGCAATAAAAACACACGATTGGTCGTCTAGGGTAATTCGACGCAGGGGGATTAAAGACGGGTGGCTTAACATCCCTAGGTTCAGACGGGAGATAATATTTCGGTTTGGAGGGACCTGGGACCTTTACTAATTTGGGAGCGTTCTCCGGGTGAAATTTAGGAAAGTGGCCTTTACTCCTGGGGGATGGAGGATGACTCTTCTCGGGATCTTTAGGGTAGAGATTATGAATGGTCGCGTGCAAATTCGCTTTTTCGATGCATTCCTTGAAGGAAGCAACTATTCGGTCCTTCACGAAAGTACGGATTTCAGAAGGCAGCGTAGCCATCAATTGATCCTGCAAAATGAAGTCAGACAGAGACTCATAGTCGCCGTTTACCTGGGCGGAGTCCAACCAAAACTTCAGAATTCTTCTGAGGGTGAATCCGAACTGGCGATAAGTCTGGCCAGGTTGCAACCTTGCCTGACAAAACTTTTCCCTGTAGAAGTCCGGATTCATGTTGATCGCAGCCAAGAGTTTGGACTTAAGGGTTGAATAGTCGAGGGTAGCCTCGGCGGGTAGCGGGGTGAATATATTTCGCAGCTGCGTATTAAGGAGGGGCAAAAGTCTGGCGACTCTATCAGTTTGGATATCCCAGTGATTTACCTCAAAAATCTCTTCGAAGTGAGTGAGGTAAGCACTGAAATCCTCACCGTCCTTAAATGCTGGGAGCTTACTCCACGTGGAGTTATACTTAGGAGACATAGGGAGGGAAGGAATTCAAGAAACAAATGAAGAAGGTATTTTTTCTTGGCGCCCCTTTCCCTTACATGTGAGAATTGGAAAAGCATCCTTTAGAAATAACACTTTATTTATCTGCCGTGTTTCGATACCCTCATATCATCTTCAGAGATAAAATAAAAATACAAATAAAAAGAGAAGAACATTGGTTTATATATCAATTCTTAATCCAGGAGAATTTTCAAGTGGATTAAGGAATTCTTATTATTACCCTACCTAATAGCATTGATTAGAACGTTATTGTTCATTTATCAAAAAAAAACAGTTAGAAAGGGCGCAGATCCGCGGAGAAATTTACATTCCCCGTTTTATGTTAAAGTCAAACGTTAGCTTATACAAGAGGTTTCTTGAAATTTCTCTTTTTAGAGAAATGATGGTTGCCTAATCGTATAAGTAACGCTCCTGAAGATAGTTAATGAACTCCAGGAGACTTTTCTAGCGGATTAAGAATTCTTATTATTACCTTTACCTAACCGCATTGACTAGAAAGTTATTGTTCATTTATCTATTTATTTTTAGACCTCGAAATATTGGACAAATAAATGTTTTACTGAAAGAAACTAAATTAAAACAGAAAGAAATAGCAAAAAAATTAAATGTTTCAACTCAAACAGTCAGTGTTATTAAGAAAAAAAAATAATAACGGTTAAGATTTAAATTAAAAAAAGGGATAGAAAATGTGGCCGAAAACGATAAACAATTCCAAGAACAGATAGAAAATTAATACAACAGAAGAACAACTTAGGTAGATTTCTATTGAGCTGGCAGCAAAGGGTGTTAGCCTTGCCGGAATGACAGGCTTTTGGAAGCTGGATTGAAATCATATCGCCCGAGAAAGAAGCCTTGACTCATGGAAACAATGATGAAGGCACGTTATTCCTGGGCAAAGAATCACTTTGAGCGGACTTCAGAACAACGGGGAAAGGTAAGAATGACACATATATCTAACCAGTTACTGTAATTCATAAAAATAACATTAATACCTACTAACTTGAAGAGTGCTGAATTTTTGTAATGGCTCCAATCTTTTCAAACTATAAAGTTTATTTGATGATTCATTACTTAAATGGCTTTTCCAATACTTATATGGCTGTTCATATACTTATGTTGTATTTTCTACTATTGCAGGTAGTTTTTTCTGACAAATCAATTATTGCAGTGCTATATGACCGCGTGCAGAGTGTAAGAAGGCAGCCTGGAGAAGAATTTATGGCTGAATGTCTGAGGAAAACAGTAAAAATTTAAACGAAAATTATGGTGTAGGTAGCTATTTCGGTGTATGGAACAAGTCGCTTGCACATTGTTGATAAAACTATCAAGCAAGAAAAGTATATAGAAGTTCTTAAACGTCGTTTACTGCCTCAAATAAGGAAATGATATGTCGACAGAACTAAGATATTCCAACAAGACTCGGCTCCATGTTATATAGCAAAATCAGTGAGGAATGGTGTGCACAAAATGGAGTTCAGCTGATTCCATGGCTCGGAAATTCCCCAGACATTAATCCGATTGAGAGTTTATGGTGTGTGTTGAAAGTTTAAATACACACAGAGCCCATTGTCACCAAACTGCCACTCATACTCTCTCATTAAAGTTTGGTTCAGATCTAAGCGACTCCAGGAAATGTGCAAAGCATTGCACAATTCAATTCCAAGACGTATTAAAGCACTATGGATATTAAGGGTGGCCAAATTGCTTACTACTGAATGTAGAAGAGTTATTTTTCTTGAATGATAAACGTGCCTAGATTCCCTCTTACAAGTAAAGGACGACCTCGGACGTCTTTGAGGCTGTAAGGTTTTCCGGGAGTGGGCGATCGTGCCCCTCCTTTTGCTGCTCACCAAACAATTACCTCGCCACTAAAGGAGGCAACGAGAATAGAAACTCTCCATCAAAGCTGCCTCAAAAATGAGCAAGACTTCCGTCTGAAGATGCCTGAAGAAAGGCGAAAGCGCACGGCCAAAATTGGCAAAAAAATCCGAATATTTTAAATACGAGTAAGACCAAATAAAATGGATTTTCTTCAGTTGATTTTCAATCTTCAGTCTCATAAAAAGACTATTCGACAGTTAGAACGGGCTAAAATAAAATTAGCAAAGTCGAAATATAACCTGGTTTTTAACAATATATATATATATATATATATATATATATATATATATATATATATATATATATATATATATATATTGTTAAAAACCAAGGTTGTATTTAGGATGTTGTTTTGTGGTAGTGCGTTCAAGTGTCTTTGGGTGAAGTTAGGGTGGATGTGTTTGATTAAGTTAGGGTTTGGTGGGAGGGGGAAGGTTATTGTAGAGGCGTTGGGATTAGTGTGGTGGGTGTTTTTTTCTTATCTCTGGGTGAGGGGGGCTTTGCTTTCAGGTGGTCGTTGTGTTAGGGAGGGGTCAGTGCTCTCCTAAAATGTTGGGTTCCAATCAAGCCTATTTATAATTTTATTGGTAGATTTTCTGTCTCAGCATGTAAGTGTTGAAGTGTTTGGACAGGTGTGCTTCGTGTGCATCTCGTAATTGTTCTCAGTGCATTCTTCGGTGGGATTTGGAGTTTGTTAATAGAAGATTTGGCTGTGATTGGGTATCATGCTGGTGCTGCGTATTTGAGAGTGGTGCGGATGAGTTTTTTGTATAGAGTGGTGAGAATCTCTTTCTGTTGTCCAAATGTAATGTGTGATAGTGCTTTGAGGTCGTGGATTTTCTTTAGGGTCTTGTTTGTAATGTTTGTTTTGTGGGTTTTGTGGGTTTTGAATGTCATGTGGGTGTCTAGTGTGAGTCTTAGCATTTCTTGGCTGAGGTAGTCATGCGGTTTTGTGTGAACCAGTGTTCAAATGTGTTTATATGTTGCTAGGGTGTCCTGCTTGCTGTTTTGATTGAGGGGTGTTATGCTGTGAGTGAGATGCATTTTGCGTATATTTAAATATTGATTAATGGAGTTTGTGTTTGTGGGATGTCATATGTGAATAGTCATATGTGAATAGTAGTGGGACGCCATTGTAGAGTTTTAGAGTATATGATTTAAGGGTTCTGTGGGTGACTTTGGCCTATCTTCCAAAGGTGAAATTTATTAGCAACTTTATGTCATTTTTGGAGTGTTTGGTGGTGACTAGTTTATCTGTTAGGATGTGTTTTGATACTGTGTCGAAGGCTTTACTTATGTCTATGGTTGCAAAGATTGTATGTGAGGGGGGTAAAGGCTGGTCAAAGTCATCGATTATGCATTATGTGAGTTTGTTGAAGAGGGTCGTGGTTGAGTGTGCTTCCCTGAAAAAGTGTTGTGTCTAAGACAGGGCTATATTTGCGCTGATTCTTTGGTGTATTGGTTTTTCGAGTGTTTGTGATAGTGTACACATAAATGAGATTGGGTCAAATTTATAAAGCACCCATCATAGATTTATCTATTTAATATATTTAATCAAACTCTTGATAATAATTTCGTATATTAGTCATAAATATATATACGAGGTGTGGTCAATAAGTTTTGCAATTCGGATATAAGGAAACGAGATATAAGGAAAAGTGTTTTATTATTTTTCAATATAACTACCCTCGACTTCAATGCACTTGCGCCACTTGTCCCTGAGGCTTCGAATTCCCGACAACCAGAAATCTGCCGACTGCTGCTCAATCCACTCCTGGACGGCGAGCTGGACATCTTCATCATCCCCCAAACCAGCGTCCACGCAGTGCAGGCTTGAGCTGGCGGAATAAAACGTAGTCGCTAGGGGCCAGATCTGGACTGTAGGGGGGATGGTTGAGCTCCTCGAATCCGCACTCGCGCAGGGCAGCTTGTGCAACTCTGGCCTTGTGGACTTTGACGACGTTGAAGTCGATCATGGGGCGTGAGGTTTCTAGGGACCCAACGGGCACAGACTTTGGTCATGGCCAAATTGTCGTGGATGATATTGATAACACTTCCATATGATATTCCAAGTTCTCGCTCGATTTCTTCGACCTTCACCCGTCGATTTTCGAGGATCATCCTCTGCACACGGGCCACATTGTTCTCGTTGGTCACGTTTGACGGGCGTCCTGGACGGGGGTCATCTTCAAGGGACTCACGACCATGGCGGAACTCCCTATTCCAGCGAGCAATTGTTGCATAGGAAGGGGCGGTGTCGGTGTACACTGCAACCATGCGTTCTTGATCTCTTTTGCATTCTTGCCTTCCTTGCTAAAAAATTTGAACACTGCGCGGTGCTCAACCTTCTCCATTGTTGAAAAATTTGCGACTGACGATTTGCGATCAGCTACTGCTTCTTAAATAGACGAGGCAGGAGCGTGCGGCTGCAGGTCCTGACTTGTCATAACTTGTCCTAACACCCCCACAAACAGCCATCTCCCTTCCTCTGTTTTGCCCTACCGTTTCACAAAACCTATTGATCGCCCCTTGTATATATATATATATATATATATATATATATATATATATATATATATATATATATATATATATATATATATATATATATATATATATATATTGTCAGAGAACAATCGCTATGATTTTTAATATAAGTTGACGTTCCGTAGTATGTATACAAAGATCAGTAGGACTTAAAGTATTTAAAAGAATTAGTGTTTTAAGAGATGACGACGATACAGCAAGAGATAAAAGGAAAATTTCAATATTGTAAATTGATAGATGAATTTCCATGTAATAACGTTAAAACAAAATAATCTTTACCTATGAAAAAGGTTTTACTATTGAGATTCCTCGGAATCCGCAGAACGATGTTGGTTTTCCAAAAAATATCATGCTTTTGGCTGATACTTCATACACCGATATATATATATATATATATATATATATATATATATATATATATATATATATATATATATATATATATATATATATATATATATATATATATATATTCTCTTTATTCCTCAAAATGTACAAATGAATTAAGAAGTTGATGTAAACCTTTTAAAAGGTCTTTTGCTTATTCTTCGTCGGCATCCATAACTCAGAGGTGATTTTATACTGCGACAAGACGGCGCCACATCTCATACCAATGAATTTGCACAGATTTCTCTGAAGAAGAATGTGATCGCCTATATTGCCAGAGCTGTATGACCACCTCAATCACCAGATTGTAACCGAATTGACTAATATATTTGGAAAACTCTTAAATACGGTTTATAAAGGTTAAAACGAAAAATTCACGGAAGCTGAATTAAAAGGGAAAAATACTCTAGTGGTGGGATAAAAAAAACATTGGTAGAAAATAGAATGTGCGTCATGTCATGAAACAAATAAATACGATTTGTTTGCAAACAAATCACCAGACATATCGCTCATGTTCTCTAAGCACTGTTTTAGTAAAATTGCCACGCGTTTATTTCACTACACCTTTTTAAAATTTTATTGTGTAAACAGTTTTCCAATAGAACGTAGAGAGAGGGAAAATATTGGTAACCCTAGAGAATATACTTATGAATAAAATCCACTTTGAATTTCGTAAATCTTCACTGCCCATATATATATATATATATATATATATATATATATATATATATATATATATATATATATATATATATATATATATATATATATATATATATATATATATATATATATATATATATATATATATATATATATATATATATATATATATATATATATATATATATATATATATATATATATATATATATATATATATATATATATATATATATATATACACATATATCGGTGTATGTTGAGAGCAGCTTCTCATCTATACAAGACCAGGTTGTATTTTGATTTTATCAATTTTATTTTGGAACATTCCAAATGGCAAATGCAGTTTTTTTGTATCTGGTTGGAGATTAAAGATCAGTTGAGGAAGATCCATTTTATTTTTTCAACTAATTTGAGTTTTGGCCGTGAGCTTTTTCGCCTTTCTTAAAGTATCTTCAAACGGAAGTCTTCGTTATTGTCGAGGCTGCGAAAAATAAAATTGATTTTCGTTCTTTGGTGCTTTTATAGGTCAAAGTCAGAGTACCATGTTCCTTTAGCATAAAAGGTGAAGTACTCGCTTGGAACTGGTGCGTTGGGTGTTAAGTTTGGGGCTCATCTCTTTAATGAGAAGAGCCTACAGAATCTTTAGGCGGCGAAGGTCAGGGTTTCTTCTGAGTATGGTAGTGTTTTCGACCAGAGTTGCTCGTGTAACTTCTGCGTTATGCTTTTCTTTCTAATTTGTTTTTATTCCTCCTTCTTGTAAATGCATCGTTAGGCGTCGGCTGATGGTATTAATGGTCATACCTATATATTGATTATTTTGATGAGGTTTGCAGTCCTCATGGGGGCATTGGAATTTGTATACCACATTTGTAGCCTGTAAGATTGATTGCTTTTCGCGGAGGTTGTTTTTCATGAATAAGTTGCTTATTTTTGTGTTTTTATAATAAATTCGTAAGGATAACTTGTTATTTTCTTTGATAGTGTTACTTTTTATATCTTTTAGTATTATTTCGTCTGTTTTGTAAGCATACGTCATTTGGTTCTTGTAGTAGAGTGATATATATATATATATATATATATATATATATATAATTAGGTAAGAGGCCATGTTATATACATCCACTGTTGAAGTCCACAGCAGTGTCAGTGTATTCTCTTAAGTTCTGTTCATTACCTGAAGATGACCGACCACGGTCGAAAGACATCTCGGAATAAAACGTGTCCTTTGCGAATGTTTTTCCTCGCCTACAAGACCCAGACCAAAAACTTTTAAGAAAAATAAAGAGAATACAGAGAATAAAGAGAAAACGTTACACCATACTTACGTCTCTACGCTACGGGAGTAGCTTGAAAGAGAATGGGATATTTATTTTTTTTTTTAACTATCCAAGAAACCTCTTTTGCAAAGTGAAATTGAAGTATGACGAGACTGAGAATAAGGACATTATATAAAGCGTTGTTTTGACACCATCAGAAACGAAAAATTCGTAGCCAGTGTCAGACAGATCTCCGAGACCTCAGTCAGTGCATGGGCAAACTTGTCAAGAAGATGGGTGCGAGCTAGGCAACCACCACAGAGCAGTGTACCAGTATCTGGGCTACTATATGTACTGTGTGTGATAAATAGGCGCCAACTTCACACGCAGGCTATCAAGGAAAGCCATAAAGTTAAGGCACAAACACTCATCAACTAACTCAAGCACGCTGGCGCCGACCTTCTTCGTTTCTTCTCCAACAAGAAAAATATGGTGCAAGAGAGGAAGGCGAACCTACAAAATGATCGCTGGCTGTGCCAAGACCCATCGGAAGTGTCTACAGACATGCACATCAAATTTCCCGCTTCTCTGATTGTTCCGTGCGTAGTCAGCAGTGAGGGCCACGCCATCGTTCCTCACATCTTCCCCCAGAATCTCAAGGTCATTGAAGACGTTTACATTGAGGTGCTGGAGACTGAAGTCAAGCCTTGGATGGACCAAGTAACCGCGAGAAGGGCTTACTTTCTCCAGCAGGACTCTGCTTCAGCACAAAAGGCAAATATAACACAGGCGAAGTTGTTCAACAACGTTCCGCACGACTGGTTTACAAACTTGTGACCACCCAGCTTCCTAGACTGCAACGCCTTAGATTATTACGTGTAGGGCATTGTTAAAAAGGACCCAATAGGGGTGTACTTATAAGAGTTTACACACCGAATTGAAGATCGCCCTAGCCAAACTAATAGAGGTGCCCAACGGATACGTGGCTCTGTGCCACAAACAGAACGACATAGAACACCTGGTAGCACTCGACGGACTGAAGGCGCTGAAGAAAATTGGACTAACTCCAAACTTACCACCGCAACTTCTGGCAAACTATTGCTTTGTCTGCCGCAAGGTAGACTTCTATGTGGGGACCCAAACAAAATAGGAACTGAAGGAAGAAATTGAAAGAGAAAACCAGCAGCTGAAATTAACAGAAGTCATTAAATTCGGACACCACACGCACGTGTTTCAAAGTTATCTGCGCCACGGCAGAAATGGCGAACAAGGCTACCACCAACGGAATCTTAGCCTTTGGAATGAGAATTCCTCCCGAAAACATGGAGATAGAAAAAGTCATAAAAGGACAAACTTGCTTCCATTGCTATGCCATAGAAGAGCACGTAACTAAAAACTGCCCAAATAAGGACAAAAAAATATGCTCGGAATGAGGAGACATTAATCACACCTTCAGAGAATACACGGAAACTACAAAAGGTGCGTGAACTGCTAGGGTCCACACATGACTATGGCAGTAAACTGTCCAAAAGGAAAAGAAATCATAAGCAAGAAAGAGCAGGAACAAAAGAGAGAAAAAGACTCTAAACTAAACCAAACCTACGCCAGCCTAGCAAAAGCTACGGTGAAAGAAATAAAGGAGACCCAAGAACCAAAGATCAACACCAATGAACGAGGGAACGGGCCTAGACATTCTAGCCTGTATTATGTACGCCCACTTCCAAAATATTGCACAAACGGGGACTTTCTCGGAAACGCTCAATCTTCTTGAGAAAAACAGGGTTAGAAAGATGTGGTTCCCCTCGAACCGCTCCTCGGCACTAGTATACGGAGAAACGGCGGGTAAAACCTTTCAAGTAAAAGATATGCTGAACATAGGAGCAAAGATAGAAGAAAATGAGGAAACAATCGAAACCGACGAACCTAATGAAGAGGAAAAAAAAGGAAACTTAAGAGAATGAACAAAAAGAGGGAAAGAAGAGCCATAAGAAAACAAGAAAACACCCAATTAAAACGAACCAAACTGAATGGGACACACAAACTGACACGGAAAGCGAAACGGAGAGAGAGGAAGGCTGTCGTTACGAAGCAGGAGACTTTAAATTTAAAATCTTCGTAAACGAGGTCTATTCCCTAGGCAAAGGTACTAAATTGAACGATATAAATATAGGTATCGAAAAAGGTGCCTGCAAATGGAATTACATGACAGACCGTGATGAAAGGATTATCCAAAAACTACTAGAACAAAACAAAATAAGGATCTTCCCCAACGACGTCAAAATTATCAAGAAGGATACCTTGGAGAAAATAACAAACGACAAGTGGAAAAAAAAAATAATTAGAAACAAGATAATTTAGACAAAATGGAAAACGAGACAACCAAACTAAAAGTACTACACCTGAATACCGACGGATGGAGAACTAAAGCAATACAATACGGAAATATATATCGACAACAAGCAAAAACTACCACAAAGGCATGATTGCCTGAAAACAAAGAACTGGGACATAACTGCATCAATTAAAGGAATTTAGAACAACCTAACATAAATATGGAAGGAAAACATACATGAACAGTAATAATACCGAATTTGTAATCGAATTAGAAGTGCGTTACGAAAGGTACCCCAAGCAACAAAATTAAAATTTTGACATAGATAATAAAGAAGACAGAGAACAAAAACTTAGAAGCAACCAATAACAAACACAATCCTAAAAGCAATTAGAAGAGCATAAAAAAGAGAAACGTCAGAGGAAAAAGATCAGCCAGTATCCTGGCAAATTTAATTTTCGATACTCTCACACACACTAACACCTACACCCCCTTAATAAGTAATTAAAAAAAAACAACAAAAAAACTAAACTTTCATGCTATATTCTAACTATCTCCCGCCTCTTCTCTCACCTACTTCTTTTCATTCAGCCTGATTTTGACTCAACCATACTTCATCGGTAAAGGAGGAAAGAAAAGCTAAAGATGCTGCGAAGATGATCGAATAAGATCGAAAGCTCAACAATTTAGTTTGGCTTTTACCAAACGTATTCATTCAAAAGAGAGATGAATATAGGACAAGTTATCTACCATCTAAAAGATGGACTAAAAAAGACAGTTAGAAGAATAGAAATTAGCCAAAGGAAATTGATCAAGGCGAAATACCATGGTCTTCAAGAAAATTTGCATATATATATATATATATATATATATATATATATATATATATATATATATATATATATATATATATATATATATATATATATTGTGAGGGTATGGAACGTACATACTCACATGCCGCCAGACAATCGTGGGAACGAAAGAAATTTGTCGTTTGAGTTGACCTTCGTCTCCTCTCTCTCTCCCCCCACCCACCCTTTCCCCAACTGACGACAGGAAGTCTTACGAAAGAACGCCTATCTCACAAAGAAGCTTAAATCTTATTTGCTTTCTTTATGATACCATGGAGATTGTCCAGAAGGCGCTGCGATAAGCGAATTGTCGTGAATGGGATCTCTCTCGATTTCCCACAATCCGCGATATAAATAACATCGCCGTTTACCCCTCTACAGCAGTGTCCCAAATCTACTCGCGTAATCCTCACGTTGAACGAGAGTCGTTGCCGTAACGTATCGACTACGAACGCGCCGTCGAGTCAACTTGGTCGCTGTCTCAAAGTGTTCTTGGAAGTAAATCCCGCCCCGCAGAGTCTGTGACAAGAAGAGTACGTTCTGTTGCTCAACGTAACTTGAGTAAGAAAAGGAACATCCAAGTAGTTACTGGAGGTTACTATATATTAGTGTCACATCCAGTTAGGAGTAAACTAACCGGAACTGCAGCCAGCAGCCCCGAACCCGTCGTATTATCCCTCCTCTCCCCGAGAACTAGTGTTAACGCCACCCGAACCACCCCGTCTGGACCTGAGTAGTCGTCTCTCCAATCCATCAATTAATGGTAATCTGTAAACCCAGTGTCCCTCTATTCTTAAATTACCTAATTAATTGACCGTGATTGATACTCCCATTGAGTCATTATAAATCTAGACGCTTAACGTCAGTGTTTAATATTTAATCCTTAATTTTGCCTGTTAACTATTGCTAATTATTATATTTGTGTAAAGTAAAATTTATTTTGTGTAGGTGTGTTTATTTGTGGCTCCTCCTTTTTGACGTACCCTTGGCAAGACTTTAATTAAGAATCCCTTCGGCTAATTTATCCAACCTGTATTATGCACTCTTAGAATTCAACAATCACAAACCTCCCCCCAGTTACAAGTGGGACTTTTATCGTGAGAATCCTGGCTACGGCACAACACGCCTGTAACCAGCTTTCGCACGTTCAGTAGGAATTAAAGCCTACCTATATATATATATATATATATATATATATATATATATATATATATATGAATATATGATCATAGGATTGAGTCATAGGGTCAATACCACGGACTTAAACAAAAGTGGTGTGTCCAGATCAAGGACTAGAATAATTATTCGACCAGACTATGAACAATTCTACGACATAAATATATATATATATATATATATATATATATATATATATATATATATATATATATATATATATATATATATATTATATGTAGAGCCTGTCCTTGAATCCTGCATTTAATGTTGAGGAGAAATCCCAGAGTCCACCAGAAACAGATGCAACATCATTTAATTATCCACAACAGCATTTCGAAAACTACGTTTTCATCTTCAGGTTAAAATAAAAGATAACTGAAACTAATACAAAAGAGGAAAATACAACCAAACTGTGGTCAAAAAAGACACTAAATTGCTTTGAGAATTACTAAATAGAAAAAATGAATAAAATGTATATTAAGATAAAAACTTTAAACAGAATAAACAACTTTTTGTTAATTTCAAAGATGGGCTTTTTAAACGATAGTTTTAAAAGAAAACTTATTTATTTTAAAAAAAATCCCCAAATAGTTTTTATAAGCAAATTATCAATAGGAACTTTCTTTACCACTAAAGATCCTATCTCTTTGGGGGTTTCCCATTGATGTTGTATATTTATTTAGATGTCCCAGTTGTACTGGCGCCTCTTACATTGCCAGCACTGTTAGGTCTCTTGGAGCTAGGTTCTCTGCTCATATGGGGATTAGTTGGCGCACAAGCAAAATATTAAATAGAAAGGAAAAGTCATCTATTAGGGAACACACCATAAGCTGTAAAACTAACATTTCTATTGAGAATTTTAAAGTATTAGCCTTTAACAACAACAAACATTGCCTAAGAACCCTCGAATCTCTATATATAAAACACTACAAACCTACACTCAATGAAGATTTAAGTGCAATATCATTATTAATTAACTAATTTTAACTACAGTTTCTTAGTTGGTTTGCCTTTTAATAAACCAAGCGTCAATGTAACCTATATTTACTAGCCCCTTGTTAAACCTACCATTCACTCTCTAGGATGGATCCGCTTTAGTAAGTACCCAAATTTTCCGTATTTGTATTAAATTTTTTATTAACTCTTACAGTCTTTACTAAATTAAAAAAAAAGTTTAAATTTATTATCTTTAAATAATGCTAGGTCAATTTCTCTTATAGTTTGTAATTAATTTCTGCAATAATCCTTAAATTTATTAACTAATTTTTGAGTCAGTCTTAAAGCAAATTTAACTGTTGCCAAGTCATATTTAATTTAACTTGTAGTACTTTCTACTGATATTTTGTAATTGGTCACCGTTAAAATAATGTCTTGTTGGCCTTTTCAAGTTTTCTTCATACATATTAACTTTGTAAACTTATTCTAGCCTGAAGATGAAAACTTGTAGTTTTCGAAACGTAGTGAAAAATTAAAAGATGCTACATCCGTTTCTCGTGGCTCTGGGATTTATCCTCAATATTAAATGCAGGCTTCACGGCCGAGCTCCATATGGATATATATATTATATATATATATATATATATATATATATATATATATATATATATATATATATATATATATATATATATGTATATATATATATATATATATATATATATATATATATATATATATATATATATATATATATATATATATATATATATATATATATAATATGAAATACTAAGCAGGAATATCAAAGAAATTCCTAGCTCTTTCGTTCGTCTTTATTATCCCCAAACCTCTTGGTATTGTTTCATTATTCCTGCGGTTTATTCCTTCCTATATTTCAAATCGAGTGTAGTTTTGCGTGTTTCTCGGCCTGTTTTCATGCATACATGAATATCCCCGTGCGCGTACATGCAACTACTCGCGCCCATGAGCTTAAACCTACATCGAGTCGCAGCCTCCCGTGCACAAGGTCAGAATCCCAACTGAGACGCTGCCTTTGTCCCGTGCCCTTAAGAGGGGCAGAAGACGGAAACCCCCACAATGGGAGAGGAAGGAGCCCCTTCAGGGATTCCTTTGTCTCGGGGCGGAAATTACGCTCATGTTCGAGTTCCCCTCGAGTATTTAAGGCAAATTAAGGCGTTAAGTGACTGATTCAAAACATAACGAGAAAGGAAGCGACGCCGGACCCGGTAGTCTCTCGGCTATGCCGGGCACTTCGGGGTTTCTGAGCAGATGGGGGATGGGGGCTCTCAGGCCTGATGGACTTGCCTATGTGGTAATGGGTAAAGCTGGATGTGCTGGACTTTTCCGCGTGCTACCTGAATGTGTAGGACTTGCTTGAGTGGTACTCGGCTGTCTGTGCTGGATATTGCTGGGTGGTGCTCTGGACGAGGTGGAACTTCCTTGAGTTGTATTGGGTAACGCAGGTAGGTGCTGAACTCCCCTGAGTAGTTACTGAATGGTGCAGGACTTCCTAGGTTAGTACCAGACGGGGATAGAATTACATGGATAATACTGGACGGTGCCGGATCTCCCTTGGTTGTACGAAGGCGTCCTGAACTTCCATATGGGGTGATGGGCAGTCCTGGATAATACTGGAGTCCGTTAAATGGTTCTAGACGTTGCTGGACTCCCCTGAATGGTTCTAGGTGATTCGGAACTTGCTTAGGAGGTAGGGAGCGGAGCTGCGCTTCACTGGGTTCTTCTGGACTGGCCAGAATGGCACTGAAACCTGCTGGACTTCTTCATGAGTCCCATGACAAGTCATCCTGGACTCTGATGGACTTGAATTCTGAGCTATTGCTTCCAAATTCGCGTAAGATGTGGTAAAGGTGTGTGTGTGTGTAATTTGATTCCATTTTATCTGTATAATTTTAGACTTGAATGTGGCAACCCCTATAATTAAATAATATTGGTATGAACTAATTTGAGATTTGTTTTAATCTAATGTTTAAATCATCGACAAAATCCAATTATATTAAACAAATCCAAAATATGAAGCGAAAGAGCGAATTAAGAATTTCAATTCTTCTCCCATGGAGATCAACTCTTCCTTTCATCTTAGGATGTGCAATAAAGAGTAAGTGGTGTGATGGATTAGCAATGCAGAAACAGCGGTTTAAAAAGAAGTTTTGTGGAAGAAGAGTGGAATCATCAGTGATTTGATGTTTTGATGTGTAATAAATAGGAAGTGATGTGATCGATTACCAAGGAAGAAACAGCAGTTTAAAAAGATGCACCCTTTGTCCGCCAACATGACCAGTCAAAACTGGAGCATCAACAGACATCGAATGCTTGGTTGAATTTGTGTGGAAGAAGAATGGAATTACTAATGATTTAGACTCTATTGGGGGTTCTATTTAAACTGCTGTTCCTTCCTTGATAATCTATCAAATAATTTCCTCCGAAGAAATGGAAAATCCTGAGGGAGCTAACCAACAAAAAACTACAGCAAAGACCTTAAGATAAGGACTGACCAAAATGAAAAAAAGAAAAAAAAAACAATTTAGACTTAATTGGGGGCTCTATTTAAAAGGCTGCTCCTTCTTTGATAATCTATCAAATCATTTCCTCTGTAAAGACATCATAAAATCAAATCACTTCCTCTTTATACTCATAACATGGCCATGGGAGATGATCTCTCTGAGACAAACTTGAAATTTGATACTTAATTTCTTCATGAATTCGCAGTCTCATCGAACATTTTGGATTACCCTTTATATCCAGTTAAATAAAAAGTTCAACCACCTAAAATTAATAATTCCAAAAATAATGAACAAATAATACAACGATCAATAAAACATTAGCTCCATTTTAGTGCATATGTCTTCTTTCTAGCAAAAATGGCAAAAACATCCTTATCTGAGAGAAACTGTCTTTAGCCAGCCCTAAACTTCAGAGGAGTGCACCAAACTACATAAAAGATAATCAATAACACCAAAAAGGAAATCCCAACGGTGTATGCCTGTAAAAGTGAGTCATAATAAACCAAAACTGTTCTTAAGTTTCTAACCAAATGGAGTCCTGCTGTACCTAAAGTTTGTAAATATTCAAAGCCAGGCAGAGAGAGGGAGGTATATTTAATAGCTCTTAGGCGCCCGGAACCTGTTAAAATGAAACACCCTGAAATCCAAATTAAGCATATAACGTGAGTCAGAATATAACTAATGCTGCAGTAAACGATAATTTCAGAGTGTGTGGCACGTCAATATCATATATACAAGCCAATAAGCACAGCAATGGAGATATAAAACCGAGAAAAATGTTTCCGTAAGTTAAGCAATTTTTATTTTGTCTGCCGGGGTGTTTGCATAACAGGAAATAGTCAAGTAGTCATGATTTTAAGATTATTTCTTTTATTGTTTACATTCAGCTAGCCTCTGACCTGAATGAAAGGCAACGTGACCTTCGCGGTGCTTAATTGACATATAATGGCGCCATTTAACTTGTCCTATTCCCCGATTTGACATGAGTTGCAGGCTCAACCTTTTTGCCCAATTCCTCTCAAGGCTACTCAGTTTATGTCCTGTGTTTTTACACTTTTCCTAACTTCACCATATTTTAGAAAACTCTTTCAAATCAGTACAAAAATACTACTGGTTTTGCTTATTTTTATAATTTAAAAATAAACATTTCCTTTATGGCAAGCATAGACGCAAAAGTTAGATGGTGTCTATTTTGGGAATGTCTGCGAGCATGACTTTGTGTTTATAATATCAGTTTCTCGATTTCTTTTATCCCAATAATCAACAATTACTAATGATTTAGACTCTATTGGGGATTCTATTTAAACTGCTGCTCCTTCCTTGATAATCTATCAAATAATTTCCTCTGAAGAAATGGAAAATTCCTAGGGAGCTAACCAACAAAAAACTACAGAATTAAGACCAGCAAATACCTTAAGATCCACTCAAGGACTGACAAAATGGAAAAAGAAAAAAACGAGAAAAAATAAACAATGATAAAGATGGGGCAGATTACATAGTCTGATAAAAAGCAGAAACACTTAAAGGATATTAAGCATACCATTTACCCAAGCGTGCTATGTAGCATTCACGCCTTACGCAAAGGTTAATAAAAACATTCTGACTGAGATACGCTTGTTGGTTTTCGTTTTCTTTCAACAAGAGCGGTAGTCTCAATTTATTATCCAGTCTGCATTTCTTTATTTAGACGAAACGGCAGCCGAAGATCATAAATAAATACTGGGCGTATTCGTTTATGTACTTTTTTTCCTCCGTATGTCATTCTATTCTTTAGGGATAACAGTAAATAAAATAGGGAGGAGGGTGAATTACCGGAAGTTTTGACGTTAGTTTACCTTATCGCGGTATGTGTGTATAGATATTCCAATATTTAGGAATGTTGATGTTGTACATTCCTGTACGACATTATTTATTGCGGATTTGAAAAGTATACAAATGTTTCCTAGTTTGAGGAATGTTCTGAGGACCATTAATAAAATGCACACACACACACACACTCACCATATATCTCTCTCTCTAGATAGATAGATATAGAAATAGATACATAAAGGGTGTTCCATAAAGGGCACCCAATTTGAAAGATGAATAATTAAAACGAATTTTTATAAACGTGGTTATATTCTGCATATTTCTAATGAGTTATGTTTTGCATTTAGGTATGGAACAGAATGTCGGCCATATTTCCACCTGCACTGAGTTCATACATTCATGCGCTCCTCGAAGTTTCCGATATAATTTTCTCACATATGTGTGGCTCTATGTCTCCAATCACACGACTTATTTCAGCCTTGAGTTCAGGAATTGTGCGTTGTTTGTTGGCCTATGCCCGTGATTTCATATACCCTTATAAGAAAAAATCACAAGAGATAAGATCGCAGGACCGGTGGCCATTCCTGGTCACCATGCAAGGATATCACTCGTTGCGGAAATTTTTTCGTGGAGTAATGCAACCGTTTGGCGCGAAGTGTGGTAGGTTACTCCATCCTGGTGAAACCAGAGGTTCTCAATGTCCGTATCTTCCAATTTTGGCCATAACTGAGTGGATATTATGTCTCGGTAACGTTCTCCATTTATGGTAACTGCATTTCCCTCATCTTTTTCAAAGAAAAATGGTTCAAGCACTCCACTTGCCCCCAAAATCCCACCACACAGTCTCTTTCAGTGGATGCATTTCACGCTCTTGCATTATTCGAGGCTGCGAGTCTATCCACAACCCATTCAGCAAATTGCTTCCGCCTCCCGCAGTCAGGTGGCTGAAGATGTTGCGTAAGTCGAATTTTGTACGCATACACACGGAGGTCTTTATGTCTTTATGCAGAATTCGATGTAATGAAGTGGTTGGGATATCCAACCAGGATTGGCAAATCAAAAAACCCAGCCCTATAAAACCTGGGTTTAATTACCGGGTTTTTTTCCTGGGGGAAGGGATTTCCAAGAGAAATTTGAAAAGACCCGGGTTTGTTTTGTTTTTTTCAAAATTACACTTTTTTCAAGAAATGAACGCTATTTATCATTATTTTATTCAAAATGCATATTTATGTTTATAATTTAAACAAATATGTATCAAATTAAGGTTATTTTTCTGATACTGACTCATAATTCATCTCTCCTTCTACAGGTTATGACTATCATGGGTACCCACAATTCTCGATCAGTCATCTGTTCTTACTATAATATAATTATTAAACTGATTAATTATTAATATTATAAAAGGGAGATAGAGCTTGTACCTTTAGAATTGTGCTTTAGTATATATTGTATAGGCCTAAGAAGATGACTGTATTATGGTCGAAACGTCGCCACTAAAAAAAAAAAAAAAATGCCAGCAGCATTTTTCCTTGCCTTGGGATTTCAGTTAAAAATTTTATATACTCGTATATATATATATATATATATATATATATATATATATATATATATATATATATATATATATATATATATATATATATATATATATCTCAAAGTAGCGCGAGAGAATGATGAAAATGAATCCATTAAACCACATTGAAAGAGAAAACGGAATAATTTTTCCTTGCAGTAATATTTATATTATCTTTTTTCGTTAAAAGTATGCCGTTAGTACACTACGCTACGCAGAGATTTTTTTCGAAAAAAGGTAATCAAAATATTACTGCAAGGAAAAATTATTTTCCTTTTTCTCTTTCAATGTGGTATATATATATATATATATATATATATATATATATATATATATATATATATATATATATATATATATATATATATATATATATATATATATATATGTGTGTGTGTGTGTGTGTGTGTGTGTAAAACAATCTTCAGCTTTAAGGGTAATCCCCTTTCCCAGATCCTATGTAATCTTTTAATGGAAAACTTTGAGAAACACCTCCTACCCCCTTATCTTACCTAATCCCATAACGTGGTTGCGCTAAGTGGATGATGTATGCGCCACATGGCCTATTAATGATAACGCATTTGATTCTTGCTTTGAACAATTAAACATCACCCCACCATTACATTTAAAGTTCAATTGGAAAAAAAACAGCTCATTGCCATTTCTTGATGTTAAAATATCTAAAGTAAACAACAAATTATATTGTTCTATTTACCGGAAACAAAACAACTTTAATGCCTGCATTCACTATTTCTCTTGCCACGACGAATCTGTTAAAGGTCCATAGTTACTTCCCTGTTCCTGAGAGCATATCGCATATGTGATCCTTGTTTCCTGCAGGATGAACTCAGCAGGATCATCCGAACATTCGTTGAGCTGCAATATCCCCTTTCGTTCATAGGAAAATGTCATTATAAAATCAGAACCAACTTTTACTCACCAGCTAATCCCAAGGAAAAAGTATGTGATAACAATTATATTACATTCCCATATTCGCCCCAATTAATTAATTTTAAAAAGCTGGCACGGGCCAACAACATCAATGTTGCCTTTCAATACGGAAAAATACCTGAAATATTCTGTCTAAAATAGATCCACCGCTAAAGAACAGAGGGTTTATTATATTCTTTGCAAAATTTGCAATCAAGTATACATTGGCAAAAGCAGCAGATTCTGCAAGAGAATGAAGGAAAACAAATGCGACATGCGCCGTGGAAGCCTCTTCTAGTTTGTTTCTCCACATGTCGAATGAAAACCATTAAATTGACATTAATAATGCAAAAATAATTTATAATTCCGACAACTATATACATAGGCGTCTAATAGAATCAGCTCTTATAAAGGAAATTCCAAACAATAATACTTCCGATGGGCAATTCAACAATAATGCCTTGATAAGCAGGGGATTTGTCCTTCCGCTAATCAAAAATGCCGCTGCTCCTCCATACCGCCCCCCTCCCTAATTACATTCCGAATTGTAAATTTGTGTGCCACTAAGTTAAGCATCTCTGTATTCATTAGTTTGCCAGCGATTGAAGATGACGGATGTCTCCGTCGAAGCCTAGTTTCGCAAATAAATCGATCGTCATAACACAATTCTTTTCCTTTAAATAGCTTCTACATCGGTCACGTGACTAAGCGTCTGAGAACCTGATTAACAAACCGAAACTAATTTTTATTGTGAATCGAATTCTAAAGGAAGGAATAAGGGAATGATTTTAAAAGATTAATTCATTTTTTTAATAAATTATGTAATATATCTCTTTTTAAAAGATTAAAACACTATATTTTGTTAAATTTGTGTTTTTGGATTATTATTTCCTTTACATATGTGATTGCACCATGTTAAGCACCATGTGATGGCATCGTCTTAATGATATAATTACTACATCAAGTTTATGGCTGTTTGGTGGTGGTATTAGGTAGGTGAGGTTGGTAGCGTTAGGTTGCGGTAGCATTGATTAATAGCTTGGGGAGAAACGAGTCACAAAGGGAGCCAGATGATTTTTTAGAGCGCGAGAGTAAGGCAGACAACTCGGAAGCAGTCACGGCAGGAAATACGTTGAGCGGCCGGGGGGAAAGGGGGACAGGGAGAATGTGAAAGGCCTGGTCAGGCAGTCGTGGGAGGGAGGTAAGAAGGTTGATGACCTTATGAGCGAAAAATTTTGAGAGGATCGTGGGGTTGATGGGGGTGGTAACTTGGTATGAAGAGGTAAGAGAAGAGAGAAGGCGGAAAACGGCGCGGGGGTCATTCTTATTGTCGGCTAGTAATTTGAGCGAATGGGCTTCACGAGCAGATTTCAGTTTAGCCAAGTAGAGAGATGTCGCAAGACGGTAAGTGAGCGAAAGAGCAGTTGTATCTTGCCCACGGGAGTGAGCTTTACGAAGAGCTCTTTCATGGGCACGTAAAGACTGTCTCGAGCGTAGGAGTTCCAGCGAATACCATGGGGCGCGGTGACGGCGAGAGGACGAAGGAGTAATAATGGGGGAGTGGGCATTAAGGCAAGTTAGGAGGGATTGCTCCAAGGATTAGAGGATTTGGTCAGGGATGGCGAGATCGTCGGGAGGGGGTAAATTAGAGGCAACATCATTAAGGAGAGATGGGATGTCATGGAGGCTAGCCATCGATAAAGTTTTGGTATGAGAGGAGGCCGAGAGTGCAAAGAAGTGGGGGTTGAGTCGTTGAAGTTAATAAGGTAATGGTCAGAAATAGCAATAGACAGGATAGAAGTGGTCAAGTTGGAAATTTGACAGTCGGAAATTACAAAGTCTAAAATGTTACCATGGCAGTGTGTTGGGGAATAAACATGTTGAGCAAGGGAGAAGAGGCCAAGTATCTCAAGGAAGGCAAGTAGATTAAGGTTAGTGACTGGGAGGTTGAAGTCCCTTATGATGAAAAGATGACTCGATGAGGAGAGACTAGCGAGAAGGTTACTAAATTCGTCAAGAAAAAGATCAAGGTAGGAGCTGGGGGGGAGGGGGGTAGAGCACAATAGTTGTTACAGAGGGAACAGAATTAGAGACAGAGATAAGGGTCTCAAAAGAAAGAATAGGGGGGGGATGGATATGTATTCAGAGAGAGAGAGAGGCACTATTAAGGAGAGCAACCCCTCCGCCACGTTTGTTCTTGGGGTTATGGGAGTAGACGTAGCCATCAGGGGTCGCTAGCGACAAGCCGACTAAAGTGGAGTTCATTCATTCACGATCTCCTGACTAATTCGCGTATCTTCCTCCTTGGTCGCAATGAAACTTGGCTTGATCAGAGTGATGGCTGCTTGTCGCTAGCGACCCCTGATGCCTACGTCTACTCCCATAACCCCTGAAACAAACGTGGCGGAAGGGTTGCTCTCATTCATAGTGCCTCTCTCTCTCTCTCTCTCTCTCTCTCTCTCTCTCTCTCTCTCTCTCTCTCTATCTATCTATCTATCTCTCTCTCTCTTTCTCTGAATACCCGTCCATCCCCCCTCTTCTTTCTTTTGAGGCCGTTATTTCTGTCTCTAATTCTGTTCCCTCTCTAACAACTATTGTGCTCTACAGTCCCCCCCAGCTCCTCCCTTGATCTTTTTAAACTCTCCCTCGGCTTGAGGTTAGGTAGGCTGGTTATGAGGATCGATAAGGATTATCCATAGAAAAGAAAATCCCAAATGGCGGAATTTGGGACTCTTTATTTTAGGGCGTAGAACTCGAGGTGCTTCGGCGTTGGATTGAATTCCAAGACGGGCGTGTCGTGAATTCGGGCGAACTTCTTCCTTGTTTTGGGTTGGTATCTTGAAGTAGACCAAAGGTTAAGGAAAGTTCCAAAGTTTGGCTTTATTTCACTGAAATAAACAATTAAAGAACATAAATATACAAAGAAAATAATACATATAATGAACATACTCTCACATAAGCACACACAAATATAGGGACATGTACATTCACAAACAAAGAATTAATATAACCGGCCTAATGTTGGTTTCACAAACCTAGTAGTCCAGTTAGTAGAGGAACTGCAAGATCCTCATCTTCATACATTTTCATACATTATATATTTACTTTTATTTTATATTCAAATCTAAATTAATTATAACTTAATCAATTATAATATGTAGCTGTGTGCGACTTCGACTACGACTGTGACTGTAATTGTGAAAATGCTAGTGACTCTGATTGACTGAATTACTGTAAGACTGCCCTCCCTCGGTCTAACCAAGATGGTATATACGGTGGCGCTCACCGTGGGCGTGGCTTATCATTGGCCAACGATTTTGTTTGGCGGAGCCTCCTCCACTCCATGTTAATTTGTGTGTCCATGGAGATAGAGATTCATTTTATCTCAGATCCCAAAAGATGCGACTTTGCGTTTCACCGTTTCCCGCTAGTAAATAATGGCCGCTACTATCGTGTTTTCGGCTCTGCACCTGCTATCAAGTTTGTTTGAACTGCTGACCTTGTAGCCTGACTGTGACAATAGCTTAATTTCGTTTTACTGTGTATGTGTGTGTACATGTGCACAGGTTTGCTAACTTATGAACGTCTCGAATTCATTCTTCTCGCCTTGGCCTTTTCAAGCAAAATATATATTATTCTTTACATGGACTATTGGTATAGATTCTTTGTTACAAAAGCTATACATTAATATTTTATAGAGATGTTACATATTATTTACACAAAGAATTATTATTATTTATGAAAACTGCTCTACATATTTTAGATTATTTGCATGTGCATAGTTGTGAGTTTGCCTGTTACAAGCCTTCATAGGATTCCCATGGAGCTAATGTGTGAGGCCTCATTGTCAAACCTATTCCACCTTGCACAGTGGCACTACAAGTCAAAGGTATGTGATTGCACCATGTTATTGCTATAGTAATTACATTATGGAGTGCTCATATTGCAAGATAGAATTAAACAATCAAAGATACCTAAAAAATGAGCACTTTGGAGTTTCATAAAGTCTTTTATATTGGGGCAGCTTTAACCAAAATAACATTCAAGGTAAAGGGAATACATATAATAAGTGTTGTTAAGTGAGCACTGTTCCCAAATTGTAAATACTTCTCTTTTTCATTATAATCTAAATTAAACAGCTTAGTTATATTTCTCCAAATTATTAAATTCTCTCAATCACTTGTTTATTTCTACCACTAACTAAATATTTTTTTATTTCCATTACCCATATATGAAGAAACTTTAAATGAATTTATAAAAAGAAACGTAAAAGTTGAATATAGTAATTGTGAGCTAATAAATATAAAAATAGTGTAAAAGTCTACAGGAAATAATTACAATCTTATATTTGTAATATATTTATTATAAATCGAGTTTAATTGACGAAAAAGAGGGATATGTTTTGTGGCGCTAAAATAGGAGAAACGCTGACATTTGGCAACAATACAAGGCCTAAGAAGCAAGTCATTCTTTCGTCTTGATATAGAGAAGTATTGTATTAATTCCTTGTTTATTATTATATAGCAATTGTAAGACTTGATATATGTGTAAGAATTGATAAAATATGTTATTGTAAGTTGAGAGAACAGATTTAATGTTATGAGAACTGATTAAATATATAAATTTATTATAAGTGATTCTTAAAAGCTCGCATTCGTGTATGCGGGCCGTTGACGTAAAAAGGAAGATGGACTGCGTTTAACGATGAATTCTTTTATCAAGAAAAGAAATTTTAAGATGATTCCAAGCTCCCTCCGAATAGAGAATATTGAATCCAGCTCCAAGATTCCTTTTACCTTTTGAGGAAATTCCCGATTACCAATTTACCCAGCCTACCATGCAAGAAGAAAGCTTTCCACTTTTCGAGTCATAACCTTGTGAACACAAGGCATTTACCGAGGAAGCGACCAAGCAGTCGAATTAAGAAACCAATTTGGCTGCCCTAAGAGTGGTACCAAAGTTCGGTGACAATCACCCCTTATAATTGCACCACTATTGAAGAGGGTTACCTCAGTTACCTTCTGACTACCACCTATAACATTACGATATTGGTATGTGATTGCAACATGATTAGGATACAGTTATTATATCATGTTATAGTTATGTGACTGCATCATGTTCAGGATATAGGTATTACATTACGTTATAGGTATGTGATAGCATCGCGTTAAGGATAAATTTATTACATTACGTTATTAAGTATGGTGTGATTCCATCATATTTTTTTAAAGTCTTATAAAAGTTATCCATAAAAAATCAGTCTAGCAAATATTTTAACGATAACTAAGTTAAGACTTTTCAAACTTTTGGATTTAAATTGTTTTTCTGCTATTAATAACTGTTATATTTTTCACACATGTAATTTTAGAGCCCTTAAAACGATGTTTCTTTATTTATATTCCTCTGTCCTTTTATTTTTAGTCGCGTACGATTCCTATATCTCACTTACTATGTCGGTCGGTCACTGTTTTGCTTTTTTTTTAGGGGAGGGGGTGGAGGGGTAATAACATTGTAGATTTTCGGCCGACTCTAACGAAATTTATAACCCTTATTTTGTTTTACATTGATTTTGATTGTATAGGTTTATTGTGCAATAGCGTACATTTATACATAATCATAATACAAATAATAATAAAATAAAAACAAACAAAAAAACAAAAAGACAAATACAGTAATAATATGATACAATAGTATAAATACATGTATAAATGCACACATTGCACAAAACGGGCAGCCCGTCAGTGTTTGGCGTGCAGTAAGACGTGGTGGAGCGTCCCACGCGTTTCTTATCTGCTGCAAGTGGGTGGCGTCGGTCTTCATCACCTGTCGCCCGGCTGGGCGCGAGCGGCGATCAGCGCGGAGGGGGTGTTGTTCTCAGCACCTCCAGCAGCTCGTTAGTTGGGGTGTAGAGGACCACCTGGGCGGCTCTTGCCTCTCGCGCCCTGAGTAGGGCGCCTCTTACAGGGGGAGGGGCTGGCGCTCGCTCTGGCCTGAGGCGGGCGGTGGCTGGGCAGGAGAGGAGGTAGTGCACCAGTGGGCGCCGGGAGCGGCCGCCGCAGTGTTCACACCTCCCTGCCACAAAGTCGGCGTGTAGCTCTTCCCGCGTGGAGTAGCCCAGCCTCACACGCTGTAGCAGCACGCCGTTCGCTCTGGGCTGCTGGAAGGATGGGTTCAGTGGGCGATAGGCTGTGGCTGCAGCATACCACGCCGCTTGCCTCTTGATTGCTTCCCATTCTTGGTGCTGCTGGTGGGCGTTGTGGGCGGCCCTGCGTTTAACCTGCACCTTGAGCTGCTGCAGGCTGGGGCGCACGGTCCAGGTGATGATGGGGCCGTGGGCGGCTCGCTTGGCAGCCTCGTCGGCAGCATCGTTGCCGCGCACGCCAACGTGGCTGGGAATCCAGTGGAGCCGGACACGCCTGCCCTGAGCTGCCAGGTCCTGCAGGGTGCACAGGATGGTGGTGGTGAGGTGAATGTTGTCCCGGGTGTGGGCGTGGGCGTGCTGCAGCGCCTGTAGTCCCGACCGAGAGTCAGTGTGTATCACCACAGTGGCCTCCCGGCGGAGCAGAGCGTGCTGGAGGGCGTGCAGGATTGCTACCAGCTCCGTCTGGAGGGTGGAGCAGTGGTCTGATGTCCTCCACGCTTGCGTCAAGCCGCTCGTGACGAAGGCGGCGCCGGACCTCCCGCTTTCGGGGTCGACGGAGCCGTCGGTGAAGTACACTGCGCTGCCTGGCTCCGTGACCTCAGACATGGCCATGAGGGCGTGCTGGCGCAGCTCCTCGGTGAGGCAGTTCGCTTTGCTGTCGGGCAACTGTGTGGCGGTGAAGTGTGCGGCGGGGGGGTCCCATGGTGGTGGTGGAACGTAGGCGGGGTTGGGGGTATCGGGGTCGCGCCACAGCCAGTTCCCTGCCCGGTTGAGGGAGCTGGTTGCTAGGCTGACGTTTACGAGCCACCTGTTGTTACGCAGGCACTCGATGCCCTGCACCACGGCCATTCTGAGTCTCCTCTGCGCAACACCTTCCACGTCGCGCTGGAGCACTCTGGCCACCCGACAGGCCACCATGCAATCCACCCTGGCTGTGAGGGGCACCAGGTTGGCCTCACTCTGCATGACACAGGCACTGCACCACCTGGGTGCCCCTAACATGGTCCTCATGGCGGTGTTTTGTATTACCTCCAGGTGCTGTTGCTGCTGCCGGGGCAGCGCTACAAGGACCGGTGCACTGTAGTCCACTAGGGAGCGCACTGCCTGGAGGTAGTAGAGGCGGAGGACGGGGAAGGTTGCACCAGCGCTCGGCCGCGTCATGGCCCTCATCACATTCAGCCGGGCCTGCGTCCGCTGCCTCAGGTGCGTGACATGCTGCGTGAAGGACAGCCGTCTGTCCACCCACACTCCGAGGTACTGGTAGGAGTCGGTCCAGGCCAGGCCGACTCCTTGGACGCGAAGCTGCTGGCCAGCAGGTGTGCAAGTCTTGATGGCCATGGCCTGGGACTTCTCTGCCGAGATCTTGAGCCCCAGCTCTTCGCACTTGGCAGTGATGAGGTGCAGCGCTTCTTGGGCCCGCGCGAGCTTGTCGCCGCGCCCGGTGACGACGAGTGCCAGGTCGTCGGCGTAACTGAGGAGGATGGTTCCTTCCCGATAGGGGAGGGCGACCAGTTGTTCCATCAGCACGTTGAAAAGGAACGGGCTGAGGATGCCGCCCTGGGGTGTCCCGTTCTCGAAAGTAAGGTAGGAAGACTTGTGGCCCTGGAACTTCACGCGGGCTCGGCGCTGGTGAAGGTAGTCCTGGAGCCAGCCCAGCAGTCTCCCTCGGATGCCCTTCCTCACAAGGGCGGCCAGTATGGCGCGGGGGCTAGCCAGCTCGAAAGCCTTCTCGAGGTCAAGGAAGACTACGATGGTGGGCTGGTTGTTGGCGTGAGCCAGGAGGGTGATGAGGCAGTCCGCAGTGCTCACCCCCCTGGTGTAGCCGAACACGTGGTGATGAAGGCTTCCCACGCTCCACTGTAGGCGAGTCAGCACCATCTTCTCCGCCGTTTTTCCGGTGCAGCTCAGGAGGGAGATTGGCCTGAAGGTGGTGTGATCCTTCGGCTTGGGGATGGGCTGGATGTCTGCGTCCTTCCAGGAGGGCGGCAGACGGCCTGCCAACCACGACGCGTTCAGAAGGGCTAGCAGCGCGGCGTCCCCGGCGGGCCCAGCGTGCGCCAGCATAGAGTACCGCACTCCGTCGGCTCCCGCCGCTGTGTCACGTCGACGTTTCGCCCTGGCCAGCTCCTCGAGCGTGAAAGGCTGGTCCGTCGCGTGCGGCTGGCCCCGCGCCTCCCTGACCTCTTCGTCGCGCTGTGGGCGTAGCTGCTGCTGGAGGTAGCTGGTGTGGGGAGGAAGCTACTCGCTAGAACCCCTCGCTGTAAAGCAGTTCGCCAGCCGATCTGCCTCTTGCTGTGGGCGTGGGTGGGCAGCTGGGCGGGTCGGGGCGGCGCCTGAGGCCTTCCTGAAACTCCCCCACAGCTGGCCGAGGGAGGTGTGTTGGCTGAAAGAGGCGCACCACTCCAGCCACTTTGCCTCCCTGGCGCTAAGGGACACCTGTCTCGCGCGGGCTACCACGTCCTGCAGGAGCTGCAGGTTGATGGCCGTTGGGTGCTTCTCGTACAACCTCCTGTGGACGTTGACGCGGTGATTGTGCTCCCGGACTTCCTCGTTATAAAACCACCAGTCCGGGCGCCGGCGGCGATTTGAGGCTATCCTGGGCATGGCCGCGTAAGCTGCACTCTCTATGGCCGCCGTAAGGTCCCTCTCCTGCAGGTGCAGGTCCACCGGAGGCACATACGTGGACCACCATTCGGCCAGGGAGGCTTGGAACTTTGCCCAATCCGCCCTCCTGACGTTCCACTGGGGCGGCGGGAGAGGAGGAGCTGGTGGGGCCACAGTGAGGGTGGTGAGGGTCCCGTAATGGTCGCTGGTAAGGATAGGGTGGACCTGCCAGGTGGCACCGGGCTGTAGGTCGCCCGATACCAGCGTGAGGTCGAGCCGCCCCCCATGGACGTGCGTGGCCTCCCCTGTGTTCAGTAGTCGAACGGCAGGAACTTCTTCGAGCAGGTCGGCCAGGTGGCGCCCGGTCACGTTAGTGGGTGACACAGACTGCAGCACGGGGTGGTGGGCGTTGAAGTCGCCCGCCACAAGGAGGCTGGAGTGGGATGCGAGGGAGAGCAGCTCCCCAACATCCAGCGGGTACCGCTGGCTCCTGTATATATTGTATACAGTCAGAGTGAGCGGCCCCAGCTGTAGCTCCAGTGCCAGGACCTCCACGCCGTCACCACAGTACACGGGTGCGGCGATCCTCTTGTGCGGGATGGTGTTTCGTATGAGGGCTGCACAGCCACGCCCATTTCCGTCACCAGCCGGTAGCGAGTGGAGGGTGTAGCCTGCGACTCGCCATTCAAAGCTGGCGGGCGTGAGAGTCTCCTGTAGGAGAACCAGGTCCAGGTCTTCTTGGAAGACGGCTTGCAGCAGCTCATGTTTCTTGGGGCGGAGCCCCTGAACATTCCACTGCAGCACCCTCAGCGTGGGCGCCGGTGCGTGGGCTGGGCTGTCAATCCGTGCCTCCATCTTGGTTGTGGGCGTGCGGTGGGTGCAGAGGGTGTTGGGTGGGACCTCTCGGCGTGGTAGATGATGGTGGGGGCTGGAGGGCACCCTCTGTGACGGCGGTTAACACCTCTTCGCGGAGGAGTGCGTCGAGGTCCTGCTCGGTGGGGGCTGCGGTGCCCTGCCGGCGATCGAGCAGCTTCTTCACCAGCTGTACGACACACGCGAGGATGACGTCCACGATGGCTCTGCCCTCCTCATTGAGTCCCTCGCAATAACCTGGGGGTCCACGTTGAGACCCTGTCGCTGGTTGGGCATTGGGTAGCACCGTGGACTGCTCCTCGTCTGGGCGGGCGCGGTGGGCCCGACGCCTGTGTCCCTTCCTCCTCTGTGGCTTGGGGACAGAGGGGGTGGGTTGCTGGGTGGAGGTGTGAGCGGAGTTGCTGGCTGTGCAGCTACTAGTACCCTCTCTCACTCCCTGCCTGTCCTCTTCCCCTGTCTCGACCTGACTTGTGCCAGGCTGTTGAGGGGTAAGGGGTGGGTGGGAAGCCCACGCCGGCCTGTTTGGTGGTGGCGCTGGAACAAGGCGTCGGTTGCCTTGTTGCTGGGAAGGCCCACGTGGTTGCCCCTGCCTTTGCCGCTCCCCCTCCTGTGTACCCCCCAGTCGTGTGCCGGGCAGGCCGAGAGTCGCGGGTTGATGGCTAACCCACGCCGACCCGATTGGGGGTGGCGCGGCAATGAACCGACGCTCTCTTCTTTGGGTTGGGTGGGCACGTGGTTCCATCTGCTGCTGCTGCCGCCGCCGGTGACCCCGTGGCATCCTTTTCTGTCGCTCGGGGCACTTCGTGTTCCAAGCGTGGTGCCCCTTGGTGCAGTTGGGGCACCGTGCCGTGGTGGACTCGCTGGCCTTGAGGCGACCGATACACTCCTCCGTCGGGTGCGCTTGGCTGCACACGCCGCACTTGACGGAGTTTTGGCACATGGCCTGGAGATGCCCGAAGCGCTGGCACTTGTAGCATCGAACAGGCTCACCTTGGTAGGGGCGCAGGGCGTAGCGGCCCCAGCTGCCCAGGTCCAGCTTGGGTGGTGGCGGCCCCTCGTACACTACAAGGATCTGCCTGGTTGGTACCTTGTCTCTGTGTGCGAGGAGCCGTGTTGCCGAGAGCACGTGGGGGTGAGCCTCGACGGCCTGGAGTGGCAGAGTGGTCGGATACCGTTGAAGTACCAACTTGTGCCTCTTCACTCTGGGGTCGAGCAGGATCACTCGATCCTCCTCCTCGGCAAGGCGGCGCAGCATGGCCTCCGACCCATCGTCCTTCGGGGTGAGGACGTATTCGCCGTTGAGAGTAGGGCGAATAACTATCCGCAGGCCAGGGTGTGTTCTCTCCAGCTCCGTCACAGCCTGGTAGGCACTGATAGTGTTGCTCTGGTGCACGAGTTTAAACTTGTGCCGAGGTCCTCGTCGGGAATGAGACACTGTTACCCAGCCTGCCTCATTCTCCTGCTGGGCCTCCTCGGTCTGGGGGCTCTCGTCGATGACGAGGCGACCGCTATCATCGCTGGGGGCCTCCTCTGCCTGTGAGAACTCCGGCTCCAGTGTTCGGGCGGTCCTCTTGGGCGTGGAGGTCTCGTTCGGCGAGGGTGGACTTAACCCATTCCGCGTCCGCTTGGCAGACATCGGCGTGGTGGATATGGACGCCGACCCTTGCATCGTGGCGTCACTCTTGTTCGCCCATCAGCGCCACGGGTGCAAAGGGGAGAAGAGAAATGCTCTCTACAAGCAGGACAGGAACAGGAGGAATCTCCAATCAACCCGTCCACGCTTGCTTCTGTCTCTTTTGAGAGCCACGGAAACAGGAGGAATCTCCAATCAGACCGTAGCTGCTCTTATGAGACAAACGAGGCAACCTTCTTCTTCTACTCTCACGGTTAATAGTTACCAAATGGTAACATTCTTGGGCGATTAACTCTGGTGAAGTGGTGATGACTCTTCGATGCTTGTCCGTCTGCATCCCCGTTTACATCCCCTTTCGAGCGATACAATTATCAAAGTCCTCCCAAGGTTAACTGGGGAATTATTTTTCAATAACATCATAACTATTCGGCCAATTCTAACGAAATTTAAAACCCCTATGTTGTTTTACATTTGATTTCGAATGATGTAATTGCCAATGTCGTCCCAAAGTTAGCCCGGGAATTATTTGTTTTGGCAATAACATCCTAACTATTCGGTAGATTCTAACAAAATTTGAAACCCTTATGTTGTTTTACATTTTCTTTCCAATGATAAAATTTCCAAGGTCCTCCCAAGGTTAGTCCAGGATTTATTTAAAGTTTTGAAGGTCGTAAGGTCATAAATCAGAATAAGTGAGAGCACGCGACTTTGCTCAGCAGACCTTGTTTAAGGTTATCACGATTTACAGGATATGGACACGAATATTAAATGCACCATATTCATTTATTTTAGATTATTTTCTAAAATATGAAGTTAGATGACATCCGAAGCTTTTGGGCCCTCTCGACCCAAATGCTTAACCGAGGACCTGCGGCTGAAAATACATTATTAAACCTAACTTCACTACTCCTCCCCTATATCTCTACTTACAACCTTTTGTGCGATACGTCCTCGTTGCTATTGCGCTTAAATTCAAGGAAATAAAACCTAACAAAACCGTCTGCAAATTGGCCATTCCCTGCAGACCCTCGGTACGCTTGTCCTGTGGAGGCATGATTTCAGTCTTCCACTTACTTTTTGACTGTCCCGCCTTCGTGGACCTTTGTTCTTCATGCTTTCATAACGTTCTTTTATTGTTTTTTTTCTGTTTAGTGTGCGCGAACCCAAGGGGTCATAGGCACATAAAGCATCTGGGTTCGTTGTTAACAGATGATTATTTCTTCCTTCTTCCTCACTTTTTTATATCTTATTTCACTCTTTTCTACTTACCTCGGCACTTGGATAGGTTTTACCATTTTTTATGCTTTGTCACTGTAGTATATGATTCTTCTTTGTTTTTGTCTTTAATACATCTTTTAGGGTTTTTTTTTCTTTAACATTGCGTAGCTATAACGTCATTTTTTAATGTTCCTGTCACTTTTTAGTATTTCCCTTTTTTCTAGCTTGACCTATTTTAAAGCGGTATTTTTTTTCGTTCATACATTATACTGCACTTTTTAAAATCCTCTCGATTAGGCACCTACTTGATTTTCTTCCACCTCAAACTGAACTGCAAGGAGACAAGTCCTTGAAGCCGGATACGTTCTCTTATCAGTTCCTTAGCCATCCTCACCGACACCTTTTTATCTTCTAACATTGTGGTGGAAACGAGGCCTCAGCGCTTCTTTTCCTCCCGTCTTCGTCCAGGGGTTCATCGTACACGGCAAGACTCAACGCTCGCCGGGATGCATTCAAAACTTAGACCAACGCCCTTCCATCGAATTCGTCCTCTACAAAGATTCATGGAGCGCGATTTCTACATTGTCCCATTACTCCTACCCCAATCTTTTGACACGCGAGCTTCAATTACTCTTGAATAAGGTTTCGAACTCAGCTAAAGACTTTATCACCTTCTGTTGGGTGCCATCTCACGTTGTATTGCCTGATGAGGTAACTGACCAAGCTGCTTGGTCCAGTTCCCTTTCATCTCCATGATTTTTGTATGTATATGAGACACTTGATGTACAATGATGAGCTTTATGTCAGACATGTTCTCTTACTGACCTACATCGCCCTAAATGGTATCTCGGTTACTGTCATCTTTCTACCGCTCTCACCATAAAAAGATGATGCTGGCCAGCCTTCGTCTGGGTCATACTAGGTTAACCCACGGATACCTTATGTGCCGGAATCTCCCTACCATCTACTGTACCAGACTCACCATATGCCACGTTCTCGCTGAGTGCTCTGTGTACTCCACCCTCCATCGCCATTTCTCTTTCTAGCTTGGCCCAAACGACTAGCGTTTAATCTTGGCCTAAGGCCAATGGTTCTTTATGAATGTTTTCGGCTTTCTCTCTTTCCCTCTGATTGTTCTCCTACAGTTCTCAAACCCCACCTGCCATTTTTCCATCCCAAGATAATAATAAATGCGTCCTGAATATGACGTACATGCGTCATTCGACGATCATCCCTCCCTCCCACGAAATAAAAATTACAGAAACAAAAATACTCATGGCTACACCTAAACATGTTAGGACAAAACCCCTCTTCCGCCCATGTAACGGACTCATAAACAGACCCCCTCCACCCAGGGACAAGACTACATCCTATTCACAATTCTCCCTAACTTCATTCCCTCCAAACAGAGATATCAAACCCAAATTATTGCACATCACGGGCACAAACTCTCAAATTACTCAATACTTCGGGCACGCCAACCAGGCATATCACCCCTCCAAACGCGAAGAACACATACTCAGATACATTTTATATATGTTCAGGTTTGACTACTACTCTCAAAGCTCGAGCCCCTCGTACAAATACATGTTGCGTCAGTAATGTTGCGGTTTAACGCGATGCCGGCTCTTCTGGGGGACGTGGTATGGCCTCGATATTAACCAGGGGGACAAAAGAGTAAAGTTACCCTGAATCTGCGCAGAGGTAAAAAAAAAAGTGGCTTTATCATCACTAACTCTATAATTTAAGAAGTGGATTTTTTTTTAGTATTTGAATAATAATTTCATCTAGGTTTGGTTATGAGTTATGTTTTTTTATGAAAGTTATTTCTAATAATTATTTTATAATATCAAAAAACAAAATGGTGAAGTTTAGAAATAAATATAAGTATCGAAATTTTTTTAATTTCTTAAAACCCAAAGAATTACAAAGGTTGAAGTTCAGAAAATTTATTTTTACTTATCTCCTTCTATAACTCGTGATATTTTGAAAGGGGGCAAATTTAGTTTAGAGTTCCTTTTTTAAATTATTATAATTGGCGAAGTTCAGAAAATTTATAAAATTTAACCATGGCTGCTTTTAATAGATTTTAAATTTTTATCTTACTAGCGAAGCGCAAGCTCCCCCCGTAGGGGGAGTGGCGAAGCCATTGCCTGATATATTTATAAATGAAGGGGATGGGGGGTCCAGTCTATGCTCATACTTTATCACAGATTTGTTTTTTAGCGGGAATTTTTCCTTACAAATCTAATTGACACGAGACTAATTCATCCTATGCTGAGTTCATGAAAATATAATTAGGTAATGTTCAAATGCAAGTAACTAGGCATTAGGAACTTTAATTCTGAGTACGATTACTCTCCATTCAAGTCTGTTGAGAGATTTAACCTTCTGCACGGGTTAGTGTGAACAGCATTAATGAGGACAGCAGCGATAGGAGCAATGCGGTCATGAACAATTAGGGGTAACACAAAGGCTCATGTGCCATTGGGGAAAACAGGGGACAAAAATTAAGAGATTCGTGAAAAATTGATGCTCACCATCGAGTGAACTTATCCAAGCGAACTTTTAGAAAATGGCGTCAAAAATAAAAACGATAAGATTAATTGAATCTTTTATTTAAAAAATAAAGCGAAATGAACGAGGGCATCTCAACCAGAAAGTACTTGAAGAGGTTGGTTAAAAGGACAATGCGCGCAACTTTCCCACACCTGACTGGGTTGTGAAGAAACAAAAAATGAGTGGAAATTGGGGTGGTAAAATACCCAAGGACCAGAAGTATGGGCACATCTTCAATGCCCCCTGAGTAGCCATCGTTAATTTCCCTCCTGCCTCATCCAACCAAGGGAGGCCCATAAAGTGGGGGGCTCACTTTCCATAGGGGAACCAAGAACCGATTGCAGGAAGCATCGCTTAAATTAAATCTTTTGGGTGGAAGAACGAAACCGAGGGTAAAAACAAGGTCATTTTGACTCAATGCCGGGCGGGGGAACGGGGGGGGGATTAAATAGTGAAAAAGGTTAATGGCAATAAAGACTAAGATAAAACGTTGTAAAATAGGAAACTTTGAATGGGAGGACGCCTTATACTCCTCAAAGAACAAGTTCGAACGAGGAATACCTGACCCCACTAGGTCGAAATTAACCCCTGTTGCAAAGGAGTAAAATTACACAAATGGGGGCTCTCTACTTTTCAATGGCCCTCAATCGGTAGATGGGGCACGCAGTCAAGGTGATCCAGCAGTCTGCTCACCAGAATCCTTTTTGGTTAGAAAGGACTGTCTGGTAGTTTTTACACGGTGCAATCTGACGTTGAATGATGATTCTTGAAGGGGGTTCGATCGTAGTAGAAGGGCGTGTGACCCTAAGTGGTCGCAACAACTCGACGTAATGCTTCGTGTGACCCTGAGTGGCGACAGAACCTGGGGTGTCTGCTTGCCCGTCTTTGATGAAGACCCGGTATGACGCAGTGGCGGAGAACAAGAAGCTGTATGAATTTTAGCTTTATTCCAAAACACAAGATTTGCTCAGACTGTCTCTCTGATCTAAATTTTACAAAGGTTTTATACAATATTTATATGAAAGAGCTAGGACTCATCTACAAAGGGGGTTGCCAATAGTATATTATTTAGGAGGAACTATTGAATAATTTAATGAAAGTTTTCCAATCCTATATTACGCGTGAGGAGTTTTCATAGGTTTTTAAGGAGGACTACCAATACTAACTTAAGAAGGATAGGTCACTTTCCTACATTGCCTGTTTATTTGCTACTTTTACGACCAGTGCGCGATCCTACTCTTTTTTCTAGCCTATCTTGAAAGTAGGTGGCAATGGAAACGTATGACGTCAAGGAGAAATGGATTTTGATCGTATAACTAATTCGTAAGCATTTTTTTCAGAGAAATATTGGTCTTGCTGATTACATGGCACGATTTCTGATGTGATGTCATTGAGATTTGAAAAAAATGAAATACAGAATTTGGTCAGCAGAGAGTTGGATATAAAAAACAGTTGAGCTTTGAAATAAAAGTAAACTTCTGTGAACAGCTAAGCGTTAAATTCGTTTAACCGTTGGAAGTGGTATTTGGGGTCGATTTGGAATACGAGAAGCCTTGAACATTTGTTGCTTCTGTTTGGGGTTTTCTGGAAAAGTGAATCGAGGATAATCATACGTTTTGGGCTCTAAAGCGTCGATGTTATTTTGTATAGTAAATACCGGGTGTAATGCCTGTTTGCAAAATTCCTGTTTTCCGAAAATGATTGCTATTGCTATGGATATAATGAGGGATACAATGACTACAAAAGTAGTAGAGTACGAAATGGTTACATTTTGAAACAGGTGAACGATTAAACGCCTAAGTGACATCTTAACGAGTTCGGTTAGAAGAATGGGGAAATTCCGATGTGATGGATTTATAGAGGTTTTTTTGCAATCAGATGCATGTGTTAGGAATTATATACTCAGGTGTCTTCAATTTGAATAGGACAACCAGGGGAAATTTGAGTGATATATGGAAGTATGACTCTAATTCTATTCGAGGGACAATTTAAGCTCGCCGAGGTAGGTCTGGAGAAGGAAATTCAGGTAGCCGGGCCGATAGGGATTTAAACTGGTCGGTTCGATGGATACTCCATAAATTTACAAGCGTGGAGGTGACGATTTTCGATTAAGTTTAATAGGCAAGGGTTGCTTTTAGCGACCTGTAATGTATGCATAAGTGGACACATAGCAATGGACTGGCTTGCAGGGTGTTTACAGAATGGGGTTTCTGCCTACATAACCTCTGAATAAAAACAGTAATCACTTAAAACAAATACTCAGGTGAGCGCATTAGAATTGTATAAGAGACTAATACGAGTATCATTCAAGAAGGGTGTGGGAAACGGTCTCAGGTGGTAAACATGGTAGGGGAGTTGTCGAAGAAGGGGATGATGAGATGGAAGGGGTAAGGTTCATTTCCATAGAAGGTTCAAGTATACTCCAAAAACCAGGGTAGGTTTTCTATCATAAGAGAAAACACAGGATCCAGTTTCAGGTGGTTAAAAACTACAGTGACCAAGCTAGACATGATAGTAAAGGGGAGAATGTTAGCGAGAGTAAGCTGATTCAACGCAAACTGTTCAGCTTGTTAAACTTTTTCTCTGAAGAATTTTTTTAATTTCTAGGTATTTGATTATCAGCGTAAGACGGATGTTAATAATACTCATAAATTCCGTTTTCAGCTCATTGGTAAGGTAGTTTCGTACAAGATGGTTCATGTTCACATGATCTTTACTGAGGTGAAGTTTACTAAGTTATTCACGACGTGTTCTATTTGAATCTGTTCGCTCGCGATCACTTTTACCCTAAGTAGTAGCATAGGTGGGCGTTATCGCGATAAATTATCGCGATAACGATATCGGGTTATCGGTTATCCGATATTTTTCCCACGTTATTGATTCATCGGTATCACCAAAACCTTTGGTTCCAAACTAGCGATAATCGATAATTTCAGTTTTTTGTTCCAGCTTAGCACAGGGGCGAGCCTCGTTTGCCTTAGAGGCAGAAATAGGTAGGTCCGAACTGGGAACTAGCTGTCGGACGAGAAGTCACGATGTGTTGCTCCTGCACGCTACCGGTTGTACGCGTTCTTTGATGATTTTTTTCCCTATGTTCTCGTGCTTCTTCCGTTCTATATATAGTCAATAATCAATATTGCATTATAATTTGGGATATATCGATTTATCAGTTATTACCTTATCGGGTGATAAATTTAGCGCCAGTTATCGATTGATCGGTTATTGTGATAAATGTTTTCGTTATCGCGCCCACCTATGAGTAGCAGTAATGGTTCAAAATAGTCCTTTTAGTATTTCTCCACTTAAGTCAATTAAAGCACGTATTTCGCGAGGCTTTCCATAAGCGTTTTTAATCCAGGGTTCTTGTGCTATGTGGAGGATTGGATTTCGTTTGCCACGAGTCGGAGGTATTGCAATGTGTGTGCCATCTGTTGATGGTCTAGGGAATCCAAGCTGAATGTATGGATGTTCTTGAGGAAGTGTGCAAGTTAACTTTCAATAATTAAGAGGGGCTCTAAGGTCTAAGAAAACATTCGCAAAGCGTTTGACTAATTTTCCATCTCCTAGTTTTTTTTAATTACTACACCGGTCGAGAGGATTGGCGAGGGTGAAACATTTAAAATCAACAATAAAATAATGACAGTTTTCTTAATATGGTTTATGCCTTCGGAGAACATATTTTGGTGGAATTTCACCAGCCTTAGCTGGTAATGACGGTTTGTATGTTGGGTCGGCCTTTCGGTCATCAATCTGGGATGGAGGTGATAGGGGAGACGACACGGTCTCGGACTTCGAGAGGTGCCGGCATTGTTGGGCCTATTTTACTTGACAGGAGACCTACTGCTCCAAGAAGTTCTTCCTGTAAGGGCGAAGTTGGTCTTACTATTTCCGGAATGAGTGTCTGGACTGGGGGGAAGGGGGTATCAAGTGATTTGCCAATCCTATGTCCTACTATATCTAAAGATCAAATTAGACATATTTTACTCTATGAGTTTCATAAAGTAAATTTCAGTCTAAAAGACGCACCAAATGATGGTCATCCCAAAGAACTTGATTTCGATTAGTTCGAAGCTGTTGTCATAGCATTTTCTACTACAACTTTTAGGGAACTTGCTAAACATTTAACGTAACCCAAACGACTGACCTGCATAATCTGAAAAGGCTTGAAAAGTTCCAGTAATTGGAAAATGGGTCCAACACGAACTGTCCACAGCGAATCTGCAACAGAGTGTTACTTATTGTGACTCAATGCTTTCACGACACATTCAGGCACCATTTTTGCGCAGGCTTATTACTGGTAAAGAGAACTGGATCCTTTATGGTAACGGTAAACGCCACCGTTCATGGATCTATCGATGAAGCAGAATTTCTAAACAACTTAGAGGAGTACTTCATCAAAAAAAATATTATGTTGAGTGAATGGTGTGTTATTGAAGGGGTGTCATCTTCTATCACAATATTTCCCGTCCTCACATAGCTCAAATAACTAAAGATATCTTGGAGGAGCTCAGTTGGGAAATAGTGCTTCATCCTCCATATTTTTATGAGCTTGCTTCTTTTGATTATTACTTGTTTACGGGATTACAGAAACATTTAGATGTTCTTAGGTTGACATCAAGAGAAGAGTTTGAAAGCAAGTTGGATTCATATTTATGATTAAATATTTCCACAATCACCCTGTTTTAAGTTAAAAGACGTTTTGACTAATAAAGAAATGCCAATTACCAGCATTTTCCGCACTATACGCTTTTTGAAAAGTAAGTCTGTGAAATTATTAAAAAACTGCAGTGCAAGCTCAGCCAAGCAGACGTCGAAGTCGACTTCAACAAATAATGCATACATGGTCTCCAACAATGAATTTAAATTTAAAATTACAGTAAAATAACGGAAGATTTTTAAAATATTTAAGTTTATTAGCGACTAAAATTATTAAAAAAATTATGAGTTAGGAGCGTTTCAATTTATGAATCCAATATATATATATATATATATATATATATATATATATATATATATATATATATATATATATATATATATATATATATATATATATATATATAACTGTTTTAAAATTAATATTAAACGAAGAATTAAATCAAAATTTCCCCAAAACGCAAACCTAACCAAAACCTATCCTCAAAATCACTAAAACTTCACAAGTCAGAAGCACCCGAAACTCAACCTCACTACAGAAATTTCAAAAATTAATCTAAAACGAAGACTAAAAGGCAAAATTAGCAGAAAACTGGATGTATAAAATTACAAACCTAGCCATAGTGTGGGTTGCACGATGTTCAAGTTGACCCAACAAACGCCAAACTGAGCTCCGCAGCACATATACAAAAAACAATTTAGCTAAGTAGGAGTGGAACCGATGAGTAATCACTATTTAAGTCTGGGGAAAGCTATTTAATATATAGTGTTTCCAAGATTCAAAGTGTAATTGGGCGTTTATGCGAATTTAAAATTTTAAAATCTTCTATAAAGATATCGCTTTTACCTTTTATTACATGATCTCTGAATTTTGGGGGGTTCGAAGTATCTTGCCTGTTCGATTACTTATGCCCATATGGGAAGAGAATCTTGCCTTCAGAGTTCTCAAGGAGCTTCCAATGTATTTGCCATGGGAACACCCAGGACATTCAAATAAGTAAATTATCGAGCTCCTAAGATTCTTTGGAGTCGGATCCTTTATTGTAAAGAAAGATTGTATATTTATTTTGTTAAGAAAGGCAATTTGAAATTGTATTTGACAAAAGTATTTCTTTAATAATGTGTGTAATTTTCAGCTAAGGACTTTGTTATGAATACCCAGCTCTGGCATAATCAAATAATGCTTGTCTTTTGCCAACGTTATCTCAGGATGGCCTGGTTGGTACACTCTAATTTAAAATATGCGGATTGATTTTTCAACAATATTAGATGGAAAAGAAGGATTTAAGGTACTGAAATTCTTTGTCTATAATAGAGATTGTATGCGCAGTCAAGAAAGGTCATAATGGACGAGATTTTAAAGTTTAAATCTAAGCAGCTACAAAATTTTAGTACTAACCTCGTATTAGTGGGCTTCCTGTAAACTGATGTTTCTAGACTACTTTGAGTTTTCCTTATATTTAATATTAGGGTGGATGGTGTTTAAAAAATTAAGAAATACTAAAGCTTGATCACGTTGTTTAAATATCGATATGAAGTCGTATAAAAAAGTCTATAAAAAGTTGGTTTGCATGAATTAGGAACTTCAGAAAAAAATGTAGCCTCCAAATGCGCCATAAAAAAAAATCTGCTGCCAAGGGGCCGATTGGGGATCCAATACCAACCCCATCGATTTGCTGGTAAATCTGGCCATCAAAGGTACACACCGATCCACCGAAAAACAAGATTCAACATGGAACTAAATTGTAATTTACTAAATATGGAAATTTGGGAGTCCTTAACAGTTTTATATAGATAGTGGATTCATAAATTAAAACGCTCCTAACTTAGAATTTTTTTAATAATTTTGGTCACTAATTAATTTAAATATTTTTAAAATCTTCAGTTATTTTACTGCAAATTTAAATTCCATTTCTGAAAAATTAGTTAAATCTAAGTCTCCTATTCAGAGCTAAAACTAGCTATCAAAGTTGCACCTGTAGAATTGTGCTCGACATTTTTTAATATTTTGTTTGTGTAATTATTTTGTGGGCCGCAGAAGATGACCGTATTGTGGTCGAAACGTCACCGCTAAATAACAACGGCTGCTGACCAAAAGTCGCGTGCTCTCATTTATTCTGATTTATGACCTTACGACCTTCAAAACTTTCAATAATTCCCGGACTAACCTTGCGATGACCTTGACAATTATATCATTCGAAAGAGAATGTAAAACAACATAAGGGTTTCAAATTTCCTTAGAATCGGTCAAATAGTTATGATGTTATTACCAAAACAAAATAATTCCCGGGTTAACATTGGGAGAAGCTTGGTAATTATATCATTCGAAGGAGAATGTGACACAACATAAGGGTTTCAAATTTCGTTAGAGTCTGCAGAATAGTTATAATATTATTACCAAAAGAAAACGGGGACAGACAAATCGACATATTGAGTTGAGATCTAGAGTCGCACGCGACTAAAAAGGATAACGCCAGCTAATTTCTTCGCCTTAGGATTTCTGTTAAATATTAAATTTAGGCTCTCTAGAAGCAATCTTTATCAATATATATATATATATATATATATATATATATATATATATATATATATATATATATATATATATATATATATATATATATATATATATATATATATAATTAGGTAAAAGTCCATGTTGTATGCAGGTACTATTAAAGTCCACAGCTGTGGCAGCGTTATTAATTTTAACCTATATTTTTTTTATATTTCTTGCATGTTGTTTAACGGGGTCTTCGAAGCGAGGAAAAAACATCTGCGAATGACATTCTTTATTCCCTAGACGTCTTTCGACCATGTTAGGTCATCTTCAGGGAATGAACAGAAATGGAATTATTCATTGGACATATATAACTGAGAAATATAGTCTTAGAGTTGTTTAGTAGGAGAAAATAGTGGGGAAAATTAGGGATAATAATAGGAAAGCGAAATGAAAGTAGAATGAAAGACAGATCCATCCCTGGTGAAAGGGTAGCTCTGGCTTTCTTTGCGTTTTGTTTGTTTTTTAAAGTTTTTTTTGTATTGAGTATATATATATATATATATATATATATATATATATATATATATATATATATATATATATATATATATATATATATATATATGCGCATACGAAAAGCATTCAAGCCTTTGTAGGAGAGTGTTTTTTGGTCCCTAATGCTGGTGAAGAGTTCTTGTATCTGGGTTTTTAATTCCTGATTTTGCGTATATTCGTGTTTTTGCTGTTGTTATTATTCTTTATTTGGGGGAATTGGAGTTTTTTTTTTTTTTACTAATGATCTTTTGTTCTTGCGTCATTAAACTCCATGTGCTCGAGCACAAACTCGGGAGACAGGTGCCGGTGTATGGCGTCCCAGATCTTTATTGCTCTATTGTAAAGCTCCACGTTTATGGGGGTCAACCCCAGTTCGCCATGGAGCTCACTCTGCATTTTCATCTCTTTCCTACGGGTCTCCGTTATAAATAAGACAGCCTTATTCTGAACCCTTTGCAGTTTAAGGATCTGGGTCTTGGAACTCGCGTTTATGGGGACCGGAGGGGTACAGGAGTTTGGATCGGATGCACGCATTATAGATTACAAACTTGTTGGAGGTTCGTAGGTGTTTGAATCGTAAAAATTGCGCTAAGTCCCTCCGTGTATTTGCCGAGACCCTATTCACATGACTCCCATACCCACCAGTCGTAATCCGGAGTCCCAGAACCATGCCCTTCATGCGGTAAGGGATGCGTTCACTCCCCACACGGATGTCTGCGAGGGTTCGTCGGAATAGTGGGATTATCTGGAACTTTTGGGCATTGGTAGATATATTCCATCTCCTCTCGAAAGAGTTGATGTTTTAGATTTCCACCGCCGTACTCTGTGTCATATAATTCACATTACGATAAGGCGTCGTACAGATCATTGATACGTCGTCCGCAAATTGGACGTATAACGAGCCTTCCGTTAGAGGTTGAAGAAGGTCATTTGTGTATATATTATAGAACAGGGGACTTATACACCCGCCTTGTGGCACCCCCGCCTCGAGTTCGAACTCAAGGCCATTGTAGTCTTTTACGTGAACATACGCTCTCCTTTCCATCACGTAATCGCAAAGTATCCTTTCTAGGATGGGGTCGAGGCCCAGGTATAAGATCTTGTATTGTAGACCTCTTATCCATACTTTATCAAAGGCCTTTTTGACGTCTCGGAGCACCAGATTTGCGTGGCGTTGTTCTGCTTTTATTTTTGCCAACTTCTCGGTGATCACCGCTAGCGCCATGTGCGTTCCTCGCTTCCTCCGGAAGCCATGTTGTTAGTGGTTATGTAAACTGTTTTCTCCGAGAAACGCATTCACCCTGTTAGCCAATATCTTCTCGAAGACTTCCCCTACAAATTCTAAAAGAGTTATAGGCCTGAAGTTAGCTGGACTGTCCGGTGGCTTACCGGGTTTGGGAATGAATATCATTTTTTCTACCTTCCAGTGGTCAGGGAAGTAACCCACGTTCAGGCACGCATTCATGATATTCATGAGCCCCAATAGGATGTTAGGCGGGGCTCGAATAAAATTCTCAATTTTCAGTCCTGTACGCCCCGGTGCCCATTGACGAAAGGATTTTAAAGTTTTCGAGAGTTCCTCGGCAGTAATTTTACAGCCGTATCCCTCCTTATTCCTTTCTTGCGTCACGTAATGATGAGGATAGGTACTGTGGATCTAGTCGTTTAGTTCATCAATGATTCTTTCTTCGAAGTCTAAATCGAAGTTGTCATTCTCCTCCGGGGATATCTTAAAAATAGATGCCCAAAAGAATCTGAATTCTCCCTCGATTTTGTCTGTCTCAGTAATTTCCGTGTTGTCTCGTTTGATTTTTATTGACGTCTGTGTTTGTCCTCCTTTTAGCCTTTTTACAGTCTGCCAGAATGTACGCGAGTCGCTTTCTAAGTCAAGTCTGCCTATTAAATTGTCCCAAAGTAGATTCTGCTATTCTCTAATGAGTGTCATTAGTTCGTCGCGTATTTGTCGTGCTCGGCTGTATTTAGTAATGTTGGGGCCGGTGAGGTTCACTTCATTGATCCGTTCCTCGTATTCCCTCGCGAGAGATCTCATTCTAGGGTTCCAAGTAGGGGCCGGGAGTGTTTTATATTTTAATCGGGTTATGGCTTCCTTATCAGCATTTATTAATTGATTGGTGATTTTGGCTAACTCCTCGTCGATTTCTTCTAAATTTGCATCAATTAAGGGGTCGGGAATGTAGCTTTCGAGGAGTTGTTTATACGTATCCCAATTGGCGCGAGCGTAGCTCTTGCGTTCTGGGATAAAGACTTGAATAGGGGCGGTAGAGATTGTTATAAGGATAGCCTGGTGGTCGCTGGGGACGGGAGGGTCCGGTTCGATGAAGTAATTAAATGGGAACGTAGTGCTTGTGAGTACTATGTCCGGTTTTGTAGCTGATCTGTCCGCGATGTATGTGGGGAAGTTTGGTCCAATTTTTGTCATTATTTGTCTGTCAATAAGTGTCTCGAGATTCCTGCCTGCTGGGTTGCTCGTCGTATAGTTTGAGCCAGCACTCCTCCCATTGAGGTCGCGAGCCAAAAAGAACGGTTATGCCGTGAACTCAAAGCTGCAGGAAGTTGTGGAGGGGTAAATACCCCCTCCTTGGGGGATGGTACCCTGTTGCCAGGACCAGGGACCCCACTGCCGTACGTACATCCAAAGCTAAGTAAGATTCATCGAGTCCATTTATTTCTCAGTAATCAATACCTTTTTTCACAGCAATTGCACAACCGTCAAATCGTTCTCCGCTGTGATTTCTGGTTATAACTTCGTACGGAAAAAATTTGTATTGGGTTTCTATCTGTATTTACCCCGTGTTCTGAGATAAATACAAAGTCTGGATCAATTTTTCGTATTATGTTACCATAAATCAGTATTTTCTTGGTCCAAACGTTTGAATTAAAATATAGTATTTTTATTTGGTCCATTGTCGAATTCACCTAAGATTCCTGTATATGTGTTGTTGTTAGGGCTTATTCTCTAACGAGCTTGGGCCCTTGTGGAGTCTTTGGTGACGTAATCGTTTTTCCATTTCGTATTTCCTGTGTTCGCCTTCTGTGAGGGTAGTGAAGGTTTCGGGAGCCATTTTGGTTAAGCCTTGGAGTAAAGCATCCTCGACTTGTTTTTCACTGCAGTCGTCCAAGGAAAATTCCCATTTGTATCTTCCGGATATTACTCTTTCCGATACATCAAGGACATCCATCTCCTTTGGGAAAGGGGACCTTTCGGCATCGTAGACTTTCAAGTTTATTTTCCTTGAGTGGTATACCTGCCTAGGTTCCCTCTTACAAGAAGAGGACGACCTCAGACGTCTTTGTGGCTGCGAGCTTTTTCGGGAGCGGGGCGAAAGTGCTCCTCCCTCGGGTCTCGCAATCTCAATCACCGAAACTTCCATTTCCGTTTGTGTGTTCGTTTGCTTTGTTTGTTTGTTTTGTGCGTTGTTGGTTTTCTCAGTGCGTGGCTTTGCATCTTGCGCTGTCTGCGCCTGAATCCTGGGGTCTCTGGAAGGAGTAGGAGCGCTGCCGGGGGTGGGGAGTTTCTTGGACTGTGGGTTTTGGGGAAACCACATCTCCTGCATGCCATTATTTGTCAGCATTCTATTAAGCTCCTTCGCAAAGGTCCCCGGGGAGGAGAGATTCGCGATGTGAGCATAATAAATGCAACACGTAATTTTCGTCGAGTTTTCATTTTTGACGTGCAGATATGTCTTTCTTTCCCTAGACTCCGCAATCGCAGCTTTCGCAACCTTGGCATACGTGCTGTTTGTTTTATCTTCCTCAGCCTGTTTTTTATTAATTGATATTTTCTTTATCATCTCTTTTTTTGACTGGGCAGGCCATGGATAGGGTCTTACGTGCTCCTGCAAAGTTCAGACATTTCAAGGAGGTACTTTTACAATCCCTCCATGAATGCGTATCCGAAGAGCAGATGGAACACACAAGAGCGTTACCCATGGAGCAGGCGGCTGTAGTGTGCTCCTCGTACTTATAACACTTGAAGCACATCTGGAGGTGGATAAACTCCTCACGTTCGATCTGCTCAGGGCAGATTCGGACGTTGAAGAGGAGAATACCTCCCTCCGCAGCCTTGTTCGTCATTGCCGTGTCACAAAAGATAATCTTAAAGACATGAGTGTACTCTTTAAATTTTATGACTTCAGCAACCTTAGCCCAAGTGGAGTGTTCGGTTTCAGGTATATAGTTTTTAAGCACTCTGCTGCTTTTATGGAGGTGAGTGCTTTGCAATCAACCTCCTTTGAACAGATAGTTGCATAGCCATTGTGTATGTCGATTAGCCTCACCAGCGCGATATTTAAATCCCCCTAGATTTTGGCAAAGACCCCCCCCCCCCACGATTAGGCTTGGGGCCATCGGAGAGGGTCTTTAGTGTGATCTGACGGGTCTCTATCATTTACTCTCCATCTGTCCTAATTTTGACACATGGAGAAATATAAGTTGAACGAGGAGCCCCACAGAGTGAGCGTGTGTGTGTTGGCTATGTGTGTGTGTGTGTGTGTGTGTAAGAGTCTATCACCAGGGTTTAAAAATAAAAGAAAAAAGAACATTTTTTCTTACAGTAATGTCTTGACCAATGCCAAAATACAAATTTTCACCCCAACAGGCACTTTACCATAACCGGAGGCGCTTTTCGAAAGGTCCGTCCCAGGTTAGAATTCGTCCAAAGCCGAGGGTAACGCGTTGAAGATGGGTGGGGGGTAAGCGAAACGAGTTCAATCCCCGCCACCAGGATCAAAAAGCGGGTGAAAATATTCCCGTATTTACCATAATTCGTAAAATGACGAAAATCTCACTTCTCACTAGTTCAAACTTTAGCATTTGAAAGCACTGCACTCGCGAGTCCAAAAACACTAACTCGCTTTTGCTTTATCAAAGTAAAACTTTTCACCAGTGTAAGAAAACACGATCAGTCGGAATTATTCAGAAATTGCTACACTTATTATATAGTCTTTCTACGTGAAAATAAGTATTACAAAAATTGGCCAATCATGGCACGGCAAATTTCTAAGGGCAAACTAAGAGCAACAAGAAACATATAAAATTGGAACACAACGGCCGAATATTCGATTCATACGCATTGCTGACTACCTAAAGCATTTTTACTTGCTTAGTAACGGACTTTAAGCACCGCTTACATAGAAAAGAGCCTATTCTTGAAGTCTTTTGGTAAATTTCGCTTCACCCTTCAAAAAGAGAGAATACTATTTTTCACCGAAGATTCATAATTCAATGAGGGCTTAAGCACCTCACTGCTCTCGTCCATCGCCCTGCGTGAGAACCTGCTCAGATGTCTGCCATGCATTGATTTCTTCTTAACTATGCCGGCCAATTAGACTGTCATAATTAAGGGCTTATGTAAAAACTGGTTTGAGTACTAGCCCACAGTGGAAGCATAAGTCAGAAATTATCTCGAAACTAGGGCATAACTGCGAGTCCCGGATGGAGGAGAGATCCGCATCGCCCAGGGGGCCTGGCCAGCATCATAGAGGGAAGTAATACCCGTCTCTATGTAATTGGATGCAGTTATGGCGCAAGTACCCCTAGTTCTCTGGCAAAGGAGGCAAAGGAAAATGAAAGTTTGAAAACTTGCTTCTTTTAACGGCGGTTAACTCGGGGACGCCGTGATGTCGGGAGTATGGTTTCCGGCTGAAGTTGCACGTTAATTGCCGATTTCTTCATTTGAATAATGACGGCTTCAGCTATCCGCAATCTTCTGCGGTTTTGGAGTCTCAGGATGATGGAGGTCTCTTGATTCATTTTTTCACGGGTTAGGGTAGTGCGATGAGGGTGGGCGTGTTTTTTAATCGAGCCATCTTGAAGGTGAGCTGTCAGTCGCCTTGACAGGGTTGTGGAGGTTACGCCGATGTACTTTGAATTGCGGTGTTCGCAGTCACCGACTTTGCAACAATATTCGTACTCGGCGTTAGTCTCCTGGAGTTCGCTCGTTGGAGAGAGACAGCTGTTCTTCATGATTCAATTACTTGTTTTCTTGGTCTTGTAGTATATAATCAGATTTATATCCGTATTAGGGTCGGTTGGGGTCACATTACGATGGAGAATGCCTTTGAAGTCCTCAACAATCTTTTTCTTTTCAAACTCTTCCTTTTTTTTCTGTCTTGCAAATCTCTGTCATAAGAAGAAGTTTTATTTTTGAATACAAACTTCATTTTTTTCTGAAAAACCACTCAACTGTCCAATGGGTGTCATCAAAATGTGCTTTGAAATCCTTATCCAGGATGGTCTCTTCTGAATGCAGTAATTTTTTTATTCTGATTCTACAGTTTCAACAATTGCATCACATGGACACCACCCATTTGATTTATTATGTCCATTTCTAATTTTACATCAACTCCATTTACAATAGTGTCACTCAAAATTGCCTGCACCTCTAATTCAACATTGTTCACTATCACCTGAATGATACAACACCCTCTACACTTCACTTCATGCCCATTAAAAACAATTAAACTTTCTTTTCCAGAACAATGATTAACTAACCTATTACAAATAGTTTTTTGTACAACTCGTATCCACCAATGCTTTCACAGTACAGCCTCCAATCTCGACATCAATTACAGGAATATGTGATTCCATCGCCTCTACACTATATGGAGGGCAACTGCTGGCGAAACAGTTACCCTATACTCGTTTACTTGACTAGTGCATTGAGTTGAAATATGTCCGGGTTTCCTGCACCTGAAACAAATTACCCTATTTCTAGTGGTACAAGAGCGAGCCATATGCAGTCCCTCGCAAATGAAACATTTACCTTTGGACCTTTTTTTATTTGATTTACCTTCCAATTTACCATTTTTAACTGAAGATTCTTGATCCCCAGGCATGCTTGATGCACCAGAATTACGAAAGGTTCTTACAACAGAAGCAATATTTCTAGTGCTACATATATTAGAGGTCATGCCTCTAGTTCTAGCTATTATCTCAGTCATAAACATATCGGCAATACCATCAACTTATTGTAGCTCAATGGCTACACGTTCCGGCAGTCCATTAACAAAAGGCAGTTGAATAATATGCTCCAGCGCAACTGACTTAAAACCAGCCAGCCCTCCTAGCTTCCTAATATCATTGTCATAAGTATCTATTTGTTCTCGTTTATCACCGTTAGTGAACCAATTTACCATATGCCACAAACATTCCATTTGTATGGGCAGAAAGAAGCCTCTTTTCAATTTGATCGACGTCCTTCTGTTCATCTTCAGCAAACTCCAAATACAATGCCAATGCATTACCTTCCAAGTACAGTGGAAGAAAATTAGCCACCTCAGATACTTTCATCAACTTTGCAACTAGTCTTACTTCTTCACCCACGCTACAACATCAGCTTCACCATCGAATGGTTTGATCATATCTGCTGAAATCTTCGCTATCAGTTTAAAGCCCGGATAGCTTGTAGTTAAATACAAATAAATGAATCTTTTTTTTACTTATCCTCTTCTCACAGGGTCTTCTCAGTAAAATGCACATAATATGAAAGACAGATAAACCAAACAGAATGAAGGGCAATTTCAACTTAACAATCATTAATCAGTTCATAACTTAAAATAAGAAGCCAGCTGATATCATTGGCAGGCAACACAACAACAACAAACTGTGACACAACAACAATAGACCACTACTGACAGCTCTGAGGGAAATCATAATAAACTGGTCTCTCCCTCAATTGCCAGAACAGTGAAAATGCAAACCAACCAAGAAAAAGGAACCATTCGCCACAGTCCTACTTAATCACCTAAAAAGGTTGAGTTAGAGGTTAGGGGTGTGGAGCAACTGTGGAACACCCCCTCATTCTACCAAGCCTGAGGTAGCAATGCCAGAACAGTTGATGTCTGGCTGCGATTACAATTTCAATTAGTCGGATTGCTTGCATACTACTCGCAGTGGGTGCCAAGATATTCTCAACGAATTCGCCCCCTAATTAATTGCCAGTTTCCACTTTCTGAAGAAGCTAAAAATGCGATCGAGGATTTATAATCAGTTATTATTAACGCTGTTAGGGCAAAAATAGGTGAAAATTCACCATTTACATTGGAAACTGATGCCTCAAGTAGCTCCAATGGGGCCACTCTGAACCGGAATGGACGACCCGTTGCTTTTTTTTCGAGATTCTTAAATTCTTCCGAGAGAAATCATTTCTCTGTCGAAAAAGATGCCTATGCTATTGTTGAGGCGATCAGAGGTGGCGTCATTTTCTTCTCGGTCGTAAGTTTATCTTAATTACAGATCAAAAATCGGTATCTTATATGTTTGATTCACCTCCGAAGAGTAAAATAAAAAACGAAAAGATTGATAGATGGCGTTTAAAATCGATGCCCTTTTGCTACGAACTTTTACATCGTCCTGGTTTGCTCAACAGAGCTGCTGACGCCCTAGCGAGCGTTTTCTGCTCAAGCATGACCCACAATAATCTTATCTAGCTTCATAAAGCTCTCTGTCATCCAGGGCTTAAACGATTTCACCATTTTATTGGAGTACGAATCTTGTCTTATTCTGTAGATGATGTTAAGCGAGTGGTGTCAGGGTGCAGAACGTGTCAAAGGTTAAAACCTCAATATTATTGCACAGCGGGGCAAGAGCTTATCCGTGCAATGCGCCCTTTTGATCGAATCAGCCTGGACATTAAAGGGGCCACTACCATCTTCTTCTAATAAGTATTTATTAATTCTGGTAGACGATACTCACGTTTCACCTTTGTTTTCCTTGTAAGGGTATTTCTTCATCAACTGTTATACAGTGTCTTACTATGTTGTTTTCTCTTTTCGGGTTAACAGAGTACGTGCATTCAGATCGAGGTACTTCTTCATGTCTGCTGAACTAAAATCATTTTTGCACCAGAAAGGGATTCCGAGGAGTCGTTCAACACTTTACTATCCTACCAGCAATGGACAATGCGAGCGCTATGTAGGATTTGTATGGAAAACTGTTACCTCGGCGTTTGAGTCTATCCCTTTAAGGTTCACTATGCCTTTCCTTAAGAATTTTGGAAAATGATCTAAGGGTGTTAAACTAAAGGCAAATACATGATATTTTACTCCTGGCAATTTTTTTAAATTCTTAGTTTTTTTGTGTGGTTAGGATAGGTTAGGTTAAATAATGATAAATTTACCTTAATTGGTATAATAATAATAATAATAATAATAATAATAATAATAATAATAATAATAGGTGTTTATAATGTGTCATTCAGGGCTGTTAGCCCTTTTAGAGCGCAGGTTGTGTCGCGAGTGTAGAGAAAGTTTACAGGGAAGAGAAGGCAATTCTGAAGAGATGAGTCTTCAGGAGACGTTTAAAAGTAGCAAGGGAGGGAGAGGATCGGACTTCAGCAGGAAGAGCATTCCAGAAAAGGAACGGTCACCTATCGAGCAGAGGACTAAACGAGGAGTGTTCAGGATGGGAGCGAGGTTAGACAGGAGTGCCCGAGGAGTTTGACGACGGGAGAGCGCAGACGAGAGATAAGGTGGAGCCTCGAGGTTTAGGGCCTTGTAGGTGATGAGAAAAACTTTATAGTGAGTACGGAAGCGAACAGGTAACCAGTGTACCTCATGTAACAGAGGCATCGAAGGGAGAACCGGGGACTGCGAAGGAAGAGGTGGGCAGCATAATTTGGAACTAGTTGTAGGGGCGAAGTGACGAAGAAGGGAGCTTCACTAGAAGAGAAATGCAGTAGTCTAAGCGTGATGTGACGAAGGCAGGAATAGCAGTCTCAAGGCTTCGTCGATCGATCAAAATGGGATCGAACACGTGAGAAGTTATGAAGGAAACCGAGGGAAGACTTACAGATACGATGGATGTGCGGTTTAAACGAGAGTTGCTCGTCGAAAATAACACCAAGATTACTGACGGTATCAGAGAAGGCGACATTGATTTCCCCAAGGTTAAGGGAGGGAAAGAGAGCTTTAGATTTCTCCACCATCGAAGCGGTACCAACAATGAGAACTTCAGTTTTATCGTGGTTAAGTTTGAGAAAGTTGGCAGATAGCCATTCGTGTATGGAGATGTAAGGATGAAAGGAGTTTGGTAATTGATTGAGAGAAGAAAACAGGGGATGAAGAAAGATATATATCTGAGTCTCCTCAGCATAGAAGTGAAAGGAAAGGCCCAAATTGCGACGAAGAGAGCCAAGAGGAACTAAGAAGATGCGAAAGAGGAGGGGACCAAGGACTGAGCCCTGAGGCCCCCTAAAATGAATGGGCGCGGGCTCGAAGGAGAGGTTATCGAGCGCGACCGACTGAGTGCGGGAGGAGAGTTATAAGGGGAACCAATCAAGTGCAGTGCCCGAGAGACCAAGAAGAGTGTGAAGACGATCAAGGAGGAGAGCTGGTCGATGGTGTCGAAAGCAGAGGAGAGATCTAGGACGACTAGAATGGACGTACAACCCCCATCGGCTGCTCTACGTAAACCGTCTGAAACATTAAGAAGAGCGGTCTAAGCAGAGTGCTTCGCTCTGAACCCCGATTGGTACATTTCATCGATATTAAAGTTAGAAATATGATCATTAAGGCGAGATAAAACCACTCTCTCGAGGATCTTAGAGAGAAATGGAAGCTGTGAGATAGGGCGATAGCTAGATGATTCAGAGGGGTTAAGGTGTGTTTTTTTAAAGGATAGAACGAATTGAGACATGTTTGAAGGAATAGGAAACCACCCTTGTGACAAGAGAAGTGTTAAAGAGATGAAGAATCAGTGGGAGAACAGCAGGGGGAATTTGGGGGGGGGAGTTTGTGTGGAAAGACGTTCTTAGGGGATCCAGATTTGTTAGAGCGTGAGATCAGAGCAGTTACTTCCTTAGAGGACGTCCGAGTAAGGGCTTTAAGCGGCAATGTAGTATAATCGGGAAGAACGGCATGGGCTTGTTCAGACGACTGGAGTAGTACGGCACGAAGGTTAATAACTTTATCAGAGAAAAAAGTTTAGAAAGAGTAGAGGGGTTGATGAGGGGAGGGGTGGGGTAAATGGGGCTATGCAAGGAAAGACGAGAGAATAGACGAAAGATAGTCCGAGGGTCATTCTTGCTCTCAGACAAAAGTTTGCTTAAATGAGCCTCGTGCGCTGATTTTAATTTGGAAGAATAAGTCGAAGTAGCAAGGCGATAGGCAAGTGAGTGGGAGGTCGTGTCCTGCCCACAGGAGGGCTCGTTCATGAGCACGCAAGGACCTCCTTGACCGAAGGAGTTCCATGGTGAACTAAGTGGCGTGGTGATGGCGGTTTGAATAGGAGTGATAAGGGGAGCGTGTACATCAAGGCAGGCGAGTAATGATTGGTGCAGAGTGTGTAAGGTTTGGTCAGGTGAAGCAGTAGTATCAATAGGAGGTAGGGTAGAAACAACGTCGTTAAAGAGAGTAGTAGTATCAATTGACGATAGTCGCCGGAAAGGAGTAGAATCTCGGGACGAGCGATGAGGTAGTTGGTAGGGAATATAAAATTTAAAATTGATCAAGAAGGGGTCGGAAATCGTATTAGAAAGGTCAGTTACTGTTAGATTAGATATATGCAGGTTCGAGATGACTAAAACCAGGGTATCACCATGTATATGTTTTGGGGATGACACATGTTGTGTAAGAGAGAAGAGGTCGATTATGTCAATGAATGCACGAAAGGTTTCATTGTGGCTAGGAAGAATGAAGTCACCGAGAATAAGGAGAGAAACAGTAGAGGATAGGTCGGAGAGTAGGCTACTGAACTCCTCGAAAATTAAGGTTGGAGACGAGCTGGGAGGGCGGTAAAGGACAACAATAGTCAGGGCGGGCACACCACGTGAGACAGCAATGAGAGCCTCAAATGAAGCTAGAGGGGAAAGGGGAGAGGATTCAGGGAGAAGGATGAGTGGGAAATCAGTGCAACTCCCCCTCCACGATGGTTCCGATGAACATGCAGGAAATAATTACCTGGAGGGGTTGCAAGGGCAGTACAAGAACCAGAATCAGACTAGAGCCAGGTTTCTGTAAGGCCAAGGAAGGAAACCCCAATGCTAACAACGAGGTCATGGACATACTCCGACTTATTGGTCAGGCTCCTAATGTTTAGAAGAGACGCCGAAAGCGCCTGCTGCTGAACACAGGAGTAAGGGAAAGATTTGGAGGTGTTGGGTAAAAGAAGAATGGTAGGGCGAAAGAGGTTTCGAAGGGACGCCGAAAGTTTCGGCCCCCTCCTTGTGGGGCAAGTTTGGGAGATACCAACCCCTATATCTTATTAGCGTAAGAAGATCGAATGTAGGAACAATTCACATGAAATGTTAGCCTTTTTACCATTTGCACAGGATTGGTAAATTCTGCGATCTAGTGCCGCAAGGCCCGGAACATTACTGAAACTTGATTGGTTGGATTTGAAAGACGATGAGTTCTTATTTGCCCAGAGAGCAGAAAATCAACCACCTGAGCATTTCAAGATTTTTGGCGGTCATTTAAAAATGGTGCAATTTAGTATCCCATTTGGGATATTTGTGCACTACAGGGCTAGAAACCTGATCATTAACCATTGGGAACATGTTCTCCCGGATGCTCTTCACTCCTTGCGTTCATTTTTATATACTTCAACAAACGTAACTCCTCACGAACGTTTTTTTTCAGTCTCTCGAAAGACCACGACAGGAATGAGTATACCTAGCTGGCTTTCTTCACCTGGTAAAGTACTGGTAAAACGACATGTACGGAATAAGGACGAATATGCACACGTCAGATTTCCAGACGGTCGAGAAGATACGGTGGCAATCCATGATTTAGCCCCAACCGAAGACAGCCAGTTAAACGAGATCGAAGATATCCATAATCTTAATTCCGATACAAAATCCTCCTTTCCATTTCTTGATGCTCCTGTAAATGTTGAGACTAAACGAGATCCTAATTCATCATGTTATGATGTGCATACTCCTCTTGCTCTCCGTGATCACTCCCCTGCAAATATTTCCCGTCAATCTACTCAATTTAAAAAGCTTGTGACTCGTCAAATTAAAGGATACATCTCATGATGTTTCTCCTCCAGTTGCCCCCCTCCCCTGACGCCTCCCAGGAAACTATTCTAAGGAGCACTATGAATTCTGAAAGACTAAATGCACTTGCAGTGTTTCCAATGTAGAAAAATTCCTCATTAGTCATCCAGAGATTAAAAAGAAAATAATTAACTTTATCGTGCAAATTAAAACAAGAGGGAAAGTCCCTCCAATGATCTGCGGCGTTTTGTGATAAAATGATATATGGTTATTGCATTGATGGTCTCCCATGGTTCGAAGCACTTACAAGTGCCTTTGAATGGCTAAACGAGGTTTCTGCCACTGGAGGGCACCATCCAGCGCCAAATCCAATGCTTCGCCGCAGGTAACAAGATTAATGGATTTCGTTTTAAAATGAATAGATCAAACCTGAACTGTAACACTTTAGGCTATTAGTAGTAAAAAATGTTTGATTTTGTTCTGTTTATGATTTTATCAAGTTTATCCATAAATTTTATATTTATATGTTTATTTCTTTTTACACAATATCAAAACAATGCTAAAAAAATCTGATGCAGCACCCCCACTAATTTTAGCTACGAGCCGCCACTGAACTAAAGTTATTCCCACAGTCACGCTAAAATGTCAGCTGTCCAAACAAGCTTGGTAGCAGGTGCAAAGCCGAAGACACGATAGTAGCTGGCATTATTTACTATTGTGGAACCGCGAAACACAAAGTTGTATGTTTAGGATTCGAGATAAAATGAATCTCTATCTCTGTTGACACACAAATTAACACGGAGTGGAGGAGGCTCTGCCCAAACAACATCATTGGCTAATGGTAAGCCACGCCCACGGTGTGCGCTACCGTATATACCATCTTGGGTAGACTGAGAAGGACAGTTTTACAGTAATTCAGTCAAGCAGAGTCCCTGGCCATTAACAATTACAGTCACAGTTGCAGTCGCAGTCAGAGTCACAGACAGTTTAAGATGCCAACCCAATACATGAGTAGGCTCGCTTGAATACACAACACGCCCCTTTCGAATTCATCTTACGCGGAAGCAACCCGAGTTCTACGCCCAAATAAAGAGTCCGAAATTCAGCCGTTTAAGATTTCCTTTTCTACGGGTAATCCAAATCGATCCTTTTAACCAGCTTACCTAAACTCAAGCCGAGGGAGAGTATTATCTTTCGTCGAATAATAGGAGTCAGCCTCACGTCAGCGCCAGGTTGCCGTGTGGCCCTGTAACGAGATCGTAACTGTTAAGCAACATCGGGTTGGAATAGTACTTGGATGGTTTACTGACCAATCTGTGGAGAACCTCGCAACCGCATGCTCCTTAGAGAATAACCTCCATAACTGGTGACGTTCCCATATCAAGTCACCACGTCCTGACGCTACCATCCTCACCTATTTAATAGAACAATGATCTAAACACCTCTATAGTTCAAACATATTAAGTTTTTCCTGAGTTTATAGGCGCACGCTAGGGGGTGCTAGTTCTGGGCTACAATTTTGGAATGTGTGTATATATATATATATATATATATATATATATATATATATATATATATATATATATATATATATATATATATATATATATATATATATGAATCCATTAAACCACATTGAAAGAGAAAACTGAATAATTTTTCCTTGCAGTAATTTTTTTTTATTACGTTTTTGTTCTCGAAAAAATCCGTGCAAGGAAGCGATTCAAACCAGGCACACTGAGGCAGCGAACACCGCTTTGATCACAGTTAAAAGTATGCCATTAGTACACTACGCTACGCAAAATTACTGCAAGGAAAAATTATTCCGTTTTCTCTTTTAATGTGGTTTAATGGATTCATTTTCATCATTCTCTCGTGTTACTTTAAGAACATAAGAACATAAGAAAAGAAGGAGACTGCAAAAGACCATTCATGGCCTACACTTGGCAGCTCCTGTTCCAGTCAACACACAAAAGATTTCTTACCAGAGAAAAGTCATCAGCATTGTCACCCTTTACAGGAGTTCGTCAGATCTAATCTACAATATACATAAAATGCATCCAGAGGATTATGTCCATTCATGCAACCGCAAAATATAATCTCCCCACTCCTTAGAAAATATATACATATGTACATAAAAAAAGTCAGTCCCATCTAGCAGCTTCATCCATAGATTTATCTAATCTATTCTTAAAACTACCCAGAGAGGAGGCTTCTATCACATGTCTAGTGAGCCTATTCCATTCATCTACCACACGATTTGTAAACCAATTCCTCCCAATCTCCTTCCTAAACCTATACTTATCAAGCTTAAACCCATTGCTACGTGTCCTGTCATGTTCACTAAGTATAAGAACCTTACCCAGATCCCCTTTATTATATCCTTTTACCCATTTGAAGACTTCAATCAATTCCCCTCTGACTCTTCTCCTTTCCAATGTATGTAGATTTAGTTTTCTGAGCCTTTCACCATAAGGTAAGTTCCTTAGCCCACCAATCATTTTTGTCATCCTTTTCTGCACAGACTCAAGCAAATCAATATCCTTCCTATAATATGGTGACCAAAATTGTACTGCATTGTCTAGATGAGGCCTAACTAGCGCCAGATACAGTTTTAGAATGACATCAGCACTCTTATTGCTTACACTCCTCCTACTGAATCCCAATATCCGATTAGCTTTATTCTTAGCATTTAGGCATTGCTTTCTAGGACGAAGGTCTGAACTTACCAAAATACCCAAGTCCCTCTCACAATCGGTCCTCCCTAAAATTCTCCTATTTAATTTATAACTATTCAATGGATTATTTCTACCTATACTAAGTACACTACATTTGTCTATGTTAAACTTTATTTGCCATTTCTCGGCCCAATTGGACAGAATGGTCAATTCCTCCTGAATTACAACAGCATCAGAATCAGCCCTAATGGCCCTACCTAGCTTAGTATCATCAGCAAATTTACTCAGGTCACTACTTATACCTATGTCAAGATCATTAATATAAATTAAGAATAGCAAAGGACCCAAGACAGATCCTTGCGTAACTCCACTGCTAACACACCCCCACTCAGATTTAACTCCATCTATACTAACTCTTTGCTGTCTGTCACCAAGCTATGACTAAATCCACCTAAATATACTGCCATCGATCCCGTGTGCTTTAACTTTGCTCAGAAGCCGTAAGTGTCACACTCGATCAAAAGCCTTACTAAAGTCCAAGTATAAAATATCATAGTTTTCATCATTATCTGCTGCTTCATACTTTGAGAGATACACACACACACACACACACACACACATATATATATATATATATATATATATATATATATATATATATATATATATATATATATATATATATATATATATATATATGTATATTGTCCCAATGTTGAACCATCCAGCCCTTGTTGCTCTGAAATTGTACTGGCTGTTTTTTTTTAAATAATATGTGCTGGCACATCAGCGGAGGTAGGCTTCACCGCTGCCGTGCGTGATTGACGTAAAGGGTAGGAAGCCGACTAGGTAAGAGTCTTTAAGAAGGGACAATCACAAATACCAATTTATAAACACAATAAAAAATCTAAATAATTCAAAGAACTATATTATAAAGCCAAAAAATAATAACAGCAAAGTTCAAAAATATATATATGATATGAGTTTGCTGTTAAAGTATATCCATTAACAGTCGTCTCAATTCATGGACAGTGTAGTGCTAATACAAAGACAATATGTCTTTATGAAAATTGAAATATTTTAAATCGCGTGGCTATTAGCAAAGAAAGATAAGATAGCATAACATAACATAACACCCATTGAGTACTACTCCCTGAAAAACTCAGAGAAATTGGAGTAATGCAACTCACAATCCCAGTCATCCTCAACGGAATCGGTTACCCCATCCCTATCCGCCAAGCAATTTCCAATTATCTCCAGTTCTTTCTGACTAAAACTGGACAGTTACATAGAATATAAATCATAGATCATCCCCTCCCTCCTGTACTAACATGGCTTATCTCCTGTTAGATTGCTAAGTCAGCCCAGCAAGCAAAGTCCGCTAAATCTTTCCTAAGCCAAAGTACAGAGAAATATAAACGGCATTGACCTTCTCCAGGGCCCATAGTGCTGACCCACGCACTCTCTGGCCCTCAATTTACCAAATTACATAACATAACATAGAATATTTCATTGGCTGGAGGATCCATGGTGTTGACGTATCTGATTAGCTCCGCATAACTAATATTTGGTAAATATTTAGACGAGCGGCCCGGCCGATAAGATGTACTATTTTGTCCATGTTCCAAAATGTTTCACGTTTTTGGAGTACATTTATAGGGGACGGCTCATGTGTGTGTGTGTGTGGGGGGGGGGGGTAAACACGATGCATGGACCGCACTACGATGATCCTGAGTTTCATTAAATTGGGGGGATGCTTTAACTACATCATGTCAGTGCCTTTAATCGTTTTGCGAATTATAATTGGGGTTGGGGGTGAGGTATGATGTCAGATGACTCAAACACGCATGAATATTCAGAAACGGGTGAACGATAATATTTACACAAAATATTTTTGGTAAATATGTACATTAGCGGCCCGCCCCCCCCCCAAAAAATTTGGGTAATACTTCAGATTTGTGGCGCACAGTAGATGGCGCTGTTAGTCGGCTACAATTTTGGGCTACAGCATATCTCTTATGACATCAGACTGTAGCCTCAGATATGACCAATCACGGCGATATATTGTTTTGTTGTTTTGGGGATTTGTAACTTTTAGTTTGTATTATTTACTAAATATCTGTGCCTCTGCTTGTTTATAGTTTTTTCTAAGTCAGGTAAGGTTTCTTGATGTCTTTTATTGTTGTTTTTTTTGTTTTCGTATATTTTGTATTGTTACGAACGATAACAGCTTCTTACTGGCAACGTCGTAGCTTATAACTATGACCCGTTTTGCAAAAAAAATTTTGTAGTTATGTCGTCTGCGTGCTCTACTTGTGCTTCGTCATTTTTCGAATTTGGCTTTATTTTGCATAACCGCGAAAAACTTTTAGATTATCTAGAGGCTCATAAATTAATTAAGAAAACTATAAAATGCCCAAAATACAGTGCGAATTTACATTTTTCGGAAAATTTACTGTTTCGTTGTGATAAGTTCTATTTAAACGAAAACGGTAAACATTTTGCTAGCTATCTCGCAACCGCTCTTTTCGTGAAGAAATTTTCCAGTATCAAAGAGCGATTCCACGAATTTCTGCTAGCCATAGCAGAATTATACCCGCCCGCTTGAAGTTAGTATCGTTTGTCTTTAGGTTACGTTTTTTCTGCCAGTAAAAAGCTGCTCGTGGGGGAGTAAGCACTGCAGGGAGACCACCCTACGATGACCCTGAGTTTCAATCAATTGGGGGGGTCTGGGGGGCGCAGCCCCTCAGTATATACTCATATACCAAAAAATATTACGCCGATATTGTTCACATCTGAAGCTACTGTCTGCCGTCATAAGAGATATGCTGTAGCCCAAAATTGTAGCCGACTAACAGCGCCATCTACCGTGCGCCACGAATCTGAAGTGTTAACAAAATTTGTGTGTAAATATTATCGTTCACTTGTGTTGGAATATTCTTGCGCGTTTGAGTCCTTTTTGAATTATTATTCTATAAACAATTAGGATTATATACTGGGGGGGCTGTGCCCCCCAGACCCCCCCCAATTTAATGAAACTCAGGATCATCGTAGTGTAGTCCCCCCATTGTGTTTACCCCCACACGAGCTGTCAACTTAAATGTAATCCAAAAACGTGAAACATTTTGGAACACGGACGAAATAGTACGTCCCATCGTTCGCACCAATAATCTACATATTTACCATATTTTTTTCCGGCCGGGCTGCTCGTCTACATGTTTACCTAATATTTCATTGACTAAATCTTTCTATATACATTTGTAGGGTAAATATGTAGATTAGCGGCCCGGCCGAAAAAAGATTTGTGTGTAAATATTATCGTTCACTTGTGTCAGAATATTCATGCGCGTTTGAGTCCTTTTCAAATTATTATTCTATAAACAATTAGGATTATATGCTGGGGGGCTGTGCCCCCCAGACCCCCCCAATTTAATGAAACAGGATCATCGTAGTGTAGTCCCCCCATTGTGTTTACCCCCACACGAGCCGTCAACTTAAATGTACTCCAAAAACGTGAAACATTTTGGAACACGGACGAAATAGTACATCCCATCGTTCACGCCGATAATCTACATATTTACCATTTGTAGTAATTAAGGTTTGCTGCACTTATTTATAATTGGGATCTTATACAGGCCTACTGATTTCCGGTAGGTCTTTTGAAATGGAGGATGACCCCGATGGGTCTCCTGCTGATAATATTAATCTTCCATTCAAATACTTAATAGTACCTGTAAAAGAAGATGATAAATTTAATGAAAAGCCCCTTCAATTTAGCATTGCCCTTAAAAACAGTAATTTACTTAATGATATCCAACATCATGACGTAACTTTTACTGGTTGCACAAAAAATTGCATTATTAGTACCAGTACTAAGATTAAAAATATATTCTTAGATAGTGCAGGTTTCTTACTAGGTGAGTGGAAAGTAACTTGCAAATTACTATCAGATCTTCCAAAATCTTATGGAGTTATTGGCCCAATTGCTCTAAATGAGAATGTAGTGGAAATAAAGAATGAATGAATATTAAAGGATACCCTATACTATCAATGTCTCGTATCAATAAAAGAATAAAAAAAGATAACACTCCAACACAATTTATTAAAATTGACTTCTCAGTTAAAAATAAGCCAACTATAATTAAAATACTGTATACAAATTTCCATGTAAACGATTATACTCCACTACCGATACAATGCTTCAGATGTCAAAAATAGGGACATACATTTAATTCCTGTCGTTCAAGAGCAAAATGTCTAATATGTAGCAATGACCACTCAGTCACTTTAAAATGTGCAAATTGCAACTTAAACCATGTATCAACCTTCAAAGGATGCAAAGTATTCCAGGAAGCTAAGAAAGTTGAAATCAGGTCTTCTCCCTCTTTTACCACATTTAAGTGTCTCCTGAAAATGCATCTTTTCACTATTGCCTTCTCCCCCCTCTTGAATTTCCATTCTCATCTCAGCACAACATGCGCTCTGGGAAGGCCTCAGGCCTCGAAGAGCGTATTACAAAAGACATTATTATTATTATAATGATTTTAGCTCAGTTCTGCTGTTTAGATGCCACTCAAACACCCTGCAACTAAACTGGCATAACATTTACTCCCACAAAGATACAAGCTGTCCCATGTGCGGAGAACAGGAAGAGACATTGGAACACTTTCTCTTGAGGTACCCAGTTAAGAACATATGAACATAAGAACATAAGAAAAGAAGGAGACTGCAAAAGACCATTCATGGCCTACACTTGGCAGCTCCTGTTCCATTCAACACACAAAAGATTTCTTACCAGGGTGCAACATAAAGTTAATGACCTAAGCATAAACGATATGCTTTGTTCCAGAATAGGAATGAAACAAAAGTAAAAAAAGTATATTGAATATATCTGGACAATATGACAAAACCAACTAATTAAGAAGAATAATTGGCTAAGAAGACACATTGGATAATAAGAAACATCGACCAAATGCAGCGTCATTGCAAAGGCTATGCTGGAACCTTGAAGATTGAAGTGGATACAAACACGGTACAGGATCTCCTGAAAAAAATCAATGGGAATAACGACAAGGGACCTGATGGAATACACCCAAGACTTCTGAGTGAATGCCACAGCGAACTAGCACGGACAATGTCGCTAATCATCAGGAAATCACTAGATTCCAGTCTAGTACTGGCTCTCTGGACTCTTGGATCCCTGTGTCTAATCTACAAGAAAGGTGATATTCTCAATCCTCTGAATTATCGACCAGTTTCATTGACCTGTATACTATGCAAAATATGTAAGGAATTGATAAGGAGAGCAATGGTGAACCATCTAGAGGTCAACAAACTGATTTACGATGGACAACATGGGTTCAAAGAGAAAAGGAGCATGCTCACAAACCTGTTGGAATACATGGAGATACTGACAATAGCAGTGGACAACCAAGTTTCACTGGATATAAATTACCTCAACTGTAGAAAAGCCTTCAATACTGTACCACATGCACAATTGCTTAGAAAACTGAAGGCATATGGGTTCAGAGGCAAAATCTTGCAGTGGATCAAGGCCTTCTTGACGGGAAGAGAGCAATATGTTGAAATAAGAGTCACAAGGTCTGATAATCTCCAGATAACCTTAGGAGTACCCCAGGGATCAGTCTTGGGCCCTGTACTATTTCTCATTTACATCATCAAGCTGAAATGCCCTGTGTTGCTTTTTGCAGATGATGCAAAAGTTTCAAAGAGATTAGATTGCTGGACAATATCAAGGCAATGCAGAGAAATCTGAGGAAGCTAGAAATTTTGAGTGAGAAATAGCTGCTGGACTTTAATGCTGATAAGTGTGTCACCATGCATATTGGTCACAGGAATCCCTATAGCAGCTATAACCTCAACAAGGTACAGCTAAAGGAATCAGCTGTGGAAAAAGACCTGGGCGTCTATGTATCAGCAAATCTAAAACCCTCACAGCATGTTAATGTGGCAGTGGCAAAGGGCAACCGTGTAGTTGGTCTAATGCGGAGAAATTTTCTTAATCGATTTGGACACACGTCATCCTTGGTTTGAACAGGTTCTTGGTGATCAGAGAGATGTCATGTGTAAAATGATATGCACATCGGGCTTCTCTGAAATCACATCAACGACCTACCCTGTATTGTCCCCTAGTAAGGCCGCACCTGGAATATGCTGTCCAAAGTTGGTCACCCTACTACAGGAAGGATATCGGAGAATTAGAAAAGTCCAGAGACGAATGACAAAGCTTATTCATGAACTGAAAGACCTGAGTATGAAGCAAGATGCGAGCGTTTGGGACTCACAACACTTGAGAAGAGGCAAACATCAATTACAAGGTCTTCTTCGAGCACAGTGAGACTCAACACATGTTCAAACTCTTGGAAGCCTAAGAAAAAGGTCACTGGAGGACCCTAGTCAGGGTCAATTCCTTCAGTGTCAGAGTGGTCAATAGTTGGAATGCCCTCCCAGAGGAAGTAGTGAACACGCTAACTATTAGTCAGTTTAAGTCAAAGCTAGAGATGATTGATTACTACGAGGGGCGGTCAATAAGTTTTGCGAATCGGTAGGGCAAAACAGAGGAAGGGGGATGACTGTTTGTGGGGGTGTTAGGATAAGTTATGACAAGTCAGGACCTGCAGCCGCACGCTCCTGCCTCATCTATTTAAGAAGCAGTAGCTGATCGCAGATCGTCAGTCACAAATTTTTCAACAATGGAAAAGGTTGAGCACCGCGCAGTGATAAAATTTTTTATCAAGGAAGGCAAGAATGCAAAAGAGATCCATGAATGCATGGTTGCAGTGTACACCAATACCGCCCCTTCCTATGCAACCATTGCTCGCTGGAATATGGAGTTCCACCATGGTCATGAGTCCCTTGAAGATGCCCCCCATCCAGGATGCCACATCAGACGTGACCAACGAGGACAATGTGGCCCTTGTGGAGAGGATGATCCTCAAAAATCAACGGGTGATGGTCGAAGAAATTGAGCGAGAACTTGGACTATCACATGGAAGTGTTATCAACATCATCACGATGTGTGGCCATGACCAAGGTCTCTGCCCGGTGGGTCCCTAGAACCTCATGCTCCATGATCGACTTCAACGTCATCAAAAGTCCACAAGGCCAGAGTTGCACAAGTTGCCCTGCGTGAGTGCGGATTCGAGGAGCTCAATCATTCCCCCTACAGTCCAGATCTGGCCCCTAGCGACTTCTATTTATTCTGCTAGCTTAAGGCTGCACTGCGTGGACGCCGGTTTGGGGACGATGAAGATGTCCAGCTCGCCGTCCAGGAGTGGATTGAACAGCAGTCGGGAGATTTCTGGTTGTCTGGAATTTGAAACCTCAGGGACAAGTGGTGCAAGTGCATTGAAGTCGAGGGTAGTTATATTGAAAAATAATAAAACACTTTTCCTTATATCCGAATTGCAAAACTTATTGATTGCCCCTCGTAACTGTGATATGTTAACCAGTACTTGAATAGCAAAATAAGTTAGATGTATTTATATTTTGATATGAATAGTATTTTCTATAGTGTTAAGGAGAATTTATTTTTTGAGAAGTGAATATGAGTGAAACATATGATTTTATAACAAGTTCTACTCGTCTATGCATCACAAGGGTTGAGATGGGAGTACAACAAGGCAAGTCTCTTAATCTCCCATGTTATTAAAATAGGGAAGGGTGTTGTTATTCTGAACTGTGTAACCTGGTGCTGGGGGTTGGTCAGGTAAGCTGCTTAGTCACTTGTCCAGGTTTCTCTTGAATGTTTCTGGAGTCACTCCAGTGAGGTCCTGGATGTCTTTTGGTATGCAGTTGAGCAGTCAGTTCCATTGAATGAGAAGTTGTGTGTCACGTCCTGATTTTTTGTGTACATCCTTGAATGCCCCTCACATAGCATAGTCTTTCTCTCCTCGGTTGCCTGTTCAGCTGAATCCCTACGTGTGCTACCCAACCCTCCAGTATTTTCCATATATAGATTATTATGTAGCTCTCTCATCTTCTTTGCAAGGAGTACATCTTTAGGTGGTCTAGTCATTCCCAGTAGTTTAGATTTTCCATACCTTGGGTTTTGCGTGTGAATGTTCTTTGTGGCATTTCTATGGCTATTATGTCCATGATTTTAAATGGGCACCACAGTTGGCAGCAATATTTCATTCTGGGTAGCACAAGGGATTTGCACAGTGTGGTCATGCATCCCTTTTCTCTGGTTTTAAAGGTTCATAGGATCCATCCACTCAATTTGCGGGCCATCTCAGATGTCTTAACCATATGATGGGTGAAAGTTCCGTCTTGGCTCATCCAAACTCCCAGGTCTTTGACATGTTCACTGGCCTCAATTTCTTGGTTTCCACACTGGTATGTTGTCATGGTTAATATGTCCTCTTTGTTGTCATACTTCCGCAACTCAAATTTCTCATTGTTTAGGGACATATTATTCTCCTCTGCCCAAGTTAGCACCCTGTTCAGATCTTGTTGGAGCAGTACTGTATCATTTGCTTCCACAATCTTTTTGCTGATCCTTGTGTCATCAGCAAAGGATGAGTCATCGGAGTGTAGCATCAATGTTCCTGATATGTATGATAAAAAAGGGAGCAGAGTACTGAGCCCTGGGGGATGCCACTCTGGACTTCACTTGGCTCTGAAAGTTTGCTTTTGACCAATACTCTCTGGATCCTTCCTGTTAGGAAGCTATGAAGTCATCTTCCTAGGGGTCCCGTGATGCCCAGACTGCTGAGTTTATGCAGGAGAATACCTTGGGCTCTGTGAAGGAAGAGGACATCCAGAGGCCTGGAGGTGACAGAGTTGTGAACTGCGAATTAAAGGATAGAATGCATTGGTGTGGCACTGAGAAGAGGCAGATTGAAGTGGTTCGGTCATGTAGAAAGGATGCAGGATAATAATTGGATGAAGGGTGTTAGGAGTTTCGAAGTTGGGGGTGTTGCTGCCAGAGGGTGACTGAGGAAGACGTGGAATGAGGTGATACAAAGGGACCTCAGAGACATCAGTTTGAATAGAGAAACAACCAGAGATCAAGCAGCATGGACAGCTGCCATTAGGTAAATAAGGCTGACACATACAAGTATGTATGGAGCCTTCAAAAATGATGATTATTATTATCAACTTGGAAGGAGATTCAAAATAGATACTTTATACACTTGATTGTTTTTTCCTTTTATTTGTGTCCAACTCTCCAACGGTTTCTAGACAAGTTAGTTGTCTACTTACTCCTCCAGCCTAAAAAATTAAACTTGCCCTTCACCACCGATGGAGCCACCTTCGGGCAGCTCCACTGAAAAAATGGAGGTCCCCCTCTCTGTGCTCTCGCAGGGGACCCTCCAAAACTCTTTAACCAGAGAGGAGGTTACTCCTCTCCTTTTCCTACGGGTGTAGGGGACACCCCCTCACCCCCTTCTCTGGAGGTGCCCTCAAGTGCCTCCCTCTTTCCAGTGGCAGTCCCCCCTTTATTTTCTAAGGGGACTGCCAAGAAAGGCAGGCAGCTCATAATTGACCGCTCTCGGTGGGAGTGGCACGATAGGGCCAACCCCCTTAGGGGGAGGAGGTAAAGACAGGGCCTGTCGGCCTCTTCATTCCAAAGACCTGCAGGCTCAAATTCTGAACTTAGAGGGGTCACCCTACATGCCCCCATCCTCCTGTTTTACCTGACCAAAGACGATGGGACCTGTGATGTCCTGGTGGGGATGGCCAAATGGAGGCCCCCTGAGGCAACCCATCCCCAGACAGTAGGACTTTCCACCGAACCTGAATCCACCGCTATATAAGGTCCTCCTCAGATGGCTCGGGTCTCCAAGGTTGTACAAGGAGAGCTGTGATCTCCCCCTCTGCTGGTGCCCCTGTGAAAGCCAAGACCTTCTGCATCTCGGAGAAGGATCTTGCTGAGGCTGGTCCATCTGGCAGAGGGCAGAAGAGGGTTCATTTCCCCATCCTCCTCTCGTAAAAATTTTAAAAAATAGAAAAATGACTCAGGGTTCCTCTCCATCCACCGGGATAAATGGGTATGCTGCAACTTTGGTTAAGTAACCAAGCCAAGATATGCACATCTGACCCTGGATGCGGAGTCCCTGACAAAGACCAGAACTGCGCAGAGTGGACCCTTGATTACCGCATTTTTTAGCCCGCTGGCTTCAAACGCTTCATCATACGCTCCACTGATGGCATGTTTCTAAGTGCAACATGATCCATCAGAGGAGAGCCTTAGCTAGCATTATTGGTAGAGAGCCGAAGGTGACCCATTTCTCGGACGGTAGCCTTCTGCCAAATGCGTCTAATCCCTCCAAGGCAGCCATGATTAGTACCCTTCAACACTATGTAGCGGGCCGAAAATAGATCTCTAATCCCAATCGATAATCGATCCAACCCGCTTCCTACACTCCGGACGTGAGAAATCGAGGGAGAATAAAACGGATTGTATATACAGTCCCTTTACTTACAAAAAAAATACAATGATAGTTACAGTTTATATTTACAACAATTTTATATTTACTAGGGAAGTGTGCACACTTCAAAATGAGGCTAAATTCCCCAATCAAAATACGATACCAAACGAGAATCTTATAACCGGCGGATACAACAATTTACTTATATTCTACACAAAACAAAAAAAACACAACCACAACCGAACGAAAAGGGGGCACGCGCTATCACTTGCTGGAGGTGGGTGGTAGTTGGCTAACTTAGAAGGAGGCAGGATTGTCAACGAAGGCGGGTATGGCGGTTCAGGTGCTTAGCGAGGCACGAAAGCCCTCCTCTCAGGGCTGGGTGGAGCACTCGTCTATAGAACCCCTCTTGCTACCAGTCCACACTTCCACTCTCTGTAGAAGAGATATATCCTCCTTTTATGACCCATTTATTTATACATGGATGGCGAAACTAATAAGTGGGCATTACTCGAAAATACATCGACTAGCTTACCTCTTTCCAGAATATGACGCTTTGATAAAAGTTAATTTAAACAAAGAACTATCTTATTATAGTGATATTTCAAAATTAGCTACTATCTTTCCAGAATAACGCCTGGAAAGAAAGAAAAACATGGTAATCATTTTGTACATGAAATAAACAAAAATAAAACAAACCCATTCCCATTCACACACATTCTTACAGAGGGAGGGAGAGGGTACTGAGAAAAGGGGTGGGAGAATGGCCCTTTTACACACACTCACATTCGCCCCACCACACCCCTCCTTCCTTAAGCCATTCGACCAGCCACTCACTAAACCCTTTCAATCACTCTTCACGGTACCACTTGTGCTCAATTGCACCCTTCTGCACCCATTCACACTCTTCTACTGGTCCCTGGCTACGCGTAGCAATTAGTCGGGGTTGTTCGTCAGTCATCCTGTCAGTCTCATCGTCACTATTTATCATCTCATCAACCATACTCTTAGCCCTCATTACCAGTTCTCCCATCTCACAACAGAATTCTTTCATACTCTTCCGTTCAGAACCCTCACTCTTCATACCCCCATTCATCAGCTCCTCACTCACAGCTCTCATCCAACTCAAGGTACATTCTTGCGAAACAGACAGGTCACTCACATCCCCTGTATTCTCAACAGGCATACCAGAAACCCCTTCGACTGGTTCCCACCAGAAACCTGAAAAATCAGCCACTTCATCATTCACTACATCAAACTCATCCCTACTATTACCATTCGTAAAACCCGAAAAATCAGCCACACTCGGTTCATTCTGCCCAAACACACTATCATTCATACTGTTCCCAAAACCAGAAAAATCAGGCACAGGCAGCTCACTCACTCGTCTACTTATACCAGCCAGATCACTCACCTGTTTACGCAAAAACTCAATCTCCCTTTCAAGATCCCCCATACCAGAAACACTGCTCAGACTTACTTTCATTCGTACTTGCATTCTTCCTTTCACTCTTCTTTGTACGCTTTCTACTCCTCGAGACTAAGACTAGCTCTTTCCCAGACAGATCCATACTATCACATTCAATCTCATCATCATGCACTTTACCTCTCTCTCGACACAGTCCATACACTGGATGGCTCACCAGGTAGTCAGGAGGTTCTCTCCATCTCCTTAACTGACTCTGATGAGCCCGCACTCTCTCAGTCATGCCGTCATTCAAACTCTCCAAAACATACGTTACCCCCATTTTCCCAAACTCTCACAACTCTATAAGGTCCATCAAACTTCTCACTCATCTTTGATACATTCAACCTACCCTTCACTTCTTTCACCTTCAATACTTTTGTACCTAATTCAAATGAACGGAACCTTTCATGCGCCTCACGCCATACACTCTGCTCACTTTCACTCAAACGAAACCTATCTTTCACTCGCCTTTCAAAATTCATCACAAACTGACATGGGGACATTCCAGTTGCACTATGCACAGTTGAATTATACGCCCACAACACTCTCCCCAGACACACATCCCAGTCATTCACTGTCGTACTCATCATTCTCAACATCTCACACAAGGTTCTTATAGTCCGTTCAGCCAATCCATTTGAAGACGGTACATATGGAGTTGTTCTCACATGCTCCACACCATTCTCTCTCAACATTTGCTCAAACACTTCCCCTACAAATTCAGGCCCATTATCACTCAGACATCTTCTAGGCTTCCATACACACATAGGAAAAAACAACTGCTCAACCACACGCGCGACAGTCACACTCCTTTTATCTCTCACAGGCGCTGCATACACAAACTTACTTTTATGATCAACCATCACAACCATACCAACATTCCCAGCTCTCGTACGCGGCAAAGACACACAATCAATCACTACCAATTCAAACGGTTCTTTTGCATCAACTTTCAACATCGGTGGTTTCACTTGCACACCTTGCACCTTTCGCTTCTGACACCTTTCACACGTAGTTGCAACATCATACACAACAGTTCTCAGAAACGGGTGGAACACATGCTCCTTCATACACTCCCACAGCTTAAATTTACCCATATGCCCATAATTATCATGCACAACCTTCACCAGACCAATCATACCAACTAAGGACATCACAGGTACATACATATCATCACCACCCTTCACATGCCTCACAAAATATACAACATCCATACAAACAACAAAATCCTTAGCATACCTTTTAAAATCACTTAAACACTCTGGCCATTCATTCAAATCAACACGCATCATTACACACCTCTTCAACTCACTAACAAAAGGACACATCTTTTGCATCTCTAGAATATCATCATCACTTAAAATCTCATTCTCATCATCCATGACCAACTCAATCATACCGCAAAACTTGACAACATTCTTTGCACACTCATTCAACCTCATCACCTCACATTCACCTTTCATAAGACGATCCTTATCAGCATCCAAAGACAAATCATTCAATTTCATAAAGTCTACACCAAGCAAGAAACAACAAGGCATTTGCTCACCTTTCAGAATCACAAAGTCATGCTTCACATTCACACCATTACCCAAACTCACTTTCAGACTAACCTGTTCCCATGCCACTATCAAGCCATTCCCTAATCCACTTATCCGTAACTTCACAGGTTTATGCTCGCAACATTTAAACTCATCATACTTACTCAGAATCTTCTCATTCACTAAAGACACCTGCGCTCCAGTATCAATCAAACCACAGAACAACCTTTCACCAACTTTCACTCTCGCTTCCATCATATCAGGTCCACCATGTTCGCAATACACCGAAGGAACAAGCACACCAACATCAGCACTGATATCCACACTGTCATTAACTCCCATATCATCACTCAACACACACTCATCTTCATCCAGACAATCATTCTTCTCTCTTATATATGAACACTTTTCAATTACCCAATTGTAGTGCACACCGCTCAAACATTGCAGATGTACCACATTAGGATTCAAACCCTTAATCTTCTCATCCTTGTACACAATCGGCCTCTCACCACCAAAGTGCACATAAACAATCACTCCATACAAACGACTCACTACAATCAACACTTCCTGAAATGGCGGGACCCCTTGCATACACATCGCTCTCAATTCTTTCATGAAGTTCCGCACCTTTGCCATACCAATGCTTTCAGGCTTCCTACACACTTCATTCATTACCTTCTTCCTTAAATCATCTACACTATCGGGCACTCTCACATCTACTCCATCACTCTTCAAATCTTGCAAACCATTCCATACACTCTCAAACAAGGAATCACCACCACCCTTACTCTCTTTTCCATTCATAATCCCTTTCGGCAAATACTCAGGATCACTCACTCCACACACATTTTCATCATTCGTACCAGGATACCTTGACATCAAATCAGCCACTCCATTCCGTTCACCAGGCACATAGTCAAAGTCACTCAAATCTTCCAAAGTCCTTGCAATCCTACTATCGGCCCACTTCATACGCTGCAGATACACAAGAGGTTGATGATCGGTTTTTATCACAAACCTCACACCATACAAAAATGGACGCAACACTTTCAAACAATATCTTATCGCAGCCAGCTCTCGTTCCACAGTCGAATACTTTCGTTCTGCAACATTCATAGCCTTGGATACATACCCAATTATTCGCCTGACATTCTCTCCATTCAAACGCTGCTCTTGCATCAGAAAACCTCCCATACAATACCCACTCGCATCTGTATACAATTCAAGCATTTTAGCATTTACACTATAATCTGGGTAAGCCAATTCAACATCTTCAGCCGCTGCCTCTTTCAGTCTCTCATACGCCTCATTCATCTTATCATTCCACTTGACAACCGTACTACCTTTCTTGCCCATCCACTCAGTCAGAGGCTTACTCACACCAGAACAATCACGTATAAACTTTCGCTGGAACTCAATCAAACCCAAAAATGACTTCAGTTGCTTCACAGTCACAGGTTTAGGAAACATTCGCACCTTCTCAACATACTTCGATGATTTTCGCAATCCATTCTCACTCACCATATGCCCAAGGAATTCCACTTCTTTCGCAAACCATTCACACTTCGCCACTTTCACCTTCACACCAACACTCTCCAACGTTCTCAACACATCATTCACCAATCTCATATGCTCCTCAAAAGTCTCAGTCATAATCAAAATATCATCTATAAACGCAATCACATTCTTACTCGCAAACTTACTCAACACAACATTCATTGCCCGCTGGAAGGCTCCGGGAGCATTAGCCAACCCAAAGCTGAGGTTCTGGAACTGGTAATGCCTCTTTGAGGAAGAGAAGACAGTTACTGGCCGGCTCTCCTCAGCAATGGGCATCTGGTAATACCCCCGTACCAGATCCAGCTTCGTAAACCACTCCATCCCATGCATACTATACACACACTCAGATAACACACACATCGGAAACCTTTCTTTCACAGTCCTTTCATTCACCTTTCGATAATCCACACACAGACGCAATCTTCCATCCGGCTTACGTACAGGTACAATTGGACTATTCCATGCACTCTCGCTCTCTTCAATCACCTCCAATTGCTCCAATTCCAAACACTGCTCCTCAATCTCATCAGCAACCGGACATGGGAAATGCCTCGGCCGCTGATAGATTGGGGAGTCCTCCTTCAGGACAATCTTGAATTCCGGGAGCTTTGCAACCCCGAAATCCAGATCACCCTTACTGAGGGCTCCCTTTCGCTCAAATATCATTCGATACACATCCTCCCTTTCATACTCAGTCAAACATCCATCCAATTTCACCATGTCCTTCACCTCATTATACATCCATTCACATGTCTTTTCATTCGCAACATTCACCCTGATATCCGTACTATCATCCATACCTACCTCATCAACAGTGGAGAGGTGGCCCAGTACATCTCCGACTTGGATTCCCCTCACCTGCCCTTTCACACTGGGGTCCGCCTGCACACATACAAAAGGATCATTCATTCTCATCAAGCCATCAAACACACAAGCAACACGCCTTACCTTATAACACGCATCTGTTCCATCCAATATCACAGTGTTCTCACTCACATTCAAACTAACATCCTTACTCCAACTCACTCTAACAGACACCCTTTCACCCTTCACAAGCCTTACATTCTCCATAGCAGTCACCTCAATACCAGTAAACACACTCCTCAAAACGCTACCATCTTTCCCTACATACAACTTATACACCCCATTTTTACCAATCTTTCTCTCAATCTGATCACTCGCAGGATGCACAACCATACGATTCATTTTCATAAAATCATAGCCCAAAATCACACCATACTCACTACTCACCTTATCAATCACAGAAAATTCACATTCATTCATCATCATACCATGCATTCGAACAGCTGACCTTATCATTCCAATCACAGGCACTCTCCTATTACCAATACCTACTAAACTACCCTTGCACTCAGACAGGAGGGCTTTCTCGCTAACCTTGTCATACACATCTTTATACACCAAGCTCGCCTTGCATCCAGAATCTATTAAAGCCAAACACTCAATTCCATTCAATTCCACCTTCACACTCAGACACTCATACTTCCTACCAGACAGCACTTTCACACTAGACAGACTTACCAACACATTACTCACACTCATGCACCCAGAGGATACTTCAGCAGGTACCCTCTTACCATTCAGTTTCCCGCTTCAGACTTTCCATTCACACCTTGCGCTCTCAGTCTAATCCAACACTTTTCACTTGAATGTCCTTCCATCGCACAATAGCTACATACATTCCTCTGGTCACGACACATCCTTGCATAATGACCAGCCTTTCCACAATTACCACATGCATATTTCATACTTTCCCCACCAGTTGCTCCACCATTCAACCTCGGACAATCTTTCTTCAAATGGCCTATTTCTTTACACTCGAAGCACTCTTTCACACTTTCCTGGCAATCCTTTATCATATGCCCTTTCTTACCACACCCAAAACACGCACCAGATGTCCACCTACATTCTGCCAACATATGACCTTTCCTTCCACACCGACGACATTCCACAATCTTTCTCCCACCATTCGGTCTCTCGTTTGCTGGGACATACCTCGGTTTCTCTCTCATATATCCGTTCCCACGCTTGAAATTCATCTGCCCCCTTCCATTCGACCACCCTCCATTTGCCCATCCATTCTGCCGGCCCAGGAAGTTTGACATCACTCCAGCTGGTGCAGCCTTCAGGGCATCCCTGTAGCTGACAAACTGCTGGGGTGGATGAAAGCTCCTGGGCTTCTTACCCCCAACATTCACACTGTACCATCCATCCTCTTCTAGATCGCTTTCAACATCAAATCGTCCATCTTCTAACAGTTCCAACACATCCTCCCACATCAACCGTTCACCTGTCAGTCTCACTCTCTCCTTTCTCTTTCCACTCAGCCATTCACTCACCTTTCGCGGGATTGTGTCCAAAAACTTCCTCATGAGTGGTTTACATTCATTTACATCATCATCACCATACCTCGTTCTTGCCATACTCTCAAGCCTATGTGCATACATATTCACACTTTCACTCTTCCCAATTTGAGCCTTCTCAAATTCATTCACCCTCTTATACTTCACACTCTCTTTCATTCGTTTCACCTGCCCAATCAATCTCTTCTTCACTACATCGTACTTTGGCTCTCCCACACTCGTTATCACTCGCAAGAACTCCAACACTTTCCCATCCAAACAATCTCCCAGAACACTCACCCAGTGACCCTTGTTCTGCGGGTACTTGAGCTTGCAGTACCGCTCAAAATCCCCGAAGAACTCATCCATACTCTTTCCCCCATGCAATCTAAACTTATCAATCCTTGGCACTTCCCTAATCAAAATTCCTTTCCCCACATTCACTTCACTCTCCGAAGAGCTACTCTCGGTCTCACTCATTCCAATCATATCATAACATAACATAACATAACATAATTACACGGATGACAAAAGCCACAAGGGCCTATCAAAGGTCATCCGCCTCCGTCAAAACCCACCCACAAAAAGCACCATCACCAGGGGAAGACAAAATCAAAGTCCCCCACAATATAATATAACGGATGACAAAAGCCACAAGGGCTCATCATAGGTCATCCGAGTCAAGCGGCCTCTTTTTCAAGGCACCCAAACTCCCAGGAAAACTACATCCAGAGGATTGCATCCAGAAACAAGGGTATCACCAATCAAGGCTTGTCAAGAACTAAATCATGCAGCTATAGATATATACAAACAATATTAATATATACAAAACTTAGGAACCATCACAACCTTCCCTTCCCATAAACTCATCCAACCTACTCTTAAATACATTTAGATTTGGACTACCTACTACCCTCTGCGGCAATTTGTTCCAGAAGTCTACCACTCTATTGGTGAAAAAATATTTTCTTAAATCCAACCTACACCCTTGCTTTTTAATTTTCAAGTGGTGACCTCTAGTCCGATTTCCATCATCTAACTCAAAAAACTTGCTAACATCCAATTTATCTATCCCGGAAAAAATTTTAAACAGCTCAATCATATCCCCTCTCACACACCTCCTTTCGAACGAGAACATATTTAATACCCTCAGTCTATCTTCATATTCAAGGTGCCTCAGGGAAGGAATAATCTTTGTTGCCCTCCGTTGCACTGACTCAAGAAGGTTAATATCGTGTCTAAAATGTGGGGACCATGCCTGTATACAGTACTCTAGATGTGGCCTAACATAAGAGTTATAGAGTTTAAGAATAACCTCCTTACTTTTGTAACTGACATTTCTCTTAATAAAACCCAGCACTCTATTTGCCCTATTTCTTGCTTCAATACACTGCTTAGAAAACCTTAATGACTTATCTATTACTACTCCTAGATCTTTCTCATCCTCTACTGAGCTCAGCCAATGCCCATCCATTTCATAGTTAAATTCTCTATTATCTTTTCCCATGTTAATAACTTTGCACTTATCAAGGTTGAAAGTCATTTGCCACTTATGTGCCCAGGATAACAATTTATTTAAGTCCCCCTGCACTTTAAAATTATCATCAATATCTTTAACTACAGCTGCTAATTTGGTATCATCCGCAAAAATTGACACTTTATTATTAACTGCCTCCCCAAGATCGTTTATATAGATGACAAATAATAATGGACCGAGAACTGATCCCTGAGGAACCCCACTGATAACATCCCTCCACTCTGACTTTACACCATTTAGCACTACCCTTTGCTTCCTGTCTTTCAGCCACTCAGCTATCCAATTTGAAACACCCACACATATCCCAATCATTTTTAATTTATGAACTAGTCTCCTGTGTGGTACCTTATCAAATGCTTTACTAAAATCTAAGTAAATTATATCTACATTCTCTCCCTTATCTACTTGATCTGTTACAAACTCCAGAAAGTCTAGTAAGTTAGTCAAACATGATCTACCTGATCTAAACCCATGCTGAGCATCGCTGATTAACCCCTCCCTCTCTAGATGTTGGCAAATCCCTTTTTTAACTATTTTCTCAAGAATTTTACAGACTACAGGAGTTAGGCTAACCGGTCTAAAGTTATTTGGATCCTCTTTACTACCCTTCTTGAAAATGGGGACTACATTCGCTCTCTTCCAATCATCGGGTATTTCTCCATATTCCAATGACCTAGTATATAACTTGTCCAGAGCTATTGAGATACTTTCTACCCCTTCTTTAAGTATCCTAGAATGAATATTATCAGGGCCGGAGGCCTTGGTAGTATCTAAATCACCTATTAGTCCTTTTATCATCCTCCGATCCACACAAATGTTAGTAAACACCTCTTTTCCTGACCTATGAGTACTATACATAGGACTATTTAGTTTCTCTTTTGTAAATACTGATGCAAAATGACCATTTAGTACCTCAACTATTTCCTCATCAGTTTCTCTCACAAACCCTTCATATTTGATAGGTCCTATTTTAACTCTGCCACACTTGTTATTAATTTTATAGTAACTAAAGAACTTTCTAGGATCTTTGTTGCTATCCTGAGCTAATTTAATTTCTGACACCCTTTTGTTCTTCTTTATAATCTTATTTAACTCATTCCTAGCCATTCTATAATCACTTAAATTTTGAATATTATTTTCTACCTGTAATTTTTTATATGCCCTTTTCTTCTCTGAAATTTTTCTAGCTATCTCCTGATTCCACCATAATGGTTTCCTACTTTTGTTCCTAATGGCCTTCATTGGGATACATTGTTCTTGGACTACATTTATTATATGCTTGAAAGTATCCCACATCCCATAAGCATTTTTACCTCTGAATTCTATATCCCAGTCTACCAAATTTAGCAAGCTTCGAAGTTTTACATAATCTCCCTTATGAAAATTTGGAACTTTTTCAGCATTCTTGGTTATTTTACCCTTCTCAATTCCCAAGTTAAAACGAACTATCTGATGGTCACTATTTCCCAATGCTTCCCCAACAGTCAATTCTTGAACTAAATGATCACTGTTAGAAAGTACTAAATCTAATATATTGTCCCCCCTCGTTGAATCGTTAACAAATTGATTCAAAAAATTATCCTCAAAGCATTCTATGAACCTGCCACTTGTTCTATCCCTACCTATCATATTTTCCCAGTCCACAGAGTTTAAGTTGAAGTCCCCAATAATAACTGCATCTGTTTCACATCCCTTACTTATTTCCCTTATCATTAGTTCATCTATATCATCAGTCTGCCCAGGTGGCCTGTAAAAAGCTCCCAAATGCACCATTCTATTTTTACTGAACCTAATATCTATCCAAAGTGACTCAACTCCATCCTGCCTTATTGAAGTATTTAAACTTGAAACAATGTTGTTTTTTATATAGATAATTATTCCTCCACCAATCCTACCTGTCCTTTGACTAATGTACATATTATAGCCCTGAAAATCAAATTCACTTATAGTGTCACTAAATTCTATTTCATTAACCCATGATTCAGTAACGCATAATGTATCTATATCCTCATTGCTAATATAACTAAATAGCTCATCCTTCTTGTTTCTAAGACTACGAGCATTTGTATAGAAACAATTTAACCCCCCTATCCCTGAAGCACCTCTTGAAACTTGAATGACCTCACCTCTATCGCCTTGGAACCTATTTCTGTTATCTGCCAAGTCCATTCTACTTTCAGTACTATAATGTCCTCTCATAATTCCCTGACCACTATTAGTATCTAGTTTCCCGCCCGCAAAGACCTAATAACACGATCATACTCCTCCCACAACACATCTACCCCCCTCCTACTCAAATGCAGTCCATCCATCGCATACATTTCTTTCATTCCAACAAACCTATCCCACACATCCACAAACATGACACCTTCCATCTCACACATCCTCCTCACATAATCATTCAGCCCAATTGCACGAGACATCCATTCTACCCCAACATCCATTCTTGGAAGCACACCTGTCACAACACCTTTCATTCTACTTTCTTTCACCTTTTCAATCAACCTCTTGTACCTCTCACGTAACTCACATGCACCCACTTTCTTCACATCATTCACTCCTACATGTGTAATCACAACCGCATCCCTTGCACAGCCAGACACCAGTTCCTCATACCTATCAGACAGATCTCTCACTCCAGCACCCGGCAAACACACCCTCAAACCATTCAATCTACTTGCATTCAACTTCCTATCTAAATATCTAACTCGCGAATCACCCATCACAAGCACTTCAGTCAGACTCCTATTCCTAACCCCCACAGACCTAACTCCATCCCCACTCCTATTCTCATTCAAACTACCAGTCACTCGAACTCCACCCCCACCCCCATCAGTCATATCACTTCCAGTTACATCCTCTCTTAGGGCACTGAATCTATTAGTCAAGCTAATAGGATCTGTGTCCCTCTGACTCACACACCTATTCTCCCCCTGGCTAACCACCTCAACAGAGGCAACCCTATTCTCACAAAGAACAGGAGAAGCCTCCCTAGCTTCATGTTTCCTAACCACTCTCCACTGTCCCCCATCCTCACTAGGCCTATTTCTAACTAATCTAAGGGGGCTAACTTCATTATCACTAGAACTATCACATCCTACCTCACCACCTAACCTATTCCCAGCTCTAGGCCTAACACTAAGTTCCCTCCTGAGCTCAGCAACTAACCCCTCCAGCCTACATATCCTGTCTAAATCCTGCCTTCTCATCCCCTCTAAATCTACAATGCATTCACGCAGCCCACATACAACACATGTATACCCCTCACCTAATACACCACAACCAATGCATACATTCCGACACTCATGCTCACTTTCATCCCCAAACTCCATCACTTATTCAAACAAAGAAAGAATTTAAGTAGCAATAAGAAATAAAAAAAGAAGAGCAACTTAGCTTTCGCTGATTGTGGTGAGAAAAAAACAAAAAAACAAACAAACTATAGAAAAATCTGAAAAATAGATCAACAGACTGAGAGCTCTATAAAACACGTGCTACCTGTTCGAAGGTCAGTCGAAGACTCTCTCCCTCATCTGAGTATAGCGAATCCACACTCTTCCCTCTCGCCTTCCTATCCTTAACCTTAGAACCATGCTTACTTCCTCTCTTACTTTCCACTCTCTTCCATTCACCCCCTTTCCTACCACTCACAGTATCTTCTTTAGACTCAATCCTACTGCCATCCATTCCATTTAGCAGAGTCCCTTCAGTAGGAGCAGGGGTCAGGGTTGTAGGTCCTGGGACTGATCCAGCCCCTGTCATCATGTTATACAGGTCCTGCATCCGTCGGTCCGTCTGATCCTGTCGGTCTCCCATTTCCTTCATCTTATCAGTCTTTTCATTCATCCCTTTTATTTTATTCTCCATTCCCTCCATCATTCCCTGCAACATTTCACACTCCTCTTCTTTCTTTCTCAACTCCAGTCTCAATCGCACTACTTCTTCATTCAATGTTTCCGCTACAGCCATTGTTCCCAAGTTAGTAAAAAGATAGGAGAAGGGAAAAATCAATCAAACTACTTGTCACACTAATTGGGTATGGACTGCAATCCAATCCAGTCACGCTCCCAGTTTCGAAGTCTCACGTCCCTATTCGGGCGCCAAATGTAGCGGGCCAAAAATAGATCTCTAATCCCAATCGATAATTGATCCAACCCGCTTCCTACACTGTCCGGACCTGAGAAATCGAGGGAGAATAAAACGGATTGTATATACAGTCCCTTTACTTACAAAAAAAATACAATGATAGTTACAGTTTATATTTACAACAATTTTATATTTACTAGGGAAGTGTGCACACTTCAAAATGAGGCTAAATTCCCCAATCAAAATACGATACCAAACGAGAATCTTATAACCGGCGGATACAACAATTTACTTATATTCTACACAAAACAAAAAAAAACACAACCACAACCGAACGAAAAGGGGGCACGCGCTATCACTTGCTGGAGGTGGGTGGTAGTTGGCTAACTTAGAAGGAGGCAGGATTGTCAACGAAGGCGGGTATGGCGGTTCAGGTGCTTAGCGAGGCACGAAAGCCCTCCTCTCAGGGCTGGGTGGAGCACTCGTCTATAGAACCCCTCTTGCTACCAGTCCACACTTCCACTCTCTGTAGAAGAGATATATCCTCCTTTTATGACCCATTTATTTATACATGGATGGCGAAACTAATAAGTGGGCATTACTCGAAAATACATCGACTAGCTTACCTCTTTCCAGAATATGACGCTTTGATAAAAGTTAATTTAAACAAAGAACTATCTTATTATAGTGATATTTCAAAATTAGCTACTATCTTTCCAGAATAACGCCTGGAAAGAAAGAAAAACATGGTAATCATTTTGTACATGAAATAAACAAAAATAAAACAAACCCATTCCCATTCACACACATTCTTACAGAGGGAGGGAGAGGGTACTGAGAAAAGGGGTGGGAGAATGGCCCTTTTACACACACTCACATTCGCCCCACCACAACTAGATGGCACGCCACATTCTAACATGAACTTCGTTGAAGGAGTAGTTTATGCGAGGTAACTTGTGGACTACTCCATAGATTGCATCACCTTACCGCTGGCCAACCATGGAGCGGTCTAGATCGAACGTGTGAGTATTGCATTTGGTCTCTTGGGAGCACACTTCGTGTCATGCTGGAACCGTGCCAGTGTATACGGATGGCTCCAAGTCCCAAGTGGGGGGTGGTTTCCAGGCTGTATCCCCTCTGTTTGAAGTCAGCGTGTCTGCCAGGCACTGCGTCTCTCACCACTGAGCTGGTTGCAATACACCGCTCGCTATGGGTGATTATGCGACGTGCCCGGTTCGGAGTCCTGGTTGTGATTTATAGTGAATCACAATTCGCCCTGCATTGGAATCTCCGCATCTCATGGTTTGCAATATCTGTGACGCCACTGTTTTGTCGAACCGGGTGGATGTTGAGATTATCTTCTGCAAGAACTGGGTGACCAGACCAGCATTTCGCTCTTCCTCACACCGATTACATGGCAGGAATACAGGCAGCTTGGCAAAAAAGATGGGATACAGTCAAGGGAAACCTAAAGTTGTTTCATTGTGCCGCGACTGTTCCCATGGACCTACCCCTAATGCTGCAACAGCTTCTGGTTGCTTTCTGTCGTCTCTGGATTGGACACACTCGCGGGATAAACCACCATTTGATGGAGCACTCGCCTGTGCCCAGCTGTGAAGACTGGATTGTCGCCCATACTGTTCAGCACATTCTAGTTGAATGACCCAGTGCGGGCAATCTTCGGGAACGTTACCTGTCCTGGTACCGGGATGAGTGGGGCCACTACTGCTTTTCCCTTGTACTCGGGATGGATTCATGCACACTGACTTTTGGGATGAGGGTGGCCTCCTCCACCTTATCTGACTGGTTTTGGGTCCTTCCCTCGATGCCTGAGCGGGTTTGCTCCCATTTTCGTTTTTCCTTTATTGTTATTGTTGTTGCTTTTTTCTGCATATCTTTTTTTTTAATGTAGCCTACTACTAGGCTGTCGTGAGTATGGCCACTTATGCCCAAGTAGGCAGTCACCATATGGGCTCCTAAAATGTAAAAAAATAATAAATCCTCCTCCAGTCCTCAATACTCTGTCTTCTCCTTTCAGCTAATTAAATTGCACATTTGCGCCTATCCTCCATCCTATCCACCACTTTTCAAAGACTAACAAACACCCTCTACTTAGTTTTTTTTTTTTTAATATTTCCTCAGTAACCAAATTCTTATTTCATTACTTGAATTTTCTTTCACTGATAAATCAGTCTGTTTAATGGCTACTCAGAAAATGATTCTGTGTATTTTTGTTGTCCTGTGTCATACCTGATCTCATTACTCAGGATGTTCTCCTAGCGCTCATGCCAAGTTGTCCAGATGGCTGATCATACTTACCTCATAGCTTAATTTACTTGTGCAGAGTTTTTTATATGGCTTACTCATGGCACATATATAAATAATGTTTTTTTTTACCTTGCAGGAATATAGATACAACTAGTGGCTAGCAAATTTGCAAGGTCTAAATTTTTCTGTGATAAAACGTAATCAAAAATGAGGGAGCCACGTCCTAAAAGTAAGTTGTACAGATTTTTTTTTACAGTCCATGTGAGTGTCTTTATTGGTTTGTAATTTTGGGGTTACTCAAAGTTATTATAATGATGTATTCTATTCAATTAATTAGCCAGATGCAGAGTTTGAGGCAATTCCACCTATATACATCATCACATGCATAGCTAATTACAACTGCTCTTTTTTCACCCCTTGCTTTATACATATACACATCTATTTATGGAACATGTCAGGGGGTTCTATAATCTACACTCCCATGATGTGGCATGGGCGGCTTCTTTCCCCTGTGGCTTATGGATGAGCTTGTTACTAATCATGGAGAATAGTGATACCTCAAAAGAGCTACCATTCTATAGTGAAGTACCAGTCATAACATAACATAATTTCACGGATGACAAAAGCCACAAGGGCCTATCAAAGGTCATCCGCCTCCGTCAAAACCCACCCTCAAAAAGCACCATCACCAGGGGAAGACAAAACCAAAGTCCCCCACAATATAATATAACAGATGACAAAAGCCACAAGGGCCTATCAAAGGTCATCCGCCTCCATCAAAACCCACCCTCAAAAAGCACCATCACCAGGGGAAGACAAAACCAAAGTCCCCCACAATATAATATAACAGATGACAAAAGCCACAAGGGCCCATCATAGGTCATCCTAGTCAAACAGCCTCTTTTTTAAGGCACCCAAACTCCCAAGAAAACTACATCCAGAGGATTGCATCCAGAAACAAGGGTATCACCAATCAAGGCTTGTCAAAAACTAAATCATGCAGCTATAGATATAAACAAACCATATTAATATATACAAAACTTAGGAACCATCACAACCTCCCCTCCCCATAAACTCATCCAACCTACTCTTAAATACATTAAATTTGGACTACCTACTACCCTCCGCGGCACTTTGTTCCAGAAGTCTACCACTCTATTGGTGAAAAAATATTTTCTTAAATCCAACCTACACCCTTGCTTTTTAATTTTCAAGTGGTGACCTCTAGTCCGATTTCCATCATCTAACTCAAAAAACTTGCTAACATCCAATTTGTCTATCCCAGAAAATTTTTTAAAGAGCTCAATCATATCCCCTCTCACACACCTCCTTTCGAACGAGAACATATTTAATACCCTCAGTCTATCTATATATTCAAGGTGCCCCAGGAAAGGAATAATCTTTGTTGCCCTACATTGCACTGACTCAAGAAGGTTAATATCATGTCTAAAATGTGGGGAACATGCCTGTATACAGTACTCTAGATGTGGCCTAACATAAGAGTTATAGAGTTTAAGAATAACCTCCTTACTTTTGTAACTGACATTTCTCTTAATGAAACCCAGCACTCTATTTGCCCTATTTCTTGCTTCAATACACTGCAAGATCGTTTATATAGATGACAAATAATAATGGACCGAGAACTGATCCCTGAGGAACCCCACTGATAACATCCCTCCACTCTGACTTTACACCATTTAGCACTACCCTTTGCTTCCTGTCTTTCAGCCAATCAGCTATCCAATTTGAAACACACCCCATATCCCAATCATTTTTAATTTATGAACTAGTCTCCTATCTGGTACCTTATCAAATGCTTTACTAAAATCTAAGTAAATTACATCTACATTCTCTCCCTTATCTACTTGATTTGTTACGAACTCCAGAAAGTCTAGTAAATTAGTCAAACATGATCTACCTGATCTAAACCCATACTGAGCATCGCTGATTAACCCCTCCCTCTCTAGATGTTGGCAAATCCCCTTTTTAACTATTTTCTCAAGAATTTTACAGACTACAGGAGTTAGGCTAACCGGTCTAAAGTTATTTGGATCCTATTTACTACCCTTTTTGAAAATGGGGACTACATTCACTCTCTTCCAATCATCAGGTATTTCTCCATAGCTATTGAGATACTTCTACCCCTTCTTTAAGTATCCTAGAATGAATATTATCAGGGCCAGAGGCCTTGGTAGCATCTAACTCACGTATTAGTCCTTTTATCGTCCTCCAATCCACACTAATGGTAGTAAACACCTCTTTCCTTGACCCATGAGTACTATACATAAGACTATTTAGTTTCTCCTTTGTAAATACTGAGGCAAAATGACCATTTAGTACCTCAACTATTTCCTCATCAGTTTCTCTCACAACCCCTTCATATTTGATAGGTCCTATTTTAACTCTGCCAGACTTGTTATTAATTTTATAGTAACTAAAGAACTTTCTAGGATCTTTGTTGCTATCCTGAGCTAATTTAATTTCTGACACCCTTTTGTTATTCTTTATAATCTTATTTAACTCATTCCTAGCCATTCTATAATCACTTAAATTTTGAATATTTTTTTCTACCTGTAATTTTTTGTATGCCCTTTTCTTCTCTGAAATTTTTCTAGCTATCTCCTGATTCCACCATAATGGTTTCCTACTTTTATTCCTAATGGCCTTCATTGGGATACATTGCTCTTGGACTACATTTATTATATGCTTGAAAGTATCCCACATCTCATGAGCATTTTTACCTCTGAATTCTACATCTCAGTTTCCAAACTTTAGCAAGCTTCTAAGTTTTACATAATCTCCCTTATGAAAATTTGGAACTTTTACAGCATTCTTGGTTATTTTACCCTTCTTAATTCCCAAGTTAAAATGAACTATCTGATAGTCACTATTTCCCAATGCTTCCCCAATAGTCAATTCTTGAACTAAATGATCACTGTTAGAAAGTACTAAATCTAATATATTGTCCCCCCTCGTTGGCTCATTAACAAATTGATTAAAAAAAATTATCCTCAAAGCATTCTATGAACCTGCCACTTGTTCTATCCCTACCTATCATATTTTCCCAGTCCACAGAGTTTAAGTTGAAGTCCCCAATAATAACTGCATCTGTTTCACATCCCTTACTTATTTCCCATATCATTAGTTCATCTATATCATGTCTGCCCAGGTGGTCTGTAAAAAGCTCCCAAATGCACCATTCTATTTTTACTGAACCTAATATCTATCCAAAGTGACTCAACTCCATCCTGCTTTATTGAAGTATTTAAACTTGAAACAATGGTTTTTTTATATAGATAATTATTCCTCCACCAATCCTACCTGTCCTTTGACTAATGTACATATTATATATAGCCCTGTATATCAAATTCACTTATAGTGTCACTAAATTTTATTTCATTAATCCATGATTCAGTAACACATAATATATCTATATCCTCATCGCTAATATAACTAAATAGCTCATCCTTCTTGTTTCTAAGACTATGAGCATTTGTATAGAAACAATTTAACCCCCCTATCCCTGAAGCACCTCTTCCAACCTGAATGACCTCACCTCTATTGCCTTGGAACCTATTTCTGTTATCTGCTGAGTCCATTCTACTTTCAGTACTATAATGTCCTCTCATAATTCCCTGACAACTATTAGTATCTAGTTTCCCCACCCGTAAAGACCTAATAACACGATCATACTCCTCCCACAACACACCTACCCCCTTCCTACTCAAATGCAGTCCATCCATTGCATACATTTCTTTCATTCTAACAAACCTATCCCACACATCCACAAACATGACACCTTCCATCTCACACATCCTCCTCACATAATCATTCAACCCAATCGCACGAGATACCCATTCTTGGAAGCACACCTGTCTCAATACCTTTCATTCTACTTTCTTTCACCTTTTCAATCAACCTCTTGTACCTCTCACGTAACTCACATGCACCCACTTTCTTCTTCACATCATTCACTCCTACATATGTAATCATAACCGCATCCCTTGCACAGCCAGACACCAGCTCCTCATACCTATTAGACAGATCTCTCACTCCAGCACCCGGCAAACACACCCTCAAACCATTCAATCTACTTGCATTCAACTTCCTATCTAAATATCTAACTCGCGAATCACCCATCACAAGCACTTCAGTCAGACTCCTATTCCTAACCCCCACAGACCTAACTCCATCCTCACTCCTATTCTCATTCAAACTACCAGTCACTCTACCTCCACCCCCACCCCCACCCCCACCCCCATCAGTCATATCACTTCCAGTTACCTCCTCTCTTAGGGCACTGAATCTATTAGTCAAGCTAATAGGTTCTGTCCCTCTGACTCACACACCTATTCTCCCCCTGGCTAACCACCTTAACAGAGGCAACACTATTCTCACAAAGAACAGGAGAAGCCTCCCTAGCTAGACGTTTCCTAACCACTCTCCACTGTTCCCCATCCTCACTAGGCCTATTTCTGACTAATCTAAGGGGGCTAACTTTACTATCCCTAGAACTATCATATCCTACCTCCTTCACCGGCCCTCTACCTTCACCTGAAACATCTACCTCACCACCTAACCTATTTCCAGCCCTAGGCCTAACACTAAGTTCCCTCCTGAGCTCAGAAACTAACCCCTCCAGGCTACATATCCTGTCTAAACCCTGCCTTCTCATCCCCTCTAAATCTACAATGCATTCACACAGCCTGCATACAACACGTGTATACCCCTCACCAACTACACCACAACCAATGCATAAATTCCGACACTCATGCTCACTTTCATCCCTGAACTCCATCACTTATTAAGTAGTAATAAGAAAAAAAGAAGAGCAACTTAGCTTTCGCTGATTCTGTGGTGAAAAACTGTAGAAAAATCTGAAAAATAAATCAATAGACCCAAACGAGATTTAAGGCACAACACAAGTCCAAATCAGTTTCTAATTAAACCGTCAACCTAGAAACGAGGTTTCAAAATACTCAAGGACAAAGAAAGTGATGTTGATTCAACTCATGGATGACCTCATCCAGCCAAGATTGGAACTGTTCTCTGAAATATCATAGAATCCCACATATTCCCATTGCACTGTAGATTAAAATAAATCTACAACAGCAGGCCAGTACCCGCTGTAGCGTGTTACACTTAGGACCTGGAGGAGCCTCATACCTTCCCAGTCTGAGCGCAAATTAGGGAACCGCCGTCACTGGGTCAATTTGAATATTCGGATCAGGCCTGGAAAAGTTGTTGGTGTGCTTCCCTATTAGCATTACTTTATATATATATATATATATATATATGATGAAAATTAATGCAATATCGCAAGAAAAGATGAGGAATTAAACCACATTCTCCGAAGACAATTTAATTCAGAACAGTTTTGGTGTATCCAAGTAAATTACATCTACATTCTCTCCCTTATCTACTTGATTTGTTACAAACTCCAGAAAGTCTAGTAAATTAGTCAAACATGATCTACCTGATCTAAACCCATACTGAGCATCGCTGATTAACCCCTCCCTCTCTAGATGTGGGCAAATCCCCTTTTTAACAGTTGAAAAAGGGTGGGAGATACACCGAAACTGTTCTGAATTAAATTGTCTTCGGAGAATGTTGTTTAATTCTTCATATATATATATATATATATATATATATATATATATATATATATATATATATATACACAACTATCCTCTCTACCTTTTGTCTACCCACACCTGGTACCAGGAGGGACTCATCTCATCTGGACAGAGTTCAGTTCACTAGGCATGGTACCTAGTGAACTGCATGCCATCCTGGGATCACCTTGCAAAGGGGTATGATCACCCGCCTATCTCTACCTCTCTTTATTACATACCTGCCTCCCCCTTTTCAAACTTGCTCTTCAGTGTCCTGGAGAACTGCCAATGTTTCTCCAATTCTTAAGGGAGCCTCCTACACAATTTCCCTTGAAATATAGACCAATTCTTTCAAAAATTTATGAAAAACTATTAGCAAGAAGACTATACAAATTTGTGAATTCCAAAAAATTCTTGCCTAATATGCAATTTGGTTTCAAAAAGGTCTTATCACTACTGATGTCTTATTGGTATTCACCCATGATCTGCAATCCTCTTTGGATGCTCGCTTTGAGGCCACGGTTATTTCCCTTGGTTTTAGCTCTGCTTTTGATTTAGTGAATTATAAGGCTTTATTGTATAAGTTGCAATTGATGGGTATTGGTAGTCAAATTATCAATGTATTCAGAGAATTTTTGTCTGGCCGTCAGCAGCCTGTTTTAGTTGATGGAAGTTCTAGCTCTTTTAAACCAGTTTTATCTTGCATTCCACAGGGTAGTGTTTTGGGTCCCTTGTTTTTTATATTGTACACTGCCAACATGTGGTAAAATTTAGAAAATAAATTAATTGCTTATGCTGATGATAGTACCTTGTTTGGCTCAGTTAACTCTCCTAGTGATCATGCTTCTCAGAATCTGTGGCTGATTCCCTGAATATAGACTCTAGAATACAGTCATGGTGTCTTAAATGGAACATGGAGCTAATCTCAAGCAAGACACAATCTATAATTTTTAGTAGATTGAGGACTCATGACCTTACTCATCCACCATTGATACTCTGTGGGTCTCCTTTAATGGTCTCTTGCTCCCTTAAACTCTTGGCTGTTTGGATAGATGTAAGCTTAGTTTTGAGAAGCATCTAAGATCTATGGCTTCCTCTATTGCACAAAAATCTGGATTTCTTGGTAAGTGCTTCACTGGGTAATGAAGATGGTTTAAAAATATTTTTATGCATTTATCCTACCATGTTTTGAATATTGTATGCCTATATGGCTTTCTACAGCTAAGTGTCATCTTAAATTATTAGACAGAGCTTTAAATTATATTCTTTTCATTCTACCAGATTTAACAATCGATTTGGAGAAACGTAGAAAAATTGGTAGTTTGTCTCTCCTGTATAAGATTTTCCATAATGTGAACCATTCTTTGTACTTGAGACTATGTGTTCCTTTTATCCCCAATAGACCTACAAGGCATACCTTAGCTCTGAATGACTATGCATTTTCCAATATTAACTTCAAAACTAATCAGTTTTCCAAATGAAATTGTTCATTGTGCCTACCTGAATGCTTTTAAATCTGCTTTTAATTATTTTTTTTCATAATTTATATGCTTGTCTGAGGGATTAACTGTCACAGGCAGACACATTGTTATGCCTCAATTAATTTATAATTGTAAAATAATTGTTTTTATATTTAAAAAAATTCCTTGTGTCTTTATGTATTCTAGTCATCTCTTATGCTCCTAATGTTCTTCTACAGTGCCTTTGGGTGTTTTGTGAGGTTGCCATGTGTGACCTTCACCCTGTTTGGGAGCTTAAGTGGTTTCTATAATAATAATAAGAGGTTCTGGCACTGCAGGGTGCACTTTCATCCTCTTATAGGTCCTTAGTCGAGGGCAGTGTATCATCTCATTCCTTGAGGCTAAGGACTTAAGTCCTGGCAACTCCAGCACTGCTTGGGAATGGGATGTCTTATAGCTTAATTTTTAAAAAGGCAACCTCTGCTCCTGGTCCCTCCTGGCATACAAGCATAGTTGTTTCTGTGCCTATCATCGGAACCTTTCTGCAGGTTCTCCCCCATCACTTCCCTGGTAGAGCTTGTAGCATAACTAGTTCACACAGCTTCAGCTTACCCAGCGTGACCATTTACTGTAAGAAGAAACAGCCATGAACCGGTTACCTTCACTTGGGTCTTAGACTCCAGGAGCCCTTTTACATTACATGGTTTCATTTTTCCTTGGCCAAAACTAAGGCCAGGTGCACTTGTGGTGCTATCCCTGGTGCATCCTGACCTGGAAATGGGGTTCACCTGTAAGGGGTGGATTCGCACCATTTTCTTGGTCTTGTTTTCAACCAATGCTTCTCCTTGGAGGTGAATATTTGTAGCCTTTATGGTCTCTGTGACATTCAGCATTTGAGTTCTGATAGAGCCACTGCCTTACCTTCTTTCTACCAATCTCTTGTTCATTCAAAGCTTAACTGGATACAAGTTTTATGTATCTTTAGTTGAGCTTGACACTGCTAAAGATGGACTCTATCCACCACAACCATCTCCACCTGGTGACTGTTGCCTTCCACACTTGCCCAATTGAGAGCCTACTTGTTGATGTTGGTGAGATGCCACTCACTGCACTCTCCACAGTGCATTATCAGCTTCATTTCATCACCGACTACTCTCACTGCATCCACATTGATCTCAGCAGTGCCTATGCAGCTGATACATGTGGGTCATACCCTGAGCCCTTTGGTTTTTAGCTAGGAACCTCTGTGAGCTTGGTATAGCTCTCAGACTGGCTCTGCCCAGGACACCACCTTTGACTATTTATTGCCACCTCTTCCCCCAAACCTTCCAGAGCACAGGAGTATTGTGTTCATCCTTTTTGCAGCATGCCTTGTCATGCTAGATCCATTCCATTGTACATGGATTGCTCCAGGTACCAGGAGAAGTTCAATTTCCATACCATATCTCCTTTGTTTAACTAAAAACTCAACAGGGCTCAGTCCGTAAGATCCGGGTGATTTGCCTTCCTGGCAGCCGTGCTGATGGGACTCAACGTCCTGTTCAGCCCTAGCTTAGCCACTTCTCTGGCTTTCAGACTTGCCCTACAACCTCTCCCACAACTGTCTCTGGTCTGCCTCTAATTTCACAGAGTAAACGCTGACCAGCTTCCTCTCACCCATCCATCCCGATCGGGGCTGAGGGGGAAGGGCACAACATTCCCTCATCCCTGAGCTCCGGTTTGGGGTGGTGGGTTTTTAACAACCTGCTTCATCCCCACCCACACCTTCCCCACATCCCCTTTCTTTCTCCTTCCAATCTCTATCGATTTTACTCCAAGCCCAAGGTGGAGCTGCCAGGCCACCAGGTAGGAGGAGTGTCCCCAAATGGCGGCAGCTGGCTTTGCTGGCCCTGTACTTACCTCTCACCATCCCGTATTCAAAACAGGGTCACCATGCCCAATGATGAAGACTCGTCAAATCCCCCATCAACTATCGCTTTACCATCATTGGAGCCAGTTTCGGGGCAGCTCCACTGAAAAAATGGAGCCTGCAAAACTCTTTAAACTGGAGCAGAGGCTTACTCCTCTCCCTTGTTTATGGGTGTAGGGATAGTCCAAGTCCTCGCTCGATTTCTTCGACCATCACCCGTCGATTTTTGAGGATCATCCTCTCCACACGGGTCACGTCTGAAGCTACTGCTTCTTAAATAGATGAGGCAGGAGTGTGCGGCTGCAGGTCCTGACTTGTCATAACTTGTCCTAACACCCCCACAAACAGTCATCCCCCTTCCTCTGTTTTGCCCTACCAATTCGCAAAACTTATTGACCGCCCCTCGTAGTAATCCTGAGATTTCAATCATTTGGGGGAGGGGGGGTCTGGAGGGCACAGCCCCCCTGTATATAATCAGAAATCACCATAAATTTCGTCCACATAGATTTCAGCTCAGAAAAAGTAGCCCAAAATAAGCTAGGACTCAGATCCGGCCATACTCTACACAATTACTGAATATTCAGCTGAAAAAAACCCCACTTTTCGGGCGCACCGCCGATCTTCAGGTTTACCGTTGAGCCACCCTTTGTATCAGGATATGGCATTTATTTTCTGTGGAGGAGAGTAATTGATTAGCCTTGTTCATTTCTCTTCTTCCACGCACACACTGCAAAAATTTCTTTGTTCGTCTTACTATTCCTATTCTCTTGTCATCTATATCTTTTTTTCCACACTCAAATCCTAGCAACACACTCAGTCCATAATCCTCCCTTCTCTCCATCTCCTCCCACTTTTCTCTTCCCAGCTCCATCACCAATTCTTCTTTCAATTTCTCCCTGTCAAGACTGTTCAGCTCAGTAAGGCGAAACGGCCGCATGCCTCCACCGAGTTGTTAAACTCGCAGGAGGCAACACCCCCCTGAAGAGGGTCGTGAGGCCATCCTCCGGGGTTCCTAAAGCTGCCTCCCAAAAGGAGGACAGCACTAAAGGAGCTTCAGCTCCTTCGCCCACACCCAGTGGTAGGCTGGGCTGCTCAGAGATAGTGGATCCTCCAAAATTGGGATCCCCACTACCGAAGCCTCCCTGCTCACATAAGGTTTTGAGGCAGAGGGAGCAAAAGACTGGCATGGCGAGCCCAACCTCCCCTAATATGTCCTCAAAGGCGACAGCGCCTTTAGCACATTGTCCATCCAACAGCGCCCAGAGTTCTGTCTCCGGGAAGAGTATGGCCATTCCCATGAGGGTCTTCTCTTCGAAGAGAGTCCATGCATCTCCTCCGAGCTAGGCATGGAGGGCATATTCCTTCAATGGAATTCCCGCAGACTCTGGGCCAACTGGAGTTGTAGAGGTTCCAGTATATTTCGAAGCACACCTGCTGCTGTTCTTGGCGGGCATATGTGTCTTCACTTAACGGGAAGACTCCTCTAGCAAAGGTGTGGAAGTGAGTCAAAAGGATTCAGAGCAAATTCTCGTAGGACCCTCCTCCCATTCTCCAGGAGAATGGGGCCACAATCTCGGACCTCGCATCCGTGTCAGTTTCCTTCACGACCGCTTTCTCTTCATTCTCTAGTCTGGATGCTGCTCCACCAGCATTTACTGGGCTTTGTGATGTCATGGAAGGCCACCGACTGGACTTTAACTCCAGAGGAGGAGAACCCTTCAATGACAGGTTTACTCTGAGTGAGTTGCATTTCCCTCTTGCTTCATGCGTCGACACCGCCCCTGGTCCGGATGATGTCCCGTATGCCATGCTTCAACACCTGGGTGAGTTAGGCATTGCCTTTCTGTTAGATTTGTTCAACAGGATCTGGATAGATGGAATCCTCCCAGATTCCTGGTGAATCACTACTGTGCTCACTTTTCGCAAACTGAAGAGACATCACTCTACCCCGGCCGGTTTCCGCCCAATCTCTTGAACTTCCTGCATGTGCATGGAGAAATTGGTAAATGTTAGATTAGCCTTTTTTTCTGGACAGCGGAGGCCATCTGTCTTATGTACAGTGCAGCTTCCGCAAGTTACACCACATTGGTTGCTCTGCTCCTTACTGGAAAATGCCTCCTTTACTCACCAATAGCACCCCCTGCATTTGCAGCTAATCTCAACGGTGCCTATGCCGCAGAGATTCGCAAGTCATACCCTAAGCCCTTTGGGTTTAGGGCTATGAAACTCCTTCGAGACCTAGGTATAGCTCCTGGGCTGGTGGCACCTCTGGTTCTGCCCAGGATGCCACCCTTTAGTGTACCACCTTTGGCTATTTGTCGCCATGCCTCTGCTACCAAAGCTTCAACAGTGCTGGGAGTATTGCATTCGACCTTTTGGGAGCACACTTTGTGTCACTCTGGAACTGTGCCAGTGTATACAGATGGCTCCAAGTCCCAAGTTGGGGTCAGTTTCCACGCCGTATCCCCTCTATTTGAAGTTAGCGGAGCTCTGCCAGGCGTTGCATCTGTCTTCATGGCTGAGCTGGTTGCAATACACCGCTCAGTATGGTAGATAACATGACATGCCCCATTCAGAGCCTGGATTGTGATTTAGAGTGACTCACAAAGCTCTCTGAGTGCTCTTGGGGTATTGAAATCCTTGCATCTCCTGGTTCACGATATTTGTGATGCCACGGTTTTGGTGAGCCGGGTGGATGTCAAGATTATCTTCTGCTGGGTTCCTGGACATGTAGGAATTGAGGGGAATGAGGGCGCTAAAGAGTCTGTGAGGACTGGGTGACCCGATGAGCGTTTCGCTATACCTCATAGGTCATTCCATATCAAGTGGTCCTATTTTAGGAATCGGCCCCACCTCACTTTCTCAGATTTTGATGAAATTTGGTACACAAGTTGGTACTTGGCCCAAATGGACCTTTGCAAAATTTCAGCTCTAGCTGCTATAGTTTCCAAGATACAGTACCCTTGTTTTTGACCCCAAACACCACAACCGGGAAAGGCAATTTCACAGAGGTGTTTTTAGGGGGCCTTTACTCAGTTGCTATATGCTTTGAGGTGCTGAAAATGACAAGTCTAGCCTATTTTTTTGCCTGGGTTTCAAAAATCAAATCAGTTTTGATCCAGGTGGCTTAGTTTTCTCACAAACTGAAATCTAAAATGCAAAAAAACTTACCTGTAACATGAACCAATGCTGCACTCATGAGCCTCTATCTCCTGAACATTGTGGTTATATGATTCCAAATTTTCTTTCCTGGAGTGGCTTCTAACTTTTTTAGTCTGTGTGCCAAATTGGAAGTTTCGAGCTCTAATAATCTCTACATTAGGCCCTATCAAAGTTGGTCACAAACACAAAAATTACTCCTACCAGGCTACTAGATGGCCAACCATGCACAGTTCAATGGAGCATTAAGCCACCATACAACTACTCTCACCACAGGGGGACTTTATCCCTAATTGCCCAGTTTTAGGTAGCTCCATTGACCTATGTCATCACAACCAAATGCAACACTGCTCTTTCTTTCACCTCTTCCTTTGTTCACACAACCTTAGATATACATATTTAATTTTGGTGGTTTACCACTGAATGGGCTCATTTAAGATGCCTTTATTTCTCTGGGGGGCACCTAATGATTAATGTGGATTCTGAATCATGGGTATCTACAGCGTACGGCAGTTGATTGAACTTGGGACACCATCAGTCAACTAACCATCACACCCAATGTGTCTTAACTTTGCTGGGATATATATATATATATATATACATATATTTTTATTTATATATATTATAATTTTAAAAATTTACTATTTAAAAAATATGATTTAGTTGCTTCAAAATTTAAGAAGCTAATCCCATCTCTTTGTCCCTTTTCAGCCAAGGCCCAGTTTCGGTTTGAAAATGAAAATCTGCCCAAATTCCGCGGGAGAGCGGGATGTACCAATGAAAGAGTAAAGTCCACCACACTTGCATACGATAGGCACAATAATCGATTCTGTAAGTACTTTTTGCGGGCCTTGTTGTTAAGCATGAGTGAGTCAATGCTCTTCTAATGAGTAAGGTAACTAAAAATGGCTTCAGGTAAATACAGGAATTAGCTCTCAGATTAAGACTTCTACTAAACTAATATGCTCACATTCTCCTGTATGACAATTATGATATATATATATATATATATAGTGAAACTATATTAGTATTTTCATGTTGGTTAGTAGTGAAATTATGCCAAATGTTCCTGGTTTATTTTCTATTTGGTTTGTAATTGCTTAATCATTTCCCTTAGTATTCACTGGTCAGCAACCAAAATGCTTCCAAGACCAGAGTAGCAATTTCCAACTAATTTAGGTTGCTGATAATGAACATCATGGTTAAAATTGTTTGTTAGCTTGACTTTTCAAGATACACCTATGTATGTGTCAGAACAGGTTCCAACAGGCTTGCGGCAGTGTGTTTCTTAACACACTCACTGCCCTTCCGTATTGTTCCAGCAGTCATAGAAGGTTCTGTGCATTTTTATATTTTGAGGTGAAAGGTAGGTGGTTTTCCTAGTTAAACACTTTTTAAAATTATAATAAATATTCATTGAGCAAGCTATTGATTGTGAGGTATTTTATATTAATTTTATTTTCCTACTGAATGATATAAATACTTCTACTAAGCTGTCATGCTCTGTATTATAATGATAAATTTATGAATAAATTTTCTGTTTATCTTCTAATTGTTTGTCATTTTCTTCTTTCAGATGCCTCATAGTTGTGTGAATAAGGTAGACAACTACTTCTACATATGCTCTGGTTAGAAAGGCATATCATGTATATTTTGGATGCAAGAGTGGTGACCAGGATAAGAACTGGGCTTCTCACATATGCTGCAACACTTATGCTACTAACCTTTGCCAATGGTTGAACATGAAGAGGAAAGGAATGCCTTTTGCTGTGCCAATGATATGGCAGGAGCCAACAGACCATACTAACAATTGTTATTTCTGCATGTTACCTCCAATACAAAAGGGCTTGTCAAAGAAGAAAAAGGAGTCCATTGAATATCTAAACATTCCATCAGCTATTCACCCAGTTCCACATGGAGAAGGTCTACCTGTTCCTGATGCACCAACTTTGGTATCATTTCAGCCAGATGAGGAAAGTGGTGAGGAGGAAGCAGTGCTGTATTACAGAGTCACCTAAACTTTGATGAAACGCACTCCTCTAGGCCACATCTCATAACACAAGGGGGACTCCATGACCTTGTCAGGAATCTGCAACTATCCAAGAATAAGGCAGATCTGCTAGACTTTTGTCTTCAAACATGGAATCTCCTAGGCAGCTGATGTGAAAATTTTAAAGTTTTGTGACCATCAGCAGCAGTTCAATGATTTCTTGGTAATGGAGGGTGATTTAGTGGCCTGCAATAATATTAATGGTCTTATGGAAGCACTTGGCATTGAATACGAACCCAGACACTGGAGGCTGTTCATCAATTCATCAAAAATGAGTGTGAAAGGTGACTTGCTGCACAACGGCAATAGTAAACCATCAGTTCTTGTGAGCTATGCATCACATATGAAAAAAACTTATGAGAACATAAAGCATAAGTTGCAATGCATAAAATATGATGAACATCAATGGCAGCTCTGTGGTGACTTAAAGGTTGTTGCTTTTCTGATGGGCTTGGAGGGTGGATACACCAAGTACTGATGCCTTATGTGTGAATGGGACAGCTGTGCAAGAGGTCCCCGCTATATCAGGAGAGACTGGCCACCTTGTCAATCATTGGAGCCTGGAATGAAAAATGTTCAACATGCGCCTCTCACTGAACCAAACAAAATTATGCTACCACCACTACACATAAAACTGGGGCTCCTGAAAAACTTTGTAAAAGGTATGGACAAATCTGTTCAGTGATTCAAGTATTTAACATCAAAATTCCCCTCACTGAGGGAGTTTTCATTGGTCATCAGATTTGAGTTTCTTAAAGAAGGTGACTTTGAATCAGCCCTTCATGGGGAGGAGAAAGCTGCTTGGGAAGCATTCAAGTTAGTGGCAAAGAGATTTCTCGGAAACAGAAGGGAAGAAATGGTTTTAAACCTTATAGAACATAGGATGTAACGTCACTTAAAATCCACTTTTTGGACTCACATTTAGACTCTTTTTTTTTCAGCGAACTGTGGGGGATTTGGTGATGAACATGGTGAAAGGTTTCACCAAGATATTTCAACCATGGAAAAGTGGTACCAAGATAATGGAGCACAACAATGCTTGCAGACTATTGCTGGATGTTGGCAAGAGATGATTCTTCAGCCCATTATAAGCTTCAAGCAAAAAGGCAGTTTGTGGATATGGATTAGAGTTTAAAACATAATGACAGATACTGTATGTTATAATTTTAATAATCAAATATTACATGCCACCTATCTTTAAAGATATAGCCAATCAGCATTTTTCAAGGTGATATTTGGATTCAGTGCATTAAAATAAAATAAGAATTAACTAATCTCATTTAAGAAGCACACAACTATTCAAAAATTGTTGACCTGTGTTATTAAATTGATTATTATTTCTATTTAATTAAAATCTTTATAGTGTCCATTTTTATATTAACTTGCACCATATTATATCAAACTCATTTTGCTAATTCATACTCTCCACAAAAAGCTATTTGTTTGTATATACTGTTAAACCTAGACTTGTGATTTACTGATATATTTTCCTTTTACACTTATCTCAAATTGATTACAGGAATTTTACATTACTATTTCCTAGAGCATATACCGCCATACTGGTGGGCCCAAATCAACCCCTCAATAATGTTTCCCACATACCAGTTGAAATTGTAATGCAAGTTACATACTTGGCTGATTGATAATCATCCCAGTTTACACTATCTTGGTCCTCTGTGTCATCCCCTGAATTCACAAGTCTATATATCATCTATGGGATACTCTTCTCATTCGAAGCTTATTTCCTGGCCATGGAAGAAACACTGGTGACCTAAATCCAGCTATTATTTTTGCAAGCATCAAACTGTTTAGCCAATTTGAATTTGTACTTGGACTTTTGGAACACCAGATGAGAAGTACAACCAAGCTCTTGCTCAGTTGTACTTCTCATCTGGTGTGCAAATATTTTCAATAACAGTAGCCTGCAGGCTTGCTCTGGCTACTAGGGGATGGCCACATAGAGGCCCCTCTGGAGATGGACATGATCCAGGAGGTGACCCAGCCCCAGATGGCAGAATCTTCCATGGAGTTAAACCCAGGCTTAGTACCAAACACCAAACTTCTTCTCAGATGGTTTGGCCCCTGAGGACTCACAAGCTGAGGAAAGACCTCCACCAGCTTGTTCCCATTTGACAGCCAAGACCAACTCCATTTCAAAGAAGGATCTTGTGAGGCTGGTCCATCTGCCTAAAGGCTCCTTTCGGCAGTGGGAGAGAAGCGGGTTCATCCCCCACCTTCCTCTCCTAAAATGAAAATAAGAGAAAGACAAAAAGCACTGAGGGTTCCTCAATCCTCCGGGGACAGACAGGTCTGTTGCCGTACCAAGATTGACATGTCCAGCCCCACAGCGCCCTTGGATAGTGGGTACATTGGGGTCCTTCATTGAGAGACTACCTGGCATTTCCAAGCATTCTGGCTTCAAGCTATTTCTGGTTATTCGCCACACTGATGGTAGCATATTGGCCAAGGGCAATATGATCCATCAGAGGAGAGCATTAGCTAGCTAGCTTGATTGGTAGTGTCGAAGGTCACCCGTTTCTCAGATGAGAGCCTACTGGCCATTTCGCTGGATCTCTCCAAAGTAGCCATGATTAGTGCCCTTCAGACGTTCAATGGCTCACCAGTGAGTGATGTTGTACTCTACCATGAACTTCGTGAAAGGAGTGGTTTATGAGAGGGAACTCAGGACTACTACATAGATGACATCACCTTAGAACTGGCCTACCATGGATTGGTCAAGGTCGAACATCATATTCCACTGTGACAGGCTCTCTGAGTCAGTGTGTTCCATTTTGTATCACTACTGCATGAAAGCATTCCTGCCACTGCCATGAAGGTGCTACAACTGTCACCGCTCATGTAGATTTGCAAAGTAAGGTTTACCTGAAGGTGTTTAAGTTGCTCCAAGACTATAAACGATAAATCCAAATTGTGTGTGGTCAAGTCGTCAATTGCAGAGAGCCTTACCCCGCTTTTTCAAAATAATGTGATGAATATCTCCTTGAGAAGGAAATCCGAGCCATTCTGGCTATGGATCGTCTCATTTTGCGAGGCTAAGGACTTGGTCCTGGCATACCTGTCGTTGCCTGTGACGTCTTATGCCTCAATCTTAAAAAGACTCCCCCTGTTCCTGGCCCCTCCATGCCTACAAGCATGTTCATTTCTGAGCCCATTTGGAATCTTTCTTTGGTTTCTACTCACCCTGCACACTCCTCTGTTTTGTCCCGCTCTGAATCTCCCTTGGATAGAGAGGCCCACACTATGACACACACACATTTTGCGGGTATTTTGAGTGGAGCTTGGGGATATTGGGGGCCCAAATCGAGAGGCTGCCTGCCTGCTTCAAGCATCTCTTCATAGTTAGATTTATTGATGGATGGAAGAATGTACAAAGGATCCTTGCTCAGCATGGTACTACTTCCTCTGGCCTAGTCTGCAAATTACTAGTGCTTGGTGAGTCAACTTAGAGGAAGATTGCATTGATATTTTCGGAATGATTCATTATCAATGCCCAAAGCATCATTAATTTACCTCTGCGCCAGTCAACTGGTGAAGTTGGAAAGAATGTAAATCATGGTTATTATTGAGTTTTATAATGATTATCATTATATGCACCTTGCTCATCTATGGTTTCTTTATTGTGAGATAGGAGTAGCTTTATGAGAGATTCTGCCCTCCCAGTCAAAATTGCCCCAAGTAATCTCTTTAGTGTACTAAGGCTATTAATACATCATGAGCATTTTCACATCTAACTTCACTGCTTTCTTTACAATCATCTCTGCAAAACATTTTAGCCGAAAATGTTTTCATTGCTCTGCCTGCATACCCCTTTTTGTCACTGAAATCTACTAATAGTTACTAGACTTAAATTAGGCAGTAGTTAGGCTCTAAAGTGAAAGTAAGATTCATAATATTTCATTTTATTTACAGCACTCATCCTATCTTAGGATAGTTAATGTGTTTAGAGATGGCCACACTTAATACACAGTGTTTTTGATGAATATGATTCCGTTCCCATTTTGGTGAGGTTGCAAGTTTATTTATTTATAGATTTATACAGGATGTACGACTAGTTAATGTGTAGTAGCCTAGTCTTTCCTAGGCCTCGCTTGAAAGTGCACAGTGACCTAGAGCCTAGGTATAGTAGTTCACTATGCACTTTCAAGCGAAGTTTAGGAAAACCTACACCACTACACAGTAATTAGTTGTACATCCTCTATGATATCCAAAATTTCAAAAAATACCCATCAAATGACTATTTCTTGTGAACAGCAACTTTCTTTTTTACTGTATGATTATAAGTCCAGCCTACCTAAATGCTGCCCAAACGCGATGTCTCAACCAAGCATTTGGAGAAGATACAATAAGTACTTGCACAGCCTACAATTTGTTTAAGAAATTTCAACATGGCCAATATGATCTCCAAGATCAGCCAAGAAGTGGTTGACTCTCACTTTTTAACAATGGCCCTTTGTGCGCCTTTGTTAAAGATTATCCACATCTGACATCACTCAAGCTGGCTGAAAAGTTTACTGTCAGCCATACAGCCATTTTGCATCATTTAGAAGAAATGGGCAAAGTCAGATTGCATGTAAACTGACAGACTTGACCATCAGCACTGCATAAATGCCTGCATGACACTACTGTTGACAAACATGATTTGATTGGCTGAAGAGAAATGGTGTCTACACTCTACCATGGCATGCAAAAGAAGCTGGTCAGACAAAGGTGCACCTGCACAACTTCAGCAAAGGCCAACGCACATTAAAAGAAGCTTATGGTTTGTTTCTGGTGGAGTGTGAAGGGAGTGATTTACTGGGAAGTGTTGGAATGCAATCTAGTCTATCAGCGTTCAATTATATAGTCAACAACTGCTACAGATGGTAGATGCAATTGCTCAGAAATGACCAGAATTGATTGGTCATGTTTCTTCATGATAATGCCCAACCACACACTGTGAATCATATGGTGAAAAACTCATGGAGGCTGTGGTGGAAAGTTCTCCCTCGCTTTCTGTACTCACCAGACCTGGCACCCTCAGACTACCATCTATTCAGGGCACTGCAGAACTTCTTAAATAGCAAAACGTTCGCATTTGATGAAGAACTGAGAACTACAGTTGGAGACTTTTTCGATAGCAAACCTGCTGAATTTTACAATAAAGGCATCCCATGATCTATCCTATTGTTGGAAGTTGGTGCTCGAAAATAAACGGCGATTACATTGTTCATTGATACATTTTTTTTGCTAAATTGTTTTGTTTTAAATCATTGCCAATAAAAGTTGTGCAAAAACTTTGTTTCCAACCTATTATTTGCAGTACAGGATGGATGCTAGTATCAAAGTAATGACCGATCTAAAATAACTTTACACTGCAAAATATTTTTTTATTCATACATCAAGTTGATGTCTTTAGAGGTTCAGTAAACTTCAAACCTATATGAAATCAAGGATCAGTTAATTTTTAAAGGTCTCAACACCACTTGTGTTTTTAGTTAGATTTTGTTGTGCCCTGGGCTCTCCAGTTGAATCTGGCAGTACTCATATAGTCTTCTCCTAAGGTCTCTTAGAGAGGTCATATGGAAAGTTGTTCTGAGGGGATCATGGGTAGGGTTGTTTACGGTGAGAAGGGTGATATTTACAGTCTGATGCAGTTGCAACATGGGTAGTGAAGTATCAGGTTCTAATGTATTCATGTAAGGCAAAGTGCTCTCAGGTAGGCCAATGAAACTGGTTTACCCTTCTAGGGTGGAATTGGTTAGTGAATATAGGAGGGGAGGGGGTTATTTGCAGTTGTTTGATATGCTATACAGGTAAAGTGGGTGTATATGTGTCATATAGTATTCTGTACATCGTGGTTGGGGTAGGTTAGCTAATAATTGGGTGGCATGTAAGAGTGGAGGGTGTGTGAGGGAAATCTCAGCTCATTGAAGAACTGTGTGGCTATCTTAGATTCAGGCTTGTGTTGGAGTGGTTTTGTACACCCAGTTTGAATGCGTGGGTCGAGGGGGGGGAATAAGTTGCAATATTTAATTAAACCCATCCTAAACTTTATTTTTTGTATATTTTTCAGTGTATGGAATGGAAACAAAAGATGATGATAAACCAACACCTGTAACGCAAAAGGAATTACTTGAAAAAGTAGTAAATATCAAGTACAATAAGGAAGGTAATTTATTCATCTACTACAGTTATTTTTATACTCTATATATATATATATATATATATATATATATATATATATATATATATATATATATATATGCAAAAAAATCCCATATATAAGAGATATAAAAGCCATGCCCTGCCCATCTACAGCTAAAGGACACAAAATAGAAAAATAATATCAGAAATGAGATTAAATACTGGATATGAAGGGTAAAGCCATCAAGATAAGATCTCTTCCGGAAGTTCCAACTGTAAGAAAAGAATGTAGACAAAATAGTTCACAAAGCTATGAGTATATACACACGCAATTATAAATACATTGAAATAAACAAAAGAAAAACAACAAATTTAGTAAATCAAAGAGTTAAGATTTAAAATGGACAATTTCATTCAAATAAGTTTTTTAATTACAGGAGCCAGTTTAAAGAGATGGTGATATATTGAAATCAGTGAGGAATTAATGAATGAGCATTCAACAATATTTCTTTTAATATAGTCATCAGATTTATAAATAAATTTAGCCAAATTCCAATTCATAGGGTGATTATTTTCAGATAAATGAATAAAGAAAGCACTATCACCTTCTAATATTGTATTTATTTTGGATCAAGCGTACATTTGGGCAAACCAGAAAATTATTAAATGTACAGTTGACCCAACATAAATACAATATTAGAAGAGGTGAAAGTAATAGTGCTTTCTTTGTTCATTTATCTGAAAATAGCTACACTCACTTTCGCTTTCTTTGGCCTAATGGTTATTTTATGCACTAATCACTAAAAATCATGCTAAACCACGTGCTTGAACTGAAGCAGAATACAGTATCACGGCCACATCACTGATGCTATACAGCCTCCCACTGAATCACAAATGTGGTGATACATATAAATTTAATTTACTAATGTAAATTATTATTTTACAACATTTATAATATAATGTACTTTTATATGGTTTTAATAGTTTTTATGAGATAATAAATTATTTATTTGGTCCGTGGCATAAAGTCGGATTTAATGGCATTAGGTGAACTTAATTTTACTCTTGAAAAGTGGCTTAAGTGCGGATTTGGCGTAAACCCTGAATCTTCAACTATAGAAAATGGCTGAACATTGGTTGCGATCATTTCCCCAATCAAATAATGAATTGTTGTTGTTTTGTTATCATTAATATTCCAGATTTTTTTCTTCTCAATAGTTTCAAAAAGAGTTTGTTGTGTAGTACTTGTATTTGCAACTGCAATTTTCTTTTTAAAATTTTCTGCAGATTGTGTTATTTTTCCTTTTCTTTTCATCTTCCTTTTTCTTGAGAGTTTCCTCATAATGTGCAATATCCTTATGTTTTGTTTTAAGGTGTTGTAGCATATTTGTGATAGTGAAATTCTTTGATACATTTCCCTTTGATTCTCTGGATATTTTTTGGGTTACATTTACTGCAGATAGCAGATAGTTATCTTTGATGCTTTTTGTTCAAATTGCACTAGCCATCATAACGTATCAGTTAATTATCAATATATGATAGATCGGCCTATTGTATTACTGTCTATAAAATTTTCTAGCTCACAACTCTAAGTTTATAAGTAACTTCTGAAAAAAAGAAGAAAAGTAATTAATAAAAAATAATAGCTTGGGGCCGATATGTGGAATTGTTGCCAAGGTATAACTATACATTTATTTTATTGCATTTTACCAATTTATTTACATTTATCATGTCATTACCATACATTGTTAATTTCTCAAGAATAATCATTTCAGTTGATGTTTAAAGGTGGCAGCTTTTTTTAACAGCACATTCTTTAACCCAACCACTCAAATCAAATCACATTAAATTACCCCCAAAATATTTCATTACCTTTTGTCACTAACAAGGACCTATTGTCCAATGAACCAGATTTATGTACTTTACAAATTTACCATCACCTTTAAAAAAATTAGCAGGTGCAGTGTAAAATACTGCCCAGTCAACCTTAGATATACAGGGATTGGACAAAATAATTGAACATCTGTTAAATTTAATGAATATTTATTTAATATGAATTTGGTCCTCTATTTGCTTTCTGAACAGCATTGATATGTCTTGGAATTGATTCATACAGCTTCCTGACTTCATTGAGAGGAATCTTGAGCCATTCTTCTTGCAATACCTGCTCCAGCTGTTTCAGACACGATGGTGGAGGGTAACGACTTCTAACTTGTCGCTCTTAAGATGCACCACAACTCCTTACTAATATTAAGATGTGGAGATTGTGGAGGCCACTCCATGTGTTGTAACTCACTCCTCTGCTCTTCATACCAATTCTTAACTACATGAGCGGTGTGTATTGTGGCATTGTCACCATGAGGGAATGTCTGCACCATGGTATGGACTTGATCTTCCAAAATATTCAGATCTTCATTGCTGTTGATCCTACCATGCAGGGCAACGATTGGAGCAAGAGAATTCCAAGATATGGCTGCCCAAACCATCACTGACCCTTCCCTGTGCTTTATTGTAGGAAGAAGGCAGTGAGGATAAAAGCTTCTCAGGGTTGCCTCCACTCATAAACCCGCCCTGCAGTGGGGAAAAGAGAAAAACTGGACTCGTCGGAGTATATTACTCGATACCATTGGTCTGTCGACCGGCCCTTGTGATCTCTACACCAGTTCAGCCTTTTAAAAATATTTTGGTGAGAAAGCAGAGGTTTCTTGATGGCGGCTCTTCCATGATATCCGGCTTTATTGAGCTCACGGTAAACAGCTTTGGTCGAAACTGGGCTAGTGAAATGTTGATTAAACTCTGCAATCACTTTTGGGGCAGTTGTCCAGTGATTTTTCGTCACAATACTTTTCAACACTCATCAGTCTCTTTCAGCAAGCTTCGAAGACCTGCTGGAGATTTTGCCCTGCTTCTTGAATTCTCTCATGGTTTTTGATGTGATAGCTCTCAAAAAACCAAGGAGTTTAGCTGTTCTGGTGAGAGAAGCTCCTGCAATTTGAGCTTCAACAATTTGCCCCTTTTCAAACTCAGTGAGGTCACACATCTTAGCATCTATACCACAATCTGAAAAAGAAATACAAATAATCATTAAAGTTGATAAATAAAACTATCTTCTAAAATTTTAAAAACCACTTGCATTGAAATATTGGTGTTAAATTTCTACTGTTCCAATTATTCTGTCCAACCCCTGTATATGATTAAACTTAGAAAAAGATACAAGATATAATAGATGAGGCATCATTCATTTCATTTACAACAGATGGGTGGACAGTTATCACAGGTATTTCATCATTCATAAGTTTAACTGGTCATTGGCTTATGAAAAGTTTGGGCAAAGAACAGATAACTTCCATTTGATGAGTCACACAACTACAAATATAAATGGATGTCTTTACAAGCGTATAGAACTTATCAAAGATTTAGTGTGATGTCAAAATACAGAATGTTTTTTTAATATAGCCCCCTTGCCTGAGACTGATTGCACTCAGATCATCACATTCATACAGTATTGAAAAAGAAAAGTAAAAAAAAGAAACCGAGATAGGAACCCGAGTGGGGCACCGAACTCCCACCAGACTTTTCACAAAACAGTCATGTTTCTGGTTAATATTATTAAACTACAGTATGGAATATAGTAAATGCCAAATTTAACCGATGGCAAAAAAATGGCCGATATAGCCAATGCCAATTAATTGGTACATCATTAATTGAAACTCATTTATTTCATGCTTGAAATCATACAAATAAACATTTGTGTATATATTCTATCAATAATTAATATTTGATGTGTCCTCCTTTTGCTTTTATACCTGCTTTTATGCATACTTGAGACTAAGTTCGCACATGTGGTTGGCTCAATTTTCTCCCACTCTATGAATTTTGGCTGATAATTAACTTTTTTAGGAACATTTGTGCACCTTCACTCTTGTGCCCAAGTGTGATGACAAATGTTCAATAGATTTGAGGTTTGGAGATTGAGGGGGCCATTTCATCAATGTCACCCCTTTCTTTTCAAACCAACCCTTTGAGACTTGATGTGTGTCATGGAGCATTGTCTTGCTGGAAGATTACACCATTAGTGTTATCATTGAAAATTTTACCTAAGGAAGATTTATAAACCTGGTGTAAATGTTGGAATTCATTCTGCCTTCACAAGGGAACAACAATCCTGGACCTGAAGACGCCATGCAGCCTCAAACCATTACACTACCACCTCCAAATTTCACTTGCTTGACAACATATCTCGGATCATAAGCTTCCCCAACTCTTTGATGAACATCAACAGCTCCAGGGGTTCCAAAGACTGAGGAGAATTGCAAATTTACTAATCATTTTTGGTATGCAATAAAAATGTGTACAAGCATAATAAATTTGTGGAAACTAATGTGGAGAACCTACCTCAAAGTTGCTTTCATCACACCAAACAACTTTAGCCCAATTATCATCACTCCATCTTCATGCTCTTTTCCCCAAGAAAATCACTTCTTGTTCACCTGAGACAGACACTGTTTTTTCTTGCCTTACATCCTTTGAGCCCAGCTTCTAATAACCTCACTGTACATCTTGATATCTCTTTGTTTGTTGCTGCCTGAAACTCAGTATCTATATCAAAAGAGGTTTTTTCCTATCAGCTAGAGATGTCCTTTTCCGCAACCTCTCTTCCCTCGGCCCCATAAGGGGCATGACAATTTGCTTTCCTGGCTGCCGTGCTGACAGGACTCAGCGCACCATTCGGCCCCAGCTTAGCCTCTTCTCCTTTCCGACATCCTGTGTTTTCTACCCTACTTCCTCATTTTCCCTACAACATCTCCCACAACTTTCTCTGGTCAGCCTCTAATTTCACAGGATAGACGCCAACCAGCTTCCTCTCAACCAACTATCCCAAATTGGGCCACCTCTCCCTCACCCACTTCTCTGGAGCCGCCATTGGGCGACTCCCTTTCTCCTGTGGCAGCCCCCCTTTACTTTCTAAGGGGACTGCCAAGAAAGGCAGGTCGCCCATAATTGACTGTTCCTGGTGGGAGCAACTAAATAGGGCCAACCCTCTTAAGCGAGCAAGGGATGGCAAGGCCCATTGGCCCCTGCCCTCTAATGTCCTGCATACTTCGCGACCAGCTTGTAGGGGTCAGCATATCTTCCACCTTCTCTTCCCTGATCAATGCAAGTTCGCCGGCCAAAGATGAAATGACAAAGGTACATCGTCGAATGTTACCCGTGATGTTTGGGGGTGGGGGGGCACCTGGAGGCCCTCATGAGATGGACATGCTCCTTGAGGCAACCCACCCCCAGATGTTAGGATCTTCCATAGGGTCGAACACAGGCTCACTGCTAAGCACAGAACCGAGTCCGCCCTGTGAGACTTTCTCATCAAAGGGTGCGGGATCCTGAGGACATACCCCATGGCTGGTGGTATTGTGGCAGCCAGGAAATTCTCCATTTTGGGGAAGATCTGGCTGAGGTCAGCCCATCTGGCCTAGGGGCTCCTGCCGGCGGGAGAAAAAAGCGTGTTCATTCCCCGCCGTCCTCTCCTAAAACAAGGAAGACAAAAAAAGACTTTGGCCTCCTCTCATGCTTGAGGGTCAGAACAGCCCTGCCTGCCACCGATTCGGTAAACGACCAAGCCAAGATTGGCACATCTTGGCTTGAGTGTGATGCCGCCCTCTGCCACAAACTTCGTGAAAGAAGTAGTTTATGCAAGGGAACTCGTGGATTACTCTATAGATGACATCACCTTATAGCTGGCCGACTATGGGTCTGTCGGGTCGAACGTGTGATGAGAAAACAGGGATGGGCCTTGAGACCCCTCCCTGTTGGTATCATTACTACGTGAAGGCATTCATGCCACTGCTGTGGAGGTGCTATTACTGCCACCACTTCGGCCATACTAATCGCTCCTGTTGACATGCAAAGTCAGGGTTACCCGAAACCTGTGTAAGTTGCTCCAAGGGCCACATGCGATAAGTCCAAATCGTGTGTGGCCAAGTGTGTCAATTGCGGAGAGCCGCACCCCGCTTCTTCTAATCAATGTGGTGCGTATCTCCTTAAGAATGAAATCCTGGTCATTCAGACTCAGGATCGTCTCTCATTTCATGAGGCTAAGGACTTGGTCCTGGCGCGCTCGGCGCTACCCGGGACGTTCTATGCCTCAATGTTGAAAAAGACACCCTATGCTCCTGGCCCATCCAGGCCTATGAGTAAGGTCGTTTCCGTGACCATTCAGAACCTTTCTGTGGGTTCTACCCACCCCCGGCGCTCCCCTGGTAAAGCTGGCGGCCCAAAGGGTACACACCCATCCCCGGCTAAAACCAGGGACCCCCTTCACTCTCCCCTAGTGTGACTGTTTCCCGTAAGGCGAAACGGCCGCGTACCTCCACAGAGTCGTTAGACTCACAGAAGGCAACACCCCTGAAGTTGGTCGCCAGGCCATCTTTTGTGGTTCCTAAAGCTGCCCCCTGAAAGGAGGAGAGCAACAAAGGAGCTTCGGCTCCTTCGCCCATGCCCAGTGGTGAGCTGGGTGGCTCGGAGACGGTGGATCCTCGAAAAGATGGCCCCTCCCTTCAGTCTCGGAAGCGGTAACGCCCACCTAAGGTTTCAAGGCGGAGGGAGGAAAAGACTTGCATGGCGAGCTCAACCTCCCCAATAAGTCCTTGAAGGCGACAGCGCATTGTCTGGCCAACAGCGCCCACGGTTCTGCCGCCGGGAAGCATACGGCCATTCCCGTGAGGGTCTTCTGTTCGAAGAGGGCCCCGCATCTCCTCCAAGCTAGGCCTGGAGGGCATATTCTTTCAATGGAATTGCTGCAGACTCGTCCCGTTCCCCGTTAGCTATCTTTTTGCAGCAGACTATGCTGGGCGCATGCCCCCTGCCCGCTCTCCCGGGGTCTAAGGGTTTTGCGACCCCACCACCACGGGATGGCGGCCGAGCGGGAGGATGTGCGATTAACACCCGGCATGATGTCTCCGTTCTTTTCTTAGCTTTAGATACCTCCTTTCAGACAGTAGCTGTGCAGCTTCACCTGGATAGGAGGTATACTGTTATTTCCGTGTACATTCCACCGTCAGCCGACTTCGACCAGGGGGACTTCCGCCCGTCGTGGCACGGTTGCCGAGGCCCTTTACCTTGCTCGGAGATCTTTACGGTAGACACCCCCTCTGGGGATACTACTCTATCAACCCTCGGGGTCAAGTCCTTGTCGACCTGATCGTCGAGCTTGAGATGGGTGTCCTAAATGTGGATGAGTTTACGCATTACTGCCCAAGAACCGCTCATTTTCCTGCCTCGATCTATCTTTGTGCTCTCCAGATGCACAGCCCGATTTTGATTGGGGAGTGGTTGATGACCTCCATGGTAGTGATCACTTTCCCATTCAAAATCATTTTCTGGACCACTGCCGCCCGAGAGCCCTCCCCGACGGTGCTTGGTGCGGGCGCGTTGGTCTGCATTTCAGGAAATGACTGAATTCTCTATCTCAGTTGAGGAGTTTAGGTCGGTAGATGAGGCCGTTGAGTTCTTCTCCGGCAACCTCATCGCCGCGGGCCTAGCTACTATTCCTAGAAGGTCTGGCCGTTTTGCACGCCGACCACTCCCGTGCTGGTCTGCCGAGTGTGAGACGGCCCTCAAGCAGAAGCGCTATGCCTAAATGCGCTATAAGCGCCGCCCGGACGATTTCACTGATGGTTAATTTTGTCGGGCTAGGTTCCGGTATATTTCGAAGCATGCCCGCCGCTGTTCTTGGCGGGCATACGTGTCTTCACTTAACGGGAAGACCCCTCTAGCAGAGGTGTGGAAGCGAGTCGAAAGGATTCAGGGGAAGTTCTCGCAGGTCCTCCCTCCCCTTCTCCAGGAGAATGGGACCTCAATCTCGGCCCCTGCGTCCGTGGCGGAATCCTTCGCCACTGCTTTCTCCACATTCTCTAGCCGGGATGCTACTCCGCCAGCATTCAATGCACGTCGTGATGTTGCGGAAGACTTTACCTCCAGAGGCGGAGAACCCTTCAACGACAGGTTTACTGTGAGTGAGTTGCGTGGCGCTCTTGCTTCGTGCGCGGACATCGCCCATGGTCCGGACCTGGGTGAGCGAGGCTTGGCCTTTCTGTTAGATTTGTTCAACAGGATCTGGGTGGAAGGTCTCCTCCCGGATTCACAAACCAGGGAGAGATCACTCTACTCCAGCCAGTTTCCTCTTAATCTTTCTAACCTCTTGCGAGTGCAAGTTGATGGAGAAACTGGTAAATGTTAGATTAGTCTTTTTTCTGTCTGGACAGCGGAGGCCATCTATCTTGTGCACAGTGCGGCTTCCGCAAGTTCCACTCTACATCAGATGCTCTGCTCCGCCTGGAAAATGCCGTCTGCGAGGCCTTCCTTCGTAGACAACACTACGCCACGGTGTTTTTCGATCTGGAGAAGGCCGTAGAGACCACACGATGTAGGCGAGGGACGCCTCCCAATGTTTATATCTGATTTTTTGCGAGATTGTCAATTCCACGCATGGGTGGGGGAGCCCTTTCCAGCCCAATGGAGCAGGAAGAGGGTGTCCCGCAGGGAAGTGTCCTCAGTGTCATACTCTGCCCTTAACATCAACGGCATCACCTCGGTGCTGCCGGAAGATGTTCTCGCTACGCTCTACATGGACGACCTTACGATCTCTTTTGGCGCGGCCCAGATGCCAACTCTGGAGCGTCGACTCCAATGGCATTGAACCGCATCTCTCGCTATGCCGAAGCGCACAGGTTTCGGTTTTCCTTGGTTAAGACTAAGGTGGTGCACTTCTGCCACCATCCATGGCTCCACCCTGACCCAGACTTGTTTCTTAATGTGGTATGCCTGGAGGTGGTTGAATCACACCATTTCCTTGGTCTTGTATTTGACCGACGCCTAACCTGGAAGGCTCATATTCGCAGCCTTAGGGTCTCTTGTACCCGCGCTATAGATATTACCCGTTCTGTGACGTTCAGCGCTTGGGACACTGATAGGGCTACAGCCTTACTTTTTTATTGATCCTTTGTTCGTTCAAAGCTCGACTATGGATGCGGGTTTTTTGCATTTGCAGCTGACTGTGTATTGCGGAAGGTGGACTCGGTCCTCCCCACACCGACCTTCGCCTGGTGACCGGTGCCTTCCACATTTCCCCATTGAGAGCCTACTAGTCGATGCTGGGGACATGCCACTCGCTCTATGCCATGCACAGTGCATCATTGACCTGTACGTGCGAGCCCGGCGCCTCCCTCAGTTGCCAACAGCTCTCACTGCATCCGCCGAGAGACGCCAGTCATACCCTAAGCACTTTGGGTTTTGGGCTAGGAAACTCCTTCAAGAGCTAGGTATTGCTCTCCGGCCGGTGGCGCCCCTGGTTCTGCCCAGGACACCACCCTAGAAGGTACCACCTTAGCCTACTTGTCGCCACGCCTCTGCTCCCAAAGCTTGTACAGTGCCGGGAGTATTGTGTTTGACCTTTTTGGAGTACATCTCATGTCACGCTGGAACTGTACCAGTGTATACAGATGGCTCCAAGTCCCAAGATGGGGTCGGCTTCAACGCCATGTCTCCTCTGTTTGAATTCAGCGGGGCTCTGCCAGCCGCTGCGTCTGTCTTCATGGGTGAGCTGGTGGCAATACACCAATTGGTAAGGGAGATTACATGACGTGCCTGGTTCGGAGACCAGACTGTGATCTATAGTCATTCACAAACGCCCTGAGTGCTCTCGGGCATTGTAATCTCCGCATCTCCTGGTTCGCGATATCCGTGACGCCACAATTTTGGCAAGCCGGGCGGATGTCAAGATTATCTTCTGCTGGGTTCCTGGACATGTAGGAATTATGGGGAATGAGCGTGCCAAAGAGAGTGCGAGGACTCGGCGACTGGACCAGCGTTTCGCTCTTCCTCACACTGACTACATGGCAGGAATATGAGCAGCTCTTCAGGCTACTTGGCAAAGAAGATGGGACACGGTCCAAACGAACTTAAAGTTCCTTGCCATTGCGCATGGACCTACCCGCCAATGCCACAATGGCTTCAGGTTGCTTTCTGTCGCCCCTGAATTGGGCACACTCACCAGACGCACCGCCATTCGATGGAGCGCTCGCCAGTATCCTACTGTGAAGACTGCGTTGTACCCCAGACTGTTTGGCACATTCTTGTTGAATGTCCCAGTCTGGGCAATCTTCCCACACGTTATCTCTCCCGGTGCCAGTATGAGCAGGGTCACTATCGCCTGTGCCTTGTACTCGGGATGAGTTCGTGCACATTGATTGGTAGACTTATAGACTTTTAAGGGAGGCTGGCCTTCTCCCCTTTAACTAGTTGGGTGTTTTTTGTTGTTGATTTTTGTTATTTTAGTAGGTCGCACATTCCTGCGCCGGGGGTAGGTGGACCTCCCTGCGACGCTGGAGCTTGCCTCCTGCTTATTGCATTTTTTCTGTTTTATTTTTATTAGGGTTTTTTTAGCATCCTCTTTTGAAGATGCCTAATATTAGGCAATACTGAATATGGCGACCAATGCCCCAAGTAGGCAGTTGCCAAATGAGCTCTTATTTTTTTTTAATCCTTCTTATTGCCTCTTTTTTTGCTGGTTTTTTTTTAGCTTTTGTCCTTTTTATCATTCTTATTTGTTTTTTTAATATAGCCTAGTAGTACTTACCCTGTGGTAATTACAGTGACTTTTGCCCTTGTAGGCAGTTACCAGATGGGCTCCTATAATATAAAAAAAATAAATGATGAGGGTTCCAAAGAGTCTGTGAGGACCTGGTAACCAAAGCACATTTCACCTGGCAAAGAAGAGGGAGATGTCTGAAAGGAACTTAAAGTTAAGTGCCATTGCTCATTGACTGTTTCAATGCACCTACCACCCAATACTTGATGGCTTCAGGTTGCTTTCTGTCCTCTTTAAATTGGGCAAATTTGTGAGTCACATCCCTATTTGATGAAGTGCTTCCCCACACCCCTCTGCAACAACTGTGTTGTCCCCAGCCTGTTTGGCACATTCTTTTTGAATGTCCCAGTCTGGGTCATCTTTGCATACATTACCTGTCCCAGTATTGGGATGAGTGGGGTCGCTAGTACTTGCCCCTTGGAATCATAATGGGCTTGTGCTCACAGACTTGTGGACTATCCGACTTTTTGGAGGAGGCTGGCCACCTCCATTCTGTTGTTGGTCATATTACTGCACAGAGAGGAGGTAGCCCGCCGATGCTACAGCCTGATTCCTTCTTGCCTTTGTTTCTCGTTGGCCCATCCAGGCCAATGAGCACGGTTGTTTCCGCGCCCATTCGGAGCCCTTCTGCGGGCTCTACCCAACCCGGGTGCTCCCCTGGTAAAGCTGGTGGTAAAAAGGGTTCATACCCAGCCCCGGCTAAAACCAGGGTTCCCCCCTCTTTCCCCAGCGTGACCGTTTCCCGTAAGGCGAAACGGCCACGTGCCTCCACCGAGTCGTTAGACTCACAGGAGGCAACACCCCTGAAGATGGTCGCTAGGCCATTTTCCGGGGTTCCTAAAGCTGTCCCCCGAAAGGAGGGCAGCAACAAAGGAGCTTCGGCTCTTTCGCCCACGACCCGAGGTGGAGTGGGTGACTCGGAGACGGTTGTTCCTTGAAAAGAGGGGCCCCCGCCTCTGAAGCTGCAACGCCCGCCTATGGTTTCAAGGCGGAGGGAGGAAAAGACTGGCATGGCGAGCCCAACCTCCCCAAATAAGTCCTCGAAGGCGCAGTGCTTATTCCGGCCATTCCCGTGATGGTCTTCAGTTCAAGGAGGGCCCCCGCGTCTCCTCCGAGCTAGGCCTGGAGGGCATATTCTTTCAATGGAATTGCGTGGACTCCGGGCCAACTGGGAGGAGCTGCGGAGGCTCGTCTCGTCCCATTCCCCGTTAGCTATCTTTTTGCAGGAGACCATGCTAGGCGCGTGACCCCTGCCTGCCCTCCCGGGGTATAAGGGTCTTGCGACCCCACCACCGCGGGATGGCCAGGCTGGGGGTGCGCGGTTACACCCGGCATGATGTCTCCGTTCTTCCTTTCTCTTTAGATACCTCCTTTCAGGCAGTGGCTGTGCAGCTGCACCTGGATAGGAGGTATACCATCATTTCTGCGTACATTCCACCGTCAGCTGACTTCGACACGGGGTGGCGCGGTTGCCGAGGTCCTATCACTTGCTTGGAGATCTGAACGGCAGGCAGCCTCTCTGGGAAGATTAATCCATAAATCCCAGGGAACAAGTCCTTGCCGATCTGATCGAAGAGCTTGAGATGGGTATCCTAAACGCATCACTGTCCGAGAACCGCTTCATTTTCTTGCCTTGACCTATCTTTGTGCTCTTTGGATGCACAGCCTGATTTTGATTGGGTGGTGGTCGATGACCTCCATGGTAGTGATCACTTCCCCATTCAAATATCATTTTCAGGGCAACTGCCGCCTGAGAGCCCACCTCGGTGGTGCTTGGCGCGGGCGCGGTGGCCTGCATTTCAGGAAATGACTGAATTCTTTATCTCAGTAAGGAGTTTAGGTTGGTAGATGAGGCCGTTGAGTTCTTCTCCGGCAACCTCATCACCGTGGGCCTGACTACTATTCCTAGGACGTCTGGCCGTTTTGCACGCCGACCACTCCCATGGTGGTCGGCCGAGTGTGAGACGGCCCTCAAACAGAAGCGTTATGCCTACATGCGCTATAAGCGCCGCCCGAACGATTTCACTGTCGCTGAATTTCGTCGGGCTAGGGCTAGGTTCCGGTATATTTCGAAGCACGCCCGCCGCTCTTCTTGGCGGGGCATACGTGTCTTCACTTAACGGGAAGACCCCTTTAGCTGAGGTGTGGAAGCGAGTCAAAAGGATTCGGGGCAATTTCTCGCAGGACCCCCCTCCCGTTCTCCAGGAGAATGGGACCTCAATCTCGGACCCCGCGTCCGTGGCGGAATCCTTAGCGACCGCTTTTTCCGCATTCTCTAGCCGTGATGCTGCTCCGCCAGCATTCAATGCACGTCGTGATGTCGCGAAAGGCTGCTGGCTGGACTTTACCTCCAGAGGCGAAGAACCCTTCAACGACAAGTTTACTGTGAGTGAGTTGCGTTCCGCTCTCGCTTCGTGCGCGGACACCGCCCATGGTCCGGACGATGTCCCATACGCCATGCTTCGACACCTAGGTGAGCGAGGCATGGCCTTTCTGTTAGATTTGTTCAACAGGATCTGGGTGGAAGGTCTTCTCCCAGACTCCTGGCGAATGGCTAATGTGCTTGCCTTTCGCAAACCGAGAAGAGATCACTCTACGCCGACCAGTTTCCGCCCAATCTCTCTAACCTCTTGCGTGTGCAAGTTGATGGAGAAATTGGTAAATGTTAGATTAGCCTTTTTCCTGGACAGCGGAGGCCATCTGTCTTCCTCACAGTGCGGCTTCCGCAAGTTCCACTCCACGTAGGATGCTCTGCTCCGACTGAAAAATGCCGTCTGCCAGGCTTTCCTTCGTAGACAGCACTACGCCACGGTGTTTTTCGATCTGGAGAAGGCCTATGATACCGCATGGCGATACGGTATCATGGAGACTCTACACACTATGGGGGCGAGGGGACGCCTCCCAATTTTTATATCTGAATTTTTTTCGAGATCGTCGATTCAGCATACGGGGGAGGGGAGCCCTCTCCGGCCCAAAGGAGCAGGAAGAGGGTGTCCGGCAGGAAAGTGACCTCAGTGTCACACTCTTTACCCTGAGCATCAACGGCATCACCTCGGTGCTGCCGAAGATATTCTCGCTACGCTCTACGTAGCGATCTCTTTTGGCGCGACCCAGATGCCAACTCTGGAGCGTCGACTCCAACAGGCATTGAACCGCGTCTCGCTATGCCGAAGCGCACAGGTTTCGGTTTTCTTTGGCCAAGACTAAGGTGGTGCACTTCTGCCGCCATCCACGGCTTCACCCCGACCCAGATTTGTTTCTTAATGGGGTGCTCCTGGATGTGGTTGAGTCGCACCGTTTCCTTGGTCCTTATTCGACCGACGCCTCACCTGGGAGGTTCATATTCGCAGCCTCAGGGTCTCTTGTACCCGCGCCATGACATTCTCCGTTCCGTGACGTTCAGCGCTTGGGGCGCTGATAGGGCTACTGCCCTACTTTTTTATCGATCATTTGTTCGTTCGAAGCTCGACTACGGATGCGAGTTTTATGCATCCGCAGCCGAGCGTTTATTGCGGAAGGTGGATTCGATCCATCATACCGGCCTTCGCCTTGCGACCGGTGCCTTCCGCACTTCCCCCATTGAGAGCCTGTTGGTCGATGCTGGGGAGATGCCACTCGCTCTACGACGCGTGCAGTGCATCACACGCCTGTACACGCGAGCCCGGCGCCTCCCTCAGTCGCCAACAGCTCTCACTGCATCCGCAGCTGATCTCGATGGTGCCTATGCAGCTGAGAGACGCCAGTCATACCTTAAGCCCTTTGGGTTTAGGGCCAGGAAACTCCTTCGAGAGGTAGATATAGCTCTCGGGCTGGTGGCGACCCTGGTTCTGCCCAGGACGCCACCGTAGAGGGTACCACATTTGGCTATTTGTCGCCACGCCTCTGCTCCCAAAGCTTGTACTGCGCCGGGAGTATTGCGTTCGACCTTTTTGGAGCACACATCGTGTCACGCTGGAACCGTGCCAGTGTATACGGATGGCTCCAAGTCCCAAGAGGGGGTTGGCTTCCACGCCTTATCCCCTCTGTTTGAATTCAGCTCGGCTCTACCATGCGCTGCGTCTGTCTTCACGGCCGAGCTGGTGGCAATAAACCACTCGGTACGGGAGATTACGCGACGTGCCCGGTTCGGAGACCGGATTGTTATCTATAGCGTCTCATAAAGCGCCCTGAGTGCTCTCGGGACATTGGAATTCTCACATACCCTGGTTCGCGATATCCGTGACGCCACGGTTTTGGCGAGCCGGACAGATTTCGAGATTATCTTCTGCTGGGTTCCTGGACATGTAGGAATTGCGGGGAATGAGGGCGCCAAAGAGTCCGCGATGACTCTGCGATCGGGCCAGCGTTTCGTTCTTCCTCACACCGACTACATGGCAGGAATACGGGCAGCTCTTCGGACTGCTTGGCAAAGAAGATGGGAGACGGTCGAAGGGAACTTAAAGTTGCGTGCCATTGCGCCGCGACTGTTCCCATGGACCTATCCCCCAATGCCGCGACGGCTTCAGGTCGCTTTCTGTCGTCTCCAAATCGGACATACTCATGTGACGCATCGCTATCTGATGGAGCGCTCGCCAGCGCCTTATTGCGACGACTGCGTCGTCCCCCAGACTGTTCGGCACATTCTTGTCGAATGTCCCAGTCTGGGTGATCTTCGCGCATGACACCTATCCCGGTACCGGGATGAGCGGGGTCGCAACCGCCTGTCCCTTGTACTCGGGATGAGTGCGTTCACATCGACTGGGTTTGTTTTTTTGTTTTGTTTTGTTTTTTGCATTTGTTTTTGTTGTTTTGTTTTTTTCCTTTAGGTTGCACGCTTCTGCGCCGGGGGACCTCTCCCCTGACGCAGGAGCTTGCTTCCTTTCCCCCATTTGGGGTGGGTTTTTTTTTGTTTAATTTTATTTTAAAGTAGCCTAGAACTAGGCCAGTTTTAATACGGCGACTAATGCCCATGTAGGCAGTCGCCAGATGAGCTCAAAAAACAAAATAAACGAAAACAAAAACATTATTGCTTAGTGTCAGTCTGGGGAATTTTCATGCACATTACCTGACTGGAATTTCCACTACTTGTCCATTTTATTTAACCTGTATTTTTGGTGTTGGGTTATTTCTCATATGCTTGATTGATTGATGACTTATGATTTTAGTGCAGTCTTCAGATAGCCCTTTTAAGAAAAGATGATGTCAATATTATCTTGTGATGGATTTGTGGGAAATGAGCACACTGATGAGGGTTTCAAACAGTCTTGAAATAATTGTGTGACTTCATCAGCATTTCGCTCTTCATGGGCTGCCTGGTAAAGAAGATGGGAGATGGTTGGCAGGAACCTAAATTTGCATGCTATCCCATCATGTTAAGTACTATAATTTAAAATGTTATTCTAGAGATTTTATCATCTTAAAACATATTTGTTGATTAATGTATTTTTTATTATTATTATATTTTTTTTTTTCAGGACTATTATTTATGAAGGATTTGCTTGGGAAATCCTATAGCTCAATAAGAAAACTTTCCAATCAAGATGCTTGTAAGTTGAAAAGTAAAGTTTTTCTCCATACATGTCAACCTAGTGATAAGGTTTTAGTATGCATTTTATCATGGATTTCCAATTTTTCGGTTTATCTCAATGTGGAACTACAGTATAATATTTTGATTCAAACTATTAACTATACAACCTGCTGGTAGGAGGAAACTAATATAAAAATAATCAACTGAAGGCTTACAATATTTTTGCTTTAATGAGGATTTTGTCGCTTTTCCCCAGATTATAGAATAGCTACAGCCAATGATAAAAAACTATTCTCACAATAGAGAATGAAGAACTCTTGTTCAGGGATGGGAAAAAGAGTTGTACAGCTACATAAAGTACTAGTGTTCTTGCTAGGTAATGCACTTTAGTGCCAGTTAACCCTTTACTGACGATGGTTACCTGAATGAACTGTCAAATTTTTGTGAAATTCAAAACATTGTTTCTGGGCTTAATTAGAAGTAACTTAATGTCTGTTTCATTCTAAATGCACAATTTGATATTTTTTTGGTATGTTCCCAAAATGGGAAAATTTGATTATTTGGATCCCAAATAATACACAATTATTGAACACAGTTTTAATTACAGCTAATAAAATGTGTTTACCTTGTACAATAATTGAAATAAGTTTTGCAAAATTAAATTTAACATTTTGACAATTCATTATTATTAGAACAATGACAATAACAGTCAGAACAAAACAGTGTTTGTGCAGCTGTTTGTCACACTTTTCACACTTCACTTGTGTGTTTTTCCAGCACACAGCACATCCACCTTGTGTGCATGATACCGGTAATGGTTTACGCCATCATATCTTGCAGCTGTGAGTCTTACTGGTGAAAGCCTTTTGTCTTGTGATTTCACAAATGACTCGGCAATGGTTTTTCTGAATTCACAATGGGACAATTTATTTTCATGATTGATGTGATCATAAAATTTATAAGCTGCAATGAATGCTAAGTTTAGGACATTAGAAAACAAGTTCCACCACCATTTCTTTGATCGGAGTTTAGGCCTGTAGTATGACAACATGCTGTGACATACGTCCACACCACCCATAAGGCTGGGTCCCTAGCTTTTTTCTTTCACGATTCACTTCTTTCTCAATTTTTTGTACAGAAGAAAATCCATAATACTTACTAGCCACCGTTACTGTGCAGTTGTCATGCCATTTGATATAGAGAATGGTTCTGTCTGATCTGTGGTCAGCCAGATAGCCCCTTAATCAAAAAAAAAAAAAAAAAAATGATCTGTGGTCATAGTCCCCTCTATCTGTTTTCTTCATCTGTGTTGTATCAGTCATTAGAGGACAATGTCCAGTATAATTCACTCGGACTGCTCCATAAGCACAGACATTTTTCTTAGCTAAATGTCAAAAGCTGTGGTGATTGGTGAAGTTGTTGAAGAACACTACATGAGATTCATGCTTTTCTAGAGGTTGAAGCATTGTATTCACTACACAAGATCCCAAAGGACCTGCTCTGTGGCGGCTATCCTTGCCACAGTAAACTTCAAAATTATAAGGAAAGCTGTTCGAGCTGCACAACATCCACACTTTATAGCCGAATCTCACTGGTTTGTTTTTTATGAAATGCCTTGCCCTGTGGAGACCTCTGTTTTTATCTCTCTTAGCATACAAATTTGTTTGCTCTGTGATATGTCTTATCATGTTGGGAGTAAAGAACATCAGAAAAATATCAAAAACAATCCTTACCACTCTGCTGGAAGAGATCATCTTGTGATTGCAGTGGTGTAATCAGTCCGAGAAACACATTTTCATTTTTACGCCATCTTTTGCTTGACATCTTTGCTGTCAGACATCGTCTTGTTCATGGACCTCAATATTTGCCAGCAACTTATTCAGGTTCAGTGTCCTGGTCCAGATTACCATCATTGCTTTCTTCGTCACTGACAGTATGGTTTGCGGTAGCGGAAGGTATTACAACAGAATCTAAGTTTTCACTCACATTGCTTGATATTATCTCTTGCATTTTCAAGGAAGAGAAACTGAGATATGTCTGTTAGAAAAAAATGGTGATAAAAAAGAGGCAACCATTTTCTAAACCAATCTACTCACTTCACACTTTGACTTTATGAATTGTTTGACACTAAAAGTCATTTTTAATAATATGGATAAATAAATTTGAAAAACTTGCATGACATATTTGTCTGTAAAATGATCTGCAATACTAATTACTGACCGTTTTTAAATATAAATGAAATGTGTGTATGAAGTAATAAAAAATTTAGCAGAATTTGACTTATAAATACTAACCTGCTGTATATTTTAGCTAAGATACACCAAAAAGGTATAATTTTCAATTTGTTCATAATTATATTTACCCGTAGAAAGATGTGGTTTCCATTTCTGCACATGCATGTCTGCTCTTCGTAGCATTTAATGCTGAAATGACTAATGCCAAGATGCCTGAGCTGATAACACGCTAGTCCAAACAAGTTTCAACATGTATAAGTTGGATTTGTATGGATTGGCAAATAAGAAATGTTTAGGTACAAGTAGCGAATTTTCCCATTTTGAGAACATCAAATTCTAAAGTCAATTTAATTGGCTTCCATTTACTTTTTTTCTTGTTACTTTACAGAATGTTCGTACAACTATTAAAAATGTCTTATGTATTTCACTTCTTCTAAATGCAAATATTATGAAATTTAAAATAGACACACAGGGCTTCAGTCAGTTTTGACCAATGTTTGGGACAATATGAACTATTTAACTTCAAAGAACTTACTTTGCTTTTGAGAACAAGACAGTGGTTGGCAGTAGAGAATTAGACATAGTAGCTGCAATTAATGATCAGGCAGTAGATGATTTGCATGTACCGGGCTCTGGAGAGAGTATTACCAATGCATGGACTTTTGAGGAACTGTATGAAGGATTCTTAAACTTGCCAGATTTGTTAACAGAAGATCAGAAGCGCAAGTTAATTCCTTTATTGACTGAATATGAAGATGGCATAAGCTGCGGTAATCACGATATTGGTCTGTCTCATAGTTTGAAAAATATGATAGTGGTGATAGACTCAAAACCGGTTCAGATGAATTGGAGGATGAATGAGAGAAACTTGAGGGACAAAATGTAATTCAGGAAAGTAAGTCTCCATATTCTGCACCCATATCTTGTCTGGTACATAAGCCTGATAGCACTATCAGTATCTGTATTGATTATAGATGACTGAACATCATAACCAAGATGGATAAGTTTCCATTACCCAATCTTATAGATACTATTTACAACCTATCGATTGACCTGTTGAGGGATATTAACATATAGAAATGGAGGAGGACAGTATTGAAAAAATTGCACTGCCTTTTTCACATCTAGAAAAAAAATATGAGTTTGTTTGCATAAAGAATGGACCAGTGACATTTCAGAGGGGAAGGATGATGGCCCTTCCTGAACCTACCTGGTCCAAGGTCATGGTCTATTTTATTGGTTTATTTGATTAGATTTGAAATTTACTGGTTTCCTCTTGATTCAATATCAAATAAGCCTATCTATTTTTAGATTCGCCCAAATAATTAGCCAACCTGGAGAAATAAAGATTTGTATTTGCCTTTTAATTTAGCTTAACTGAAAGCCGTTTTATTTGAAGAACTTTGGTTCTTCAGTAATTTAAATTCCTCAAAAAAAGTTAATTAAGGAATTATTACAAGAACTTTGGTTCTTCAGTAATTTAGATTCCTTCAAAAAAGTTAATCAAGGAATTATTACAGTTAGGGGTGTATTAGTAAATGAATAAAAGTTAGTAAATAAAGGATAAAGGATGTGGGATAAGGTAGGGTATAACTGATTTCATATTTAGATTAATATTTTGAAATAAAACTGAATTTGATATACGAATTATATCACAACCTTAGGTGTGATCTACAACCTTTTGAATATATAAAAAAATCGAATATCATCAAAAGAAATTTTTTTTACTTTAAAATTAGAAACAACGAGCTGTCAGCAATGTTGCCAACCAAACGATTTTTCACTAAATACCAATTTGAAATTGACTAAAAACATATATACATTTAATACACTGTTTACAACCTATCAATTGACCTGTTAGGAGGATATTAATATATAGAAATGGAGGAGGACAGTATTGAAAAAATCCCACTGCCTTTTTCACATCTAGGAAAAAAATATGAGTTTGTTTGCATAAAGAATGGACCAGCGACATTTCAGAGGGGAAGGATGATGACCCTTCCTGAACCTACCTGGTCCAAGGTCATGGTCTATTTAGATGACAATAATCTTGGGCACAGACTTTAATAATCACATCCAGACATTGACTGGTGTTAGAGGCTTTACAAGATCATGGGTATAAGTTGAAACCAGGTCAAATTAAACTGCTTTGAGTCAATTGGGTTCTTGGGCCATGATATCTCCAGAGAAGGCATTTTGTCCCTTGAAGGAAGTCTTTAATGCATATTCCAATATGAAAAACTTGAGAGAGTCTGAGAACTACGATGATTTCTCAGCATGGTTAATTTTTACCTCTCCCACAACTTTCTCTGTTAGGCGTCTAATTTTGCAAGGTAGATACAGACCAGCTTCCTCTCACCTAGCCATCCCGGATCGGGGCTGGGGGTAGGAGATAATGCGCCCTCCCCCGAGCTCCAGTTTGGGAAGGTGGTTTTTAACAACCTGCCTCATCCCCCACCCTCACCTTCCTTGCATACCCTCTTTCTTTTCACCCCCGTAAGGGGCACGGCGATTTGCCATCCTGGCCGCCGTGCTGGCGGGACTCAGCACCCAGTCCAACCCCAGCTTAGCCTCTCCTTCTTTCAGACAGCCTGCATTTCTCCCCTACTTCGTCACTTTTCATACAACCTCTCCCACAACTTTCTCTGGTCAGCCTCAAATTTCACAGGGTAGATGCTGACCTTCTCAGTCAACCATCCTCGATCGGGGCTGAGGGGGGAGGGGACAATGTTCCATAACCCCTGAGCTCCGGTTTGAGATGGTGGGTTTTTAAGAACCTGCTTCATCCCCACCCATACCTTCCTCACATCCCTTTTCCTTATCTCTTCACACACTATCAATTTTATGCCATGCTGAAGGACTGCCAGGTCACCAGGCAGGAGGGGTGGCCATAAATGGCGGCACCTGGCTCTGCCAGGCCTGTATGCACCCCTTGAAGAGCGGGCTACTGCAAGGAGTGATGAGCTATTGCATCCCGTAATAAAAAGAGGGTCACCATGTCCAATGATGAGTGCTCCCCCCCCAAATCCCTTTAATTTCCCCGTATCCACCCTCAGGCAGCTCCACAGGAAAAATGGAGGTCCCACCACCTGTGCTTGCGCAGGGGACCCTCCATATTTCTCTAACCGGAGAGGAGGCTTACTCCTCTCCTTTGCCTACGGGTGTAGGGGACTCCCCCTCAACCCCTTCTCTGGAAGTGCTTTCGGTGCGCACCTCCCTTTTTCCAGCGGCAGTACCCCCTTTTCTTTCCAAGGGGACTGCCAAGAAAGCCAGCTGGCAGCTCATAGCCGTCTGCTCCCTAGTGAAGCGGCTCGGTAGGTCAAACCCCTTTAGGGGGGGAGAGGGAAGCCAGGCCTCTTCGGTCGCTTCCCTCAAAAGACCTGCTGGCAAGAATATTGAACCTTGCTGGGGTCAAGACTTGTGCCTCCCCACACATGACTAGTGACACTGCCAATGGGACCTGCGATGTTCTGGGAGGGGATGGCCAACTGGAGGCATCTCCTGAGATAAGACATGATCCTTGAGGCAACCCAGCCTCAGACGATAGGGCCTTCCATGGGAGGGAATCTGGGCTCAGCGCCAAGCACCGAACCCGAATCCGCCCCTATGCAAGGTCCTCCTCAAATGGCTCAGGTTTCCAAGGCAGTAGAATGAGGGGAAGGATCTCTTCCAACCGGTGCCCCTGCAACTACCAGAACCTTCTCCATCTCGGAGAAGGACCTGACTGAGGTCGGTCCATCTGGCCTAGGGGTTTCTGCCGGCGGAAGCCCTGTTCCACAGAAGCCATTTTCTTTGATTAGTAAAAATTATAGAAAAGGGGGAAAACCAACCAAACTACTTGTCACTCTAATTGGGTGTGGACTGCAATTCAATCCTGTCACACTCCCGGTTTCGAGATCTTGCATCCCTATTTGGGTGCCAAATGTAGTGGGCCTAAAATCTATACTCTAATCCCAATCGTTCCAACCTACTTCCTACCCTAATTCGGACATGAGAAATCGAGGGAGAAATGAAATGGATTGTATGTACAGTCCTTTACTTACAAAAAAATATAGGGTAAATATTTACCCCAATCTTGCTTATGAATGCTAGCAAAAAGATTTATACAAAAATTTTATCCTATTACCAAACAAAATCCTATATCTAAACCACTAACGAACATTACAAAAGAGGCCTATTAAGCACACTGGTTCCAAAACCATTCAAAATCGTACAAAGAAGCCTACTAACCACACTTGTACTTAACAATACAACAAAGGCCTCATGTTTTACCCCTGGGGGTAAGTCCTCCTGGCTGCCACTTGAGTGTTCACAAAAAAAAGCTAGGTCTTACCAAAAAAGGTTGCCGCCTCCAAGCTCGATATAATATTATATTGCAATCTGGTCAGGTATTGAGGCTATATAGAGCCCTCCTCCTTCAAATGGGACGTACAATAATTTCAATTGTTACTTCCAATCCTACAATCTCCGCCACTCTTTACAAATTGAAGGATTATCTTGGAGAATTTTGGCAAAATTATAGAGTGGACTTTCTCAAAAAGAATTTTATCAAGAAACTCTGCAAAGAGACAAAAACATTTTAAACAAAACATGAAATCCCTAATAAATAATATATATAAAAAGAAGAAAGAAAAATTCTCATTCATACACACATTCTTACAGAGGGAGGGAAAGGATATTGGGAAAGGGGTGGAAGAATGGCTCTTCACACACATACACTCACATTCACTCCACCACAACACTTTGCCCTGAGCATCAATGCCATGTTCTCGCTATGCTCTTCGTGGATGTCCTTTCAATCTCTCTTGGCGCAGTCTAGATCCCAACTCTGGAGCCATGACTAAGTTGGTGCGCTTCTTTCACCATTTACGGCTCCACCCTGACCCAGATTTCTTTCTGAATGGGGTTATTATTATTATCCTGAGAACTACCAAAGCCTCCCTCCAGGTTGCAAAAACAACTGCTAAATTGATTTCACACAAAATACCAAAATGGTACTGAAAAGGGGCAAAGGCAGGCATGAATAAAATGAAGGTATATTAGTAAACCCAGATGAATAAGAAATATTAGAAGATGAGAAAAAGCTACCGTTTCAAAAATACATTCACATGGGACTTAAATGAAGAAATATCCCTTGAGTGTACAAGATCTACTAATTGGTAATAGAATGCATCTTATTAACATTAAGCTTCATGCCCCAAAGTTGACACCAAGAGATAATCTTGGCTAGATTCCTATTTAAGAGATGCTGCAACTTCTGTTACATGGAGACCAAATTGAGGAATACAAAGTGTGTCATCAGCATACGATATCATTTATTTTCAAGGTTAATGCCCAAGTCAGAGGTGAAAATTATAAAAAATTTGGGACCAAGAACGCTCCCTTTTGGAACATCTGAGACCACAGGGTTTGCCTGGAAGTTGTGGACTCGCATTTTTTCCTTGATCTTGTATTTGACCAATGCCTCATCTGGAAGGCTCATATTCACAGGTTTAGGGTCTCCTGTACCTGTTCCATGCATATTCTTTTTTCTGTAATATTCAACACTTGGGATGCCATAGGGATACTGCCTTACTTTTCCACCTATCCCTAGTTTGTGCAAAGCTTGGCTACAGATATGATTTTTATATATCAGAAGTTGAGCGTGTATTGCACAAGTTGGACTAGATCTACCTCACCAGTCTCCACCTCGCAACCAGTGCCTGCCGCACGTCCTCCATTGAGAGCTTACTTGTCGATACTGGGGAGATGTCAATTGCTCTGCCCCATACATAGTGTATTATGTGCCTGTATTCTTAGAGCCTACCACCTCCCTCAGTCGCCAATGGCTCTCACTGTATCTGCTGCCTATTTTGATGGTGCCTATGATGCTGAAAGATGCCAGTCATACATACCCTAAGCCCTTTGGTTTTATGGCTAGGAAATCCCTTTGAGAGCTCTGTTTATCTCGAGTCAGTGGCACCTCTGGTTCTGCCCATGACAGCACCATGGAGGGTGTTCCTGGTAATTGAGAGCAGACAACAGATGGTCCCCACACCTCTCTACCCAAAGCTTTCACAGCACCAGGAGTATGGCATTTTATCTTTTTGTAACACTGTGTCATGCTGGATCTGTGCCACTGTGCACAGATTGTTCTGAGTCCCAGGAGTGGGTCAACTTCCACGCCTTATCCTGTCTGTTTTAAGTCTGCGGCTTCTATCAGGTGTGTGTTGGGTCTGTCCTTATGGCCCAGCTGCTTGCATTACATTGCTCAGTACAGGAGATAATGCTTCATGCCTGTTTTAGACAAAAGAATTTGATCTTTAGTGACTCACAAAGGACCCTGGATCACAATGAGTGCGCACAGTGCAATTGAATCTCCACACACCTTGGTTATGGTCTTTGTGCAGACACCACTGTTGCCCTAGCCAGGTGAATGTCAAGATTATCTTCTGCTGTGTTCCTGGATGTGTGGGAATTACAGGCAATGAGGGCGCCAAAGAGTGTATGATGACTAGGCATCCAGACCAATGTTTCATTCCTCCTAACACCAACTACATGGCAGGAATTGCCAGCCCATCTTCTGAGCAGCCTTGTAAAGATAATGTGAGTAGGTTAAGGGTACCTGTCAGAAATTTTTATATTGCAATCTATTTATAGGTGAATGCACACACAATAGTAAGTACTGATTTATACAGAGAAGATTTACATAATGTTCTAATTGGTACCAAGAAGAGTACAACATACAAAAGAAGCTACTCCTGGATGAATGGTCTCTTCAGGCAATTCCGATTGTGCCTAGCAGAACCAAATCCCTTTTCAGGCACCACCAGTAGTCAGCCAGAAAGTTGACACCCCAATACCCTTGGTAGCAATCCTCCATCACATGGATATCTTGGTGAAAGCGCTCACCCTGTTCTTCACTGGTCTCTACACTTCTCAGGAAAATAGTCCAGGTGGGGCCGAAGGAAGTGCATTTTCACTGACATGCGAGCATCAAGTTTGTGGAAATTCTCCATTAACTCATCAACCGACTTCTCATTCTGAGGACTTCTGTTATTGCCAAGGCAGTTTGCTTTGACTGAAGGGACAACCAGGCAGTGTGTTCAACAGGATTCATTGCTTCATCAAAACTGGTGTCCCTTATTTGAGGACTATCAAATACACCTGCCTTCAGTTTTTCCATGCTGACTTGTGAAACTTGTGATGGAAGAAAGCAAATCCTCTACCTTTCCTGTCCATTGCCTTGACAAAGTTCTTCATCAAACCAAGTTTGATGTGTAGGGGTGGAAGCAATATTATGCTCAGTTCAACGAGAGGGTGGGACAGAACATTGTGTGAATCAGGTTCTAATCCTTGTCTTGATGGCCAGTCTTGTCTGACATAATGCTGGTCATCAACCTGACTGTCCCACAAGTACATATAGCATGGATACTTGTGTACCCACCTTGAAGGCCTAGGATAAGTCCGACAACTTTAAGATCTCCACAAATAAGCCATTTGTGTTCCTGGTAGTTGAGAGCAGAGAACAGACGGTTCATGCTGTTCCATGTTTCTTTCAGTGCAGCTAAGTGTCCAACAGGGATTGTTGAAAACTTATGCCGTTATTAAGAAGCACTGCCTTGAGACTTATGTTAGATGAATCAATGAAAAGTCTCCATTCCATAGCATCATACTTCAGGGCCATTCAGTTGACAAGTCAGCAATGTCGTTACAGCATACCAGTAAAGAGGCTTCATCATATGTGAAAAATTTCCTAAATTCTTTCTCGCAGTCCCGATACCAATAGAATGTTCTCCTTGGTGCCAGCATACATTTCTCTCAAAGACGTGAACCCATAGCTGAGCAGATTTGTTGGAAAGGTTGGGGTCTTGTGTCAGTTCGTTGAGTTTGGCTTGCGTAAATGGCACCAGTTGGTAGCCATCTTCTGACTTATATTCATCAAACTCAGCTGTATCGGTAGTGCCACTAGCCTCAGAATCAGAGCGCGAACCCATGATAAAATCAGGCTCAGAAACAGGACGGTCAAGGTCATGTGGGACTGGTTTTATAGCAGAAGGAACATTGGGGAATTGAACATGGTGCTTGTTCTTGCGATTGATGTCTTTCAAATTTGTCATGCAGAAGTAACAGTCAGTGATGTGATCTTTGCCTTCCCTCTACACCATTGGGACAACACATGGCATACCCTTCCTTTTCTTATTACTCCTAGTCCCCTAGTTTCACTCCAAATACAATCCATTGTAGTGACAATCTAGAACTGAAAAGATGAATAAAATAGGTTATGTATGGTTACTTATTACTACATATGATGGGATATTTGTCCTAATATAAATCAATCATATCTTAGAAACCAGACCTGACCAAAGAAGACTAATTATATTCTTAAATTCAGCATGTAAAAATGATTCTAAATCAGTTGAAAACCTATCACCTTTGGAAAAAAGTTTTGAAATGCAGGCCAGTGTAATAAGAGGCACTAGGTACTTTAATAAATACTGGGTATTGCAAAAGTTCTGTTATACTTGTTATGAAGCTCTCAACAAAGGGCACAATGATTATTTTGATGCAGACACGTGCTTATTGTTTTAACATGTGTTTAGATTGTAATATTAATCAATGTGGACCCTCTCAGTGGCAAGCACAGGCTCCAGGCGAGACCTGAAGGCCATGCACACATTGGGATGAAGTCTTTCCTCTTGGCGGCCCACACATGGCTGATGGAGGACTTCAGCTTGTCAACATTGCTATGGCAGACCTTGCATGCCTTGCCCTCGACATGTGACCACTTATTGTAGTCGATAGTATTTTGGGGGAAGTGCAACACCCCAAATTTGTTTGACCCCAACCACTCCTGCACATTCTTGGTCGCGTGGGTCGGGACACCCCTGTTGAAAAACATAGTCTGCCTTCTTTGTGATTTTTTCACCCATTGCTGGATTTTTTGTGTCCAAGATGTCCCTGTAATTGGCTGCGGTGAGCCTGTAACCACCCACAAAAAACACTGGTGCTATTTTCTCATCATTTGAACCCACCATGCTGAGCATTATCACAGAGGCCCGGGGCTTGGTCATGGACATGCAGCAAACTTCAGACTTCTGTCCCACACACAGGAGAGCAGAGATCTTGATTCTTTTTACTTTCATTTTGACACACCTGCACAGAATGGAAAAGTCTTTTTAATGACACATGCTGGAAAAGTAGAACTTTGTTTGTTTGACTGAACTTTTTCTACCCCACACATAAACCTCTTGAAATATAAAAAAAATATGAGTGTAACAACTGTTACAAAACCTGATACTATCTAAAACTTATTCTAGAAAATCAGACATTACTTTCATTCCAACCTGATAATGTAATTGACATTCTGCTCATTCTATGCTGCCATTCATGGAAATAGTATTCCATATTCATGCTTGGATACCTATGCTCCAGTTACACCAGGGATTTAAGATTAATTATTTACTATAGTGAGTACCAAAAGGGTTAAGTAATCATTCTTCTCCTTTTCAGCCTCTATTCAAAATGAGAAAGAAGAAAGGATAAGAAAACATTTTGAACGGTATGGAAGGGCTGGATTGCGGAAACCAAATATAAGTAAGAAATTATTTAATTCATTTTCCTCTTCTAATCTGGCTGGTTTGTGGTGATAAATTTATTGCTTGTCTTGGTATAAATAATATTACTGAATGTTGGATTTGGAAAAAGAGTTGGTACCAAAATAGCATAGAAGGTACAACTCAATTTAAGTCAATTTCTTTGAAACAAAAGACCATTATTTTTCAATCATTTACTGTAAAGTAGGTACCAATCGTGGTTAAATGATATTTAGTTCAGGTGACCGTGCTGACCAGGGAAGATGTTGGATTACATTCCAATGCTCCTCAAATCAGAACTAATCTTTTTTGGCTGTATGTATGCATCATATCTTTAAATTGGGACAGTTGGTGGAGGTTATTTTTTCATATTTGCATTAACTTAGGTATCTTGTCTCACAGTATGCATAGTACTCTTGACATATTCATAATAAGCTGTCACAACTGGCCAAAATATGTGTTAACACTTAAGATATGTAGGGATGCCAATTGCTTTTGCATTGGCCTCATACTTGTATGAGAGAGAACCCTGTGCTTGTTTATTGGCTATAGCAACCTTAAGCTTCTTAAGTTACCATTATATGTGGTATCAGGTGTGTCAAGCTCTTATTGTACTTTATTCAAATTTTTATTGTCTATTATTTGATAATTCATCATATTTTCTTTATTGATAGAAAAAGTTTAAGAATTTCTTCTTTTTTTGTGCCCACCTCTATCATATAGTTTATTGGAATTTTAATTATGGCAATGGTTTTTGTTCTATTTATATTGGTTGCTTAGTGTTTTGCTGGGCAAAGTGCATTTATGGTTAGGTATGAGTCATGAGTCAAAGTTTTAAACAATTTTGTCTTTATATCTAGGTAGATTTTTTCCTTAATTCTTGGCTTCCTTTTCTCTTTTTTTTATTGGTAATTTTTTTCTAGTATGAGCCAAACTAGTGCTATTGTTGGGTGCCCCATTTCAATACCCCTCCCTGAGCCATTCTATTTTCAAGCTGAAGATTAAGGAGGCTGCCTCGGGAGATTTGAGAGGTTCCATCTTTTGTCTGGGTTAAATAAGTAGCCTCAAGAAATGCAAATTAATACATTAATATATGTACCTTGGACCCAAAAGCTGAAAAAATTATGGACTACCATCTCTCTGAGGAAGAAATGGAAAGTTACATGCCAATGAAGTAAAAAAAATTACAAACTTATCTTTACATTTTAATATTATTTAGGAGAGAGCTAAATGCAATCAAAAGAAATAGCAAGTAGGTGAAACTACCAAGCAGTTTATTAACACTTTGCACACACTTGCCAGTAAAGGTAACTTGGCAGTCTGCAGGAGAAATTAATTAGACCATATATGGACAAACATATATAAATGACATGAGAAAACTAAAATAATTTACAAATCCAACAGTTAACAAGACCCAAAACTAGCAAAAGCAAATATAATTAAAGAGAAACAACCAAATTTAAATATCAAATATTATAACATAAATATTATAACAATAGATTTATATAAAAATACCTTCAAGATAAAAATTATAGTGCCATGCCAGTTAACACGCAATTCTAATTACTATAACATGTAGATATTAGACTATGTATTTACACTTTGAAAGTGGTATTAATATAATAATGAAACAGTATAAATAAATAAAAATGAATAACTGAAAGATATTCAAAACCAGATCCATATTTTTATTAAAGCTCATTTTTGAAGAAATTGACAAAAGTAAACTGCATTAATCAGCTTCTCTACACTTTTTTAACTTTGGTGGAGCTTTTACTCATAAAGTTGTTCATAATAAAGATCTTTACACCCTTTAGAAACTTTTCTCAATCTATCTATAAATTACCAAATTTGAGGATGACCCATTCAAAGTTTTGTTTGGAGTTTTCTGTTGGTGGCCTCTGCATAATTGTTAGTCCTGTATTCTCCTTTTAAAGTGTGGGAAACCAAGTTCCATATTTCTAGAAGAAATGTTAGGGGTATATCTACCATTTCCTCACCAATTTGAGTAACTTATGTAATTGTCTTCAAACCAACTAAGTATTGATTTCAATTCTAATTCCAGGTTAATTCAGTTGGCAAAGCACTAACATATTGCTCAATGTGAGATATTGGCACAAAAGCCAAGGCAAGGAATATTTTTGCCCTCAATGCAAATGTAAAATCGCTTATCTAAATGAGTTGCTCCAACAGCTGCTACATGCTTTTGCATATTGTGGGCTGAATGGAATTAACAACCTTTAATTTCCATGTCTGGGAAACATGGCATTATAGCTGCTTGTTCAAAGTCACATACATTTGATTTGAGGTTCAATTTCCTTAACCATTTCAAACATACATGGAGATTCTCCACATGATGGGGACAATGAGATGCCTCCCAATTTTCATATCTGAATTTCTAAAAGATGCCAACTCTTGAACGGTGAGTCCAACAGGCATTAAATGGTATCTTTCATTATGCCAAAGCGTACTGGTTTGGTTTTTCATTGGCCAAGACTAAGCTAGTGCACTTTTGTTGCCCTGAACAGTTTTGCCCCGACCCGCACTTATTTCTAAATGTGATTTATTGAAGTGTTGGAGTAGCACAGTTTAACAGTTTTGCCCCGACCCGCACTTATTTCTAAATGTGATTTATTGAAGTGGTGGAGTAGCACAGTTTCTTCGTTCTTGTTTTTGACTGATGACTCAGTTGGGAGGCCCATATATGCATTCTTAAGGTCTGGTACCAGTGCTATGGACATTCTTCATTACATGATGGTTACCACTAGGGGTGCTGCTTGAGCTACTACACTGTTGTTTTTATTGTTCCTATGTTTGCTCATAGTTTGACTAAAGATGCAAGTTTTATGCACCCTGCAGCCTAGCATGAATTGTAAGTGCTTGATATGATCTACCACTCTGGCATGCATCTGGTGGTAGGTGCCTTCTGCACCTCACCTATTGAGAGCTTGCTTGTCAATGCCATTTGCCCTGCACCATGCATACTGCTCTCGTTGCATCCGAGGCGACCTCAATGGTGCCTATGCCATTGAGAGATGCCAGTCATACCCTAAACCCTTTGAGAGCTTGGTGTACATCCAGGCCAGTTCACCGCTGGTTTTAGCAAGTTAGTCACACTGGAGGATACCACCTTTGACTCTCACCATGCTTCTCCCAAAGCTTCCATGGAGAATAATGCGTTTGGCTGTTCTAGAGCACACTTTGTGTGAAAACTATGTTTACACTCTATACTTGGTTCATTCATACCAGTTTGGAGTATGCTGTGCTCATGTGGTACTCAGGATTGATGGCACAGCAGATACTTGTATTCAACATATACAAAAGAGAGTTTTACATATCATCCTTTGTGATCATTATACATATTATGAAACAGCGCTTGGTATTCTTGAGACTTTGACACTTTAATATGAAAGGCAAGAGCATCTCTTTCTTAAATTCACTAGGGGTGAATTGGGGTCTGAATACCATAGGAACCTGCTACAACCATACCTACATCAAGTACACCATTGGAATACCAGGAGGGGTTCAATAACTCTTAGACCTATTAGGGGCAGAACCACACAGTACCACAACTCTACAATTCCTTACTAAGTGAGATTGTACAACTCAACGATATTACTCAAGACTCTTTAATAGTAAATCACTGTAATACAATAACTGTATATATTAGTATTATAATAAATACAAATATTAATACTGTATAAATTGAATTTTGTTAACCAAGTCACTATGTTCAAAAATATAATAATGTTTTTGTAACTTTCTTGGAAATAAACCATTTATTATTATTATTATTCTGGATCAGTGTCAGTATACAGGCATGGCTCCATCTCTGTAGAGGGAGGGTCAACTTCTATACTATATCCCCTCTGTTTGAAGTCAATAGGGCTCTACCAGCGCTGAGTATGTCTTCAATGCTGAGCTTGTTGCAATATACCACATCTTGTTATAAGAGATAATGCATTGTGCCCAGTTTGGAGCTTGGATTCTCATTTATAGCTACTAACACAGCATCCTGAGTACTCTTGGGGCATTCAAATCTCTGACTCTCTTGGTTCGCTGTATCTATGATGCCATGAGAGCTGTGCAGATGTCAAAATTATGTCTTGTTGCACTCATGGAGATGTTGCAAGGAAAGAAAGTGCCAAAGGTTCAGGAAGGACTGGGCAACCAGACCAGCATGTTATTTTTCCTCACCAGTTGGCAACCAGACGCACAGTTTGTTCTTCCTCACGCAGACTACATTGCAGGAATCTGGTCAGCTTGACAAAGAAATGGGAGACTGTCAATGTCATCCCAAATTTGTGTGCCATCGCACCGCTTCTTTTCCTTTAGACATACCCCTGATGCCTTTGCCGTGTTGGCTTTCTGTCATCTTGGAATTTGGCATTTGTGGGATGCATCTCCATTTGATGGAGTGGTCTCCTTCTCCTTACTATCATGATTGCTTGATGCAATCTTGTTGTGTCCCAGTCTGAATATTGAATATTCACACATATTAATCTTTTCATTGCTAGGGAGACCAGGGTGGCTGCCCCTTCTGTGTTGCACTCTGTACAGGTTTGCAGAGTCAGACTTGCTATTTTTGATTTTCTGGAAGAAGCTGACATCCTCCATTTTATGACTTCCTTTTTTTTGTCTCTAGTGCCACTGCAGTGTGCTTTTTAGGGGGGGGGGGGCAATTTTTTTTTACCTAAAGCCACTTTTGGTAGTTGCCAGATGCACTCTATTAAAAAAAAATTATAAAGACAAAAGCACTTGATTTTTTTTTCTACCCTTAGTTATGTCATACTTCAACTCAATTAATATAGTGCACCACAGGTCTAATTGACTTCCTCTTTTACTTCTTTGTTTAAACTTTACAGGAAAAAAGATTGACCATCAACAACAAACTCGAAAGGCAGAGTAACCACCCCAGGTTCCAATGTTTCTAACCCAATGAGTTTAGAAGTTTGTTCTTCATCTTCTTTATCATTCATTTATCAGCATTACTTTCTTTCTTCCTTATTTCTCTGCTACACTTGGAATTTGGAGGAAGGCACACCCTGGCCCCCTCCACACTTCCAGTGCTTCCAGAGGCTAGCCACGAGAGTGCTCCTGCCTTATCATTAGAGAGAGGCCTATACTCACACAGGGCACTCCCCTGGTAGAGTTGGTGTCACAAAGGGCTCACATCCAGCCTTGACTAAAAGCAGGGATCCCTCAGTGTGACCATTTCCCGTGAGGCGAGGTGGCCGCATGACTCCACTGAGTCATTAGACTCAGAGGAGGTGACAGCCCTGAAGGTGGTTGTGAGGATGTCTTCTGGGGATACTAAAGCTCCCCCGCCAAAGGAGGCCAGCACTAAAGTAGCTTCAGCTCCTACATCCAGACCCAGTGATAGGAGAGGGTGGATCCTTGAAAGGAAGGACCCTTGAAGCGGCCCCATCCACCTAGTGTTTTGAGGCAGACAGAGTAAAAGACTTGCATGGTGAGCCCAACCTGCCATGATAAGTTCAAAGGTGACCGCATTGTTCGACCATCCGAGCCTAAAGTTTTCAATCTGGGAAATGTACAGCAATTCCTGCGATGGTCTTTTCTTCAAAGGGGACCCCGGCATCTCATATGGAGGGCATATTCCTCCAATGGATTTGCCACAGACTCTGGGCCAACTGGGAGGAGAAGCAGAGGCTCATCTCATATTTTCTCCCCTGTAAGGGGTATCTCAATATGCTTTCTTTGCCCGCTGTGCTGACGGGACTCAGCTTCCTGGCCGCCATGCTGACGGGACTCAGCTTCCTGGCTGCCATGCTGACAGGACTCGGCGCTTGTCCGGCCCTAGCTTAGCCTCTTTTCCTTCTTTCAAAAAGCATGTTTTTCTCCCCTATAACCTCTCCCACAACTTTCAATGGTCAGCCTCTAATTTCACAGGGTAGATGCTGACCTTCTTCTCAAGCCAACCGTCCCGGATCGGGGCTGAGGGGGGAGGAGACAACGTTCCCTAACCCCTGAGCTCCGGTTTGGAATGGGGGTTTTTAACAACCTGCTTAATCCCCACCCATACCTTCCTCACATCCCTTTTCCTTTCTTCTTGACACTCAGGTTTACGCCGCGTCTAAGGTGGAGCCGCCATGTGGGAGGGGTGGTCCCAAATGCGACGCCTGGCTCTGCCAGGCCTGTAAGCACCTCTTGCAGTGCGGGAAACTGCGAGAGGTGGTGAGCTATTGCGTCCCGTATAAAAATAGAGGGTCACCATGCCCATGTATGCAAATAAAAAAAAACCCAAATCTCTCCCCATTCCCCCTTGTACACCAACGGAGCCGCCCTCAGGCAGCTCCACCGGAAAAAGGGAGGTCTCCTCTGCCCCATGTGCTTGCGCAGGGGACCCTCCATATTTAACCGGAGAGGAGGCTTACTCCTCTCCTACATCTACGGGTGAAGGGGACTCCCTCTCACTCCCTTCTCTTGAGGTGCTTTCGGGCACCTCCCTATTTCCAGCGGCAGTCCCCCCTTTTCTTTCTAAGGGGACTGCCAAGAAAGCCAGCAGGCAGCCCATTGCCGACTGCCCATCGTGTAAGCGGCTCGGTAGGGCAAAATCCCTTAGGAGGGCGAGGGAAGCCAGGCCCCTTCGGTTGCTTCCCTCAAAAGACCTGCTGGCAAGAATTTTAAACCTTGTCGGGGTTGAGGCCTGTGCCTTCCCACACAAGACTGGTGACACTGCCAAGGGGACCTGCGATGTCCTGGGAGGGGATGGCCAACTGGAGGCCCCTCCTGTGATAGACATGGTCCTTGAGGAAACCCTGCCTCAGACAGTAGGGCCTTCCATGGGGGGGGAATCCGGGCTCGGTGCCAAACACCGAACCCGAATCTGCCCCTATGCAAGGTCCTCCTCAAATGGCTATAGTTTCTGAGGCAGTACAAAGAGGGGAGGGATCTCCTCCGGACCGTGACCCTGCGACCACCAGAACCTTCTCCATTTGGAAGAAGGACCTGGCTGAGGCCGGTCCATCTGGCCTAGGGGCTTCTGCCGCCGGAGGTGAGAAGCGGGTTCATTGCCCGCCCTCCTCTCCAAAAAAGAAAATGACTAAGACAAAGAAGACTTGGGTCTGCTGCCACTTTGGCATCCACCCCCTCTGCCCCCCCCGGGTGCAGAGCCCCCGAATATGACAAAGACCAAAAGTGTGCAGGGCCGAGCCTGGTGTTTTCGAGCCCACTCGCTTCAAATGCTTCCCATCATTCGCTCCACTGATGGCACCATGTTGGCCAAGGGCAACATGATCCATCAGACAAGAGGATTAGCTAGTGTAATTGGTAGAGAGCCGAAGGTGACCCGTTTCTCGGACGGGAGCCTTCTGGCGAATCCCGCTGAGGCAGCCAAGATAAGTGCTCTTCGGACACTTGATGGCACCCCGGTGAGTGTGACGCTGCACTCTACCATGAACTTTGTGAAAGGAGTAGTTTATGTGAGGGAACTCGTTGACTACATAGAGGACATCACCTTAGACCTGGCCGACCATGGGGCGGTCAAGGTCGAGCGTGTGATGAGAAAACAGGGAGGGGCATCGAGACCCACCCCTACATTCTTTGTCACGTTCAACTGTGACAAGCTCCCTCAGTCGGTGCGTGCCGGTTGGTACCGCTACCGCGTGAAGGCATTCGTGCCACTGCCGCGGCGGTGCTATTACTGTCACCGCTTCGGCCATACGAATCGTTCTTGTAGACGTGCAAAGTCGGGGTCACCCAAAGTCTGTGTAAATTGCTCCAAGGCCGCACACGATAAGTCTAAATCATGTGTGGCCAAGTGTGTCAATTGCGGAGAGCCGTACCCCACCCCGCTTCTTCGAAGCAATGTGATGCTTATCTCCTTGAGAAAGAAATCCTGGCCGTTCAGGCCCAGGATCGACTCTCATTCCGCGAGGCTAAGGACTTGGTCCTGGCACGCCCGGCTCTGCCTGGAACGTCATATGCCTCAATAGTTAGAAAGGCACCCTCTGCTCCTGGCCCATCCAGGCCAACGAGCACGGTTGTTTCTGCGCACATTCGGAGCCCTTCTGCGGGCTCTGCTCAACCCAGGCGCTCCCCTGGTAAAGCTGGTGGCAAAAAGGGTTCACTCCCAGCTCCGGCTAAAACCAGGGCTTTCCCCTCTTCCCCCAGCGTGACCGTTTTCCGTAAGGCGAAACGGCCACGTGCCTCCACCTAGTCGTTAGAATCACCGGAGGCAAAACCACTGAAGTTGGTCGCTAGGCCCTCTTCCGGGGTTCCTAAAGCTGTCCCCCGAAAGGAGGACAGCAACAAAGGAGCTTCGGCTCCTTCGCCTGCGCCTAGAGGTGGAGCGAGTGGCTCGGAGACGGTGGTTCCTCGAAAAGAGGGCCCCCTGCCTCCGAAGCCGCAACGCCCGCCTAAGGTTTCGAGGTGGAGGGAGGAAAAGACTCGCATGGCGAGCCCAACCTTCCCCAATAAGTCCTCGAAGGCGACAGCGCTTTGTCCGGCCAACAGCGCCCGGGGTTCTGCCTCCGGGAAGCGTACGGCCATTCCCGTGAGGGTCTTCAGTTTGAGGAGGGCCCCCGCGTCTCTTCCGAGCTAGGCCTGGAGGGCATATTCCTTCAATAGAATTGCCGTGGACTCCGGGCCAACTGGGAGGAGCTGCGGAGGCTCGTCTCGTCCCGTTCCCCGTTAGCTATCTTTTTGCAGGAGACCATGCTAGGCGCGTGCCCCCTGCCCTCCCTCCCGGAGTATAAGGGTCTTGCGACCCCACCACCACGGGATGACCGGGCTGGGGGAGGCGCGGTTTACACCCGGCAAGATGTCTCCGTTCTTCCTTTCTCGTTAGATACCTCCTTTCAGGCAGTGGCTGTGCAGCTGCACCTGGAAGGAGGTATACTATCATTTCTGCGTACATTCCACCGTCAGTTGACTTAGACGCGGGGGACTTCCGCCGCGTCGTGGCACGGTTGCTGAGGCCCTTTCTCTTGCTTGGAGATCTGAACGGCAGGCATCCTTTCTGGGGAGATTACTCAATAAATCCCAGGGGACAGGTCGTTGCCGATCTGGTCGAAGAACTTGAGATAGGTGTCCTAAACGTGGATGAGTTTACGCATCACTGTCCGAGAACCGCTTCATTTTCTTGCCTTGATCTATCTTTATGCTCTTCGGATGCACAGCCTAATTTTGATTGGGGGGTGGTCGATGACCTACATGGTAGTGATCACTTTCCCATTCAAATATCATTTTCAGGGCAACTGCCGCCTGAGAGATCACCTCGGTGGTGCTTGGCGCGGTGGCCTGCATTTGAGGAAATGACTGAATTTTCTATCTCAGTCGAGGAGCTTAGGTCGGTAGATTAGGCCGTTGAGTTCTCCGGCAACCTCATCGCCGTGGACCTGACTACTATTCCTAGGACGTCTGGCCGTTTTGCACGCCGACCACTCCCATGGTTTTCGGCCGAGTGTAAGACGGCCCTCAAACAGAAGCGTTATGCCTACATGCGCTATAAGCGCAGCCCGAACGATTTCACTGTCGCTGAATTTCGTCGGGCTTGGGCTAGGTTCCGGTCAATTTCGAAGCACGCCCGCCGCTCTTCTTGGCGGGCATACGTGTCTTCACTTAACGTGAAGATCCCTCTGACAGAGGTGTGGAAACGAGTCAAAAGGATTCTGGGCAAGTTCTCGCAGGACCCCCCTCCTGTTCTCCATGAGAATGGGGCCGCAATCTCGGACCCCGTGTCCGTGGCGGAATCCTTCACGACCGCTTTCTCCGCATGCTCTAGCCGGGAAGCTGCTCCGCCTGCATTCAATGCACGTGATGTCGCTGAAGGCCGCCGGCTGGACTTTACCTCCAGAGGCGGAGAACCCTTCAACGACAAGTTTACTGTGAGTGAGTTGCGCGTCTCTCGCTATGCCGAAGCGCACAGGTTTCGGTTTTCTTTGGCCAAGACTAAGGTAGGTCCATCCACGGCTCCACCCCGACCCAGATTTGTTTCTTAATGGGGTGCGCCTGGAAGTGGTTGAATCGCACCGTTTTCTCGGTCTTGTATTTGACCGACGCCTCACCTGGGAGGCTCATATTCGCAGCCTTAGGGTCTCTTGTACCCGCGCCATGGATATTCTCCGTTCCGTGACGTTCAGCGCTTGGGGTGCTGATAGGGCTACTGCCTTACTTTTTTATCGATCCTTTGTCCGTTCCAAGCTCGACTACGAATGTGAGTTTTATGCATCTGCAGCCGAGCGTTTATTGCGGAAGGTGGACTCGATCCACCACACCGGCCTTCGCTTGGCGACCGATGCCTTCCCCACTTCCTCTATTGAGAGTCTGTTGGTCGATGCTGGGGAGATGCCACTCGCTTTGCGCCGCTTGCAGTGCATTACTCGCCTGTATGCACGAGCGCAGCGTCTCCCTTTGTCGCCAACGGCTCTCAAAGCATCCGCAGCTGATCTCGTTGGTGCTTATGCTGCCGAGAGACGCAAGTCACCCTAAGCCCTTTGGGTTTAGGCCTAGGAAACTCTTTCGAGAGCTAGATATAACTCGGGCCCGTGGCGCCCCTGGTTCTGCTCAGAACGCCACTCTGGAGAGTACCACATTTTGCTATTTGTCGCCACGCCTCTGCTCCCAAAGCTTGTACGGCGCCGGGAGTATTGCGTTCGACCTTTCTGGAGCACACCTCGTGTCACGCTGGAACCGTGTCAGTGTATACGGATGGCTCCAAGTCCCAAGAGGGGTTCGGCTTCCACGCTGTATCCCCTCTGTTTGAAGTCAGCGGGGCTCTGCCAGGCGCTGCGTCTGTCTTCACGGCCGAGCTGGTGGCAATACACCACTCGGTACGGGAGATTACGCGGAGACCGGATTGTGATCTATAGCGACTCACAAAGCGCCCTGAGTGCTCTCGGTGCATTGGAATCTCCGCCTTCCCTGCTTCGCGATATCCGTGACGCCACGGTTATGGCCAGCCGGGCAGATGTCGAGATTATCTTCTGCTGGGTTCCTGGACATGTAGGAATTGCGGGGAATGAGCGCGCCAAAGAGTCCGCGAGGACTCTGCGACCGGACCAGTGTTTGGCTCTTCCTCACACCGACTACATGGCAGGAATACGGGCAGCTCTTCAGACTGCTTGGCAAAGAAGATGGGAGACGGTCCAGTGGAACTTAAAGTTGCATGCCATTGCGCTGCGACTGTTTCCATGGACCTATCCCCCAATGCCGCGACGGCTTCAGGTCTCTTTCTGTCGTCTCCGAATCGGACACACTCGTGTGACGCATCGCTATTTGATGGAGCGCTCGCCTGCGCCCTATTGCAACGACTGCGTCGTTCCCAGACTGTTCGGCACATTCTTGTCTAATGTCCCAGTCTGGGTGATCTTCACGCACGTTACCTGTCCCGGTACCGGGATTGGCGGGGTCGCTACCGCCTGTCCCTTGTACTCGGGACGAGTTCGTGCACATTCTCCCTTTAAATTTAAATAGTTTTTTTTTATATAGGTTGCACGTTCCTGCTCATTGCCTTTTCCTTTTTTTTTTAGTGTTGGTTTTTGTTGTTTTTTTTGGTTTTATGAATCTTATTTTAAAGTAGCCTAGTACTAGGCAGTTTTTAATACAGCGACTAATGCCCAACAAGGCTGTCGCCAGATGAGCTCTTAAAACTAAAAAAAAAAAAGATCTAACCACTTGGGGCGCTCCCCTGGTAAAGCTGGCAGCACAAAGGGTTCACACCCATCCCCGGCAAAACCAAGGCTCCCCCCCCTTCCCCCAGCGTGACCGTTTTCCGTAAGGCGAAACGGCCACGCGCCTCCACCGAGTCGTTAGACTCACATGAGGCAACACAACTGAAGTTGATCGCCAGGCCATCTTCCCCACTTCATAAAAAGCTGCCCCCCGAAAGGAGGACAGCAAGAAAGGAACTTTGGCTCCTTTGCCCACGCTCAGTGGTGGGCTGGGTGGCTCGGAACCGGTGGATCCTCGAAAAGAGGGGCCTCCGCCCTCCTAAGGTTTAGAGGCTGAGGGAGGAAAAGACTCATGGCGAGCCTAAACTCCCCCCAATAAGTCCTCGAAGGCGACAGCGCCTTCAGCGCATTGTACGGCCAACAGCGCCCAGCGTTCTGCTTCCGGGAAGCGTACGGCCATTCCTGTGAGGGTCTTCTGTTCGAAGAGGGCCCCACATCTACTCCGAGCTAGGCCTTGAGGGATATTCATTCAATGGAACTGCCGCGGACTGCCGGCTCTCTGGGAGGAGATGCGGAGGCTCGTCTCCTCCCCTTTTCCCTTAGCAAGCTTTTTGCAGCAGACTATACTGGGCGCGTGCCACGGGCCCACCCTCTCGGGGTATAAGGGTTTTGCAACACAACCAGCACGAGATGGAAGCCGGACAGGACGATGCGCCATTTACACCCGGCATGATGTCTCCGTTCTTCTCTTGGTTTTAGATACCTCTGTTCAGGCAGTAGCTGTGCAGCTGCACCTGGATAGGAGGTATAGTGTTATTTCCGCGTCCATTCCACCGTCAGCCGACTTCGACGCGGAAGATTTTGGCCGCGTCGTGGCACGGTTACCGAGCTGGAGATAAGTGTCCTAAATGTGGATGAGTTTACGGATCACTGCACAAGAACCGCTTCATTTTCCTGCCTCGAACTAACTCTGTAGTCTCCGGATCCACAGCCTGATTTTAGTCGAAGGGAGGGGGTGAGGGGCGATGACCTCCATGGTATTGATTACTTTTCCATTCAAATATCATTTTCTAGACAGCTGCCACCCGAGAGACCGCCCTGGTGGTGCTTAGCGCGTGCGCGGTAGTCCGCATTCCAGTAAATTAGCGCAGTTCGTGTCATGCTGGAACCATGCTAGTGTATACGAATGGCTCCAAGTCCTAAGACAGGGTCGGTTTCCACGCCGTATCCTCTCGGTTTGAAGTCAACGGGTCTGCCAAGCGCTGCGTCTGTCTTCACGGCCTAGCTGGTTGCAATACACCGCTCGGTACGGGATATAACGTGACGTGCCCGGTTCGGAGACCAGATTATGATTTATAGCGACTCACAAAACGCCCTAAGTGCTCTTGGGGCATTGGAATCTCCGTATCCTCTGGTTCGCGATATCCATGACGTCACAGTTTTAGCGAGCTGGGCGGATGTCGAGATTATCTTCTGCTGGGTTCCTGGACATGTAGGAATTACAGGGAATGAGGGCGCCAAAGAGTCCGCGAAGACTGGCCGACCAAACCAGCGTTTCGCTCTTTCTCACACCGATTACATCGCTTGAATATGGGCCACTTGGCAAAGAAGATGGGAGACGTTCGAGGGGACTTAAAAGTTGCGTGCCGCTACGGCTTCAAGTTGCTTTCTGTCGTCTCCGAATTGGACACACTTGCAGGACCTACCGACATTTGATGGACCCCTCGCCTGTGCTTTATTGCGAAGACTGTGTTGTCCCTCAGACTCTTCAGTACATTCTTGTTGAATGTCCCAGTCTGGGTGATCTTCGCGTACGTTACCGCTACCTCTTATCCCTTGTACTCGGGATGGGTTAGTACACACAGACTTGTGGACTATACGACTTTTGACTGGGTTCTGGTTGTTGTTTTTTGTAGGTTGCACTTTCTATGAGTCAAGTTAGGTAGTTTTCCTGTCTGCTGCATTCTTCATAATTCTTGCCTTTGCTCCCTCCTTTCTCCCCCACTATGTATGATAGGGACTCAATCCTCTCACTCAACTCTTTAAATGATCATCTTTCGCCAGCTATATACGCAAAGATAAAGAGGGCCGCTATACACCAAACTCGCCTAACTAGGAGAGTGCCGAGACTTTCAGCGTCCCTTAGGAACCTCTTTCGCCCTACCATTCTTCCTTTACCCAACACCTCCTGTGCTCATCAGCAGGTGCTGTTGGCATCACTTCTGAACATTAGGAGCTTGACCAATAAGTCGGAGTATGTCCATGACCTTGTTCGCACTGTGGTATCCTTTCTTGGCCTTACAGAAACCTGGCTCTAGTCTGATTCTGGTTCATGCACTGCCCTTACAACCCCTCCGGGTCATTCTTTCCTGCATGTTCCTCGGAACCACTGTGGAGGGGGAGTTGCACTGATTTCCAACTCATCCTTCTCCCTGAACCTTTTTTCCTGCCCCCTCTAGCTTCATTTGAGGCTCTCATTGCTGTCTCACGTGCTGTGCCCGCTCTGACTATTGTGGTCCTTTACTGCTCTCCCAGCTCGTCTCCGGCCTTATTTCTCAAGGAGTTCAGTAACCTACTCTCCAACCTATTCTCTACTGGTTCTCTCATTCTTGTTGACTTCAATCTTCCTAGCCACAATGAGACTTTTCGGCAATTCATTGACATCATTAACCTCTTTTCTCTTACACAACATGTGTCATCCCCAACACACATACATCGTAATACCCTGGACTTAGTCATCTTGAATGTCCATATCTCTAATCTAACAGTAACTGACCTTTCTAATACGATTTCCTACCACTTCTTGATCAATTTTAAATTCTATATTACCTACCTCCTCGCTCATCCCGAGATCCTACTCCTTTCCGGCGACTATCGTCAATTGATACTACTTCTCTCTTTAACGATGTTTCTGCCATACTTCCTATTAATACTACTGCTTCACCTGACCAAACCTTAAACTCTACACCAATCATTACTCGTCTGCCTTGATGAGCATGCCCCCCCTTATCACTCCTTCAAACCCCATCACCGTGCCCCTTTGTTCACCATGGAGATCCCTTGTTCAAAGTGGTCCTTAAGTGCTCATGAACGAGCCCTTCGTAAAGCATGTTCCCTTGTGCAGGACACGACCTCCTTCTCACTTGCCTATGGCCTTGTTACTTATTCTTCCAAATTCAAATCAATGCCCGAGGCTCATGCATGCAAACTTTTGTCTGAGAGGAAGAATAACCCTCGGACTATCTTTCGTCTCCTCTCTCGTCTTTCCTCGCGTATCCCCATTCCCTCACCTCTCCCCCCATCAACCCCTCTACTCTTTCTAAATTTTTCTCTGATAAAGTTATTAACAAACATGCCATACTACCTCAGTCATCTGAACAAGCCCATACTGTTCTCCCTGACCATACTCCATTGCCGCTTAACGTCCTCTGAGGAAGTAATTGCCCTGATCTCACGCTCTAACAAATCTGGATCCCCCCCCAAATGCTGTCTTTCCACCCAAACTCCACCAAATTCTCCCTGCTCTCCTCCTACTGATTCTTCATCTCATTAACATTTCACTTGCCTCTTCCTTCAAACATGCCTCAATTCATCCTATCCTTAAAAAAAAAACACATCTTAACCCCTCTGAACCATCTAGCTATCGCCCTATCTCACAGCTTCCATTCCTCTCTAAGGTCTTCGAGAAAGTGGTTTTCTCTCACCTTAATGACCATATTTCTAACTGCGATATCGATGAAATATAGCATTGGGGTTCAAAGTGAAGCACTGCTGAAATCGCTCTTCTTAATGTTTCAGGCGGTTGATGGAGAGCAGCCAATGGGGGTTGTATGTCCATTCTAGTCCTCCTAGACCTCTCCTGCTTTCAACACCATTGACCACACTTTCCTCCATGGTCTCTCTTGCACTGCACTTGATTGGTTCTGCTCATACCTCTCCTCCCACACTCAGTCGGTCCCGCTCAATAACCTCTCCTCCGAGCCTGCACCCATTCATTTTGGGGGGGCTCAGGGCTCAGTCCTTGGTCCCCTCCTCTTTCACATCTATAATACGGCAACTAATACACAAGTAGGCAGTCGCCAGATGAGCTCTTAAAAATAATAAAATCTTTCGCATCTACTTACTTCCTCTTGGCTCCTTTCTTCACGGTTTAGGCCTGCCTTTCCACCTTTATTCTGATGACACTCAGATATACCTTTCATCATCCCCTGTGTCCTTCTCTCAATCAATTAGCAAGCTCCTTTCAGCCTACACCTCCATAAATGAATGGCTGTCTGCCAACTTTCTCAAACTTAACCACAATAAAACAAGTTCTCCTTGTTGGTACCATTTTGATGATGGAGAAATCTAAAGCTCTCTTCTCCTCCCTTAACCTTGAGGAAACCAATGTCGCCTTCTCTGTTACCGTCAGTAATCTGGGTGTTATTTTTGACAAGCAACTCTCGTTTAAACCACACATCCATCGTATCTGTAAGTCTTCCCTCAGTTTCCTCCGCAACTTCTCACATGTTCGATCCCATTTTGATCGACGAAGCCTTGAGACCGCTATTCCTGCCTTCGTTACCTCACGCTTAGACTACTACAATTCTCTTCTAGTGAATCTCCCTTCTTTGTCACTTCACCCCCTACAACTAGTTCAAAACTATGCTGCCCGGTTCCTCCTTTGCCACCCCTCATTCTCTCCTTCAATGCCTCTGTTACAGGAGCTACGCTGGTTACCTATTCACTTCTGTACCCACTATAAAATTCTTCTCATCACCTAAAAGGCCCTAAACCTCAAGGCTCCACCTTCTCTTTCGTCTGCCTTCTCCCATCATCAAACTCCTCAGGCACTCCGGTCTAACTCGTTCCTCTCCTGAACACTCATTCTGTCCTCTGCTCAATGTGTGACCGTTCCTTCTCAGTTTGTGCTCCTAGACTGGAATGCTCTTCCTGGCAAAGTCTGATCCTCTCCCTCCTTGCCACTTTTAGCCCCATCTGGCCCCAGCTTGGCATCCTTTTTCTCCTTCTGCTAACCCCTACTTTGCCTTCTGTACCAATTCTCTTTCACCTTGCATCGTCCTTCCATATACGTTTGTTTGGCGATCTTGATGTATCAGAGCTGTCCATCAGGGGGCACAAACCTTTAGCTGGTCCTGCCTGTGTTGGTTGGTTGGTGGGTGCCTGAGCCGGAGTGGCGCTCTTGGTGGTCTTTGCTTTCCCAACCAGTAAATTTCCGAGGCTGGCCGGCTACTTTTAAAACGATGGTTAGGTCAAGGATCGACGGGCTTACCCTCCTGGTTGGGCCGGCGCTCCGAGTAGGTTTCTCAACGGTACACAGTGACTGCGCTACGTGAGTTCGCACCCCCTTTTATACTCGTACTTTATATTTGTAATAATAAAAAAAATTCTCTCCCTGAAGTAGCAGAACTTCTGGTTCTCGTACTACACCTGTCAATAAGTCCTTTTCTGTGCTTGTTATATCCCTTCGCAGAAGCAATAGATCCCGATTTCGATTATCCTTGTTTCCTGGTGTTGAATTCCAGTTTCTGGTCTCTGCTTTTTAAATTGGAGGCGGTTTCGGTTGTGCCCCATCCTCGCCTTAATTTTGGTAAAGGAGTGATTCGTTCCAAAGAATTATTGCAATATGATGTTTTGACACTAAAGGATAAACTTTCGTCCCAGAGGGTTACGGACGTTTATAGGGTTTCTAAGTCTGTTGGTCCCACTAAGGTTCCTACGAGTATGTTCATCATTACCTTTGAGCGTCAGGATCTGCCCCAGTTTGTTCATGCTGGTTATCTTCGTGTTCCTGTGTCCCATTTTGTCAAGCTTCCCAGATGTTGTTTTAATTGCCACCAGTTTGGCCATATGAGCAGCAATTGTAGGCAGGCTCGTTGCTGTGTGGCCTGTGCGTTGGCGTATCATGGCTCCTCTTGTGGGAATCATGAATGTTGCGCCAATTGTGGAGGTTCCCATAGCGCGGCTTCGCATTCTTGTCCCGTATTCCTTTTTGAAAAGGAGGTCCTGGCTCTTCGGGACTCCCTCAGGCTGGACTTCCGTGAGGCCTGTCGTAGGGTACGGGGGCAGTTCGCCCCCTCCGGCCGTCTCTTCTCTGACGTTCTCTGGGAGGCAGGGTCCCGCCGTCCTCCTCCCGGTCGTCCCACTCCCTCGTAGTCCCTCTGTTGCTCTTTCTCCCCTGCATTTGGTCCCTCCGTTGCCCCCTCTCCTTTGCCATTGGTCTCTTCTCATGTTCCTCCTTCTGTCGCGGACCGTGAGACCGACCGAGCAGAGACGCTGGAGAATATCCGGCAGTTCCTCCAAGCGTCTGCCCCTGCTTTTCCTTCCGTTCCTTTGCCTCAGCGCAAATGGAAGGATTCCTCCTCATCCCGTTCGGAGTTCAAGCGCGCTGCCTCTGATGAGGCTGGTTTGGCCCCCGAATCAGTTGTTTCGGCGTCCTCTGTTTTAATGTCTTCTTCTCCCCGGTCTTCGCTGGCCTTTCCCATTGGCATCACCGATGTCATTGTCCAGGTGGAAATTCACCCGGTTCCGTCTTCCTTGCCTCCTACCCTGGTCCCTTCTTCCTTGCCCCTTACCTCTGTGCAGTCTTCTGTCTCCTACCCTAGTTTCGTCTCCCTTACCTCCTACCCCTGCTCTTTCATCTCCTTCTGACCCTGTTTTCTCCTCACTCTCTGCACCTGCTCCTTCCTCTCCATCTGATCCAATTCCTTCCTTGCACTCTGACCCTGTTCCCTCCTTACTCGCTGACCCTGTTACCTTCTCACCCTCTGCCCATGTTCCGCCTTCTGTTCCATCTTCTTCGCATCTTAGTTCTCGTCCGTCTCTGCTCGATCTCCTTTTCCCTCCGGGCCATGAGCCCTCCACGTTGGGGGTTCGGTCTGGCTCTCAGCTGTCGCCTTCCGCCGTTCACGCTGCCAAGTCCGTGCCGGGTGCGTCCCCGGCTCATCGCAATTTGTCACTTGCCTCTTCTGGGCCTTCTAGTAGTCGGGAACCTTCGACGGTCTCGGTCACTAGAATCCCGACGTTGGTGTCGAGACGACAGTAATGTCTATCATCCTAAAGTGGAATTGTCAAAGGGTTCTCCCCAAGTGGGAGGAACTCCAGCTCTTGCTTTCTAGCGTTCGGCCCTTGGTGGTTTGTTTGCAAGAAAATAAGCTTGGGGCTTGCCCCTTCCCGGCACTTCCGTACTTCCGGGTGTTTAATTCCATCCCACCGGCCGGGGGCGTGTCCCATGGTGGTGCTTCTCTTTTAATTTCCTCTTCGCTATTCTGTGCGCCACATCCCCTCCGTACTACCTTGCAGGCTGTTGCTGCAAGGGTTTTTATTTCCAAACTTTTAACTGTTTGTTCTGTGTACATCCCCCCAGATTTTAATTTGAGTCGGTCTTACCTACCCCGTTTTTATTACTTGGTGATTTTAATGCTCACCACCCATCCCAGGGGGATACTGCCCGTAATCCCCGGAGCAGAGTGGTTGAGTCCCTCTTATTATTCGATTTCCTTTGTCTTTTAAATTTCGGTGATTTTATTTCTTACCATATTCAAACAGATTCTTTTAGTGCTGTAGACTTGTCCTTATGTTTGCCTGACTGTTTCCTCGACTTCCGGTGGTCGATTCGAGACGACCTTTCCGGGAGTGATCACTTCCCGATCGTCCTGTCGGCCGCCCTGCCTGGCCCGTTCCTTTCCTCTTGGGATTTGCAGTGAGCAAATTGGGTTGGGTTCCGGGCGAGGCTTCCTTTATTGATGCCTCTCGGGTTTCCTCCGATACCTTAGATTCAGCGGTCTCATATTTTAGAGGGTGCTGAGCGCTTTGTTCCGCGGAGGTGCCCTGTTGCTGGGCACTCCACCGTCCCCTGGTGGTCGAAGGATTGCGCATCGGCTATTTCTGCCTATCAGTTGTCCCATTCCCGTTATAGGCGGAACCCGACCGTCTCGAATAGGGTCGATCTGAACCGGGCTCGTGCCATCCGCCAAAGGACCTTCCGTCGTGTCCGCCCTGAGTCTCGGCGCCGGTACGTATCTTCCATTTCTTCGTCCACGCCACTGACTCGGGTTTGGAAGCGGGTCAATAAGATCCGTGGTCGCTACGCTGGTCATGCCATCCCCAATCTGGACATCGGAGGCTCGCTTGTGGCCGATGGCCGGTTGGTCAGCGAAGCTCTGGCTGACCATTTTGCTTCAGTGAGTAGTGCTGGTAGCTATCCTCGACGGTTTCTCGATCATAAGGTCACCATAGAATCTCGCCTTTTAGATTTTACCACGTGCGCCACTTACTCTTATAATGTTCTGTCCATCTATGAGCTGCGGGATGCTTTGTCGCACTGTGGCTCCACCTCTCCCGGTGATGATTGCATCCACTACGACTTTCTCCGTCGTCTCCATCCCCACTCGGAGTTATTTTTGGTTGACCTCTACAACCTACCCTGGGTCAAAGGAATCTATCCGTCCTCCTGGCGTGTGAGGGTTGTTCTACCCTTTCTCAAACCCGGTAGGGACGGTTTGTACGCCAGTCACTATCGCCCGATTGCTCTTACGAACTGCCTCAGTAAGTTATTCAAGAAGATGGTTTAAGTTCGCCTCACTTAGTTTTTTTGAGGACAACTCGCTCCTCGCTCCATTTCAGTGCGGTTTTCGCAGTGGTCGTAGTACTCTTGACCACCTCATTCGTTTGGAAGATTCCGTTTTACGAGTTTTTTCCTCCAGGCATCAGGTGTTAGCGGTGTTCTTCGACATTCAGAAGGCCTACGATATCACCTGGAGATATGGTGTTTTACGTCAGTTATATCATTAAGGTATGAGGGGCTTTTTACCCTTTTTTATTCAAGAATTTTTATCGCCCCGTAATTTTAAAGTCCGTGTTGGGGATGCTTTCTCAGGCTTGCGGATTCAAAAGGAGGGTGTTCCCCAAGGGTGTTGTTTTATGTGCGACATGTTTCGCCATTGCCATTAATAGTCTGGTGTCCACGCTTCTGGACGGGGTTTTGGCTTCCCTCTTCGTGAATAACTTGGCGTTCTTTTGTTCATCTTCCCGCTTGCCTTCTGCGGCCCGTCGATTACAGCTGGCAATTGGGCCGTGTCGGGTCGTGCTGTCTCAAAGGGTTTCCATTTTTCGGTCACCAAAATGAAGGCCATGCATTTTTAATGGGGTCGTGGTGTCCTTGGTCCCCCTCCCCTCTTCTTGGATGTCATGGTGATTGAATATGTCCCCGTTTTTAAGTTCTTTGGTTTAACACTTGATAGCAAGCTCACTTGGGTGCCCCATTTGCTTCGCTTGCGGGCGTCCTGTTCGAAGGCCCTTGGATTTGCTTGGGTTTTATCCCACACCACTTGGGGTGGTGATAGGCGCACCTTGTGGTCGCTTTATTCGGCACTGGTCCAATACCCTTCATCCCCAGTCCATGAGTGCTTTTTGCCCCGTCTTCTTCCGCATCTTTTGATCGGCGGCCATCTCTACACCGGCCTCTGGGGCTCCAGGTTGGGGACCATCTCTGCTCCCGGGGTGTTGGCCCACCCATTCCCGCCGGCTCCTTGTTGGGGCGTCCGCCCTCCTGAGGTCTCTACTGCTTTTTGCCATTTCGAGAAAGGGTCTATTATTGTGCCTGTTTCTTGAACATGCATGTTCTCATGCCCTCAAGGTGCCGGATGCAGCCCCTCTGCCCTTTAGGGATTCCTACCTCGTAAGCAGGGCATATGTCTTTTGTTTGTGTCAGAGAGAATGAGATTCATTCCCCTCTTCTAAACTGTGCCTTATTAAACGCTTTGTCCGCGACTCACCCATGGCTATTTAGTTTTGGGTGGAGGCTGAGTTTCCCCTGGCTTTTCCTTTTGCGGTGGCGAGCTTTCTTTGGCTCACATTTTAGTAGTTTGTCCCCGCCTTGCTTCTCTACCTTTCTGGCGTCGCCTTTCCTGCTCAACCTCGCTTTATTTTAAGAGGACCCCTTCGGTCATCCTTCCTCCTTACATTTCTATCACAAAGTGGCATTTTATCCCTTTTATAAATTCTTTCCATTTTTGTGTTTAGGTTTGTTGTTTTATCTTTTATCCTGTGCCTCCCCTGCAGCTGGTGCATGTCATTTGTTTATTGCCCCAGCCGCCCTTGTTTTTAGAATGCGTGCTATATACCCGTAATTTAATTGTGCGTCTCTGTATGTTGTAGTTTTTTCTGATCCTTCGCTTTTCCCCATTTTTATTGAGTGTCTCTCATGCCTCTTCTGACTTTTTTCGTGCGACCCCATTTTGATAGTGCTGCCATTAAGAATCCATTAGGATTGGGCAGCTTCCACCTTGTTTTCCCTTAAACTAAACTAAACTTAGTACTTTTAAACATCTTCAGAATTGCTTTCTCTCCCCTGTAAACTTTCTCTACACTCGCTACACAACCTGCGCTCTGTGAGGGCTAACACCCCTGATGGGCGCATTATTAATACCTATTATTATTATGTTCCTGCGCCGGGGGGGGAGGGCGGGCCTACCCCCGCCCTCGAGCTTCCTGCTTGTTGCCTTTTTGCTTTTATCTTTTGTCGTTAGTTTTAATTTTTTTTTTTACCTCTGTCATTTTTTAACATTATTTATTTTTTAATATAGCCTAGTAATAGGCTGGGTCGAGTACCATGACTTATGCCCAAGTGGGCTCCTTAAAAAAAACACAGGTTGTGGCGTAGGAAAAATATAGAAATGTGATGGCATGGGCTAAAAGAATGTCCACTTTTTTATTTTGGTCATTTTCTGTTATATTAGAATTTTATTATTTATTTAGGCTAAATAATAAAAATTAAGTACATAAGTATTTATTTCCATGTAAAGAATAAAAAATCCCTTGTAAAAGGGTTCATTGTCACCAGAAATATGATCATCACTCTCCACTTAAGGGTTTAAAAAGAATATATCCACAGCAATAATTTGTTTGGCCTTTCTGGACCACACTTTTTGTTGCACTGGATTATTGTTAGTGTACCTGCATGGCTCCATCTCCGAAGAGGCAGGAAAGGTTTCCATGCTGTATCCCCTTTGTGTCGAACTCAATGGGGCTCTACCAGCCACTGAGTCTACCTTCAATGCAGTTTTTTTTTTTGCAATATACCACCGCTCATTATGGGAGATAATGCATTGTGCCCAGTTCGGAGCTTTGATTGTCATATATAACTACTAACACAGTACTCTGAGTGCCCTTATGGCATTAAAATCTCCACCCCTCTTGGTTCACTGTATCCATGACATCGTGGGGGCCACGAGCCATGTGGATGTTGAGTTTTTTTGGGCCGGACTCCCTGACATGTAGGGATTGCAAGGAATGAAAGTGCCAAAAAGTCAGGAAGGACTGGGCAACTAGACCATGTTTTGTTCTTCACACAGACTACATTGCATGAATCTTGTCAACCTTGCAAAGAAATGGGAGACTGTCAAGGAGATCCAAAAGTTGCTTGCCATCGAGCTGCTTCTGTTCCTCTGGAACCCCTATTGACTCAGTGTGTCTGGTTTTCTGTCATTTTTGAATTGCTGGGACTCATCTCTCTTTGATGGAGCACTTTCCTGGAAGATACTACTATGGCTGCTTGAGACATTCTTGTTGTGTCCCAGTCTGAATATTCGCTCATATTACTCTTCCCATTCCTGGGGAGAGCACTGTGGCTACCCTTTGTGTATTGCACTCTGGACAGGTTTATGTATTCAGACTTGCTATCTCTGACTTTCTGGAAGAGGCTGACATCCTCCATTTTATGACTTTTATTTTTGTTAGGTACATCTATAGTGCTGCTGTAGTGTGCTTTAGGGTGGGGTTTAGTTGTTGCATTTCTTTGTTTTGTTTTTAAATAAATCTCCTAATATTGGGCTAGTTTTTCTAGCAACTCATGCCATTGTTGGCAGATGCAGGCTATTTAAAAAAATATCTATAAAGACAAAAACACGTGAAATCTGCTTCTTCTTTTTTTCTCACCTATATTATGTAATACTTCAGCTCAATTAATCAATATAGTGAACCACAGGTCAACATCAATTTTGTGGTTGTTAATACTCTATTTAGCTTCCCCTTTTCACTTCTTTGTTTAAACTTTACAGGAAAGAAAATTGACCATCAACAACAAACTCGAAAGGCGGAGCAAACACCTCAGGTTCCAATGGTACTAAGGGAGAGTGAGCGTAAGACTTTATTCTTTTAAAACTTTCTCATCCTTTACCTTCATTGCAAAAATTGCCCGGTTGTACTTCTAATGTTTCTAACCCATTTAGTTTAGAAATTTGTTCTCCCTCTTCTTTATCATTCATTTATCAGCTTTCCTTCATTGTTCACTATTTCTCCGCTCCCCTGGAACGTGGATCAATGGATCATCCTGGCCCCAGCTTATACTTTGCATTGTGCTATCAGATGTAACATAGGCCACTTATGCTGCAGCTGTCATCTGTATGATGCATGCCCTCTTCCCCAATGGGCAGCATTAAAAAAAATTACCCCCTTATCTTTACCACTACACATTTGAGTGGTAGGATGGTTTCAGGACCAATCTGTGTAAGTAAATGGTTAGATTATGTAATGCTTACAAATATGGGGCATGAGATTATGCTGGTCCCAACATTGTAATTTATTAGGGTGAGAGAATAGGTAGGAAGTATATATTGTGTGGAGAAAGATGTAGATGTTTTGAGGTTGGTACAGGCATGTAGGAAAATTGGTGAGTGTGTGAACCAGTTTTGGAGGAGTTTTAGATAACTGTTTATGTTTCTTGGAGCTGAGGGTATAGAGGAAGATTGGGATAGGTTTCTGAAAGCTGTGTGTATGGAGGTCGATTGAAATATTTTGGATAATTCTGTGTAGCTCTTTACTCAGACTGTGTATTCAGGAGGATTATGTCATGTATGAATACAGTGAGGGAGACACTTACACTTTTTAGGACCCTGTTGGTGAGCTTTTTTCTTTTTGATTGTTCTCTCTGTTTGAGGATTGGCCATGTCTGTTGGAGATAAATTTTCTATCCACCTTTTGCCATTGATGGGGCAGTTGGTGCCAATATATTTTGTATACAGATGTTGGGTGGGGCAGTGTCAAATCTTTGCTTTTGTCTATTACTGCCATGTGGTGGATTTTTGTAAAGTCTACCTCTTGAAGCCACCCTGGATGTATGAGTGTGGTGTCATTGGTTTGATTCTATTCTGAATTAGTTCTAGATTTTTTCAGGTAGTTGGAGGTGAAGAGGTTCTGAGGTTTATTTGGTTTGAGGATGGGGATGATAATTGAGAGTTTCCAGAAAGTTGAAGATGTGTGTGAGGGAAGCTAAGGGTGTTTAGGCAGAAGTTTGAGATGTGGTTTGAACCTTCAGGGATCACTAAGATAAACATAAGTTGATTAAGGAATCTTAACTAGGCGCAAATCGGGTTTGACTAATTTACTCTTTTATAGAAAGCTGTACGGAGCTGCTGATTGAAATGAGAATTACAATATTGTTTATTTAAATTTCAGTAAGGCTTTTGACCTTATACCACAATTAGGACTTTTGAATAGTAACAGATAATATTGATGGGATTAAATATGAGTAGGAGAATGTTACCAGTGGGGTTCCTCAGGTTTGGTGTTTGGGCCATTTTTCTTCTTGATTCATATTAATGATTTCAACATGCGTATAAGTAGCAACCTGAGCAAGTTTGTTGATGAATCATGTCATTACAAGAGCTAATAGATTATTAGGATTTATTGGGAGGAGCATGAGAAATAGCAGTGCCGATGTCATTCTGAAACTGTACCTGGCATTAGTTAGGGCTCATCCTGACTATGGAGGATCATGTGGTAGGTTTTTGAATGTTTTCCTATTTGGGGCTGGTGGGTAGTTGGCTGATTCTGATGTATTGGGTCAATTGCTAATTGCATTTTTCAGTTGAGCTAGGGATGTTGTTATCTCATGAGGGAGTTTTGATATGTGCTTTGTGATTGATTGTTTAGGGTATTGTTTCCACTTTACTTGTTTTGGTGTAGATGGCAGCATTGATTTTCAAGTTGGGTTTTTGTTTCTGAGTCATTTTCTTTCTTTTATGAGGTTGTTAATTTCTGGTCTAAAATTGGGATTAAGTCTTCTATCTCCTTGGAGGAAAGGTTTCTTGCTTTCCCGGTAGATTTTGTTGAACTGTGAATGTGCTTGGTAGTAAGAAGGATTGCTCAATTGTGAAATTGGCTAGGGTGTTGTTTTTTTCTGTTGGGAATTCAATCTACTTGGCTCTTTTGTAGTTGGTGTCTGTTATTTTGTTAGAACTGTAGATAGTTTGGGTTAGTTGGATGTGATGATGTTTGGGAGTGGTTGGAGTGGTGTGTGTGAAAGGTTTGTCAGGTGGTTCTAGTGTGGTTATGGTTGCATTTTGTGGGTATTCTTGTTGCTTGTTTTTTCAGTATGTTTAATGAGCTTTTTGATGATTGTGGTGCCTCTTGCTCTACCCTCCTGTGAGGATAGCCATGTTTGGTAATGAGCATTGAAACCACCCGCTGAGAAGAGGTTAGGGAGCAGTGGCAAGAACTTGGGGGGATGTAAAGATTAATGTTGTATGTAGTTTGGTTGACTTTTATGGAATATAGTAATTTTTTTAGGAGTGTTTCTGAATATCTAATTGTCTTTGAGAATGAGTTGTATTTGTGTATCAAGGCAAGCTGTGGTGTACTGGGTGTACAGTGTCTTAGTGTGGTGTAATTGTGGAAATGTTTGTTATATTTGGTGAGTTAAGTGTGATTCCCTAATTAGATAGGGTCTACCTGGGTTAATTTTGGTCAATTTTTGTTTTTTTTTGCTGTCAAAACAAAAACTATAAATATTTTTCAAAGTTTTAGGCGTGCATCAGAGCATTACAGGTTTTGGCTACAAAATGGTATATAAGAAAAAAATTTAACACATTTTGAAATACCCCCCAAAAATGCAAAGCCAAAAAAACTATTGACCCAAAACCTGTAAGGTAAGTGCTTCTTACCTTAGCAGGATGTGCAGAGGAGGTCTTCCTTGTCTTCCTTATTCACTTTTTGTATACTTTAAATGTTTGTTTGTCGATTTACCTATTTTATTTTGTTTAATACACTTGTAGCTATAACTATTGTCTTATTTCACTACTTTAAAACAACACTTTTTATATTTACACTATTTACAAACTTCTTGAAGACACTTAACACCAGTATTTGTCAGTCTTGGGGACTGAGCATTGCCCGCAGTTGCCCATCACCGGTGGTTTTATAACACTGACGATGTTGTCATATGTGTAGTCACATGCATCCTCTTTTTCTAGCTATTTCCAACTTGTTGGGCCACTTTTGACTAAACAACTTACAGTAACATCTTGTCTACCTACTTTTGTAACTATTCTAGGATAATAAGAACCTTCATACTTCACTATGACATATGTCACACCTTCTTTCAATTCTTTTACATCTAGGCCTACCTCACTTTCACTATCACTGCTGTGTAATGGGGTCGTTTCTATATCTGAGTCTGAACTTACCTCAATATTAAGTTGATGCTTAACACTTTTTTTGTCACTTTAGCAGTATCTGTTTACTTTTTTCTTCTCTGTCAGCTGCTTCATTCCCTAATCTTTCTAATACTTTTTCATTTGTTAAGACCTCTCCTATCGATGACTGAACTCCTTTTTTTTCTGCGCTTTACCTTCTTCAGTTTCAGTAGAAGCAGAAGGAGAAATCTTATCAAGAATGGCTTTCCTTAAGGCTCTTCGTGGCATCTCAGGTACAGATTCTGGAGTTCTTAGACCAGCTTCTCTTGATGTGCTTGGACCAGCTTCTCTTGATGTGCTTGGTCCAGTTTCTGCTGATGTGCTTGGCCCTGCTTCTGAAAGCCATTAGGCATGCATCGAAGGAACAGATGAAGCTTCAACAACTCTGTGTCTGACTGCTTCCCTATCACAAGGGTACAAACCTGCACCTCTGAATGCATTGATGGCATGCGTTGGATCCAGTTGCTGCCACAGTTTGTTCAATAGGGTTGGAAAGACTGCTTTACTAACGAACTGCATACCAGACTCTGAACCAAGTGTTCAGGATCTTCTTCCAGGCAACCTTAACTGGTCTGAAGACGCCTACATTTAGTGATTGCAGGGTATGCGAAGTATTTGGAGGCAAACACAAGATGAGGATATTGTTGTCCATTGCAATCTTAATTGTGGTGTAGGTTATGTGACTTGTGACCATCATATGTTAGGAGACTAGGCTTCTCATGGGACTGCGTGTGCTTCACAAAAACCTTAAGGAACCAATTTTTGAAATTGATATTCATCATCCAACCTGACTCGCTGCAGCTGTATGTAGCTTCATGGGGTCCTCCAACAGTCCAAGATGAATAGAGGTTCTTGGCTTTGTAGACTGTGAGAGGAGTCAGATAGATGCCTGTTGCAGACACACAGAACAGAACTGAATACATTGTTTTTCCTGCAGTGGGAAATCTGAGGTAAGCATTCTTAGCAGCATTACTTAGAAAAAACAGCATCACCTTGCCTATCAGTATTGAGACCAGTGATGCAATGTGGCTTGGTCCTCAGGTTGTTGGCATCTAACAATTGTTCGTACATGTCAAAGAAACAGTCTAGTACATGATCTATGTGTCAGACCTTCATCTCGAGCAATGGTTAGGATTTCTAGTTTGCGCCGCTTCAGGAACTCCTTATGCCTCAACTCAAAGAGGACCATCCAATCATCACCAGGATGATCATCATGAAATGAAGTCTTCCTACCAATTGATTTGATGAATGACCGAACCATGTCTTTAACCTCGTTTCTCCCCTGACGAAAGCTACACTGAGAGACAAACTCCAACGCACTCACAATCACATTTTTATCATCAGCACTTAGAATAGTTGGATGACCTGCACCAAGTCTGCTAGGAGGTTTGACAACCCAACGGTGTAATGTTTCTTTTGGGATGTTATGGTCTCTGGCTATCCTTCCTATGGACCTGCCACCAGCACTAACTTCAGCAATTGCCTGTTCTATTTCATCCTGCCCATTAGAGGCAGCAGTACTATGTTTTTTAACATACACTTGCAAGGCATGATTGTAACATGATTAAGTAATATATAAAATTTTGTATTTTTTTGTGATGACCCAAATTACCCCATGTCACATAATTGGTCACTAAGAAAAAATATTGGTCATATAAATATAAACCACATTCTATTAGATAGCAGAGGATGATGAGCTTTCTGACAGTGTAATCAGCTTTCTTCTAGGTGTTCAAATTTTTGTGCCAGACCAAAGTTTGGGGAGCCTATTTTTTTGTTTTCAAAAATGTGATTTTTTGACCTGTCTTTATCATCTTTTTTATTATATTTATATTATCAGTAATACAATGTTTGTATTTTTACATTAAAGTATGTTCAATATCTTTCAAATGAGCTATAAAAAATTGTATTACATGTATTTTTAGATTTTCTAGAAATTAAAAAACAATATTTTTAAATTTTTTTACCCAAATTACCCCAGTAAGACCCTAAGTAATCTGTATGTTGTATGTGTTTAATAATTTTTTTAATTCTTGCGCTAATTCTAGGATTTCATTGGTGTTGAATTGGAATTTGTTGAGGGAGTGAGTGTGTTTGAGGGACTGTGGGTAGTTGTGCTTAGATTACCAGTCTTTTGGGGAGGGGGGTAATTGTTTAGGCAGAAAGTTGGGGCATCGGAGATGGTGGCATATGTTGCATGAGTTTCAGAGGCTTGAAGCTTGTGAGTATATACCTGTCAGTTCCAAATGGGTCTTATGTAGATGAGGGGGCCAGGGTTGTGATCTAAGTCACCAGCCATGTGAGAAGGAGACTGGTGCTCACTGGAGTAACGGCCATCATGGAGAAAAAAATATGGATGCATAGGAAAAAGAGAGAAGGGGGAGATGACAGGCCTAGCCAGGCAACTGCCTGAGGGGTTGGACAAGGCTGTTCTTTTCTTTCACAACATCTTTTTCTCTGTGCGAGTTTGCCACTTGCATGTTGTTGCCTTTGAACTCAATAAAGTAGTCAAGTTAGAGGAACTGAAAATATGTGAAAAATATATAGCCACATCCATCTGAAGCCATTGGGACTGGGAGTGCTCACAATCCTCTAAATGTCAGAAGCAGCTGATCCCCCTTTGTACGCTAAGAGCATACACAATTCCTGTTTTGTTGTTCGATATAATTTGAAATCTTCCATATGTAATGTGCCCTATATTCGCATCACTCAAACAAAATCTACAGTTCTAGATCCCTAGAAGGACCTAATCCAATTTTGTGGAGTTAAGTGAAACTGTAGACCTAAGGTAAAGACAATAAATAGGCCAGAGGCAAACTAACAAGTTTATTCAGTCAGGATAAGAGGTCATAGGAAAGCAACTCCCCAAAGCCTGATCGTGCTATCATTTTTGTTGTCAAATGTAATATTGTATGGGTATTCCACATTCCTCACTTCCTTGTTTATTTCCTTGCTTTCTAATTATACCTGCAATGTGGTTGAACTGTATAGGTCAGGAGTTGAGTTATTTCTAGAGGTTTTCAAATATATTTAAAATTCATTTGGCAAAAATATAATCAGACTTTCGGTTTGTTTCAAATATTTATTGGTCTACTTGACTCCTTTACACTAAAAATTAATTTGAGTGATTTTTATATTCCCTACTTTTGCAGCTCCTGAACTCAAGAAAATGTTTACAGAAATAAAGCCCACTGAAAGGTGGCTAGCACAAAAATTGAGTAAGTATTTTATTTTTTCTTCTGTTAGATTGTTTCTCCTTAGACTTTCTTTTTATCAATTTCAGGCTTTAAATTTTCTCCCCTCTCCCCATTTTAGTATTCTATATCTTCTAGTCATCATTATCATTATTACCCGCTTTCCCACATTGTGGGCCACCATTTTATTCTCGCTGAAAGCCCTTCATAGTGATTTGATGCTGTGTACTCTATCATCACATCCTGCCAAGGTTCATCCTTGGGCAGAAAGCCCCCACTATGCCCCTTCACAAACTTTCTCCATGCACACTTATAGACAATAACATCAGCTCTTTCTCTCTCAAACATTCAGATAATCAACCTGGCATCTTTTCCTTGTCACACCATGATGCTCCTACTCGTATATTCTCTTCACAAGTCTTTTTCTTCTCAGATGCCAATAATACCATAAACATTACTGACCCAATCTTTCTTCACTCTATCCACCTTTTTGTACATGAAGCATCCCTCTCAAGTTGTCCATTTGCACTGCCCTCGCTCGCCCCCGTAAGGGGCGCGGCGATTTGCCATCCTGGCCGCCGTGCCGACGGGATCCAGCGCTCCGTCTGGTGCCAGCTTAGCCTCTCTTCCTTCCTTCAGATAGCCTGCATTTCTTCCCTACTTCGTCGCTTTTCATACAACCTCTCCCACAACTTTCTCTGGTCAGCCTCTAATTTCACAGGGTAGATGCTGACCTTCTCAACCAACTGTCCCGGATCGGGGCTGAGGGGAAAGTGGACAACGTTCCCTAATCCCTGAGCTCCAGTTCGGTATGGGTTTTTTTTTTAACAACCTGCTTCATCCCCACCCATACCTTCCTCACATCCCTTTTCCTTTCCCCTTCACACTCTATCAGTTTTATGCCGAGTCTAAGGTGGAGCTGCCAGGCCATCAGGCGGGAGGAGTGGTCCTGAATGGCGGCACCTGGCTCTGCCAGGCCTGTAAGCACCTCTTGCAGTGCAAGCAACTGAGAGAGGTGATGAGCTATTGCTTCCCATAAAAAAAATAGGGTCACAATGCCCATGTATGAACAAGCAAAAAAAAAAAACAACCCTCAACTTCCCCTGTTCCATCGACAGAGCCGCCCTCCGGCAGCTCCACGAAGAAAATGGAGGTCCCGACCCCCCTGTGCTTACTCCTCTCCTACGCCTATGGGTGTAGGGGACTCCCCCTCACCCCCTTCTCTGGAGGTGCTTTCGGGCACATCCCTGCTTCCAGCAGCAGTCCCTCCTTTTCTTTCTAAGGGGACTGCCAAGAAAGCCAGCAGGCAGCCCATAGCCAACCGCTCCCCACCGAAGCGGCTCGGTAGGGCAAACCCGCTTAGGGGGGAGAGAGAAGCCAGGCCGCTTCGGACGCTTCCCTCAAAAGACCTGCTGGCAAGAATATTAAACCTTGCCGGGGTCAAGGCCTGTGCCTCCTCACACAAGACTGGTGCCGCTGCCAAGGGGAACTGTGATGTCCTGGGGGGGATGGCCAACTGGAGGCCCCTCCTGTGAGAGACATGGTCCTTGAGGAGACCATGGGGAGGAATCCGGGCTCGGCGCCAAGCACCGAATCCGCCCCTATGCAAGGTCCTCCTCAAATGGCTGGGGTCTCCGAGGTAGTACAAGGAGGGGAGGGATTTCCTCCAACCGGTGCCCCTGCAACCACCAGGACCTTCTCCATTTGGGAGAAGGACCTGGCTGAGGCTGGTCCATCTGGCATAGGGGCTTCTGCCGGCGGAGATGAGAAGTGGGTTCATTCCCCACCCTCCTCTCCTAAAAAGAAGACTAAAAAGACTCGGGGCTCCTCTCCATCCGCGGGGGCTGCGGGGACGGATGGGTCTGCTGTCACGTTGGTATGCGACCAAGCCAAGATCGGCACATCCGGCCCCTCTGCCCCACCGGGTCCGGAGCCCCCGACTAAGACCAAAAGTGCACAGGGCGGAGCCTCGATAACATCGAGGCCCCTCATTCAGAGTTTAGCTGGCGTTTTCGAGCCGGCTGGCTTCAAACGCTTCTTCGTTATTCGCTCCACTGATGGCACCATGTTGGCCAAGGGCAACATGATCAAGCAGAGGAGAGGATTAGCTAATGCAATTGGTTGAGAGCCGAAGGTAACCCGTTTCTCGGACGGGAGCCTTCTGGCGAATCCCGCCGAGGCGGCCAAGATAAGTGCTCTTTGGACACTTGATAGCACCACGGTAAGTGTGACGCCGCACTCTACCATGAACTTTGTGAAAGGAGTAGTTTATGCGAGGGAACTTGTTTACTACTCCATTGAGGAAATCACCTTTGAGCTGGCCGACCATGGGGCGGTCAAGTTGAACGTGTGATGAGAAAACAGGGAGGGGCCTCGAGACCCACCCCTACACTCTTCATCACGTTCGACTGTGACAAGCCCCCTGAGTCGGTGCGTGCCGGTTGGTACCGCTACCGCGTGAAGGCATTCGTGCCACTGCCGCGGCGGTGCTATTACTGTCACCGCTTCGGCCATACGAATCGCTCATGTAGACGTGCAAAGTCGGGGTCGCCCGAAGTCTGTGCAAATTGTTCCAACGCCGCACACGATAAGTCTAAATCGTGTGTGGCCAAGTGTGTCAATTGCGGAGAGCCGCACCCAGCTTCTTCGAAGCAATGTGGTGCATGTCTCCTTGAGAAAGAAATCCTGGCCACTCAGGCCCAGGATCGACTCTCATTCCGCGAGGCTAAGGACTTGGTCCTGGCTCTACCTGGGACGTCATATGCCTCAATAGTTAGAAGGCACCATCTGCTCCTGGCCCATCCAGGCGAACGAGCATGGTTGTTTCCGCGCCCAATCGGAGCCCTTCTGCGGGCTCTACTCCCCCCCTCTTCCCCCAGCGGGACCGTTTCACGTAAGGCGAAACGGCCACGCGCCTCCGCCCCGTCGTTAGACTCACAGGAGGCAACACCCCTGAAGTTGGTCGCCAGGCCATCTTCCGGGGTTCCTAAACCTGTCCCCCGAAAGGAGGACAGCAACAAAGGAGCTTCGACTCCTTCGCCCACGCCTAGTGGTGGACCGAGTTGCTCGGAGACGGTGCTTCCTAGAAAAGAGCTTTCCTCCCCCCCCCCCCCGCCTCCGAAGCCGCAACGCCCGGGTAAAGTTTCGAAGCGGAGGGAGGAAGAGACTCGCATGGCGAGCCCAACCTCCCCCAATAAGTCCTCGAAGGCGACAGCGCCTTCAGCGCTTTGTCCGTCCAACAGCGCCCGGGGTTCTGCCCTCGGGAAGCGTACGGCCATTTCCGTGAGGGTTTTCTGTTCGAGGAGGGCCCCCGCGTCTCCTCCGAGCTAGGCCTGGAGGGCATATTCCTTCAATGGAATTGCTGTGGACTCTGGGCCAACTGGGAGGAGCTGCGGGAGACAAAGCTAGGCGCGTGCCCCCTGCCCGCCCTCTCGGGGTATAAGGGTCTTGCGACCCCACCACCACGGGATGGCCGGGTTGGGGGATGCGAGGTTTACACCCGGCATGATGTCTCCGTTCTTCCTTTCTCTTTAGATACCTCCTTTCAGGCAGTGGCTGTGCAGCTGCACCTGGATAGGAGGTATACTATCATTTCTGCATACATTCCACCGTCAGCTGACTTCGACGCGGGGGACTTGCGCCGCATCGTGGCACGGTTGCCGAGGCCCTTTCTCTTGCTTGGAGATCTGAACGGCAGGCATCCTCTCTGGGGAGATTACTCAATAAATCCCAGGGGACAAGTCGTTGCCGATCTGATCGAAGAGCTTGAGATAGGTGTCCTAAACGTGGATGAGTTTACGCATCACTGTCCGAGAACCGCTTCATTTTCTTGCCTTGACCTATCTTTGTGCTTTTCGGATGCACAGCCTGATTTTGATTGGGGGGGTGGTCGATGACCTCCATGGTAGTGATCACTTTCCCATTCAATTATCATTTTCAGGGCAACTGCCGCCTGAGAGCCCACCTCGTTGGTGCTTGGCACGGGCGCGGTGACGTGCATTTCAGGAAATGACTGAATTCTCTATCTCAGTCGAGAGGTTTAGGTCGGTAGATGAGGCCGTTGAGTTCTTCTCCGGCAACCTCATCGCCGCGGGCCTAACTACTATTCCTAGAACGTCTGACCGTTTTGCACGCCGACCACTCCCATTGTGGTCGGCCGAGTGTGAGACGTACCTACGTGCGTGCGCTATAAGCGCCGCCCGAACGATTTCATTGTCGCTGAATTTCGTCCGGCTAGGGCTATGTTGCGGTATATTTCGAAGCACGCCCGCCGCTCTTCTTGGCGGGCATACATGTCTTCACTTAACGGGAAGACCCCTTTAGCAGAGGTGTGAATGCGAGGCAAGTTCTCGCAGGACCCCCCTCCCGTTCTCCAGGAGAATGGGACCGCAATCTCGGACCCCGCGTCTGTGGCGGAATCCTTCGAGACCGCTTTCTCCGCATTCTCTAGCCGGGATGCTGCTCCGCCAGCATTCAATGCACGTCGTGATGTCGCGGAAGGCCGCCGGTTGGACTTTACCTCAAGAGGCGGAGAACCCTTCACGACAGGTTTACTGTGAGTGAGTTGAGCTCCGCTCTCGCTTCGTGCGCGGACACCGCCCATGGTCCGGACGATGTTCCGTACGCTATGCTTCGACACCTGGGTGAGCGAGGCATGGCCTTTCTGTTAGATTCGTTCAACAGGATCTGGGTGGAAGGTCTTCTCCCAGACTCCTGGCGAATCGCTACTGTGCTCGCCTTTCGCAAACCGGGGAGAGATCACTCTACTCCGACCGGTTTCCGCCCAATCTCTCTAACCTCTTGCGTGTGCAAGTTGATGGAGAAATTGGTAAATGTTGATTAGCCTTTTTCCTGGACAGCTGAGGCCATCTGTCTTCTGCACAGTGCGGCTTCCGCAAGTTCCACTCCAAGTCGGCTGCTCCGACTGGAAAATGCCGTCTGCGAAGCTTTCCTTCGTAGACAGCACTACGCCAGGGTGTTTTTCGATCTGGAGAACGCCTATGATACCGCATGGCGATACGGTATCATGGAGACTCTACACACTATGGGGGCGAGGGGACGCCTCCCAATTTTTATATCTGAATTTTTTTCGAGATCGTCGATTCAGCATACGGGGGAGGGGAGCCCTCTCCGGCCCAAAGGAGCAGGAAGAGGGTGTCCGGCAGGAAAGTGACCTCAGTGTCACACTCTTTACCCTGAGCATCAACGGCATCACCTCGGTGCTGCCGAAGATATTCTCGCTACGCTCTACGTAGCGATCTCTTTTGGCGCGACCCAGATGCCAACTCTGGAGCGTCGACTCCAAAGGCATTGAACCACGTCTCTCGCTATGCCGAAGCGCACAGGTTTCGGTTTTCTTTGGCTAAGACTAAGGTGGTGCACTTCTGCCGATCAACCACATCCGCCTTCGCCTTGGGACCGGTGCCTTCCTCACTTTCCCCATTGAGAGCCTGTTGGTCGATGCTGGAGAGATTCCACTCGCTCTGCGCCGCGTGCAGTGCATCACTTGCCTGTACGCGCGAGCCCGGCGCCTCCCTCAGTCGCCAACAGCTTTCACTGCATCCGCAGCTAATCTCGATGGTGCCTATGCCGCCGAGAGACGCCAGTCATACCCTAAGCCCTTTGGGTTTAGGGCCAGGAAACTCCTTCGAGAGGTAGATATAGCTCTCGGGCCAGTGGCTCCCCTGGTTCTGCCCAGGACGCCACCCTGGAGGGTACCACATTTAGCTATTTCTCGCCACGCCTCTGCTCCCATAGCTTGTAAAGCGCCGGGAGTATTGCGTTCGACCTTTCTGGAGCACACCTCGTGTCACGCTGGAACCGTGCCAGTGTACTGGATGGCTCCAAGTCCCAAGAGGGGGTCGGCTTCCACGCCGTGTCCCCTATGTTTGAAGTCAGCGGGGCTCTCGGAGCATTGGAATCTCCGCATCCCCTGGTTCGCGATATCCGTGACGCCACGGTTTTGGCGAGCCGGGCAGATGTCGAGATTATCTTCTGCTGGGTTCCTGGACATGTAAGAATTGCGGGGAATGAGCTTGCCGATGAGGGCGCCAAAGAGCCCGCGAGGACTGCGACCGGACCAGCGTTTTGCTCTTCCTCACACCGACTTCATGGCAGGAATACGGGCAGCTCTTCGGACTGCTTGACAAAGAAGATGGGAGACGATCGAAGGGAACTTAAAGTTGCGTGCCATTGCGCCACGACTGTTCCCATGGACCTATTTCCCAATTCCGCGACGGCTTCAGGTCGCTTTCTGTCGTCTCCGAATCGGACATACTCGTGTGACGCATCGCTATTTGACGGAGCCTCGCCTGCCACCTATTTTGACGACTGCGTCGTCCACCAGACTGTTCGGCACATTCTTGTCGAATGTCCCAGTCTAGCTGATTTTCGCGTACGTTACCTGTCCTGTTACCAGGCTGGGCGGGGTTGCTACCGCCTGTCCCTTGTACTCGGGACGAGTGCGTGCACATTGACTGGTGGACTTGTTGACTTTTGGGGGGAGGCCGGCCTTCTCCCTATTATTTAAGCAAGGTTTTTTGTTTTTTGTTTGCTTTTTTTTCGCCCCCTTATAGGTTGCACGCTCCTGCTCCGGGGGGACCTCCTCCGGACGCAGGAGCTTGCTTACTGCTCGCTTCCTTTCACCCTTTTGGGGGTAGGGGTCCGTCTCTTTAATTTTATTAAGTAGCCTAGAATAAGGCCAGTTTTAATAGGGCAACTAATGCCCAAGTAGGCAGTCGCCAGGTGAGCTCTTAAAAAAAAAATGTATGGGCAATAGTCAAATTAATTGCATTTTTATTTTTCCTTAAAATTAGCATATATAATGTGGCTAAAAACAAATATGTAATTGATGGAGAAGTTTGTTTTCTTTAAATTTGCCTCTCATCATTATCCTCTTAACCTCACACTGTTTTGCCTAATTTGAATTAATATTACATCTGTATGTCATTATCATTCTTTTATGCCTGATGGCTCTCATTCGTGTTATTTATTTATGGTAGAATCCCAATGTTTCAATCAGCCATAGCTGACTTGGGAGTCAGCTCTGTATTTAAGATTATTATATTCTGTCTCTAACTAAACACCTCTCTAGAAAAGGCTGCAAGAAAGAAGAAAAGAGCCAAACGTCTCCAAAAGAAATCACAGATGCCTGCAAGTCAAACCAAACCTTCCCCTAGTAAAACAAGTAAGTTGTTCCTCCTAGTACTTGGAGCTTTATCTTTTTATATTACTCCACAAATTATGATTAACAGATCTCTTTATCACAATCACTTATTATCTTTCTAATACCTTTTGAAGCTAATCTCTACTTGAAATTCATTATGTACTTTTTGCTTTGCTCTCTTTTGGACAAGAATCTTTTCTTTCTTACTAATTAACTTATCCTCTCAGCTCGACCTTTTATTCTGTTTTTATGATCATATTTCGATTTTCATTTCTTATTATTATCATCATTTTCAACTGACACATTTCTTCCTCACGGAAAAAGTGGAGTAAGGTGTTGTGGGAAAATGATAATAGGAAAGATAAAAATAATAAGAATAGTCATAGTCATAGCCTCTTTTAGCCATCTTCACCATTTCTGTAACTTACTATTATTACTCACTGACATATTTAACTCACTGGAAATGTGAGGTAGGAAGGTATGCCCCAAAATATAGCAGAATTTTTACAAAAGGAGTAAGCACCGCACTAAAAAAAATTCACCTCCCCATATTCAGCAGTATGGCTAGGAAGTTTATTCCACAGTTTGCTTGAGGGTTAATCAGTATTAAATCTAACTGTTAGCAGAGGCTGTCTATCTAGTATGATGCGCAGGATGAATTGAGTGGTAATTATTGTGAAAACCTAATGTGATATGCTCTAATTTTGTGATAAAGTCAAAGATCAATTTCATAATTGACATCATTAACTTAATTGAAAAGTTGGTGTCTAGAAAGTTCCGATAACATTCTGCTACAGATCACCAAATCAATCAGCAATATTTAATCAAGGAATTAATACAATTGACCAATGTAGGTTATTGTTGTTGCATAGCCCTACGCTGTCTGGTTGCACAGCCCCGATCTCCTGAGGAAGGCCACAGCTAGCACCAGGAGCTACCACAAACTTTCTCTTAGACTATATTGTCTTGTCTGCATAAGTGGTTGTGGCTTAGAGAGTTCCATGGTGTGGGTCGATCTGGTAGAACCTAGACAGACGTCTATGATGGAGCCATCCAGCTTTTTCTGGTAGCTCAGATGGGCTGGGTGATGCCCACATCTCAGTTTGGGTAAATGCCCCCCATCAATTAAGTGGCTTCTGATGTATGTATGTCAGGGAAGGGGGGGGGGGTCGATTTTAAGGTACATTTAATTCTGAATGTCACCACCTGCCTACCACTCCATCCGTTACTTTTGATCTGGGCCCCCTCAATCCGCCAACCCCGTAAGGGGCGCGGCGATTTGCCATCCTGGCCGCCGTGCTGACGGGATCCAGCGCTCCGTCCGGCCCCAGCTTAGCCTCTCTTCCTTCCTTCAGATAGCCCGATTTCTCCCCTACCTCGTCGCTTTTCATACAACCTCTCCCACAACTTTCTCTGGTCAGCCTCTAATTTCACAGGGTAGAATGCTGACCTTCTTCTCAAGCCAACCACCCCGGATCGGGGCTGAGGGGGGGAGGGGACATTGTTCCCTAACCCCTCAGCTCCGGTTCGGGATGGGGTTTTTTTAACAACCTGCTTCATCCCCACCCACATCTTCCTCACATCCCTTTTCCTCTCCTCTTCACAACCTATATTTTTTACGCCGTGTCCAAGGTGGAGCCGCCATGCCGAAGGACTGCCAGGCCACCAGGCGGGAGGGGTGGTCCCGAATGGCGGCGCCTGGCTCTGCCGGGCTTGTAAGCACCTCTCGCAGTGCGGGCAACTGCGAGAGGTGATGAGCTATTGCGTCCCGTAATCAAAAGAGGGTCACCATGCCCATGTATGAAAAAAAACAAAAACCCCAACCCCCAACTTCCCCAAAAACATCTACGGAGCCGCCCTCGGGCAGCTCCACCGAGAAAATGGAGGTCCCCCCCCTTGTGCTTGCGCAAGGGACCCTCCATAATTCTTTAACCGGAGAGGAGGCTTACTCCTCTCCTACGCCTACGGGTGTAGGGGACTCCCCCTCACCCCCTTCTCTGGAGGTGCTTTCGGGCACCTCCCTATCTCCAGCGGCAGTCCCTCCTTTGCTTTCTAAGGGGACTGCCAAGAAAGCCAGCAGGCAGCCCATTGCCGACCGCCCCTCGTGCAAGCGGCTCGGTAGGGCAAACCCCCTTAGGGGGGAGAGGGAAGCCAGGCCCCTTCGGTCGCTTCCCTCAAAAGACCTGCTGGCAAGAATTTTGAACCTTGCTGGGGTCAAGGCCTGTGCCTCCCCACACCACCTGACTAGTGACAATACTGCCAAGGGGACCTGCGATGTCCTGGGAGGGGATGGCCAACTGGAGGCCCCTCCTGTGATAGACATGGTCCTTGAGGAGACCCAGCCCCAGACGGTAGGGCCTTCCATGGGGGGGAATTCGGGCTCGGCGCCAAGCACCGAACCCGAATCCGCCCCTATGCAAGGTCCTCCTCAAATGGCTGAGGGCTCCGAGGCAGTAGAAGGAGGGGAGGGATCTCCTCCGACAGGTGCCCCTACGACAACCAGGACCTTCTCCATTTCGGAGAGGGACCTGGCTGAGGCTGGTCCATCTGGCCTGGGGACTTCTGCCGGCGGAGGTGAAAAGCGGGTTCATTCCCCGCCCTCCTCTCCTAAAAAGAAAAAGACTCAAAAGACGAAGAAGACTCGGGGCTCCTCTCCATCCGCGGGGGCTGCGGGGACGGATGGGTCTGCTGCCACTTTGGTAGGCGACCAAGCCAAGATCGGCACATCCGGCCCCTCTACCCCCTCGTGTGCGGAGCCCATGACTACGACTAAGACCAAGAATGCACAGGGCGGAGCCTCGATGACATCGGGGCCCCTGATTCAGAGGTTACCTGGCGTTTTCGAGCCCGCTGGCTTCAAACGCTTCCTCGTTATTCGCTCCACTGATGGCACCATGTTGTCCAAGGGCAACATGATCCATCAGAGGAGAGGATTAGCTAGTGCAATTGGTAGAGAGCCGAAGGTAACCCGTTTCTCGGACGGGAGCCTTCTGGCGAATGCGGCGAATCCCGCCGAGGCGGCCAAGATAAGTGCTCTTCGGACACTTCATGGCACCCCGGTGAGTGTGACGCCGCACTCTACCATGAACTTTGTGAAAGGAGTAGTTTATGCGAGGGAACTCGTTGACTACTCCATTGAGGACATCACCCTAGAGCTGGCCGACCATGGGGCGGTCAAGGTCGAGCGTGTGATGAGAAAACAGGGAGGGGCCTCGAGACCCACCCCTACACTCTTCGTCACGTTCGACTGTGACAAGCTCCCTGAGTCGGTGCGTGCCGGTTGGTACCGCTACCGCGTGAAGGCATTCGTGCCACTGCCGCGGCGGTGCTATTACTGCCACCGCTTCGGCCATACGAATCGATCATGTAGACGTGCAAAATCGGGGTCACCCGAAGTCTGTGTAAATTGCTCCAAGGTCGCACACGATAAGTCCAAATCGTGTGTGGCCAAGTGTGTCAATTGCGGAGAGCCGCACCCTGCTTCTTCGAAGCAATGTGGTGCATATCTCCTTGAGAAAGAAATCCTGGCCGTTCAGGCCCAGGATCGACTCTCATTCCGCGAGGCAAAGGACTTGGTCCTGGCGCGCCCGGCTCTGCCTGGGACGTCATATGCCTCAATAGTTAGAAAGGCACCCTCTGCTCCTGGCCCATCCAGGCCAACGAGCACGGTTGTTTCCGCGCCCATTCGGAGCCCTTCTGTGGGCTCTACCCAACCTGGGCGCTCCCCTGGTAAAGCTGGCGGCAAAAAGGGTTCATACCCTGCCCCGGCTAAAACCAGGGCTCCCCCCTCTTCCCCCAGCGTGACCGTTTCGCGTAAAGCGAAACGGCCACGCGCCTCCACCGAGTCGTTAGACTCACAGGAGGCAACACCCCTGAAGATGGTCGCTAGGCCATCTTCCGGGGTTCCTAAAGCTGTTCCCCGAAAGGAGGACAGCAACAAAGGAGCTTCGGCCCCTTTGCCCACGCCCCGAGGTGGAGCGAGTGGCTCGGAGACGGTGGTTCCTCGAAAAGAGGGCCCCCCGCCTCCGAAGTCGCAACGCCCGCCTAAAGTTTCGAGGCGGAGGGAGGAAAAGACTCGCATGGCGAGCCCAACCTCCCCCAATAAGTCCTCGAAGGCGACAGCGCCTTCAGCGCTTTGTCCGGCCAACAGCGCCCGGGGTTCTGCCCCCGGGAAGCGTACGGCCATTCCCGTGAGGGTCTTCAATTCGAGGAGGGCCACCGCGTCTCCTCCGAGCTAGGCCTGGAGGGCATATTCCTTCAATGGAATTGCCGTGGACTCCGGGCCAACTGGGAGGAGCTGCGGAGGCTCGCCTCATCCCGTTCCCCGTTAGCTATTTTTTTGCAGGAGACCATGCTAGGCGCGTGCCCCCTGCCTGCCCTCCCGGGGTATAAGGGTCTTGCGACCCAACCACCGCGGGACGGCCGGGCTGGAGGATGCGCGGTTTACACCCGGCATGATGTCTCCGATCTTCCTTTCTCTTTAGATACCTCCTTTCAGGCAGTGGCTGTGCAGCTGCACCTGGATAGGAGGTATACTATCATTTCTGCGTACATTCCACCGTCAGCTGACTTCGACGCGGGGGACTTTCGCCGCGTCGTGGCACGGTTGCCGAGGCCCTATCTCTTGCTTGGAGATCTGAACGGCAGGCATCCTCTCTGGGGAGATTACACCATAAATCCCAGGGGACAAGTCCTTGCCGATCTGATCGAAGAGCTTGAGATGGGTGTCCTAAACGTGGATGAGTTTACACATCACTGTCCGAGAACCGCTTCATTTTCTTGCCTTGACCTATCTTTGTGCTCTTCGGATGCACAGCCTGATTTTGATTGGGGGGTGGTCGATGACCTCCATGGTAGTGATCACTTTCCCATTCAAATATCATTTTCAGGGCAACTGCCGCCTGAGAGACCACCTCGGTGGTGCTTGGCGCGGGCGCGGTGGCCTGCATTTCAGGAAATGACTGAATTCTCTATCTCAGTCAAGGAGTTTAGGTCGGTAGATGAGGCCGTCGAGTTCTTCTCCGGCAACCTCATCGCCGTGGGCCTGACTACTATTCCTAGGACGTCTGGCCGTTTTGCACGCCGACCACTCCCATGGTGGTCGGCCGAGTGTGAGACGGCCCTCAAACAGAAGCGTTATGCCTACATGCGCTATAAGCGCCGCCCGAACGATTTCACCGTCGCTGAATTTCGTCGGGCTAGGGCTAGGTTCCGGTATATTTCGAAGCACGCCCGCCGCTCTTCTTGGCGGGCATACGTGTCTTCACTTAACGGGAAGACCCCTTTAGCTGAGGTGTGGAGGCGAGTCAAAAGGATTCGGGGCAAGTTCTCGCAGGACCCCCCTCCCGTTCTCCAGGAGAATGGGACCGCAATCTCGGACCCCGCGTCCGTGGCGGAATCCTTAGCGACCGCTTTTTCCGCATTCTCTAGCCGTGATGCTGCTCCGCCAGCATTCAATGCACGTCGTGATGTCGCGGAAGGCCGCCGGCTGGACTTTACCTCCAGAGGCGGAGAACCCTTCAACGACAAGTTTACTGTGAGTGAGTTGCGTTCCGCTCTCGCTTCGTGCGCGGACACCGCCCATGGTCCGGACGATGTCCCGTACGCCATGCTTCGACACCTGGGTGAGCGAGGCATGGCCTTTCTATTAGATTTGTTCAACAGGATCTGGGTGGAATGTCTCCTCCCAGACTCCTGGCGAATCGCTACTGTGCTCGCCTTTCGCAAGCCGGGGAGAGATCACTCTACTCCGACCGGTTTCCGCCCAATCTCTCTAACCTCTTGCGTGTGCAAGTTGATGGAGAAATTGGTAAATGTTAGATTAGCCTATTTCCTGGACAGCGGAGGCCATCTGTCTTCTGCACAGTGCGGCTTCCGTAAGTTCCACTCCACGTCGGATGCTCTGCTCCGACTGGAAAATGCCGTCTGCGAGGCTTTCCTTCGTAGACAGCACTACGCCACGGTGTTTTTTGATCTGGAGAAAGCCTATGATACCGCATGGCGATACGGTATCATGGAGACTCTCCACACGATGGGGTCGAGGGGACGCCTCCCAATGTTTATATCTGAATTTTTGCGAGATCGTCGATTCCGCGTACGGGTGGGGGGAGCCCTCTCCGGCCCAAAGGAGCAGGAAGAGGGTGTCCCGCAGGGAAGTGTCCTCAGTGTCACACTCTTTGCCCTGAGCATCAACGGCATCACCTCGGTGCTGCCGGAAGATGTTCTCGCTACGCTCTACGTGGACGACCTTTCGATCTCTTTTGGCGCGGCCCAGATGCCAACTCTGGAGCGCCGACTCCAACAGGCATTGAACCGCGTCTCTTGCTATGCCAAAGCGCACAGGTTTCGGTTTTCTTTGGCCAAGACTAAGGTGGTGCACTTCTGCCGCCATCCACGGCTTCACCCCGACCCAGATTTGTTTCTTAATGGGGTGCGCCTGGATGTGGTTGAGTCGCACCGTTTCCTTGGTCTTGTATTCGACCGACGCCTCACCTGGGAGGCTCACATTCGCAGCCTTAGGGTCTCTTGTACCCGCGCCATGGACATTCTCCGTTCCGTGACGTTCAGCGCTTGGGGCGCTGATAGGGCTACCGCCTTACTTTTTTATCGATCCTTTGTTCGCTCGAAGCTCGACTACGGATGCGAGTTTTATGCATCCGCAGCCGAGCGTTTATTGCGGAAGGTGGATTCGATCCACCACACCGGCCTTCGCCTTGCGACCGGTGCCTTCCGCACTTCCCCCATTGAGAGCCTGTTGGTCGATGCTGGGGAGATGCCACTCGCTCTGCGCCGCGTGCAGTGCATCACTCGCCTGTACGCGCGAGCCCGGCGCCTCCCCCAGTCGCCAACAGCTCTCACTGCATCCGCAGCTGATCTCGATGGTGCCTATGCCGCCGAGAGACGCCAGTCATACCCTAAGCCCTTTGGGTTTAGGGCCAGGAAACTCCTTCGAGAGGTAGATATAGCTCTCGGGCCGGTGGCGCCCCTGGTTCTGCCCAGGACGCCACCCTGGAGGGTACCACATTTGGCTATTTGTCGCCACGCCTCTGCTCCCAAAGCTTGTACTGCGCCGGGAGTATTGCGTTCGATCTTTTTGGAGCACACATCGTGTCACGCTGGTACCGTGCCAGTGTATACGGATGGCTCCAAGTCCCAAGAGGGGGTCGGCTTCCACGCCGTATCCCCTCTGTTTGAAGTCAGCGGGGCTCTACCAGGCGCTGCGTCTGTCTTCACGGCCGAGCTGGTGGCAATACACCACTCGGTACGGGAGATTACGCGACGTGCCCGGTTCGGAGACCGGATTGTGATTTATAGCGACTCACAAAGCGCCCTGAGTGCTCTCGGGGTCATTGGAATCTCCGCATCCCCTGGTTCGCGAAATCCGTGACGCCACGGTTTTGGCGAGCCGGGCAGATGTCGAGATTATCTTCTGCTGGGTTCCTGGACATGTAGGAATTGCGGGGAATGAGCGCGCCAAAGAGTCCGCGAGGACTCTGCGACCGGACCAGCGTTTCGCTCTTCCTCACACCGACTACATGGCAGGAATACGGGCAGCTCTTCGGACTGCTTGGCAAAGAAGATGGGAGACGGTCGAGGGGAACTTAAAGTTGTGTGCCATTGCGCCGCGACTGTTCCCATGGACCTATCCCCCAATGCCGCGGCGGCTTCAGGTTGCTTTCTGTCGTCTTCGAATCGGACACACTCGTGTGACGCATCGTTACTTGGTGGAGCGCTCGCATGTGCCCTATTGCAACGACTGCGTCGTCCCCCAGACTGTTCGGCATATTCTTGTCGAATGTCCCAGTCTGGGTGATCTTCGCGCACGATACCTGTCTCGGTACCGGGATGGGCGGGGTCGCTACCGCCTGTCCCTTGTACTCGGGACGAGTGCGTGCACCATGACTGGTGGACTTATTGACTTTTTGGGGGAGGCCGGCCTTCTCCCCTTTATTTAAGGTTCCTTTTTTTGTTATTGTTTTGTTTTAGATTGCACTCTCCTGCACCGGGGTGAGGGGGACCTCCCCCCGCTGCCGGAGATTGCTTCGATTGTTAAGTTTTTCCAATTTATATTGATTGTTAAGTTTTCATATTTTAACTTTAAAGTAGCCTAATTCTAGGCTGTCGTGTTTTTCGGCGACTTATGCCCAAGTGGGTAGTTGCCAGATGGGCTCTATAAAAAAAAAAAAAAAAAAAAAAAAAAAAAATCAACCTGCCAATTCCTTGTTGGGGTCAAAGTAGGGCCATCACTGGCAGAGTTAGGGAATTTATAAGTAACGCCCATGAGTGACTACGTCCCCATTAATTCCCCACTTAATCTTGGTGGAGGGGCTTCCCTCTCACCGCCCACGACCGATAAAGAAGTTTCCACTTTATCCCATTTGTGGCTGCCCTCGGGTAGCCACGCCTTTTCTAAGAAGCTCACCCCCTGCCACACACACACACACACACACACATATATTGATCTCTTAGGGGCCCCATCGTTATCCGAGTGGTGATTGTGCCTCCCCCTCTCCAATAGATACGGTCTTGGGACTTTCCCCCTTCTTACCCCATCTGCAAGCTACCTTTGGGTATCTAGTGGCACCCCTTCCCCCTCTCCACTTGTCACAGGCTTGGAAGTTTCCCCCATTACTTCCTTTTGGAGCGTTTCCTCCAAGCGACCCCACATAGGGATACTCTGAGTAGCCTTTTGTCTACCTGCACATGGAAGAGTTGTTCTCTCCTGGTTAGAGTACAAATTAGGGCTACACCATCCCCTCAACCCTCAGTCTAAGCTCAAGGCTGCAAGAGAGTAGGCCTTGAGGGAACCTTGGTGAATAATGGGAATATCAGTTTTACCGCAACAACCACTTCCCTGCATTTGATGGGTTTGTGGCGGGGTACTATGTACCTCCCAAATGATTGGGAGATAAACGTTCACTTTGGCAGCAAAGGTGACAGATACCTTATATAGTTTTATTCCCTAAATAATTTACAATATGCAAGTAAATATTTACAAATATATTGAGGAGACTTAGTGGGCACATCACCCTTACAATAATCCTCCCAATATGAACTCTTCTTGAGTACAAATAAAACCCCACAAAAATATCGGACCCTCTTAATCCGCGGAAGGGAGTGGGAAATGGGAGGATGAGAGATCTTTAAATTGGCACTGGCTTCCACTTGATTGTCTCGGGGCGTTTCCCTTACTCAATTAGCTGGGAAGCAGGTGGAGCCAAATTAATCCAAATGGTCAGCATCAGCCATTCTCCAATTGACAAGTGGAGGTAGGCCAGCCAAATAAACACAGAAAATCTGCTGCCAAAGGCTGGGTTGAGATGCCAAAATAAAAATTATAGACTGCCCCAAATAAATGGGCCTGGCTAACAAAATATTGAGCCTTGGCAGTACAATGGTTGGATATACAACAGATTGCTATGCCACCCTTTATATCGGGATGTGGTGTTATATTATCTCTTTGTTAAGAATAATTTAGACATTATATAGCAAAGACAAAATATTAGGTTGAGGAATAAGTTCTTGCATTTTTTTTTAATGTTGTGTTGATTTAAGTTTTGTTGACCTGATTTGTGCACATATTAAGAAATAATAATAAATAATGAGAGCAAAATTTGCAAAGGTTAGGCTACGTCTCTTAACAGCGTAGACTATTAGGCTTTTGCTTAGGCTACGTCTTGAAGTTGAGTAATAAGTCATTGCGGTTTATTTAAAAGTTATGTTAATTTAATTTTTGTTCTGTACCCTCAAAATGGAATGTCAAGTTGAAAGAAAGGCGCATTTTCGACACTTATTGTTATTCATTTTCAATCGAGACGGGAACAATACAAACGCAGCCAAAGCTCGTCGCGATATTTGTGCTGTGTACAGATAAAATGCTTTATCAGAAATGACAGCTCAATGGTGGTTTTCACGTTTCAAAAACGGTCATTTCAATCTTAATGACGAGGAACGTTCTGGTCGCCCCATTAAGTTGGATGAAGATCGATTGAACGACCTTCTTCATGAAAATCCTCGTCGGTCGACTAGAGAATTGGCTGTACAATTGGTGTGTGATCAGAAAACTGTAGTGAATCACCTTCATTCGATGGGGAAAGTTAAAAAACTCGGCACATGGGTTCTGCGTGCTTTGAGCGAAAGCAACAAACTTCAACACTTCACGATTGCCGCAGGTTTGCTTGCTCGTCACAAGGCTACTCGTGAATATAAGGACAGATTTATTCACCGCATCATCACTGGCAACGAAAAGTGGTGTGTTTATGTCAACATGAACCATCAAAAACAATGGCTTAGCCCCAATAAAAAACCACTCGCGATTATAGCAAGGACTTTATCCACGAAAGACGATGCTGTGTGTGTGGTGGGATTGTGAAGGCAGCATTCTTTATGATCTCCTTGCAAACAACGAGATTGTGAATGCAGAACTCTACGTTCAACAAATGTATCAACTCGCCAAAGCTATTCGTGAAAAGCAACCTCATCGACGTTATGGATTCCTTCTGCAACACGACAATGCTCGTCCTCACATTGCCAATATGACAAAAGACGCCATCCAAACGCTTAATTGGGAACTCCTGCCACATCCTCCATATTTGCCAGACTTGGCTCCATCGGATTTCCATCTGTTCCGATTGCTCTTCAACAATTTGCTCGGCGTTTCGTTCAATACTGATGTGGAATTAAGAACCTGGTTAGACGAATTCTTCAAGTCAAAATCCAGAGATTTTTATTGCAGAGGCATCGAAAAACTAGTTGAACGTTGGGACAAAGTCATAAATAACTGGAGAATACATTATTGATTAAATTACATATTGTTATCAATTAAAAATGAAGTTTTTGTAAAATTGTTAATGTTAATGAATAAATTTAATAAAACAACAAGAACTTATTCTTCAACCCAATAGTTTAAACATATAAAAAACAAATCTACACTAATTTCTATTTACAGCTTAGTCTATCCCAACCCCCCTCCCCAGGAAAACACTCTTCTATCATAAAGAAGGAAAAGTAGGGGAAAAGGACAGACTAAGGCAAAGTGATGAAAAAAACATACCGGACAAAAGGTGGAGATTGGATCCCAAATATAACTCTCCCTTCACCCACCAGCCATCCACCACAAGCTGACCACCCCCTGTAGCCATTCTCTTATGTATAAGGCTGTACTGCTTGTAGCCTTCGGGCTTTACTGCCAGGCCAGCTAAAGTCTCGGAGCCTGCCTCTGGGTCTTCCACAACAGATCCGGGCCCTCTTCTCGAGGATTATTGCATCCAACTAAGGAGATCCGCCCTTTCACCCTTCTTCTCAATCCTCATCTCACCTTGGTTTCCGGATGGATGAGCTAAGATTCACCACCACTGTGACAGGTGGTGAGGCTCCTTTCCTAGCTTCCTAGTGTGGCAGAGAGATTTCCCCATTGCCATCATGGTACCCGCCCTCTTCTTCTTGTCCGGTGACAGGATAGGTGGTTAGGCATCTCTAAAATCACGCACACAAAAATAATGGTCACCAACACGAACACAACGAAAATAGCCAACCCAACAGAAAATTAGCGGCAAAGCAACATGTGCTACGCAACAGCTCAGAGGAAACTGGGAGCTGGTATCGTTTTCTTTCAAACCACGAGGCTGTACAGAGCTGTCAGACGTATGATGTTTGTAAACCAACCTTCCTTCGTAGACAGCACTACACCACGGTGTCTTTCGATCTGGAGAAAGCCTATGATACCGCATGGCGATACGGTATCATGGAGACACCTCCCAATCTTTATATCTGAATTGTTTAGAGATCATCGATCCGGCGTACGGGTAGCCCTCTCCGGCCCAATAGAGCAGGGAAGTGTCCTCAATGTCACTGCCCTGAGCATCATCGGCATCACCTCGGTGCTGCCGGAGGTTATTCTCGCTACGCTCTACGTGGACGACCTTTCGATCCCTTTGGGCGCGATCCAGATGCCAACTCTGGAGCGTCGACTCCAACAGGCATTGAACTGCGTCTCTCGCTATGCTGAAGCACACAGGCTACAGTTTTCTTTGGCCAAGGCTAAGGTCGTGCACTTCTGCCTGACTGACTTGTTTCTAAATGGGGTTTACCTAGGAGGCTCATATTGTACCTGTGGCATGGATCTTCTTTTTCTGTGACGTTCAGCGCCTGGGCCGCTTTTTTATCGATCCTTTGTTCGTTCGAAGCTCGACTACAGATGCGAGTTTTATGCATCCGCAGCCGAGCGTGTATTGCAGAAGGTGGACTCGATCCACCACACCGGCCTTCGCTTGGCGACCGGTGCCTTCCGCACGTCCCCCATTGGAAGCCTACTTTTTTGTGCTGGAGGGGTGCCACTCGCTCTGCGCCGTGCACTGTGCATTATTTGCCTGTACGCGCTAGCCCGGTGCCTCCCTCAGTCGCAAACAGCTCTCACTGCATTTGCAGCTGATCTCGACGGTGCCTATGCGAGAGACTCCAGTCATACCCTATTTGGGCTTAGGGCTAGGAAACTCTTTTGCGAGCTCAGTACAATATATCCGAGCTGTAGCCGACATGTAGGAATTGCAGGGAATGAGCACGCCGATTAGGGCGCCAGGCTCCGAAGGACTGTGCGACCAGACGAGCGTTTCGCTCTTCCTCACACCGACTACATGGCAGGAATACGGGTTGTTTTCCTGGCGGATTGGCTAAGAAGCTGGGAGACAGTCTAGGGTAACTTAAAGTTACGTGCCATTGCGCCGCGACTGTTCCCATGGACCTAACCCCAATGCCGCGACGGCTTCAGGTTGCTCTCTGTCGTCTACAAATTGGACACTGGCGGAACGCACTGCGGGCGCTCGCCTGCGCCTTATTGTAACGACTTCGTTGTCCCCCAGACTCTTCAGCACATTCTTGTTGAATGTCCCAGTCTGGTTTAATCTTCGCGCACGTTACCTGTCCTGGTAGGGCGGGTCATACTTTGGGGCAACCATATATTCTCATTAAATCCTTTAGTGAGGGGTGTTTAAATGATAGATTTTCCAGTGTAGATTTTGAAAAAGAACTTTTGTTATACAATTGCTCCTACCTACCCCCGTAAGGGGCGCGGCGATTTGCCATCCTGGCCGCCGTGCTGACGGGATCCAGCACTCCGTCCGGCCCCAGCTTAGCCTCTCTTCCTTCCTTCAGATAGCCCGATTTCTCCCCTACCTCGTCGCTTTTCATACAACCTCTCCCACAACTTTCTCTGGTCAGCCTCTAATTTCACAGGGTAGAATGCTGACCTTCTTCTCAAGCCAACCACCCCGGATCGGGGCTGAGGGGGGAGGGGACATTGTTCCCTAACCCCTGAGCTCCGGTTCGGGATGGGGTTTTTTTAACAACCTGCTTCATCCCCACCCACTTCTTCTTCACATCCCTTTTCCTCTCCTCTTCACAACCTATATTTTTTACGCCGTGTCCAAGGTGGAGCCGCCATGCCGAAGGACTGCCAGGCCACCAGGCGGGAGGGGTGGTCCCGAATGGCGGGGCCTGGCTCTGCCGGGCTTGTAAGCACCTCTCGCAGTGCGGGCAACTGCGAGAGGTGATGAGCTATTGCGTCCCGTAATCAAAAGAGGGTCACCATGCCCATGAATGAAAAAAAACAACAAAAAACCCAACCCCCAACTTCCCCAAGAAAATCGACGGAGCCGCCCTCGGGCAGCTCCACCGAGAAAATGTAGGTCCCCCCCCCTTGTGCTTGCGCAAGGGACCCTCCATAATTCTTTAACCGGAGAGGAGGCTTACTCCTCTCCTACGCCTACGGGTGTAGGGGACTCCCCCTCACCCCCTTCTCTGGAGGTGCTTTCGGGCACCTCCCTATCTCCAGCGGCAGTCCCTCCTTTGCTTTCTAAGGGGACTGCCAAGAAAGCCAGCAGGCAGCCCATTGCCGACCGCCCCTCGTGCAAGCGGCTCGGTAGGGCAAACCCCCTTAGGGGGGAGAGGGAAGCCAGGCCCCTTCGGTCGCTTCCCTCAAAAGACCTGCTGGCAAGAATTTTAAACCTTGCTGGGGTCAAGGCCTGTGCCTCCCCACACCACCTGACTAGTGACAATACTGCCAAGGGGACCTGCGATGTCCTGGGAGGGGATGGCCAACTGGAGGCCCCTCCTGTGATAGACATGGTCCTTGAGGAGACCCAGCCTCAGACGGTAGGGCCTTCCATGGGGGGGAATTCGGGCTCGGCGCCAAGCACCGAACCCGAATCCGCCCCTATGCAAGGTCCTCCTCAAATGGCTGAGGGCTCCGAGGCAATAAAAGGAGGGGAGAGATCTCCTCCGACAGGTGCCCCTACGACAACCAGGACCTTCTCCATTTCGGAGAGGGACCTGGCTGAGGCTGGTCCATCTGGCCTGGGGACTTCTGCCGGCGGAGGTGAAAAGCGGGTTCATTCCCCACCCTCCTCTCCGAAAGAGAAAAAGAAAAAGACAAAAAAGACTCGGGGCTCCTCTCCATCCGCGGGGGCTGCGGGGACGGATGGGTCTGCTGCCACTCTGGCAAGCGACCAAGCCAAGATCGGCACATCCGCCCCCTCTGCCCCCCCGGTTGCGGAGCCCCTGACAAAGAAGACTAATACCAAGAGTGCACAGGGCGGAGCCTCGATGACATCGGGGCCCCTCATTCAGAGGTTACCTGGCGTTTTCGAGCCCGCTGGCTTCAAACGCTTCCTCGTTATTCGCTCCACTGATGGCACCATGTTGTCCAAGGGCAACATGATCCATCAGAGGAGAGGATTAGCTAGTGCAATTGGTAGAGAGCCGAAGGTAACCCGTTTCTCGGACGGGAGCCTTCTGGCGAATGCGGCGAATCCCGCCGAGGCGGCCAAGATTAGTGCTCTTCGGACACTTCATGGCACCCCGGTGAGTGTGACGCCGCACTCTACCATGAACTTTGTGAAAGGAGTAGTTTATGCGAGGGAACTCGTTGACTACTCCATTGAGGACATCACCTTAGAGCTGGCCGACCATGGGGCGGTCAAGGTCGAACGTGTGATGAGAAAACAGGGAGGGGCCTCGAGACCCACCCCTACACTCTTCGTCACGTTCGACTGTGACAAGCTTCCTGAGTCGGTGCGTGCCGGTTGGTACCGCTACCGCGTGAAGGCATTCGTGCCACTGCCGTGGCGGTGCTATTACTGTCACCGCTTCGGCCATACGAATCGCTCATGTAGACGTGCAAAGTCGGGGTCACCCGAAGTCTGTGTAAATTGCTCCAAGGTCGCACACGATAAGTCAAAATCGTGTGTGGCCAAGTGTGTCAATTGCGGAGAGGCGCACCCTGCTTCTTCGAAGCAATGTGGTGCATATCTCCTTGAGAAAGAAATCCTGGCCGTTCAGGCCCAGGATCGACTCTCATTCCGCGAGGCAAAGGACTTGGTCCTGGCGCGCCCGGCTCTGCCTGGGATGTCATATGCCTCAATAGTTAGGAAGGCACCCTCTGCTCCTGGCCCATCCAGGCCAACGAGCACGGTTGTTTCCGCGCCCATTCGGAGCCCTTCTGCGGGCTCTACCCAACCCGGGCGCTCCCCTGGTAAAGCTGGCGGCAAAAAGGGTTCATACCCTGCCCCGGCTAAAACCAGGGCTCCCCCCTCCTCCCCCAGCGTGACCGTTTCCCGTAAGGCGAAACGGCCACGCGCCTCCACCGAGTCGTTAGACTCACAGGAGGCAACACCCCTGAAGATGGTCGCTAGGCCATCTTCCGGGGTTCCTAAAGCTGTCACCCGAAAGGAGGACGGCAACAAAGGAGCTTCGGCTCCTTCGCCCACGCCCCGAGGTGGAGCGAGTTGCTCGGAGACGGTGGTTCCTCGAAAAGAGGGCCCCCCGCCTCCGAAGCCGCAACGCCCGCCTAAGGTTTCGAGGCGGAGGGAGGAAAAGACTCGCATGGCGAGCCCAACCTCCCCCAATAAGTCCTCGAAGGCGACAGCGCCTTCAGCGCTTTGTCCGGCCAACAGCGCCCGGGGTTCTGCCCCCGGGAAGCGTACGGCCATTCCCGTGAGGGTCTTCAATTCGAGGAGGGCCCCCGCGTCTCCTCCGAGCTAGGCCTGGAGGGCATATTCCTTCAATGGAATTGCCGTGGACTCCGGGCCAACTGGGAGGAGCTGCGGAGGCTCGTCTCGTCCCGTTCCCCGTTAGCTATTTTTTTGCAGGAGACCATGCTAGGTTCGTGCCCCCTGCCTGCCCTCCCGGGGTATAAGGGTCTTGCGACCCCACCACCGCGGGATGGCCGGGCTGGGGGATGCGCAGTTTACACCCGGCATGATGTCTCCGTTCTTCCTTTCTCTTTAGATACCTCCTTTCAGGCAGTGGCTGTGCAGCTGCACCTGGATAGGAGGTATACTATCATTTCTGCGTACATTCCACCGTCAGCTGACTACGACGCGGGGGACTTCCGCCGCGTCGTGGCACGGTTGCCGAGGCCCTATCTCTTGCTTGGAGATCTGAACGGCAGGCATCCTCTCTGGGGAGATTACTCCATAAATCCCAGGGGACAAGTCCTTGCCGATCTGATCGAAGAGCTTGAGATGGGTGTCCTAAACGTGGATGAGTTTACGCATCACTGTCCGAGAACCGCTTCATTTTCTTGCCTTGACCTATCTTTGTGCTCTTCGGATGCACAGCCTGATTTTGATTGGGGGGTGGTCGATGACCTCCATGGTAGTGATCATTTTCCCATTCATATATCATTTTCAGGGCAACTGCCGCCTGAGAGACCACCTCAGTGGTGCTTGGCGCGGGCGCGGTGGCCTGCATTTCAGGAAATGACTGAATTCTCTATCTCAGTCGAGGAGTTTAGGTCGGTAGATGAGGCCGTTGAGTTCTTCTCCGGCAACCTCATCGCCGTGGGCCTGACTACTATTCCTAGGACGTCTGGCCGTTTTGCACGCCGACCACTCCCATGGTGGTCGGCCGAGTGTGAGACGGCCCTCAAACAGAAGCGTTATGCCTACATGCGCTATAAGCGCCGCCCGAACGATTTCACTGTCGCTGAATTTCGTCGGGCTAGGGCTAGGTTCCGGTATATTTCGAAGCACGCCCGCCGCTCTTCTTGGCGGGCATACGTGTCTTCACTTAACGGGAAGACCCCTTTAGCTGAGGTGTGGAAGCGAGTCAAAAGGATTCGGGGCAAGTTCTCGCAGGACCCCCCTCCCGTTCTCCAGGAGAATGGGACCGCAATCTCGGACCCCGCGTCCGTGGCGGAATCCTTAGCGACCGCTTTTTCTGCATTCTCTAGCCGTGATGCTGCTCCGCCAGCATTCAATGCACGTCGTGATGTCGCGGAAGGCCGCCGGCTGGACTTTACCTCCAGAGGCGGAGAACCCTTCAACGACAAGTTTACTGTGAGTGAGTTGCGTTCCGCTCTCGCTTCGTGCGCGGACACCGCCCATGGTCCGGACGATGTCCCGTACGCCATGCTTCGACACCTGGGTGAGCGAGGCATGGCCTTTCTGTTAGATTTGTTCAACAGGATCTGGGTGGAAGGTCTTCTCCCAGACTCCTGGCGAATCGCTACTGTGCTCGCCTTTCGCAAACCGGGGAGAGATCACTCTACTCCGACCGGTTTCCGCCCAATCTCTCTAACCTCTTGCGTGTGCAAGTTGATGGAGAAATTGGTAAATGTTAGATTAGCCTTTTTCCTGGACAGCGGAGGCCATCTTTCTTCCGCACAGTGCGGCTTCCGCAAGTTCCACTCCACGTCGGATGCTCTGCTCCGACTGGAAAATGCCGTCTGCGAGGCTTTCCTTCGTAGACAGCACTACGCCACGGTCTTTTTCGATTTGGAGAAGGCCTATGATACCGCATGGCGATACGGTATCATGGAGACTCTCCACACGATGGGGGCGAGGGGACGCCTCCCAATGTTTATATTTGAATTTTTGCGAGATCGTCGATTCCGCGTACGGGTGGGGGGAGCTCTCTCCGGCCCAAAGGAGCAGGAAGAGGGTGTCCCGCAGGGAAGTGTCCTCAGTGTCACACTCTTTGCCCTGAGCATCAACGGCATCACCTCGGTGCTGCCGGAAGATGTTCTCGCTACGCTCTACGTGGACGACCTTTCGATCTCTTTTGGCGCGGCCCAGATGCCAACTCTGGAGCGTCGACTCCAACAGGCATTGAACCGCGTCTCTCGCTATGCCGAAGCGCACAGGTTTCGGTTTTCTTTGGCCAAGACTAAGGTGGTGCACTTCTGCCGCCATCCACGGCTTCACCCCGACCCAGATTTGTTTCTTAATGGGGTGCGCCTGGATGTGGTTGAGTCGCACCGTTTCCTTGGTCTTGTATTCGACCGACGCCTCACCTGGGAGGCTCACATTCGCAGCCTTAGGGTCTCTTGTACCCGCGCCATGGACATTCTCCGTTCCGTGACGTTCAGCGCTTGGGGCGCTGATAGGGCTACCGCCTTACTTTTTTATCGATCCTTTGTTCGCTCGAAGCTCGACTACGGATGCGAGTTTTATGCATCCGCAGCCGAGCGTTTATTGCGGAAGGTGGATTCGATCCACCACACCGGCCTTCGCCTTGCGACCGGTGCCTTCCGCACTTCCCCCATTGAGAGCCTGTTGGTCGATGCTGGGGAGATGCCACTCGCTCTGCGCCGCGTGCAGTGCATCACTCGCCTGTACGCGCGAGCCCGGCGCCTCCCTCAGTCGCCAACAGCTCTCACTGCATCCGCAGCTGATCTCGATGGTGCCTATGCCGCCGAGAGACGCCAGTCATACCCTAAGCCCTTTGGGTTTAGGGCCAGGAAACTCCTTCGAGAGGTAGATATAGCTCTCGGGCCGGTGGCGCCCCTGGTTCTACCCAGGACGCCACCCTGGAGGGTACCACATTTGGCTATTTGTCGCCACGCCTCTGCTCCCAAAGCTTGTACTGCGCCGGGAGTATTGCGTTCGACCTTTTTGGAGCACACATCGTGTCACGCTGGTACCGTGCCAGTGTATACGGATGGCTCCAAGTCCCAAGAGGGGGTCGGCTTCCACGCCGTATCCCCTCTGTTTGAAGTCAGCGGGGCTCTACCAGGCGCTGCGTCTGTCTTCACGGCTGAGCTGGTGGCAATACACCACTCGGTACGGGAGATTACGCGACGTGCCCGGTTCGGAGACCGGATTGTGATTTATAGCGACTCACAAAGCGCCCTGAGTGCTCTCGGGGCATTGGAATCTCCGCATCCCCTGGTTCGCGAAATCCGTGACGCCACGGTTTTGGCGAGCCGGGCAGATGTCGAGATTATCTTCTGCTGGGTTCCTGGACATGTAGGAATTGCGGGGAATGAGCGCGCCGATGAGGGCGCCAAAGAGTCCGCGAGGACTCTGCGACCGGACCAGCGTTTCGCTCTTCCTCACACTGACTACATGGCAGGAATACGGGCAGCTCTTCGGACTGCTTGGCAAAGAAGATGGGAGACGGTCGAGGGGAACTTAAAGTTGCGTGCCATTGCGCCGCTACTGTTCCCATGGACCTATCCCCCAATGCCGCGGCGGCTTCAGGTTGCTTTCTGTCGTCTTCGAATCGGACACACTCGTGTGACGCATCGTTACTTGGTGGAGCGCTCGCATGTGCCCTATTGCAACGACTGCGTCGTCCCCCAGACTGTTCGGCATATTCTTGTCGAATGTCCCAGTCTGGGTGATCTTCGCGCACGATACCTGTCTCGGTACCGGGATGGGCGGGGTCGCTACCACCTGTCCCTTGTACTCGGGACGAGTGCGTGCACCATGACTGGTGGACTTATTGACTTTTGGGGGGAGGCCGGCCTTCTCCCCTTTATTTAAGGTTCCTTTTTTTGTTATTGTTTTGTTTTAGGTTGCACTCTCCTGCACCGGGGTGAGGGGGACCTCCCCCCGCTCCTGGAGATTGCTTCGATTGTTAAGTTTTTCCAATTTATATTGATTGTTAAGTTTTCATATTTTAACTTTAAAGTAGCCTAATTCTAGGCTGTCGTGTTTTTCGGCGACTTATGCCCAAGTGGGTAGTTGCCAGATGGGCTCTATAAAAAAAAAAAAAAAAAATTGCTCCTACCTACATCAATTTCTATTAAAATAAAAGTAAATTTTTCCCTTTCATCACAAGATTATGTAACCTATTTTTATTTAATCCAAGTAAACACACACAAAGTAACCTCAAATTTATGTTTATTGACTGAGAAAAGTGTATGCAAAGCTCTACATATAGCTGCATGGGCCAACCAAACAAGCTTTCTGCCCAAATGGAGCTCCATTTTTCGCATTATTCCAGCATTTACACCTGTGTTTACATTCATGGAGTCTCCTCCAATGGCCATTAAGCTTTTATCCAAACCCCTTTCCCTCAGCCATCCAAACATAGCCTTAGCGATCTTCTCTGCAGGTGATTCTTCTTTTGTATCCTTTTCTGGGACCAAGTGGAAGAGGTAATTGCTCCCAGGCTCACTGATGACAGTGTAATGCTCCTCTTTTGTTTTTTCTGTAAATAATTTTTCACTTCCCTCTGCCTCCATCATAAAATTTATCACATCAATTCATCTATCAAAGAGAACACAAGAAATTTCCCCATCCTTCCTTAAGCTTTCCTCAAACTCATGTTCAATAACTATCATTAGCTTTTCCTGTGCTCTCTTAACTTTATTCTTATCAATTACTTTACTTGTATCTTCCTCAGTAATGAATCTAGCATCTATTAAAGCTGCTGTTGCTATAGCTGCAGTTGGTCTCAATCTGACATCATATCTTATACTAGAAAGAGCAGTATTTGGAATTTCATAATAATTCTTTCTATTCCTGGTGGAAGATTCTGGCTCTTGGACAGCTTCAAAAGTTACTTCATCACCCAAACTGTTGTCACCATCAGAATTTTTTGCCTCCAGATCTTCACCTTCTGCCAAAAAATGCTCAATTTCTTTTCTTGCTGCTTTTCCTGCTAAAACAGCGCTTTCCTCCTTACTTTTTCTACTTTCTTTCTGCTATCCATTTTTTTTCTTACCTCTCTTTTACTTCAATTTTTCCTTTACCAAGGGAAACTTTTACTGCCTCCTTCCACACCTTAAGCTTTGATATTATTGTGACCTTTTGATTTATAACAGGTGGTTTGAAGAGAGCATTAGCTTTGGTCCACTGATTAATCAAGCCCTGATACATGTCTTTTACCAGCTGGTCCACTTCATAATTTCTCCGGTCATCTTCACTTTGCTCCCTCAGGTAGATGCCGTACCTCAAAATATCTCTTATTGTTGGTAACTCGGACACCATCAGCTCTTGCCCAGTCCCAACAAAATTAGTCAGATGAGAACTTGATTTGGACCTTGTCTCGATTTTCGCCATTGTTGCACTAATCGCAGATATATCTGAAAATGAAAAGAGGCACTTAGATTAAGAAATAATCTCTACTAAATAATTATATGTTATTCTAAAATGATCCAAAGTCTTTACTAGCATTAAAAAAAATGTAAATATCCATAAACAGTTACCAGTTACAATAGTTACTAGAACTGGTAACACTACTGGAATATTGCCTTCCACTGAGTAATGAGTACTGACTACTTGCAATTTTGGAGTTAGACCAAACTAAATTAAGGGTCATTTTTAACAGGTTTCCTACTTCTCATGTCTCTCTAATACATTTTTACATTTTTTTAGACATCTTTCAGACTACATAAATGTATTGATGATAGAAAACAGTAAATTTGATCTTTTATGGGTAACTAAAATAATAGTAAATGACCCAGAACTAACAATATTTCAACTTCAAATTGATGTAGGTTAGATCAATCAGAATTTACCTTTCTGCAAAAAGTTTGTTCTTTTCACCAATATTCATCAATATTTGAATAACCCTCATCACCAGTTTCATAAAATTCTAGAGTATGACCCGCCCTACTGTCCCGGTACTGGGATGAGCGAGGTCGTTACCACTTGTCCCTTGTACTCGGGATGAGTTCGTGCATACAGACTTGCAGACTATACGACTTTTTTGGAGTAGGCCGGAGCCTGCTTTCTTTTTTTATTGTTATTTGTTTTGTTTTTTAATACAGATTAGTAGTAGGCTGTGGTGAGTACATCGATTTAAGCCTCAATTAGGCATTCATCAGATGGGCTCTAAAAAAAAAAATGTAACTTGTGCCAGTCTCGCCCCTGGTTCTGCCTATGATGCCACCCTGGAGGGTACCACCTTTGACTATTTGTCGCCACACCTCTGCTCCCAAAGCTTCCACAGCGTTGGGAGTATTGCGTTTGGCCTTTTTGGAGCACACTTTGTGTCACATTGGATCTGTGCCAGTGTATACTTATGGCCTCAAGTCCCAGGAGGGGTTCGGGTTCAATTCCCTATCCCCTCTGTTTGAAGTCATCGAAGCTCTACCAGGCGATGCGTCTCTCTTTACTGCCCAGTTGGTTGCAATTCACCGTTTAGTACAGGAGATAACGCGTCGTGCCCGGTTCAGAGACAGGATTGTGATTTATTGCGACTCACAAACCGCCCTGAGTGCTCTTGAGGTATTGGAATCTCCATAAACCCTGGTTTGCAGTATCCTTGACGCCACGTTCGCAGCGAGCCTGGTGCATTTCGATATTATCTTCTGCTGGTTTCCTGGACATGTGGAAATTGCAGAGAATGAAGTTCCCAAAGAGTCTGCAAAGACTGGGTGACCAGACCAGTGTGTTTCACTGTCCCTCACACCGATTACATGGCAGGAATACAGTAGTTCTCCAGCCTGCTCGGCAAAGAAGATTGGAGACGGTCGAGGGAAACTTAAAGTTGTGTACCATTACACTATGATTGTTCCCATGCACCTACCATCTAATGCCACGATGGCATCAGTTTGCTTTCTGCTGCCTTCGAATTGGGCATGCTCGCAGGATGCACCGCTATTTGATGGAGCGCTCATCCACTCATTATACCCCCTGTTCGCTACATTCTTGTTGAATGTTCCAGTCTGGGAGATCTTCGCACATATTACTTGTCTCGCTACTGGGACGATTGCATTCACTACTGCTTGTCCATTGTATCTGGACTGTGTTCATTCGCGTACAGTCTTGTGAACTATTTGCCTTTTTATAGGAGGCTGGCCATCTCCATTTTATTTTACTCTCTTTGTTGGAGGTTGTATCTTAGTGTTATTCATTTGTTTGTTTGTTTTTCTTCTTTTGGGGGTGGGGGGGGGTAGAACAGCCTCGTACTAGGCTAGACTTTTATTACACTTATGCCAAATGTGAGAATTAAAAAAAAAAATTGTTTATAAGTATTGTGTAACTTTGTAAACCCCCTGTATAGACATGGGTATATATCTTAATTGTCTGACTTCTCAGTCACTTGGTGCTGGTATACATTAATACCAGATGATGTAAGAAAAAGAAAAGAATGGGACTCAACATTAATACATAACTGAAATGGTAGGTTATTCTTAATCCCTTCCCACATGAAAGAACATAAATATACTGATAACATAATTTTATTTTTATACAGCTGCTCTTTCTACGAGGTCAGTATCTGCTCAAAAGAAGAATTTAGCTCCCAAAAGACATGGTAAATATATATAAATTTAAATGTCAAATTTGCTAGGGGATCATGTATTTGCATTTTGGATGAATGGTCTTTCTTAATAACTTGTTCCTTGAATTTTATAATACACCCACTGGGTGTTAGGTTAAGCATGGGCAACCTTGGTCCAGCTGTCAGAACATTGTGTGCCCTCCCTGCACCACGATCTGCTTTACGGGCAAAGGTTGGACTGATTCTCAGTTCTTAGCAAAACTTAGGAGTCTTTTAGACTACTTGAGCTATTAGGTTGGAAACAAAGTTCCTGCACAATCTTTTTTAGAAAGATTATTTATTTAAAAGTTTTATTTATATATAGATTCATACAGGATGTACAATTAGTTAATGTGTTGTGGCCTAGTCTTTCTTGGGCCTCACTTAAAATTGCAGTGACCTAAAACCTAGCTAGACTAGGTCACTATTCATTTTAATTGAGGCCTAGAAAAGCCTACATAGTAATTAGTGTGACACCCTAATATGATATCTAAATTTTCAAAAATTACCCAGCAAATGACTCATTCTCATGATTACAAGTCCAGTCTAAACGCTGCCCAATTGTAACGTATCATCCAAGCAGTTGGAGAAGGCAATGTCATCACACATCCTATAATCTGTTTAAGAAGTTTCAGTATGGCCAATTCAATCTCCAAGATCAGCCAAGAAGTGCTTGACCCTCGCTTATTGACAATAACTGTTTGCCCGCCTGTGTCAAAGCTGATCCACACCTGACACCACGCAAGTTGGTTGAAAAGTTTAGTGTCAGCCATACAACCATTTTGCATCATTTAGAGCAGGGGTCTCCAAACTACAGCCCGCGAGTTCAGTTCATCAGGGCCGCGGCTGCACTGTGCAACAAATGAACATTTAAAAGCAATTCTCTTGATTCGATGCCGCAATTACAAAGCAAATATTGATGATATTTTAAAAGCTAAACGCCAGTTTCACAAATCTCACTAACCTTTTTTGCTGCTTAGTTTGTGAGACTTGGATATGCACGCACTGGGTGTGATAATACTATCTTATTGCTAACAACGCCTTTGAAAACTTTTTGGTAAATAAATATGTTTGTTGTCTTTATTTTTTGTGTATGTTGTGTATTGGTAAATAAATATGTTGGTTGTCTTTATTTTTTGTGTCTTCACTATATTGTATTGAACAATAGTTATGCGGCCTGCGCTTGTCATTCTCTCAGTTATCTGGCCCACTGCGAAAAAAGTTTGGCGACCTCTGATTTAGAGGAAATGGTCAAAGTCAACTAACTGTATGTATGGATTCCACGTAAACTGACTGACTTCGACCGTCAGCACAGCAAGAAACTTCGTTTTGATTGGCTAAACAAAGTGGTTGCCTCAGATGAGAAATGGTGTCTACACTGAAACATGAAATGCAAAAGAAGCTTGACAGCAAAGCTGCACCTGAACATCTTGAGGCAAAGGTCGACTGACATACATCAAAAGAATCTTATGTTGTTTGGTGGGATGTGAAAGGAGTGATTTACTGGGACTGGTAAATGTTGGAATACAATGTCTATTGATGCTCAATTATACAGTCAACAACTGCAACAAGTGGCAGATGCAATTGCACAGAAACAGCCAAAATTGACTGGTGACGTGTTTCTTCATGATATGCCCCAACCACACATTGCAAATCAACCAGTGAAAAACTCCTGGAGGTGTGAAGTTATCCCTCGATCAACATAATTACCAGACTGGGCACTGCACAACTTCTTGAATGGCGAAATGTTCACAAATGATAACAAACTGAAAACTGCATTTGGAGAATTCTTTGATAGCAAACTTGTTGAATTTTACAACAAAGGCATCCCTGATCTATCCAGTCTTTGGAAACAGATGCTAAAAAATAATTGATTACATTGTTCATCGATACGTTTCTTTTGCTGCTGCATTGTTTCATTGCAAATCATTGTTGATATAAGTTTTGCGAGAACTTTGTTTCCAACCTTTTATATACCTTCAACACATTCAATTCACTGCCTTTACCAACCACACTGTAAACCCCTTCACAAAACTGGCACAAATGTCTGAATTGGGTTTTTTTTTTGTTTCCTAGTTTCAAGTAAATAATTATAATAATGAACCAGTCCCACTCTAATATTAGCATTTCATTCACATTTTAAATAGAGAATTAAACCTTGTAGTCATCTGATATTTCAACAATAGTTTCAGTACCAATCAAGCAGATAGCCTGCTTTGAGTCAGGATTGTCTTCATTGATTATTCCAAAAGAAAGCACTTCACTATGAAAGGCAAATAGCATAGAAAAGAGTATTATATATTTACAGACAGACAAAAACTAAGATATACTCAAGGCCACTCCACAATGGAAGAAAGACTATTGGAGTCAACTCAAAAAGGGAAGGCTGTAAATTATAAATCATCTGCATGTTACTTTTTAGCAATTTTAAGTTTAACATTTAGGCAACTCTAGTCATCCAAATCAAAAGAATACTTTCATGCGGAAGTAGATGGTAATGACATGATCTATTATCTCTTGTTGCAGTTGACTAGTCTTGTTGTTTGATACTTCGGTACTAGGTGGTCTCTCAAGGTCCCAGCAGAAATTACCAGTCAGTATACTCCCATTCCATGAAGATAAACCATCACCTCCTTAAGACAAAACTATAGGAATAACAACTGAATTTACCGTACCTGTTCCTATCATAACCCAAGTGTATATATTATACTCTATTTACTTACATTTATCATGACTCATTACTACATCTGACATGTCGCATCATCTTGGGTGAGTGTTGTTAATTATTATTGTTCGCTGTCTAACTATAATTGGTAGCCTATGTATTATATATATCACTCTCACAAACAGACATTCTCAAAATACATGCCAACAACTGTCCCCCAAATTGCAATCTTCCTGCTATACCATTCAACCTTTTCATGCACCAACCATCTACAAACCATCATTGCATGATCATAATTCAGATGACCTCACCACAGCCTCACAGCACAGCGACCCCAACAGCCACCAGGAACCTGTAAACATAACTCTCCAATCTTGGCACTCATCCTTCAAATACTGTGGATAATGAAATGCACAAAAAGATCAGTATACCACTACTTTTACAAATCCTTTTAATTTTGTTTACAATCCTTTAATTAATTACTTGCAGGTTCTATCACAATTTATTGAATTTTGTCAATTATATAGAAGCAGGCAATATTTTTTAAATGTTGGCCATTACTGTGAACAGATATGGAGATTTTAAAGCTATTAAAAGGCTTAGAGACGGGCATTCATCTTCAAAGGGTGAAGACCACCCTGCCATGATCAAGAGGATTCCATTCCATCAATAACAACACAATGAACAAAATCAGATGAAATCCAAGGAGAAGGCCAGATAACTTACTTTGTAGGCAAAAGTGAGCCATGCAAAAAGTGGTGAAAGGTGATCAAAACTTTGTCCATTCCAGATGGCTAAAGGATCTATCCTTTCCAACCCAACCAAAATGAAGAGATTCAAAGGAGCAAAGCTTCTCCTCTAATGGCCCTTTGATGATTATTGCCCCCAATTTTGTGCATGTATGATAAGCTTACTGTCCAGGCCACCCACAACACAGAATGATTGTGTTTGGTGGCAGAATAAAAATATAGATACTGGGTGAATAGCAGAGATCTTTCATGATACTGAAGCAAGCTTTGGTGATGGTGTGGGTGGGTGTAACATCATCAAGTCTAAGAACAACTATTATCTTCATTTAAGAGGAGTTTAAAATCAATGTTTATTTAGACATTGAAGGAGAAAGTATCCCTTTGGGTGGGTGCCACTAGAGAAAATGCCAATGTAACCCTTCAACAACAGAGAGCAATCTCATACACAGCAAAAAAAAAGTTTAAAAGTGGTGCCAGGCAAGCTTTAAGGGATTTTGTTGTACCAGTTTGCCATATATGAATTCCATGAACTTTGACGTATGGTTAATGTTTGCGCTGAAGTCCTGTGTCAAACAGTGTGTCTACTGCCTTGAAATCCTTGAAGTCCTTGAATTTATTTTTTGCCCTTGAAATCCTTGAAAAGCCTTGAATTTGATGAAAAAGGTAGATGGTACTTAATTTAAAAAATAAATCATTGAGTGATTGTTCAAATGATTTTTCAAATTCACTATTTTTATACTTTTTAATGTCCATTAGGAAAATAGTAATATTTAAGTTAATCTACTCACTATTGTGAGTGAACATATGTATGCTTTGGATGCATTGTATTTTATGATGGATGCTCGCTATACTTCTGTGACTGTCGCTTGGATACCTTGTTCTTGTTTTTTTTGCACTGGTGAGTTGATTTTGGTTATGCTTTGCTTATAACCCATTTTTCCCTTAAATACCTCACCTTCATCAATGTCCCATAATGTTTATTGCACTTTTTTCTTTTTTTCTTTTTTAATTTAAAGAAAAAAAAGAGGCTAAACCCGTTCTTGATTATTTTTTTAAAAGTCCTTGAATTCAAAATCACTAAACAAGTAGACACCCTGGTCAAAGTTCTGAAGCGGAAACTCGAAGAATGTTTGAAGCAAATAGCTGAAACCCTGTGCGCTACTTGCACTCAGGTCATACCTAGACTTCATCTTATCATCGACATGAAAGGCAACCATAATAAATATTAGTTATATCACCTTGTAGCATAGTTGTTTTTTCTTTTAGTCTTAGCATTGTGTTATGAAAATAAATAAATATCAGGTAGGTCTTAAACAACTCACTCCTCTGTGCCTATGAATCCTGCTGATTGGCAGTTGTATGTGCATACCTGGAGTGATGAATCACTGAGCTTAAGGTGGATCTCAGCATTAGGCTTGAGGGAAGTTCTGACTCAGCACCCTGTCTGACCCCAGCTTAGCCTCTTCTCCTTCGTTCAAAACACTTGTTTCCTTGCTTTTCATACAACCTCTCCCACAACTTTCAATGGTCAGCCTCTAATTTCACAGGGTAGATGCTGACCTTCTTCTCAAGCCAACCGTCCCGGATCGGGGCTGGGGGGAGAGGGAACAACATTTCCTAACCTCTGAGCTCCGGTTCAGAATGGGTTTTTTTTAAAAACCTGCTTAATCTCCACCCATACCTTCCTCACATCCCTTTTCCTTTCTTCTTCACACTCAGTTTTACACCGCGTCTAAGGTGGAGCCGCCATGCCGATGGACAGCCAGGCTACCAGGCGGGAGGGTCGGTTCCAAATGGCGGCACCTGGCTCTGCCAGGCCTGTAAGCACATCATGCAGTGCGGGCAACTGCGAGATGTGATGAGCGATTGCATCCCGTCAAACAAATAGGGTCACCATGCCCAATGATGAGAAATATAAAAATCTCCCCTTAATTTCCCCTGTCACCAACGGAGCCGCTGCTTGCGCAGGGGACCCTCCGTATCTCTCTAACCGGAAAGGAGGCTTACTCCTCTCCTTCTCTTATGGGTGTAGGGGACTTCTACCTCACTCCCTTCTCTGGAGGTGCTTTCGGGCACCTTCCTTCTTCCAGCGGCAGTCCCCTCTGTTCTTTCCAAGGGGACTGCCAAGAAAACCAGCAGGCAGCCCATTGCCGACCGCCCCTCGTGTAAGCGGCTCGGTAGGGCAAACCCCCTTAGGGGGGAGAGGGAAACCAGGCCCCTTCAGTCGCTTCCTTCAAAAGACCTGCTAGCAAGAATATTAAACCTTGCCGGGGTCAAGGCCTGTGCCTCCCCACAAAAGACTGGTGACGCTGCCAGGGGGACCTGTGATGTCCTGGGAGGGGATGGCCAACTGGAGGCCACTCCTGTGATAGACATGGTCCTTGAGGAAACCCAGCCTCAGACGGTAGGACCTTCCATGGGGGGGAATCCGGGCTCGGCGCCAAGCACCGAACCCAAATCCACCCCTATGCAAGGTCCTCCTCAAACGGCTGAGGGCTCCAGGGCAGTACAATGAGGGGAGGGATTTCCTCCAACCGGTGCCCCTGCGACCACCAGGACCTTCTCCATTTCGGAGAAGGACCTGGCTGCGGCCGGTCCTTCTGGCCTAGGGGCTTGTATCAGCGGAGGTGAGAAGCGGGTTCATTCCCCGCCCTCCTCTCCAAAAAAAGACAAAGACTCGGGGCTCCTCTCCACACGTGGGTGCTACGGGGACGGATGGGTCTGCTGCCACTTTGGCAAGCGACCAAGCCAAGATCTGCACATCCGGCCCCTCCGGTTGCAGAGCCACTGACTAAGACTAAAAGTGCACAGGGCGGAGCCTCGATGAAATCGGGGCCCCTCATTCAGAGGTTACCTGGCGTCTTCGAGCCCGCTGGCTTCAAACGCTTCCTCGTTATTCGCTCCACTGATGGCACCATGTTGGCCAAGGGCAATATGATCCATCAGAGGAGAGGATTAGCTAGTGCAATTGGTAGAGAGCCGAAGGTGACCCATTTCTCGGACGGGAACCTTCTGGCGAATGCGGCGAATCCCGCCGAGGCGGCCAAGATAAGTGCTCTTCGGACACTTGATGGCACCCCGGTGAGTGTGACGCCGCTCTCTACCATGAACTTTGTGGAAGGAGTAGTTTATGCGATGGAACTCGTTGACTACTCCATTGAGGACATCACCCTAGAGCTGGCCGACCATGGGGCAGTCAAGGTCGAACGTGTGATGAGAAAACAGGGAGGGGCCTCGAGACCCACCCCTACACTCTTCGTTACGTTCGACTGTGACAAGCTTCCTGAGTCGGTGCGTGCCTATTGGTACCGATACCGCGTGAAGGCATTCGTGCCACTGCCGCGGCGGTGCTATTACTGTCACCGCTTCGGCCATACAAATCGTTCTTGTAGACGTGCAAAGTCGTGATCAGCCGAACTCTGTGTAAATTGCTCCAAGGCCGCACACAAATCCAAATCGTGTATGGACAAGTGTGTCAATTGCGGAGAGCCGCACCCTGCTTCTTCGAAGCAATGTGGTGCATATCTCCTTGAGAAAGAATTCCTGGCCGTTCAGGCCCAGGATCGACTCTCATTCCGCGATGCTAAGGACTTGGTCCTGGCGCGCCCGGCTCTGCCTGGGACGTCATATGCCTCAATAGTTAGAAAGGCACCCTCTGCTCCTGGCCCATCCAGGCCAACGAGCACGGTTGTTTTCGCACCCATTCGGAGCACTTCTGCGGGCTCTACTCAACCCGGGCGCTCCCCTGATAAAGCTGGCGGCTAAAAGGGTTCACACTCAGCCCCGGCTAAAACCAGGGCTCCCCCCTCTTTCCCCAGCGTGACCGTTTCCGGTAAGGCGAAACGGCCACGCGTCTCCACCGAGTCGTTAGACTCACAGGAGGCAACACCCCTGAAGATGGTCGCTAGGCCATCTTCCGGGGTTCCTAAAGCTGTCCCCCGAAAGGAGGACAGCAACAAAGGAGTTTCGGCTCCTTCGCCCACGCCTAGTGGTGGACCGAGTGGCTCGGAGACGGTGGTTCCTCGAAAAGAGGGCCCCCCGCCTCCGAAGCCGCAACGCCCGCCTAAGGTTTTGAGGCGGAGGGAGGAAAAGACTCGCATGGCGAGCCCAACTTCCCCCAATAAGTCCTCGAAGGCGACAGCGCTTTGTCCGGCCAACAGCGCCCAGGGTTCTGCTCCGGGAAGCGTACGGCCATTCCCATGAGGGTCTTCTGTTTGAGGAGGGCCCCCGCGTCTCCTCCGAGCTAGGCCTGGAGGCCATATTCCTTCAATGGAATTGCCGTGAACTCCGGGCCAACTGGGAGGAGCTGTGGAGGCTCGTCTCGTCCCGTTCCCGGTTATCTATCTTTTTGCAGGAGACCATGCTAGGCGCGTGCCCCCTGCCTGCCCTCCCAGGGTATAAAGGTCTTGCGACCCCACCACCGTGGGATGGCCGGGCTGGGGGATGCGCGGTTTACACACATGATGTCTCCGTTCTTCCTTTCTCTTTAGATACCTCGTTTCAGGCAGTGGCTGTACAGCTGCACCTGGATAGGAGGTATACTATCATTTCTGCGTACATTCCACAGTCAGCTGACTTCGACGCGGGAGACTTCCACCGCGTCGTGGCACGGTTGCTGAGGCCCTATCTCTTGCTTGGAGATCTGAACGGCAGGCATCCTCTCTGGGGAGATTACTCCATAAATCCCAGGGGACAAGTCCTTGCCGATCTGATCGAAGAGCTTGAGGTGGGTGTCCTAAACGTGGATGAGTTTACGCATCACTCTCCGAGAACCGCTTCATTTTCTTGCCTTGATCTATCTTTGTGCTCTTCGGATGCACAGCCTGATTTTGATTGGGGGTTTGTCGATGACCTTCATGGTAGTGATCACTTTCCCATTCAAATATCATTTTCAGGGCAACTGCCGCCTGAAAGCCCACCCCGGTGGTGCTTGGCGCGGGCGCGGTGGTCTGCATTTCAGGAAATGACTAAATTTTCTATCTCAGTCGAGGAGTTTAGGTCGGTAGATGAGGCCGTTGAGTTCTTCTCCGGCAACCTAATCGCCATCGGCCGAGTGTGAGACGTCCCTCAAACAGAAGCGTTATGCCTACATGAGCTATAAGCGCCGCCCGAACGATTTCACTGTCGCTGAATTTAGTCGGGCTAGGGCTAGGTTCCAGTATATTTCGAAGCACGCCCCCTGCTGTTCTTTGCGGGGCATACGTGTCTTCACTTAATGTGAAGACCCCTTTAGCAGAGGTGTGGATGCGAGGCAAGTTCTCGCAGGACCCCCCTCCCGTTCTCCAGGAGAATGGGACCGCAATCTCGGACCCCGCGTCCGTGGCGGATTCCTTCGCGACCGCTTTTTCCGCATTCTCTAGCCGGGATGCTGCTCCGCCAGCATTCAATGCACGTCGTGATGTCGCGGATTGCCGCCGGCTGGACTTTACCTCCAGAGGCGGAGAACCCTTGAACGACAGGTTTACTGGGAGTGAGTTTCGCTCCGCTCTCGCTTCGAGCGCGGACACCGCCCATGGTCCGGACGATGTCCCGTACGCCATGCTTCGACACCTGGGTGAGCGAGGCTTGGAATTTCTGTTAGATTTGTTCAGCAGGATCTGGGTGGAGGGTCTTCTCCCAGATTCCTGGCGAATCGTTACAGTGCTCGCCTTTTGCAAACCGGGGAGAGATCCTTTTACTCCGACCGGTTTCCGCCCAATCTCTCTAACCTCTTGCGTGTGCAAGTTGATGGAGAAATTGGTAAATGTTAGACTAGCCTTTTTCCTGGACAGCGGAGGCCATCTGTCTTCTGCACAGTGCGGCTTCCGCAAGTTCCACTCCACGTCGGATGCTCTGCTCCGACTGGAAAATGCCGTCTGCGAAGCTTTCCTTCGTAGACAGCACTACGCCAGGGTGTTTTTCGATCTAGAGAAGGCCTATGATACCGCATGGCGATACGGTATCATCGGGACTCTCCACACGATGGGGTCGAGGGGACGCCTCCCAATGTTTATATCGGAATTTTTGCGAGATCGTCGTTTCTGCGTACGGTTGGGAGGAGCCCTCTCTTTCCCAAAGGAGCAGGAAGAGGGTGTCCCGCAGGGAAGTGTCCTCAGTGTCACACTCTTTGCCCTGAGCATCAACGGCATCACCTCGGTGCTGCCGAAAGATGTTCTCGCTACGCCCTACGTGGACGACCTTTCGATCTCTTTTGGCGCTGCCCAGATGCCAACTCTGGAGCGTCGACTCCAACAGGCATTGAACCGCGTCTCTCGCTATGCCGAAGCGCACAGGTTTCGGTTTTCTTTGGCATTCTCTAGACTAAGGTGGTGCACTTCTGCCGCCATCCACGTCCTCACCCCGACCCTGATTTGTTTCTTTATGGGTTGCGCCTGGATGTGATGGAATCGCACCGTTTCCTCGGTCTTGTATTCGACCGACGCCTCACCTGGGAGGCTCATATTCGCAGCCTTAGGGTCGCTTGTACCCGTGCTATGGATATTCTCCGTTCCGTGACGTTCAGCGCTTGGGGCGCTGATAGGGCTACTGCCCTACTTTTTTATCGATCCTTTGTTCGTTCGAAGCTCGACTACGGATGCGAGTTTTATGCATCCGCAGCCGAGCGTTTATTGCGGAAGGTGGATTCGATCCACCACACCGGCCTTCGCCTTGCGACCGGTGCCTTCCGCACTTCCCCCATTGAGAGTCTGTTGGTCGATGCTGGGGAGATGCCACTCGCTCTGCGCCGCGTGCAGTGCATCACTCGCCTGTACGCGCAAGCCCGCCGCCTCCCTCAGTCGCCCACAGATCTCACTGCATCCGCAGCTGATCTCGATGGTGCCTATGCCACACTTACAACTTTCAATAAAGTTAATGCACAAGGCTGAATGGGGGGATTTTTTAGGTTGATTCAGTTGTGGCTTAGTGACAGAGAGCAAAGAGTTATTTATAGATTCCATTAAATCTGAGTAGGGGAATATTACCAGTGGAGTTCCTCATGGGTTGGTGTTAGGGCCATTGTTGTTCTTTATTTATGTAATGATCTTGACATAGGTATATGTAGTGTTCTGAGCAAGTTTATGTATGATAAGATTATAAGGTATTACAAAATGAATTGACCAAGCTATTTCACTGGGCAGAGAAATGGCAAATGGAATTTAACATAAGCATGTGTAGTGTACTTAGTATAGGTAGATGTAATCCACCTAATAATTATATATTGAATGGGAGAGTTTTTGGAAGGTCAGAATGTGAAAGACATTTAGGTGACTTTGTATGTTCTGACCTCCAGCCTAGAAAGCAGTGTTAGGAATAGAGCTATTAGATTTTATTGGAAGTATACCTTATGTTGAAAAGCTTAAGAGACCAAATCTACATAAATTAGTAAAGTGAAGAGTTTGAGGGGACTTTATTTAGGTCTACAAATGGGTAAAAGGTTATAATAGGAAAGACATAGGTAAGGTTCCTGTTTTTAGTGAACAATAGCACTGGGTTTAAGCTAGATAAGTTTATATTTAGGAAAGAAATTAGTTTACAAATAGAGTGGTAGATGAATGGAATAGACTCACTAGTTATAGAAGTGTCCTCCCTGCAAAGTTTTAAGAATAGATTAGATAGATTTATGGATGTGGATGCTAGGTGTGACTGAACTGGGTAATGGGAACAAGGGCTGCTTCATATACACTATTGATTAGCCTTTTGCAAATGCACTTTTTTCTTATTTTCTTATGAAAGTTACAACCTGATTCCTGGTTGGTGTCAAAAATACTTCCTGACACTTTAACCCTCCCAAATGATGACTGGCTCATGGCACCCTCAGTCTCGCCAGCAATTTTCATATTGATATTTTCTGCCTCTGGGAAGCATATGGTAATTCCTGTGATGGTATTTTCTTTGAAGAGGGCCCCCTGCATCTCCTCCAAGCTAGACCTGGAGGGCATATTCTTCCAATGAAATTGCTGCAGACTTTTGGCCCACTGGGAGGAGCTGCCAAGGCTCTCCTCCTCCTGTTTTCCCTTAGCAGTCATTTTGCAGGAGACCATGCTGGGCGCTTGCCCCTCCCCACGGTCTCTGGGTAAAAGAGTTTTCTGACCCCACCACCACAGGCTAAGGGTGGGTCCGAAGTATATGCCATTTACACCCTGCATGATTCACTGTCAGCCTTCTTTGAAGCAGGGAACTTCCACTGCATTGTTGCACAGTTGCTGAGGCCCATTCTACTGCTCAGGAATTTGAACAATTTACATCCGGCATGATGTCTCTGTTCATCTCTTTGCTTTAAATAACTCCTTTCACACAGTAGCAGTTCACCTACACCTGGGTAGGAGTTATACTGTTATGTCTCCATGTATGCGCTGTCTGAACGAGTATCGCTTAGGGCAAACTGCACAATCAACAGAATACACCCCTCCCCTTCCCTATATTCTTGCTATTATTTTGAATCAACATTTTGTACATAGTAGACTCATACTTTATGAGTGAAATATTTAAACATTTTAAGAGACGGGGAAGAAAGGAAATAGGCCTCAGAAAATGGTAAAAGAAGGGATTTCTTAAAATTGAATATGAAAGGGATTTCAATTCTGTAAAAGGTCTTTTTTGCTGAATCTAAACACCTGAAAGTTGTGAGGGTAACAGAGGATATTACCTATTTCAAAGGTCTTTGAATGTAGGAACTGGCATTGGTAGGCTTTTGATAGATGGAAAATTTAAAGCCTAACAGAATTATGTGAATTAGTAGATCTAAAAATCGGATGACACCTTTTTCCTAAGGTTCCTACATTAATTTTTATTGTGCTCTTGAACATTATCACTTTATTTGGTTGTAAGTTAATATCCTCATGAAATGCAGTATTACTTTGCCCAAACAAGCTGATCTTGTTTTTATGTGAAATAGAAGATACTATTATTCTGACTACTCATACATTCTTGATGCATCTTATTTCAGATTGTTCAACTTGATTTGCCTTGTTAAGTACTAAATTTATTTCTTCCCTTCTCATTTGAACAGCTTACATCAAGGTGGAAACATCTCAAAGGTTCAATACTCTGTTAACTTGCCTCAAGGCCATGCAGCAAGATAAAATGAAGGTAGTCATTATTGTGAACTACGCCTCATCTGTTAAATTCTATGAAGAGTTAATTCAGCGTTTAGACAACAAGTCAGATGTCCTCTTTCTCTCAGTGAGTTTGTTTTCTTGTTTTTTCAAGGTTTTGATATTGCTGGTTCCTTTATAGGAAATAAGTTATTTAAATGCCCTGAAAAGATATCTCAGATGTAACATGTTCCACCATGTGTTAGTCCAGTATTCGTTTTTGAAGGCCCACTTGTGAAAGTATATTACTCAGTGGTAATGCTGAGGGCTGTGAAGGGTCCAGATAGCACCATTATTTGGGGCGGGTCAAAATAGAGCTTCCACTATGAGAAATTCAAGATTTTCTTGCTAAGGAGCAATGGAGAGGGAGACTCAAAGAGTACAATACCAAAGGAATAGAGCAGCTGCCGATGGACACAAACCACCATGAAAGACAGCTGATGGATTTAGAAACCCATAAAATTTCAAAGGAGGAACTGAGGTAGAGGGATGGGGAACAGTCCAAATCTCTCCTTAATGCATAGTGGAGGCCAGACCTTCCAGCTTGGGTGTTCCTCCACCCACAGGGGGGTACCTTGTGTAGCCTGTTACACTTGCTACCTGAAGGAGCTGCACATCCTTCCAGCCTGTGGGCAAATTAGGGAAGCCCCTGATGTCACTAGGTGGACGTGAACACACTGATCTAGCCCTGGGAAAGTTGTTGGTCCACCTTCCCCTTGATCCCTCTCAGCGCTACTTTATCATTATTTATTAGTAGTAGTATTTATTATTATTACAGCTATCACCTCAACCTTTTATCGACCCGCACTTCGTACCAGGAGAAACTGTTTTCACCTGAATAGAGTTTAGTAAACTAGACCTGGTGCCTGGATGAACTGCACGCCAGCCTGGAATCACCCTGTGCCAGGGTGTGATAATAATAGGTGATCACCCACCCTACTCATTAGTGGACCTGCCTATCTTTTACTTCTCTTTATTACATACCATCCCACCCCCTTCCACACTTGCTCTTCTATCCACAGAGGTTCCGGCTGCCCAGCGCACTTTCGTCCTCTTATGAGTCCTTAGTTGAGTGGCAATGTATCCATAAGGTCCCTACCTCCTGTCAGGGCTGAAAGCTCGCCAGTTACGGCAAGTATTAGGTACAGGGTGTGTTGGACCATCGTTCTGCTCACTTGCTTCCAGTACCCATTGGCACCACCCTCTATGCTCAAAGCTCAAGTACAAATTTGCCTGAATGTTAGGCCCGGTTGTCAATGCCCATTTTAGCTTTAACCTGTGGGCTGGGTATGTTTAAATGACATTATAGAACTTTCTGATCTTATGGAGACTTTTCTCTTAACATCCCAAGGCATTGGTAGCTTATAGTATCTACTCCATGAATTTTTCGCCCCTTTTTTTTAATTATTATAGCCACAAGCAAATGAAATAGTGGGTGACCAGAGGTGCATGGAGATCCGCTTCCAAGTGTGGCCTCATCTTCCCTAGGTATCAAGGTAACACAAAACACCCCTTCAACCGGTGCAGGGGCTTCACCTTTGCCATCTTTGGGCCGCGTATCGGCAGCTCCACCTCAAAGAAGGACGTGCCCCTCCAACCCTCTTTCACCAGAGAGGAGGCTTACTCCTCTCCCAAATATATGGATGTGGAAGCTTCCCCTCACCCCCTTCTTTGTAGGCGCCCAAGGACGACTCTGTCTCTATATCAACTGCAGTCCCTCACCCCTGCTATTGTAGGGAACTGCTAAAAGAACAAAATCGACTGCTCCCAGAGGAAGCGGCTCTATAGGGCTAACCCCCTAAGAGGACCAAGGGATAGCAGACCCTTTACGGGTGGTACCCCTTAATCTCCTACCTCGATGCGTTATTTGCTTGCAGGGTGTGGGTGGGGCAGCCCCCCACACTCTAACCAATGGAGGTTGGTTTGCCGGCCCACACAACTAAAAATGAGAGGCCTGAAGAGCCCTCGATAGGGATCTGTGATACCTTGGGAGAGGATGATCACATGGACATGGTCAGGAGGTGACCCAGCCCTAGATGGCAGGATCTTCCATGGGGGCGAACCTGGGCTGGGTGCCAAACACCGAGTCTGTCCCTGTGCAAGCTTCTCCTCAGGCGGCTCTGGCCCCTGAGGACTGACAAGGAGAGCAAGGTCCTTCCCCAACCGGTGCATCCTTCACAGCCAAGCCCATCTAGAAGGATCTTGCTGAGACCCATCCGTCGAGCCTAGGGGGGCCTTCTGGGGATGGAGAAAAGCAGGCTTACTCCACGCCCTCCTTTGAGAAACAAAGCAAAGATCGGCACGTCCTGCCCCGATGCGCACTCAGGCTGGGAGGTACAGACAAAGACCAAAGTCGCAACTGCACTGAGTGGAGCCTCGATTACGTCGGGTCCTCTCATTCAGTTATTACCTGGCCTTTTCTTTTAGCTTATTAGCTTCAAACGCTTTCTGGTTATTCGCTCCAGTAATGGCACCATGTTGGCCAAACGCAACAAGATTCATCAGAGGAGAGCATTAGATAGCTTAATTGGTAGAGATCCGAAGGTGCCACGATTCTCGGACGGGAGCCTTTGGCGAATGCGTCGGACCCTTTCGAAGCAGCCATAATTAATGCCTTCGGACGCTTAATGCCGCGCTGGAACGCGTGGACTATTTAGAAGACTCCACCTTAGAGCTGGCTGACCTGTGTCGGTTCGTGCCAGTTGGTATTGCTATAGCGTGAAGGCATTCGTGCCACTGCCCGCAGAGGTACTACTACCACCGCTTCGGCCATACAAATCGCTTGTGTAGACTTGCAAAGTCGGGTTTACCGAAGCGAGTGTAAGTTGCTCCAAGGCATCACACCATAAGCCCCTATCGTGTATGATTTTCGGATAGCCGCACCCCGCTTCTTCAAAGCATTGTGGTGCACATTTCCTGGAGAAGGAAGTCCTGGCAATTCAAACTGTGGAGTGATGCCAAGAAACTTGTCCTGGCATGTCCGTCGCTGCCTAGGACGTCATATGCCTCAATGTTAAAAAAGGCACTTCCTGCTCCAGGCCTACGAGCACGGTTGTTTCCACGCCCATTAGGAACCATTTTGCGGCGCCGCTTCCCCGGTAGAGCTGGTAGCACAAAAAGGTTCCCACTCAGCCTCGGCTAAAAGTTAGGCTCCCCCACCGTGAGCGTTTCCCGTAAGGCGAAACGGCCACGCCCCTCCATCGAGTCGTTAGACTCACCGGAATTAACATCCCCTGAAGGTGCTCATGAGACCGTTTCCAATGTTCATAAAGATAGCGCCCCCCCCCCCTCCCCACCAAGGAGGGCAGTACCAAAGGAACATCGGCTCCTACGCTCCTCCCAAGGCTGGACTGAGTGGCTCGGAGACGGTAGATATTCTAAGGGAAGGACCCCCGCCTCTGAACCCACCCACTCGTCAAAGGTTTTGAGGCGTGGGGAGGAAAAGACTGCATATCGAGCCCAACCTCTCTCCATATGTCCTCGAAGGTGACAGTGCCAGGTGCCAAAAGCACCCGGAGTTCTGCCTCCGGGAAGCATATGGCTATTCTCGTAAGGGTCTTCTCTTTGAAGAGGGTCCCCGCATCTCCTTCGAGCTAGGCCTGGAGGGCAGTTTCCTTCAATGGAATCGCTCCGGAGGCTCGTCTCCTCCATTTTCCCGTTAGTTATTTTTTTTTTAGAGAATATTTGGCGCGTAATCCCTGCCTGCTCTCGGAATATGAAAGTTTTGCGACCCCACCGTCACGGGATGGTGGCTGGGCGATAGGATGCGTAATTTACACCCGGCATGATGTTTCCGTTCTTCTCTTTGCTATAAATACCTCCTTTCAGTCAGTCAGTGCAGATAAACCTGTATAGGAGGTATACTGTTATTTCTGCCTACATTATTTTACTGTCACCTGACTTCGACGCCGGGGACATCCGTCGTGGCAGATTTGCCGAAGCCCTTTCTACAGCTCGGGGATTTGAACGGTAGACACCCGTTCCGAAGAGGCTACTCGATCAATTCCAAGGGTCAGCTCCTTGCCAACCTGATCGAAGAACTGAAGATAGGGGTCCTAATTGTGGATGAATTCACTTATCATTGTTCCAGAACCAGGACATTTTTCTGCCTCGATCCATCCCTGGACTCTCCAGACACACAACCTCTTCTTAACAATCTTCTTACAAACTGTCTACTTGATATGATACGCCCTCTGGTATTGCGCTTTGAATTAGCGGGCGGAGCTCGTATTCCTTGGGCATCAGTCTCGATGAACTCCACTGACCGACGGGAGAGGGAGGTTCTCCCCAAAATCCCCTACTCCATATACCTATCTGTAGAGTTTGTCTGGTGTGCAGATGTTGAGCAGGTTCTGCGTATGTCGGATTTGAAGTTGTGTTGTGATATCTTAGGAATTGTAGATTCATTCATTTTTGAGTGGGTGTGCGTATGGTAGACCTTGGATGTGAGCTAATAGCCCATACCTGGGAAATGGCCCTTAGGTTTACCTTCTTTGTGGCATGAGGCGACAATAGCACTGTTTCCCTTTTCCTAAGAGCATATGATTCGTGTACACAGACTTGCGGACAATCTGACTTTTGGGAGAAGGCTGGGCTTCCCCCAATGCCCGAGCGTATTTCCTTCTTCTTCTTGCTTGTTTCTTTGCTTTTGTTTTTTGTATCTTTTTTATTTTGTCTTTGCATGTTTTTGTTGTTTGCTAATCTAGCCTAGTATTAGGGACTTTTGCCCTAGAAGGCAGTCGTCAGATGGGCTCGTTAAAAAAAAAAAAGAAATCTTTAGGGGCACTGTCGCTCCTTGGTGGGCATCCTTCTCTTGCATCTGAGCCCATACTCGGGAACTATGGGAAAACGGACCATTCTTCACCCTCTTGGGTATACTCGTATCTTTCACACAACTTCTATTCACTTCATTTTCTTTAGGAATAATAATAATTCATTTGATAACACTTTAGATTCGGTGTTGTCTTTCACAGAACGTATGTCTACGCACCAAAGCAAGGAGAGGAGCGTATAATGGCCGGTGTTAACAACTAATTATTCATACAATACTTTTTTGATTTATAAAATAATATTGCAGAAACGTACGCCAAGAAATGACGCCGCAACCACGATGGAGACGTTCGAGACATCTCAATCCGCCACCCTCTTCTGCACTCCTTCGATAGCAGCCAAATTGAAGATCAAAGGCCCGCACTTCCTCATTCAATTTGACCCACCTCTTAAGGTCAAGTGAGTGTCGGGCCGGTTCTTAGTTGAACGTGTTAAGAACGCCCATGTGGCTTGTTTCATTTTAGCATGGGTGGAATTGTGAAGCATGGCTTTTATTTTTCTTTCATGCACCACTTTCAAAGTTGGTTAGGAACGCTACAACGCCGCTAAAAATTACCCTTTTATTCCCAAGCAACCACAAAGCCACTCATTATTTTCTCGCGCAGGGCCCTTAACCCTGTAGTTCTATGTGTTGCAGCTTCTTGTCAAGTCAGGGTCCATCTCCTTTTTACGCCTTTTGTCATCGTATGGAGTTACCTACTCCATGCCTACCTATCATAGACAATATCTCCCACTTCCACAAAATCAACCCTTCTGTATTTACATAATAATCAACTTAATCTTTTTCACTATGAAATATTTCCTTTTATCACAAATGACACGAATTAGCCCACATTTTTATTGGCATTTTCCCTTGTTTATATGAAGGGAAAGAGTTATTTTTGTTCTCATTTTGCGTGATTTTGTCCACTCAGTTTGATGTCTGTTATTGAATTTCTTGCGTTTGTGGAATCATTTGGATTACGCTCTTAATACCCCGGCTCTGAGCCGATATCTGAACTACTCTCTTCCATCTTTGGTCATTTTTCAGTTCCTGCTATGCCGCAAGGGAAACTGCATTCGTTGCTGAATGTAAGCCAAGCTCTGGAGAGGCGTGCCCCAAATACGGTTGTCGGGATACGTACCATACATTTTCATATTTCTGATTCTTTACCTTCCTCTGTTCTAGTTTTCTGGCGTAGATGCCTTCGTTGATTTTCTTATATTTTTAATAAATATCCCCTTGGAGGGACGGGGGTGTCCGGGGAAGTTTTGTCGTGTAGTGTGTTGGCTAAGAATAGTGTCACGTGTGGGTGGTAAAAGGCTACGAGATATCGCTCCACCCGTTCCAGATTACAATAATTTCTGGAATGCATCAAATGACCGTGGACGGTGGATTGTGTTATGGGACTCACTGGCGCCCTGACCTACCTTTATTTTTATGTTCCCTTTTACGCCTTTTGTCATCATGTGGAATTGCCACCTGCCCGCAAGCTCCCATTCCGTCTCGAGCAGGTTTTAATGGGTTTTTTTTCTTCACTAGGAGATACATCTCTCGTCTGAGGAAGGTCGGAGAAAGTAAAGCCGGCAAAACTCTCGTGTTCCTCCACCCAAAAGAAGCGGAATTCGCGAAGGAATTGCGATCTGCAGACATCCCCATCATGGAGTACGTTCCTCACTGGGTTCGGCCCATCGACATTCAAAAAAGAGTGAGCCTCTTCTTCCACAATTGATTGGTTGTTTTCCGATCGCATCATTTATTTTCTTTGGATAAGGGGCTGGGGTCAGGTTCATTGTTGGCCTTCCCTCGCGAGGGAGTGTGTGGTGTAGCATGGGCAAACCATACTGCAACCGACATCTGGAGGGATTTCCTTCCTTCTAGACTCTAACGTCCACAAGGGGATACTTTATTGTGGAGTTTGGAGAACTACCTCCTGGAGAGTTGCGTACTCTCGCTGGTCCAAAGTGGCTCAAGTAGTCTTGGGCTATACAGCTCCCACACTTTTTTTACTTTCCTCATAATTCGCAAGAGGATATCATGGCACTCATCCTTGAGTTGATATCTTCCCCAATAACACGAAGGCTTCAGCTCGCTATCTGTCGTCTCCGAATCGGACGCACCGCCAATCGATTAAGTGCTCGCCTGCGCCTTATTGCGACGACCTCGTTGACCCCGAAACTGTTCGGCACATTCTTGAATGTCCCAGTCGGGTGATCTTCGCGCACGTTACCTGTCCCGGTGCCAGGACGAGCGGGGCCGTTACCGCTTGTCCATTGTACTCTAGACAAGTTCGTGTACACAGACTTGTGGACTATCCGACTTCTTGGGAGAAGACTGGCCTCCTCCATTTTATTGACTCTCTTTGGTGTTGGTCGCATGATTCTGCGCCAGAGGAAGGCAGGCCGGCCTGGCCCCGATGGCGGAACTTTCTTCCTCTTTGCCTTTATTTTGTTTTTTTGGATGTTTTTTTACTTATTTTGTATTTTACTGTAGCCAAATATAGGCTTTGTAGGTAGTGGCCAGATGGGCGCTCTGGAAGAAATGCGTCGATACCTTAAAGCGTGCGCGCTTTCACGGTCTCCCTTAAAAATGTTTGCTCCCAGCCATGTAACTTCCCTACATTTCATCTGTCTCGGTTTTTATTAACGTGTCACAAACTTCTTTGCCCATATACACTTGTTGATTTTCACTTCTTAGAGTTAATTAAATAATAATTTTGCCGGGGTTCAAGATGCGAAGACAGAAAGATGTCGTCATTTTCCCACTCACCTAACTCCACTATTTTGTATGCCTACCTTCTGATTGAGATGCCCTCGTTTAATGTCATGAATTATTTTTTTCCTTTTCAGCTTGATTTGCTTATGAAATCTTTCCATGTTGTTTACCTATCGGCTCTAAACGCTTATCGTGACTTCTTGAAAAGCTACAAATTAATGGACTCGGAGTTTCTGAAATTCTCAAATATATCTGTCAAAGAGGTGAGTAGTCCTCCATTGCCGCTTTTTCTTCCTTGACCACGATTATTATTCCTGTTTTTTCTCTTATCCCAGCGTTTTCCTTCATCTTTCCGACAACCCCGTAAGGGGCGCGGCGATTTGCCATCCTAGCCGCCGTGCTGACGAGACTCAGCACCTCGTCCGACCCCAGCTTAGCCTCTTCTCCTTCCTTCAAAACACTTATTTCCTTGCTTTTCATACAACCTCTCCCACAACTTTCTCTGGTCAGCCTCTAATTTCACAGGGTAGATGCTGACCTTCTTCTCAAGCCAACCGTCCCGGATCGGGGTTGAGGGGAGAGGGGACAACGTTTCCTAACCCCTGAGCTCCGGTTCGGGATGGAGTTTTGTTAACAATCTGCTTCATCCCCACCCATACCTTCCTCACATCCCTTTTCCTCTCCTCTTCACAATCTATCTTTTTACGCCGCGTCTAAGGTGGAGTCGCCATGCCGATGGACTGCCAGGCCACCAGGCGGGAGGGGTGGTCCCAAATGGCGACGCCTGGCTCTGCCAGGCCTGTAAGCACCTCTTGTAGTGCGGGCAACTGCAAGAGGTGATGAGCGATTGCATCCCGTGAAATAAATAGGGTCACCATGCCCAATGATGAGAAACACAAAAATCTCACCTTAATTCTCCGTGTCACCAACGGAGCCGCCCTCAGGGAGCTCCACCGAATAAAATGGAGGTCCTCCCTTCCCTTGTGCTTGCTCAGGGGACCATCCATATCTCTCTAACCGGAGAGGAGGCTCACTCCTCTCCTTCGCTTACGGGTGTAGGGGACTCCCCCTTCTCTGGAAGTGCTTTCGGGCACCTCTGTTCTTTCCAAGGGGACTGCCAAGAAAGCCAGCAGGCAGCCCTTAACCAGCCGCTCCACATCGAAGCGGCTCGGTAGGGCAAACCCCCTTAGGGGGGAGAGGGAAGCCAGGCCCCTTCGGTCGCTTCCTTCAAAAGACCTGCTGTCAAGAATATTGAACCTTGCCGGGGTCAAGGCCTGTGCTTTCCCACAGAAGACTAGTGACGATACTGCCAACGGGACCTGCGATGTCTTGAGAGGGGATGGCCAACTGGAGGCGTCCCCTGAGATAGACATGGTCCTTGAGGAAACCCAGCCTCAGACGGTCGGGCCTTCCATGGGGGGAATCCGGGCTCGGTTCCATTCACTGAACCCGAATCCACCCCTATACAAGGTCCTCCTCAAACGGCTAGGATTTCCGAAGCAGTACAAGGAGGGGAGGGATCTCCTCCGACCGGTGCACCCCACGACTACCAGGACCTTGTCCATTTCGGAGAAGGTCCTGGCTGAGGCCGGTCCATCTGGCCTGGGGGCTCCTTCCGGCGGAGGTGAGAAGCGGGTTCATTCCCCGCCCTCCTCTCCAGAAAAGAAAAAGATAAAAAAGACTCGGGGCTCCTCTCCACCCGCGGGGGCTACGGGGACGGATAGGTCTGCTGCCACTTTGGCAAGCGACCAAGCCAAGATCGGCACATCCAGCCCCTCTGCCCTCCCGGTTGCAGAGCCCCTGACTAAGACCAAAAGTGCACAGGGCGGAGCCTCGATGACATCGGGGCCCCTCATTCAGAGGTTACCTGTCGTCTTCGAGCCCGCTGGCTTCAAGCGCTTCCTCGTTATTCGCTCCACTGATGGCACCATGTTGTCCAAGGGCAACATGATCCATCAGAGGAAGGATTAGCTAGTGCAATTGGTAGAGAGCCGAAGGTGACCCGTTTCTCGGACGGGAGCCTTCTGGCGAATGCGTGAATCCCGCCGAGGCGGACACTTGATGGCACCCCGGTGAGTGAGACGCCGCACTCTACCATGAACTTTGTGAAAGGAGTAGTTTATGCGAGGGAACTCGTTGACTACTCCATTGAGGACATCACCCTAGAGCTGGCCGACCATGGGGCGGTCAAGGTCGAACGTGCGATGATAAAACAGGGAGGGGCCTCGAGACCCACCCCTACACTCTTCGTCACGTTCGAGTGTGACAAGCTCCCTGAGTCGGTGCGTGCCGGTTGGTACCGCTACCGCGTGAAGGCATTCGTCCCACTGCCTCACACCGACTACATGGCAGGAATACGGGCAGCTCTTCGGACTTCTTGGCAAAGAAGATGGGAGACGGTCGAAGGGAACTTAAAGTTGCGTGCCATTGTGCCGCGACTGTTCCCATGGACCTATCCCCAATGCCGCGACGGCTTCAGGTCGCTTTCTGTCGTCTCCGAATCGGACACACTCGTGTGACGCATCGCTATTTCATGGAGCGCTTGCCTGCGCCTTATTGCGACGACTACGTCGTCCCCCAGACGGTTCGGCACATTCTTGTCGAATGTCCCAGTCTGGGTGATCTTCGCGCACGTTACCTGTCCCGGTACCGGGATGGGCGGGGTCGCTACCTCCTGTCCCTTGTACTCGAGACGAGTGCGTGCACATTGGTGGACTTGTTGACTTCTTGGGGGAGGCCGGCCTTCTTCCTATTATTTAAGCAGGGTTTGTTTGTTTGTTTTGTTTTTTTGCATTTGTTTTTTTTTTCCCCTTTAGGTTGCACGCTCCTGCGCCGGGGGGACCTCCCCCCGACGCACCAGCTTGCTTCCTTTCCCCCTTTTGAGGGTGTTTTTCGTCTCTTTAATTTTATTTTAAAGTAGCCTAGAACTAGGCCAGTTTAAATACGGCGACTAATGCCCAAGTAGGCAGTCGTCAGATGAGCTCCTTAAAAAAGAAAATCCCTTCCTGCCAATTTTCTCTGGTCAGCCTCTATTTTGACAGGGTAGATGCTGACCTTCTCAGCCAACTATCCCGGATCAGGGCTGAGGGTGGGGGGGATGTTCCCTAACCCCTGAGCTCCGGTTTGGGATTTGGGGTTTTTAACAACCTGCTTCATCTCCACCCATACCTTCCTCACATCCCCTTTCCTTCTCACTTCACACACTATCCTTTTTACGCCGTGCCCAAGGTAGAGTTGCCATGCTGAAGGGTTGCCAGGTCAGCAGGCGGGAGGGATGGCCTAAAATGGCGGCACCTGGATCTGCCAACCCCATACTCACCCCGCGTAGAGCGGGCCACTGCAAAGGGTGATTAGCGTTTACTTTCCGCAGAAAGAATAGGGTCCCCATGCCCGATGATGTAAAACCCAAAAATAAAACTCACCATCGTCGGAGCCGCCTTCGGGCAGTTCCACTAAAAAAATGAGGTCTCCACCACCACCACCACCCTGCTCTCGCAGGGGACCCTCCAAATCTCTTTAACCGGAGAGGAGTAAGCCTCCTCCCCTTTGCCTACAGGTGTATGGGACTCCCTCTCACCCCCTTGTCTGGAGGTGCCCTCGGGTGCCTCCCTCTTTCCAGCGGCAGTCCCCCCTTTACTTTCCAAAGCCAGCAGGCAGCCCATAACCGACCGCTCCCCATTGAAGCGGCTCGGTAGGGCAAACCCCCTTAGTGGGGAGAGGGAAGACAGGACCCATTGGCCCTGAGCCTCCTCACACTCTACTCGTGACACCGCTGCTAATGGGACCTGTGATGACCCAGGGGGAGGGAAGGCCAAATGGAGGCCCCACCCGAGATAGACAAGGTCCTTGAGGCATCCCAGCCTCAGACAGTAGGGCTTTCCATGGGGACGAATCCGGGCTCAGCGCCAAACACAGAACCCGAGTCCACCCCTATGCATTGTCCTCCTCAAACGCTTGTGTCTTCAAGGCAGTACAAGGAGGGGAGGGATCTCCTCCTCCGGCCGGTGCCCCGTAAACCGCCAGGACTTTATCCATCTCGGAGAAAGACCTTGCTATGGCCTGTCCATCTGGCCTTGGGACTCCTGCCGGCGGAGAGAGAAACGGGTTCATTCCCCGCCTTCCTCTCCGCGGGGACGGATGGGTCTGCTACTTCAGTAAGCGACCAAACCAAAATCGGCACGTTCGGCCCCGCTGCCTGCCCGGGCGCGGAGTCCCTGACAAAGACCAAGAGTAGAAGTGCGCAGAGCGGAGCCCCGATTACGTCGGGGACCCTCATTCAGAGACTACCCGGCGTTTTCGAGCCCGCGTGCTTCAAACGCTTCCTGGTTATTCGCTCCACTGATGGCAGCATTTTGGCTAAGGGCAACATAATTCCATCAGAGGAGAGCATTAGCTAATGTGATTGGTAGAGAGCCGAAGGTGACCCGTTTCTCGTACGGGAGCCTTTTGTCGAATCCCTCCAAGGCGGCCATGATTAGTGCCCTTCGGACACTTGATGGCACACCAGTGGGTTTCACGCCGCACTCTACCATGAAATTCGTCAAAGGAGTAGTTTATGCGAGGGAACTCGTGGACTACTCCATAGATGACATCACCTTAGAGCTGGCCGACCATGGGGCCGTCAAGGTCGAACGTGTGATGATAAAACAGGGAGGGGCCTCGAAACTCCCCCCTACACTCTTCGTTACGTTCGACTGTGACAAGCTCCCTAAGTCGGTGCGTGCCGGTTGGTATCGCTACTGCGCGAAGGCATTCGTCCCACTGCCTCGGAGGTGCTATTACTGACACCGCTTCGGCCATACTAATGGCTCCTATCGGGGTTACCCGAAATCTGTTTAAGTTGCTCCAAGGCCGCACATAATAAGTCAAAATCGTGTATGGCTAAGTCTGTCAATTGCGGAGATCCACACCCCGCTTATTCGAGCAATGTGGTGCGTATCTCCTTGAGAAGGAAATCCTGGCTGTTCAGGCTCAGGATCGTCTCTCATTTTGCGAGGCTAAGGACTTGGTCCTGGCGCGCCCGGCGCTGCCCGGGACGTCCTATGCCTCAATGTTGAAAAAGACACCCTCTGCTCCTGGCCCCTCCAGGCCTACGAGTGCGGTCGTTTCTGCGCCCCCCTTCTGCGGGTTCTACTCACACCGAGCGCTCCCCTGTTAAAGCTGGTGGTCCTGGCTAAAACCAGGGCTCCCTTCCCCTTCCCCCACCGTGACCGTTTTCTGTAAGGTGAAACGGCCACGCGCCTCCACCGAGTCGTTAGACTCACAGGAGCAACTCCCCTGAAGTTGGTCGCTAGACCATCTTCTGGGTTTTCTAAAGCTGCCCCCCGAAAGGAGTACTGCACTAAGAGAGCTTTGGCTCCTTCACCCTCGACCAGTGGTGGGCTAGGATCCTCGAAAAGAGGGTCTCCCTGAGGTTTCGAGGCGAAGGGATAAAAAGACTCGCATGGCGAGGCAAACTCCCCCATAAGTCCTCGAAGGCGACAGCGTACGGCCATTACCGTGAGGGTCTTCTCTTCGAAGTGGGGCCCCGCATCCCGTCCGAGCTAGGCTTGGAGGGCATATTCCTTCAATGGAATTGCCGCGGACTCCGGGCCAACTGGGAAGAGTTGCGGAGGCTCGTCTCCTCCCGTTCCCCGTTAGCTATCTTTTTGCAGGAGACCATGCTGGGCGCATGATCCCTTACCACCCTCCCGGGATATAAGGGTTTTGCGAACCCAGCACCACGGGATGGGAACCGATCGGGAGGATGTGCGATTTACACCCGGCATGATGTCTCGGTTCTTCTATTCTCTTTAGATACCTCCTTTCAGGCAGTAGCTGTGCAGCTGCACCTGGATAGGAGGTATACTGTTATTTCCGCGTACATTCCACCGTCAGCCGACTAGGACGCGGGGGACCTCCCCGCGTCGTGGCACGGTTGCCGAGGCCCTTTCTCTTGCTCGGAGATCTAAATGGTAGACACCCCCTCTGGGGAGACAACTCTATTAATCCCCGGGGTCAAGTCCTTGCCGACCTGATCGAAGAGCTTGAGATTGGTGCAGCTGCACCTGGATAGGAGGTATACTGTTATTTCCGCGTACATTCCACCGTCAGCCGACTAGGACGCGGGGGACTTCCCCGCGTCGTGGCACGGTTGCCGAGGCCCTTTCTCTTGCTCGGAGATCTAAATGGTAGACACCCCCTCTGGGGAGACAACTCTATTAATCCCCGGGGTCAAGTCCTTGCCGACCTGATCGAAGAGCTTGAGATTGGTGTCCTAAATGTGGATGAGTTTACGCATCACTGCCCGAGAACCGCTTTATTTTCTTACCTCGATCTATTTTTGTGCTCTCCGGATGCAAGCCTGATTTTGATTGGAGGGTGGTCGATGACCTCCATGGTGGTGATCACTTTCCCATTCAAATATCATTTTCTGGGCCACTGCCAGCCGATAGCCCGCCCCGGTGGTCTGCATTTCATGAAATGACCTTATTCTCTATCTTAATCGGGCCTAGCTACTATTCCTAGAAGGTCTGGCCCTTTTGCATGCCGACCACTCCCGTAGTAGTCAGGCGTGTGTGAGACGGCACTCAAGCAGAAGCGTTATGCCTACATTGGCTATAAGCGCTGCCCGTACGATTTCACTGCCGGTGAATTTCATCGGGCTAGTGCTAGGTTCCGGTATATTTCAAAGCACGCCCGCTGCTCTTCTTGGCGGGCATACGTTGTGGCGGCGGAGTCGACTTCCTCACCAATTCTTCCCGCCGCCCCAAGGTCCGCTCGGTTGTTCAAGGAGGATGTATTGAGGAGAGAGAGAGTTTTCTAAATTTATTTAAAACCAATAAATAACCCAAGTTAAACCAAAATCACAGCCCCAAAACCTTTAAAATAAATATACTTTATAACCTACTCGAAATTAATATAATTATGTACACACTATACGTGGCCTTACAATTTGTTAGCCAACAACCGCAATTGCAAAAGGAAATGTTTAGAGCTTCACAAACATGTGAGTCTGTCCAACTTTTATCGGATCCGAGAGTGCTATTACCGGTATGGTAGGGGGGGGGGGAGGAAAATGGGAGGCTGCCCACTTTCTTTTCGGGAAGGTAGGTTCCTTTTTCTTAAGGACTGGGAGTCCAGCTCCAGCCAAGGCGAAATGATCCGCACTCAAGGACGGGGAATTGGTGGTTCCAGTCAAAGCGGAAAGTGGGAGGGCCCTGGCTCCAATCGATGCGTAAGCGACTTGGAGGCAGTCTCGAGACTCGCGCTTCGAAAAACCGTCCCCTTACGGCCACACGAGAGTCGAGATTGGCTTCAGCCATATCCGAAAGCCAGATGACGCCGACTATCAGTACCACAGAACTGGAAAAGAGGAGGCACATTCAGTCACTGATTCACTGCCACACTCAAACATCTTTACTCCTAACACATTTAACCATACCCACTTTCACACTATTTTCACTCACCTATTTTCCGTCCAGGCGGCTCTTCTTTCCTTAGTCACAACTAATGACTTCCAAACTATTACTAAATACAAAGCTATAGTTACGCTGAAAGAATCCGCCTAAAAAGAAAATAGGAATTAATGGGGGAGCACGATAGAGGTCTATCGAGTTCCCCCACACAAGCAAAGACGGTGATCACGCGATCCACACACACATTCTGCAAAAGAAGACGGATTAGACATAGGGGAAGGGAGGCGGACAACCAAACTACTACAACGTGTCTTCATTTAGTGTGAAGACCCCTCTAGCAGAGGTGTGGAAGAGAGTCAAAAGGATTCGGGGCAAGTTCTCGCAGGAACCCTCGTGTTCTGCAGGAGAATGGGACCGCAATCTCGGACCCCGCGTCCATGCCAGAATCCTTCGCAACCGATTTCTCCGCATTCTCTAGCCGGGATGCTGCTCCGCCAGCATTCAATGCACGTCGTTATGTCGCAGAAGGACGCCGGCTGGACTTTACCTCCAGAGGCGGAGAACCCTTCAACGGCACGTTTACTCTGAGTGAATTGTGTTCCGCTCTCGCTTCGTGCGCGGACACCGCCCCTGGTCCAGACAATGTCCCGTACTCCATGCTACGACACCTGGGTGAGCGGGGCATGGCTTTTGTTAGATTTGTTCAACAGGATCTAGGTGGAGGGTCTCCTCCCAGATTCCTGGCGAATCGCTACTGTGCTCGCTTTTCGCAAACCGGCGAGAGATCACTCTATCCCGGCTGGTTTCCGCCCAATCTTTCTAATCTTCTGCATGTGCAAGTTGATGGAGAAATTGGTAAATGTTAGATTAGCCTTCTTTCTGGACAGCGGAGGCCATCTGTCTTCCGCACAGTGCGGATTCAGCAACTCCCAATACACGTCGGATGCTCTGCTCTCACTGCAAAATGCGAGGAAGGCTTTCCTTCCTATACAGCACTACACAGGATTTTTTTTTCTATCTGGAGATGGCCTATGATACCGCATGTCGATACGGTTTCATGGAGACTCTCAGACGATGGGGGGGATGGGACGCATCCAAGTCTTTATCTGGTAGTTTTGGCGAGATCGTTGATTCCACGTACGGGTGAGGGGAGCCCTCTCCGGCCCAATTGATCTGAAAGAGGGTATCCCACAGGGAAGTAAGTGTCACACTCTTTGCCCTGAGCATTATTGATATTTCATCAATGACCTTTTTATATCTATTGTTGCGGCCTAGATGGAGCGTTGACTCCAGCACCATTTAACCTCATCTCTCGCTATGCCAAAGCGCACAGGCTTCGGTTTTCTTTGGCCAAGACTATAAGGTGGTGCACCTCGGCCGCCATAGACAGCTCCACCCGGACTTGTTCCTAAAAAGTGGATTTGCCGGGTGAAGTATTGGATTCGCACCGTTTCCATGGTCTTGTTTTCGAGCCACGCCTCTCATGGGATGCTCATATTGGCACCCTTAGGCTCTCATGTACCCGCTCCATGAATATTCGTTGCTTGACGGTCAGCAGCGGGTGTAGTGAGAGGGCTACTGCCTTGCTTTTCTATCGATCCTTTGTTCGTTCGAATCATTACTACAGATGCGAGTTTTATGCATCCGCATTCGAGTGTGTATTACGGAAGGTAGACTCGATCCACCACACCGGCCTTCGCCTGGCGACCGATGCCTTCCGCACGTCCCCCATTGAGAGCATACTTATCGATGCTGGGCAGATGCCACTCGCTCTGACCCTGTATGCGCGATCCCGGCGTCTCCCTCAGTCGTCAACGGCTTTCACTGCATCCCTAACCGATCTCGACGGTGTCTATGCCGCTGAGACGTATTAGTTCACACATGTTGATTATTTGACTCTTTGGTGTTGGTCGCATGATCGTGTTCCGCGGAGAGCTTCCCCCCGAGCATGTTTCTTTTGCTTTTTTGTTTTTGTTTGGGGGAGGGGTTGTTTTTTATGAGTTTTAAAGTAGCCTCGGCTAAAATGTCGCTTTTACCCTTTGTGGCACTCGTCTGATGCGCGCCACAAAAAAAATGTAAAATAAGTTTCTGAGTCCGTTTTCTCTACTCGAGGGTCTCGCTAGCCTGGTGGATACGATATTGGATTTCTGGCGTCAAGGCGCGGGCTTAAAACTGATCGGAGGGGTGAGCTTTCCTCCCATCCTGGAGTGTGCTGAAATCTGACCCCGCGGGGTGTAAGTGGCTTTGAACGTAGAAGCACGTACATAGGCACCCACTCTTAACTCCTCTTCCATTTCCTTCCCTTCTACACAGCCTATCAACTTGTTATTCATTCTCTTCTCCGAAACGTTGCCGATGTACTATTGTATCCCCTCTGAGTCTACTCGTATCCATATGGTCGCAGATGGGTGTCAAAACATATTATTAACGATTACCGCCCCTACACACAACGACCGGACCCTGATGCCTTTGCGTTTGCCGCGATTGTCATTCCGATCTTTATGTGCACTTCATTGTATGATCATGGGATCTCGTCCACTCGGGGAGGGCGCAACGTCCTCTCTATTTGGAGGCGGGTGGGTTCATTTTCAGATCCCACCGTGGCAGCATCCAACAAGGGGCATATTTACAGCAATACCTTAACCAATAACAAGTACACAAGCGTCTTCTCATGCTAAAAAAAAAAACAAAGAAAAAAGAAGAACCGAATTACAAAATCATGTTATGAGAGTCACTTGAAGGACAAACAAGCTTCCCCTGAACTCTAATGTACCGTCAGCTAAAAATAGTCTCTTGACCCCACAACCTTGCTCGCAAGAGAGGACCAGAGATGGATAGTAACGTCCCCCCATCCTCCCTTAATGGTTCTATAATGATGGTGGGTTTTTATTTGGTCAATATTTCCTTATTTCGTTGGGTTCCTGCTAAACCGAGTGAATAGAACGCTGCTTCCTATTTTAGCAAAGTTAAGCCATCTCGGATTTGTTCAGTTGGATTCCCCTTCGTATTTACTTCGCTGTAGCCACCCTTCTCTCGGGCCTCGCTTTAACTACATTTCATCAATGAAAACGTCCTTAAAATCAAAAGCAAATCGGTGGTAAGACCGAGGTAAACAAATTATTTTGCTCGGCTTGGAATTTATGGACCTAATGTGAGGATATTTTGAGGAAAAAGCCAATCTTCCACTGGAATTTTCCTTCCCGGATAAGCTGATTCCTGGTGTTTTTCATCACCCTGCCCAATTATTGTCCCCGGTTCTTTTTTAATTAATTTATTTGATCCGTTTCTTTTTTCTTATATTCATGTTTTTTACTTCCTATTTTGTTCCAGGTTGGAAGAAGTTTCGGGTTCGACGTTCCTCCTTTTGTGAATTTGGAGGAAGACGCAGGCGAGAAGAAGAAGAGGGAGATGGATGAGAAGAAGGAGCGTACAAAGAGGAGAAGGAATATGAAAGCGGAGAAGGTGTATGTGCACATTCGCTGAAGCCTTTTCGACAATTATTAATAAAGTATCCAACTGTGTTTCTGATTTGAGGTCCCATCTTATCTTCCTCGGAGGGGGGCTCATCGACGAACTTATAGCAGTGGGGTTGACTCGGTTCGGTTTGGGGATAGAACAGATTAAGGAATCTTGAAATAGGATTAATAGGCGAGGGTATTTTTACTCCATAAAATGTCCTCAAGATGCCTCCCTTTTTTTTAATAATGGAACCACCGAGGAGAAGCAAGTAAATATAAAAGTCAAGAGAAAGGAAGAGTGCAGGAGGCTTAGAATGGCAAAGGCTGCGATTGACCATCCCACTCCTAATGATGCACCTGCAAGAGGACGTATTATAAACGATTTTCTAAGTGCAAAGAGCACATTTGAAAACTCCCTTGAAAATGCATTTGGGAGGATCCAAATTTGTGTTTAGGGGGACGGGAGATTCCCCCCTTTGCCTATAAAGCACAAGGCAGGCCATCATTTTTTCCACACTAAATTGTCGTCCCTTCATGTTGATAGGGTGGTATGCGCTGCGGCAATCTGGCCCCAAACACGCCCTCTCACAAACCACTACTATGCACACTTGTTAGACAACACGTTTCATAGGCTTCCAACACTTGCATGTGCTCAATGAGTGACTGTCTCCATTAATAAACTTGCCTAACCTTGGTTGAGGGGCTTCCCTCGCCTAATTGGAAAAGGGATTAACCCCCTTTTGGAGCTCCGTCAGCCATCTAAACCTCTTAACACGGTGTCCTCCCAGAGGTTCCTACAGGAATCTCGGCGTAAAAGGAGCGTCAACGATTGGTAAACTGGTTATCACTTGTTGCCTCGCTGAGACCGATTTGGTTGTCAAGGGTAATTTGTCACCGAATTTTGGTACCCCGATCAGTTTCTTGGTTGTTACCTGTCCGATTCTTCGGGAAGTGCCTTTTACGTGAGGCACCGACTTTAAAATGTATAGTCTCGTTTCTTGATTGCAGGCTAAGTAAAGGTGATCAAGTATTTCTTTGAGGGTAAAGAAATGTTGGATGCTAGAGCCAGTATTTTTTATTCGGCCGGAACTTGGCACATCTTCAGATTAAGGACTTAAGGACAGCTAGACAACTGCCCAATCCAAGTGGATTCTAAATGGCAGCGCAAATAAAAGAGAAATTAATTATAAAATAGTAATAGGACCACTATGTGATATAAATTTTTAAAATGAGGGTTTAAAAGATTCCTCTGCCAGAAGAAAACGAAGGCGGGATAGTTGAAAGGGTCGGGGGCGATCGATTGGTCCCCACCACAAAAACTGCAGCTATGGCTGATTCTTGTACCAGCCAAGATGGCCATCGGTAAGTCTTATGTATTCAATACGAACGCAGCAAAGGGCCACCTCTAACGACCGTAGTCTGAAGGCTCGAGGGCTAAGAGCGAACAGACGTTTTGATTTTATATAATTTAAATCAGCACCCATTCGTCCTGCCACAACTGAAAAATATACGAGAGGTGATCAGAAAGTAAGGACAGTGAGACCGTATATTTTTGTAGAAGAGATCTAAATCCAAACTATAGCCTGCATTGCTTCAAAGTACTACTATACTGCTTTTATGCAGCGTTTCATCCTTCGCCACTTGATGAAGAAGTCACGGTACTCAGAAGCTAGGATACTTCGTAGCACTGAATTGACTATTCGCGCCAGGTCTTGGATGCGATGAAATTGCTTCCCTGCAATCGTACCCTTGATCTTTGGAAACTACCAAAATCAAAGGCAGCGAAGTCAGGTGAGTAGGGTCGGTGGGCAAGAAGTGTGATTCCCTGCTGCTCCAGGAACTGCACAGTCAGGCGCGATCGATGGCGGGTTGGTGCGGACTTTGCCTGGTGTTCCAGGGCTTTGGGAAGAACTTGGTAAGTGGAGTACTTGGCTGTGATAATAGATTGTTGAGGCACCACATCCACACACATTGTTCCTTGAGAATTGAAGATTGTGAATATGCGAAGTCCTTCCTTCAAAATGAGGTCGAGGCTCGATCACTCAGCCACACCATGTTTGACGTCTTGTCTCTGGTGGTGAAGAAAGAAATCCAACACTCATCTCCGGTGCCAACATCTGAGAACCGTTTCAGACATTTGGTTCTAATTCAGCCAGCCATAGACGACAAATCCGCACTTGTTCGCTCTTCTGTTAGCAAATGGGGTATCCAACAAGCACACTTTTTCCTCAGTCCTAAGTATTCATAAACGATGTCGTGCACTCCCATAACCCACTCCAAAGATAAGAATCGATGAGTAACAGAGGGATCTTCGTCAATGATAGCCCGGCCGCGGACTGTTGTTGCTTCGATCACGGATATCCGGGGCCGTCCAGACGGATGATCATCTTTCATCCGCATTTTTTCGGCTGGAAAAGCCCGAATCCAGCGGGAAACAGTTCCCAGTGATGGAGTAGACTCGGGGGGAGGGGGGGGGGCTTGCAATAATTCCCCTCTAATCTCAGTTGCTTCCCCCCCCCCACTGAGTTTCCACCTATGTGAACGTGTAAAACCTGCAACCTTTCGAAAAATCAATTTCCGGTTTGAGGGCGAAACCAACAATGGTGCAATCGCACAGCACAACGAGAAAATTTAACCCGCCAAGAGGAGACAAGTTCAAACACGGCACAACAGGAAACACTCGATGCCCCGCGCTCCCCTCGACCCCATCACTCGTAGTGTCTCTGCCACGATGACTGTCATTACTTTCTGATCACTCTGGAGCGGACGGTGCCGCAAGGGTCTGCTCACTCGCTCGTGAGACGCCCGTTAGTCCGGAAGGAGGCTCACGGAACCTTAAATACTCAATTTTATTTTATTTAGAAAAAAATTCAATATATATATATATATAGTTTAGTTGGTGTAGGTTTACTTAACAAATCAGATTATATTTTAAAAGATGCAGTCCTTACTAAACAACGCAACTAAATTCATTACAGCCACTGAGCCTCTAGAAAATTAATTTCACGTCTGGAAGATAGTCAATCTTTTCCTTTTGAAGCTTAAATCTTCGGGCATCCTAGACGTATCAACTTACAACCATCTTCATTCAACTGGTTCGAGCCTTGGTTTTCTGTATGGTCTCCCTAAAGTACATAAAGTTGGTATTCCTTTACTCCCCATACCGGCTGCTTACTCTCTCTCTAGCTATAAACTGGCGAAATATATCGTTAATCTCCTAAACCCGTTTACCTCTGACCAATAAAACATTGCAAACAGTTTTTACGTTTGTTGATGAATTGAAACGTCTCTCCCTTGGTCCCTCTAATATCCTTGTTAGTTTTGACGTTTCTTCACTTTCTGATCACTCTGTAGTGGACGGTGCCGCTCGTCCGCTTCACTCGTCCTCTTCTTAAACAAACTCTTGAACTTATTTTCAGACACATTTTTTGTTCAATAATAATATTTACAAACGGAATGATGGTGTAGGAATGGGTTCCCCTATAGCTCCAGCAGCCGCTGATATATTTGACTCACTTAGAAGAGATTTTCAATACCTCCATAAATTTCTCAAATTTGTTAATTCAATACATCCCAATATCAAGTATACCGTTGAATACGAAATCAATAATGCCCTTCCATTTCTTGATATACTAATTAATAAATCTGAAAACAAGCTCACTACCTCGGTATATTGTAAACCTACTTTCTCTGGGTTAGGTTTCAATTTCTTTAGTACCTGTGACAAAATCTTTAAAATCAATTCCATTAAAATTCTTCTTCACCATGCCTACCTCTTATCATCTTGAAATTTTAATCTTGATAAAGAATTATACTTCCTCCGCACCTATTTCACAAACAATTCTTATCCTTCACACATTTTTGAGGCTACTCTTAAAACCTTCTTTGACAATATTTTATCTCCAAAATTACCTTCATATAACGTTCCCAATGACATACGATATCTTTCACTCCCGGATCGAGGCCCTCTTAATCACCAATTCCGCAAACAAATACAAAAAATGCTCAAATATTATTTTGGGCAAATTCACTTTAAAATATTTTTTTAGAATAATTTAGCAATAGGTTTACTATTTAATGTAAAGGACTTGGTCTCGTGTAGCCTGCGCAGTGGTGTAGTATATTTATTTACATGTCCTCAGTGTCGTAGAGGCAATTTTGTCGGCAGTACAATGCGCTTGTTACACGCTCGAGTACTTTCTCACCTTGGTATAAGAGGCAGAACAGGTAACCAACCCTCTTACCGGCAAGGAATACTTCCCCATTCGGGATCAGTGTATCCTTTGCTAAACCGATGCCACCATTAATGATTTTAAAATTATAGATTTTTCCAATGATGATATAAGCCTACGAATAATTGAATCCAATGATGTATCCGCCTTCCGTCTCCGTGTCTTATAATAACGAACCAATTATTATACCTCACCCTTCTTCATTGTTTCTTGCTCTCATCTCCGTTGCTTTAGTCGTGTTTCTACAACTTGTGACGGGTAAGATTTCAATTTGTCAAAAATTAAAATGAAAAAATTTTGTGCACTTAGCTGTTCATAAATAATCCCCCTCCCTTATATGCTCACAATTTCTCAATCTTTGTTTAAATAATTAACTATTTATGATTCATCACTATAAAATGTAAATATGTATATACATGTATATTGATATAAAAGTGTACCTCCCAGGCCTAATTAATCTTAATGTTAATTGTTTTGCTATTTAAAGCTAATTTTTGTTCAATTTATCAGGCCAGAAGATGAGCTTGTCTTTGCTCGAAACGTAGCCAAAAGAAATAAAGAATGAATACTGTCATTTTCTTTGCAATTATATATATATATATATATATATATATATATATATATATATATATATATATATATATATATGAAAAACTCACAAAGTATCACGTGAGGGTAGTAAATGAATGCAATGTCCCGCAGGAAAAAAATTAAAAGGTGTTTCCAAGTACTTTCGAACTTTATTAGGTTCCTTATATATATATATATATATATATATATATATATATATATATATATATATATATATATATATATATATATATATAGAGAGAGAGAGAGAGAGAGAGAGAGAGAGAGAGAGAGAGAGAGAGAGATAGATAGGATATATATATATATATATATATATATATATATATATATATATAAAGAAGGAGTAACTACAGGTTCTGCGGGTGATCATACAACCACCACAGGGCTACGCCATTTTTATTTTCTGCCTTTCAAATAAATTTGAAGACAGAAAGAAAGATGCAGAAACCTCTTATAGCTGACTATAAATACAGATAGTACAAGAGGAAGAAGAATTGGGCGCGAATGAGCAAATGAGACAAGAAACCGGAGTTTTTTTAAAGGCAAGAGAAGGGGACATTAGAAGAATCCAGAATCATACCCCAAACGTATAGCTGTTTTAAGACTCCGTATCTCCAGGGTGTGTAGTAGGGTTTCTCAACGTCGAAAAATATGGCCAAGACTCGGTGCTTTAACGAGAAAGTTTTCCGGACCGATCCCTCGAAACGTACTAAGAGGTCAAAGGTACTATGACCCTTACGAAAACCACACTGAAATGGAGACAGTAAGTGATTGATTTCTAGGGACCAGTTCAGGCGCACCAACACCATCTTCTCTAGCGACTTACTCAGACAGCTGGTAAGAGCGGTAAGGCGTTAGTGATCTGCATCCAACCCGTCCCTGCCCGGTTTAATACAGGGAAAGACAATCCCAACGCACCATGATGATGGGTAAAAACCCTTCACCCATATTATAACATTGTACAAGTCAATAAAATGAGGATTTGGTGCCAAATCATATCAAAATGGATCCCGTCAAAGTCAGGAGAAGTTGACCCACAAAGGGACAATCCAACACGCAACTCGTGGATGGAAAATAAAGCATTATACGGAAGAGGGTTTATTTTCGGGTGTTTTTTTAAATTTTAGGAGCCCATCTGGCGACTGCCTACTTAGGGACATAAATCGCCGTACTCATGACAGCCTAATACTAGGTTAAATTAAAATAACAATATGCAGGAAAAAAGCAACAACAACAAAAAACAACCAAAAGAAACAATAACAACAAAAAACAAAAAGGGCAGCAAGCACGCTCGGTCGTCGAAGGAAAGCCCCGGCGCAGGAAGGTGCGACCTACAAAAAAACAACAACAGAACAGTTAGATAAAGTGGAAGAGGTTACCCTCATTCAAAAATTCAAAAAGTCTACAAGTCATTGTGCACGAACACTTCCCGAGCACAAGTAAGTAAATAAAATAGGAATTTTTTTACGCACAGTCCTTATTTAGGCTCAGTGTGCTTCTTTTCTACTGCCGACATGTGGTTCCAACAGGACAGCGCTACGTGCCACACTGTGCATGCAACGATAGACATTTTGCACTAGCGATTTCAGGGCAGGGTCATCTCACGCGGCGGCGACGTCAACTGGCCACCGAGATCATGCGATTTAACGCCATTAGACTACTTTCTTTGGGGCTACTTTAAATCCTTCTATATTTCATTCAGTATTTTAGCCTCTTCCACAAATTTTCGTATCTTTCTTGTTACGTTGGAGTCATCACCTAGCATACTTTTTAGGCTCAGAGGTGTAATGAGGCCATCCGTTCTGTAATGCCTTATTCGGCTCTGCCTATAATTAGGGCATTCACTCAAAATATGATGGACTGTCAAAGGTACGAAGCAATCTTCACACAAAGGTTGTTCTTCTCCTGTCAGTAGGTAGCCATGAGTGATTCTAGTGTGTCCTATGCGTAGTCTGTAGTAGGGTTTCATTTATGCGTATTTTTGAGTGAGAGGTGTTAAATGGTTGCACTTTGTCTTTAATATTTCTTAGTTTGTTTTGCGCTTCAGGTATTTCTCTCCATTCCTCTTCCCATTATCTTAATATGACCCTCTTGATTTCAGGGTAAAGATCTTTTGCAGGTATTTTTAGTCTAGTGTCTAAGTTTATATTCCTTGTTGCATCTTTAGCCTTTCTATCTGCTCTTTCATTTCCGGGAATGCCTACATGCCCAGGAGACCAACAAAGGTTTATGTTTATGCCTCTTGCTGATAAAATTCCCATCCAGTTATGAATTTCTTGAACTAGAGGGTGAGTGGATCACTTATTTGTTATAGCAGTAATAGCACTCTGGGAGTCTGAGAATATTACAGAGTTTAAGGATCCAGTATGTAGGATATATGGACGTGCCAATATATATATTGCTCGCAATTCTGCAGTTAGCACGCTGGTGGCTCCCAGCAGACGTCTTGAGTAAGATTAGTCTGGAAAGGTAGCTGAGCATCCGACACCCTCCGCCTGCCTGGATCCATAAGTGTAGATAGGAGTTTGTCCTCTATGTTTGGTGAGTCTATGGGCTTCATGTTTCATCCGTAAAATAGAGTCAGGAGTACCTGCTCTGCTTTCATTATATTTCTCACATGGACAGAAGTTATAAATGACGTTGGAATATTTGGTAAGTTGAGCTAGGAATTTAATTGTGGTCATTACTAGTATCTGAAATGATACCATGGGCTGGTGTTGCTGCCATTCCACAGAGTCTATATAGTTGGAGGCTTAATTTGTTTCCCCTATCATAAAGGGAGGGTTCTCCTGACTCGCAATATAAGCTAGGAATTGGCGATGTTCTGAAGGCTCCTGTACATAGACGAATTCAGAGATAGTGTACTGGGTCCAATAGTTGCAAGGTTGCTAATGAAAATAAAGTACAGCTTATGACGCTTCCTTGTGGGACACCCTGATGTTGCATATGCTGTTCTGAGTAGTTTTTATTGATATTTACTTTAAATGTCCTGTTGGATAGGAAGTTATTGATAAATTTAGGCATGTTGCCTCTCAGTCCTGCTTTATGGAGATTTTGTAGTATTCCTTCTCACCGAGTAGTGTCATATGCCTTTTGCAAGTCAAAGAACACAGCGATTGTACGTTGTTTATTTTCAAAAGCTGTTTTGCTAGCACTGTCTAATCTAACTAAGACATCTGTTGTGTTTCTACCTTGCACATACAGCTCGTTAGTGAAATTGGTCTATGGCTTCTCATATGGTAATACTATGGCTGAGAGGCATAATGCTGAAAGTCTGTGGGTTATCCAGATACGGTTGTATATCTGAAGTATATAGTCTATAGTGATGTCCGGTAGTTGTTTTATCATTATATAACTAATTCCATCTTCACCAGGGGCGGACGGGTTCATGGTACTTAGTGTATATTTTAATTCTTCCAATGTAAATTCTTTATTATATTTCTCGTCCTTGCCTCCATCTAAATTGAGTGGCACAGCAGTCGCTCTACTCATAAACTGTGGATGTTGAGATCCACAAGAGATATTTGAGAGTGTAGTCCCAAACATCTCGACGACCATTCCTGGGTCAGCAACTATCTCATTATTTTCTCTTTTCAACACAGGTGAAGGTGTTATTTTGTATTTACCATTGATTCTATGGATCTTTTGCCAGATTTTATTGATATTTGTGTCATTATTGATACTTGAAACATAATTTGACTAGGATTCTTTTCTCTTCTGTTTGCTAAGTCATCTAAAAGTTGCTCTTGATCTATTGTATTCCATTTTGTCTATTACTAGTCTTGTTTTTAAGTACTTATACAGTCTTCTACTTTTCTCCTTAGCTGCATTAGCTAGTTCGGGGCACCACTATGGTACCACTTTGGGTCTCATCTTTCCACTCGACATGGGTATTGATTGCTGAGTTGCACCTTTGATGCGTTCATTGATGTGAGCAACAGCAGCATCAACAGAGTCAAGTTCATCTACAGTACATAGTGGTATAGCGTACGAGAAGTGCAGGCGAGCGGCTTAAAAGCTTCGTTTGAATGAGTCTTTTTGGGACTCAGGATGGCGGAGTGGATTCGCCGCTGGCTAACGGTGGTCCAGCGACGCGGGAAGCTGTTCGCAACTCGCCTACGCTATTATTTTTTTCTTCGCCCCCTTGCCTACTCCCCTCTATCTGCAATGGTGCCCAGACCCGGGAGGGGGAGCGTTAGTCCTTGGATAACATTTCCAAACGGGCTCTCTTCATTTCTTCAAAATACGCTCCGCTTCTAGGAGGGGGGTTGTATAGCGTACGAGAAGTACAGGCGAGCGACTTAAAAGCTTCGTTTGAATGAGTTTTTGGGGGGACTCAGGATGGCCGAGTGGATTCGCCGCTGGCTAACAGTGGTCCAGCGACGCGGGAAGCTGTTTGCAACTCGCCTACGCTATTATTTTTTCTTTGCCCCCTTTCCTACTGCCCTCTATTTACAGTGGTACTGCTTGCTCTGCAAATAGTGGCCAATTTGCTTTATCTATAATAAATTTCTGTGTGATGTTTACATTATCCTCTTCCAATGGCTGTAATAGAATCGGAAAATGATCACTGTCATATAGATCCTTACTTATTTTCGATTCAAAATTCAGTCTTATATCAGCTGAACAGATAGACAGATCGATGCGAGATGTTGTACTAGTTTGAAAATGAAGGTGAGTTAGCTGGCATTCATTTAGTATATCGAAGGGGTCATTCTCTAGGAATGACGCTACTATCTCTTCCTTACGGGTGGTAATTGAATCTTCCCAGAGAGTATGTCTGGCATTGTAGTCTCCAAGTATTAGGAATGGTTCTGGGAGCTGATTTGCCAGTGTTTCTAATTGTCTGCGGTCTATTCGAATATCTGGAGGAATATATATGTTGCATACACTGTAAAGTTGATCTAGTTTGATGTGAATTGCCATGGCTTGCAAATTTGTGTCCAGAGTTATTCTATCATAGGGTGTCCCATCTCTCATCAAAATTGCAATACCCCAGGTATGTCTTTCTCCTTGGCCATCTTGGTTCAAAAGGCTAAATCCGGCAGGAGGTCTCAATTTATGTGAGCCTTCCATTGTTTCCTGGATACACGCACAACTGCAATTTGTGTCTTTGAGTAGCATCCTTAACTGATGGTAGTTAGCACGGTATCCACGTATATTCCATTGAATAATAGACATCTTAGAGAAAAATGAAAAGTCTATTTTACTTCCACCTGATCTTCTTTGGTCTTTTTTCTTTAGGTTGTTGAGTTTTGTTGGGATCCATCTTAATTATATCTTTATCTTTTCTCATTTTACCATATTTTAGTTGGGGTTTTTTTCATGTAATGGGGTAGCAGGCTCTGGGGATCAAAGTAAGAGTCCTGTGTCCTGAAATTTGTACTCTTAATTTCTGTATGGTGTTTAGATTTCACCGTCTCATGGTAATTATTTGACTCCTGTTTTGAGTCTTTTGTTTCCATTGCTTGTTTTCTATTTTCTATTTATGGGGTTTTCTTCATTTTCTCTTGTCGTTTTGGGGTTTTCTGGTGCGTTTTCTGATGTTGGTTGGACCAAGTCAGCCTGAGACGTGTCTGCAGGCGGCGGCGGCTTAAGATCGTCCTCAGGGCAGTCCATGTCTTCCCCATCTACAGAGTGCCCATGGCCAGCAGAGTAGTCCATCCAATTTTGCTTCAAGTTTTCCTCTGCGTAATTTCCTTTCTTTTTTCTTTCTTCAGGAGAATTTGCAGGGGGTTTCAAAATTCTCCTTTTTGTTTGCTCTGGGGTTTTGCGTTTGGTCGATAGGTGAGAGTCTTTTGTATTCAAAAATTCCCCATCCGCCACTCGAGGAGAGGTCGGGGCTTGAGAACCCACAACGGTAGATTACTCAGATGCTGTTACACAGTCATCAGTAGTCATCTCAGAAGTCACAGTCGCCGATGCTCGGTTATCGCCATCTCCATTATGTGATGCAAGGCTAACCCTACATCCACTCGCATCCTCTTCTGCAGATAATGGTGTTATCTCTTCATCATCTGTATTTCCCCGAAGTGGTATAGGTACAGTTGTGCCAACATCAGCCCTCTCTCTGCGAGGAGTCGGCGCTTCTCTTCCATTTGCAACCCCCTTAGCGGATGGGGGTGCTGCCCATCCTCCAGCCGTCTTCCGTGGAGGGATAGCCACCGCTGACATGAGAGCCTGGGCTTGAGAGTTGCTGCTATGTTGAGAGTTGGCTACTTTTAGTCTTTCACAGTTCTTCAATGCCGCTACAAAGGTAATTCCTTCTCTCACAAACATAGATAATGCCTTTTCTCTTGCTTCCTTGAAGTTTATCCTTTCTTTTATTTCCATTTCTAGTAGGTACTTATCACATATTCTATCCTTTGCAGTATGGAGACCGCCACAGTTGGCACATATTAGTCCTCTCTGACATTCTTCAGAGCCATGTTCTGGTAGTCCACATACCACACAGATAATATATCTGTTCCTGCAGTAGGTACCAACATGGCCAAATTCTGGCATTTATAACATCGTCTAGGTAGAGGTATGTATAGTTTCATTTTTGTCAGCATTCCTGGTCTTGTACTTCATTAGGTAGATCCACTTTATCTAATGTAAGCTTTAAAGCTACAGTATTTATGAGTTCGTCACCTTCACGCTTTTTTATTCTTTCTACCTTTATTACGCCTCTATGTTCTGATCCTTCAAAATTTCTTGCTCTGTATAATCTAAAAGTTCTCTTTGTTTTATTATTCCTTGACTTGTATTAAGCTTGTGATTGTTCTCAAGTATAACATCTTTACCACATATGGTTTTAAGTTCTTTCATTTTCTCACTTTGTTCTTTGCTGTGTACTTGAACAGTCACTGTCTTATCTCTATTGGAGTATGTCTTAGTTGGTTCTCCACTTAAGAACTTTTCAACATCTCTATCAAATTTGAAAAGGTTTATCTTACTGATGTCCGTCTCGTCTGCCTTTGATTTTACTATAAAATATTGCTCATAATCCTCTCTTGTGCCAAATATAATGTTCCTCCAATTCGGTGTAGTGTTATCATGTACATTTCTTTTCTTAACTTTCTCAGGTTGTTTCCCAGTAGCATTGAAACCAGAGACGGCCTGGTGACCACCGCTCCTTGGAGAGCTTGCTTGATTCGGCTCATGCCCCAACCTCCCGATTCACCTTTAGAACATCAGCGCTTCCGGCAGTAGTCCCTTCCTGCTCATGAGAGGAGGGGACCACAAAACGTTTTCTTCCTTAGAGTACTTTTCATTGTTTTTTTATGATTTGGTTCACGGATTCTTATTTATTCGAACCAACCCTCAGCCAACCATCGCACCGTGGATGACATTTTCTGAGCAGAAAAACAACAACAACAGTCAAGACGGACAGCTGACGACATTCCCCTATCCACCATCTAGGGGACGCGCCCAGTAAGAGTTACCTACCCCGGTACCTGTACCGGTACCGGGAGAGGAACGTGCGCGAAGATCACCCAGACTGAGAGAGTCAACGAGAATTTGACGAACAGTCTGGGGGACAACGCAATGGCCAAAATAAGGCGCAGGCGAACGCTCCATCAAATGGGAACAGTCGCGACACAATGGCACGCAACTTTAGATTCCCCTCGATTGACCCCCATCTTTTTAGCCAAGCATCCCGGAGAGCTGCCAGTATTCTTGTAATGGAATCTGTGTAAAGAAGAATGAAACGTTGGTCCGGTTGCCCAAACCTTGCGGATTCTTTGGACCCCTCATCAGCAGAAGATAATCTTGACATCCGCCTGGCTTGCCAAAACCGTGGCGTCACGGATATCACGAACCAGGGGATGCGAAGATTCCAAAGCCCACAGAGCACTCAGGGAGCTTTGTGAGTCGCTATAGATCACAATCCGGTCTCCGAACCGGGCACAGCGCGTAATCTCCCGTACCGAGTGGTCTATTGCCACCAGTTCGGCCGTTAAGACAGACGCAGCGCCTGGCATACCCCTGCTGATTTCAAACAGAGGGGATACGGCGTGGAAGCCGACACTCCCTTGGGATTTGGAGCCATCCGGATATACTGGCATGGTTCCCTTTTTTTCTTTTTTTTATGAGCTCATCTGGCGACTGCCTTCTTGGGCAAGTGTCGCCATACTCACAACAAAAATAAAAAGGAAATAAAGCAACAACAGGAAGCAAATTTGAGCGTCATGAGAGTTCCACCTCCTCCCAGCGCGGAAAAAGAAAAACCTCACCTAGTTAAATAACCGGGAAAAGGCCGGCCTGCCCCCAAAAGTTTATAAGTCCACCAGTCAATGTGCACGAACTCGTCCCGAGTACAAGAGACAGGCGATAGCGACCCCGCCCATCCCGGTACCAGGGCAGGTAACGTGCGCGAAGATCGCCCAGACTGGGACATTCAACAAAAATGTGCCGAGCAGTCTGGAGGACAACGCATTATTCACAGTAGGGCACTGGCGAACGCTCCATCAAATGGCGGTGCGTCCCACGAGTGTGTCCAATTCGGAGACAACAGAAAGCAAGCTAAAGCCTTCGTGGCATTGGGGGGTAGGTCCATGAGAACAGTCGTGGTGCAATGACACGCAACTTTAAGTTTCCTTCGATCGTCTCCCATCTTCTTTGCCAAGCATCCCTAAGAGCTGCCTGTATTCCTGCCATGTAGTCGGTGCGAGGAAGAGCGAAACGCTGGCCCGATCGCCGAGTCCTCGCTGCCTTTCTGGCGCCCTCATCGGCACGCTCACTCCCCGCAATTCCTACATGTCAAAGAAACACAGCAGAAGATAATCTCGACATCCGCCCGGCTCGCCAAAACCGTAGCGTCACAGATATTGCGAACCAGGGGATGTGGAGATTACAATTCCCCGAAAGCACTTATGGCGCTTTGTGAGTCGCTATAGATTACAATCCTGTCTCCGAACCGGCACGTCGCGTAATCTCCCGTACCGAGTGGTGTATTGCCACCAGCTTAGCCGTGAAGACAGACAAAGCGCCTGGCAGGGCCCCACTGACTTCAAAAAGAGTGGATACGGCGTGGAAGCCGACCCCCTCTTGGGACTTGGAGCCATCCGTATACACTAGTACGGTTCCATCGTGATGAGTGTGCTTCAAAAAGGTCGAACGCAATACTCCCGATGCTGTACAAGCTTTGAGAGCAGAGGCGTGACGACAAATAGCCAAAGTTGGTACCCTCCAGGGTGGCGTCCTGGGCATAACCAGGAGCGCCACCGGCCCAAGAGTTATATCTAGCTCGCAAAGGAGTTTCCTAGCCCTAAACCCAAAGGGCTTAGGGTATGACTGGCGTCTCTCGGTGGCATAGACACCATCGAAGTCAGCTGCGGATGCAGTGAGAGCTGTTGGCGACAGAGGGAAGCGCCGGGCTCGCACGTATAGGCGAGTGATGCACTGGACGCGTTGTAGAGCGAGTGGCATATCCCCAGCATCGGCCAACAGGCTCTCAATGGGGGAAGTGCGGAAGGCACTGGTCGCAAGGTGAAGGTCGGTGTGGTGAATCGAGTCCACCTTCCGCAATAAACGCTAGGCTGCGGATGCATAAAACTCGCATCCGTAGTCGAGCTTCGAACGAACAAATAATAGATAAAAAAGTACTGCAGTAACCTTATCAGGGCCCCAAGCGCCGAACGTCACGGAACGGAGAATATCCATGGCGCGTATACAAGAGACCCTAAGGCTTCGAATATGAGCCTCCCAGGTGAGGCGTCAGTCAAATACAAGACCAAGGAAACGGTACCATTCAACCACTTCCAGGCGTACCCCATTAAGAGAGAAGTCTGGGTTCGGGTGGAGCCGTGGATAGCGGCAGAAGTGCACCACCTTAGTCTTGGCCAAGGAAAACCGAAACTTGTGCTCTTCGAGAAAGCAAGACACGCGTTTCAATGCCTGTTGGAGTCGACGCTACAGAGTTGGCATCTGAGCCACGCCAAAAGAGATCGAAAGGTTGTCCGCGTAGAGCGAAGTGAGAAAATTTTTGGCCACACCGAAGTAATGCCTTTGATGCTCAGGGTAAAGAGTGTGACACTGAGGACACTCTCGGTGAGACACCCTCTTCCTGCTCCTTTGGGCCGGAGATGGTTATCCCCCTCCCACCTGTACGCGGAATCGCCGATCTCGCAAAAATTCAGATATAAAGATTGGGAGGCGTCTTCATCGCCTCCATCGTATGGAGAGTCTCTATTATACCGTAGCGCCATGCGGTATCATAGGCCTTCTCCAGATCGAAAAAGACCGTGGCGTAGTGCTGTCTACGAAGGAAGGCGTCGCAGACGGCATTTTCCAGTCGGATCAGAGCATCCGACTTGGAGTGGAACTAGCGGAAGCCGCTCTTTGCAGAAGACAGATGGCCTCCACTGTCAAGAAAAAAAGGCTAATCTAGCATAAACCAATTTCTCCATCAACTTGCACACGCAAGAGGTTAGAGAGATTGGGCAGAAACCAGCCGGAGTAGAGTGATCTCTTCCCAGTTTGCGAAAAGCTTGAACAGCAGCGATTCGACAAGAATCCGGGAGGAGACCCACCACCGAGATCATGTTGAACAAATTTAACAGAAAGGCCTTCCTTCGCTCACCCAGGTGTCAAAGAATGGAGTACGGGACATCGCCCGGACCATGGGCGGCGTCCGCGCACGAAGTAAGAGCGGAATGCAACTCACTTAGAGTAAACCTGTCGTTGAAGGGTTCTCCGCCTCTGGAGGTAAAGTCCAGCCAGTGGCCTTCGGTGACATCACGATGTGCATTGAATGCTAGCGGAGTAGCATCCCGACTAGAGAATGCGGAGAAAGAGGTCGCGAAGGATTCCACCACGAACGCGGGTTCCGAGATTGCGGTCCCATTCTCCTGGAGAATTGGAAGGGGGTCCTGCGAGAACTTGCCCCGAATCCATTTTGACTCGCTTCCACACCTCTGCTAGAGGGGTCTTCCCGTTAAGTGAAGACACGTATGCCCACCAAGAAGAGCGGCAGATGTGCTTCGAAATATACCAGAATCTATCCCTAGCCCAACGAAATTCAGCGACAGTGAAATCGTTTGGGCGGCACTTATAGCGCATGTAGGCATAACGCTTCTGCTTGAGGGCCGTCTCGCACTCAGCTGACCATGACGAGAGTTGTCGATTGATAGACTCCCCAAAGGAGGTTTCTACCGTTTAGATCTCCGAGTTAGAGAAAGGGCCTTGGCAACCGTGCCACGACGCGGCGTAAGTCGCCCGCGTCGAAGTCAACTAACGGTGGAATGCACGCGGAAATAACAGTATACCTCATATCCAGGCTCAGCTGCACAGATATTGCCTTAAGTGAGTTATCTAAGCAAAGATAAGAACGTAAACATCATGCCAGGTGAAAATCGCACATCCTCTCGCCTGGCCCCTATCCCGTGGTGGTGTGGTTGCAAAACACTTATATCACGGGAGGATGGGTAGGGGGCATGCGCCTGGCATGGTCTCCTGCAAAAAAGATATCTAACGGGGAACGGGAGGATACGAGCCTCCGCAACTCCTCCCCGTTGGCCCGGAGTCCGTAACAATTCCATTGAAGGAATTTGCCCTGCAGACCTAGATCGGAGGAGATGCAGGGTCCCTCTTTGAACAGAAAACCCGCACGGGAATGGCCGTACGCTTCCCCGAGGTATATTTCCGGGCGCTGTTTTTCGGACAATGTGCTGTCGCCTTCGAGGAATTATTGGGGGAGGTTTGGCTCGCCATGCGAGCCTTTTCCTCCCTCCTTTTTTTGAGGATTCACCGTCTCCGAGCTACCCAGCCCACCACTAGACGTGGGAGAAGGGGCCGAAACTCCAGTGCTGTCCTCCTTTCGGGGGGCAGCTTTAAGAACCTCGGAAGATGGCCTGGCGACCAACTTCAGGGGTGTTGCCTCTTGCGAGTCTAACGACTCGTTGTAGGCGCGTAGCCGTTTCGCCTTATGAGAAACGGTCACGCTGGGGAAAGGGGGGAGCCCTCGTTTTAGCCAGGGCTATGTGTGGACCCTTTGATGCGCCAGCTCTACCAGTGGAGCTCCCTAAGTGGGTAGAAGCCGCAGAAGGGTTCTGAATGAGCGCGGAAACGACCGTACTCGTAGGCCTGGATGGGGCAGGACCAGATGGATTCTTTTTCAACATTGGAGCATAGGACGTCCCAGGCAGCGCCTGGCGCGTCAGGATGAAGTCCTTAGCCTCGCAAAATGAGAGACGATCCTGAGTCTGAACGGCCAGGATTTCTTTCTCAAGGAGATACGCACCACATTGCTTCGAAAAAGCGAGGTGGTGTAGATCTTTGCAATTGACACACTTGGCCACACATGATTTAGACTTATCGTGTGCGGCCTTGGAGCAACTTACAAAGAGCGATTAGTATGGCCGAAGCGGTGGAAGTAATAGCACCGCTGCGGCAGTGGCACGAATGCCTTCACGCGGTAGCGATATCAATCGGCACGTACCGACTCAGGGAGCTTGTCACAGTTGAACGTGACGAAGAGTGTAGGGGTGGGTCTCGTGGCCCCTCCCTGTTTTCTCATCACACGTTCGACCTTGACCGCCTCATGGTCAGCCAGCTCTAGAGTAATATCTGCTATGGAGTAGTCCACGAGATCCCTCGCATAAACTACTCCTTTCACAAAGTTCATGGTAGAGTGCGGCGTCACACTCACAGGCGTGCCATAAAGTATCCGAAGGGCAATAATCATGGCCACCGCGGAGGGATTCGACGCATTCGCCAAAAGGCTCCCGTCCGAGAAACGGGTCACCTTCGGCTCTCTACCAATCACACTAGAGAAGCTATCCTCTGATGGATCATGTTGCCCTTAGCCAACATGCTGCCATCAGTGGAGCGAATAGCCACGAAGCGTTTGAAGCCAGGGGGCTCGAAAACGTCAGGTAGTCTCTTAATGAGTGGCCCCGACGTAATCGAGGCTCCGCTCTGTGCACTTGTACTTTTGGTCTTTGTCAGGCACTCCGCACCCAGGGGGCAGCGTGGTCAGACGTGCCAATCATGGCTTGGTCGCTTACCAAAGTAGCAGACCCATCCGCCCCCCCCCCACCGAGTCTTTTTCGGAGGGTTTTCGATTCATTTTCTTTTTACGAGAGGAGGGCGGGGAATGAACCCGCTTCTCCCCTCCGACGACAAGAGCCCCTAGGCCAGATGGACCGGCCTCATTAAAGTCCTTCTCCGAGATGGAGAAGGTCCTGGCGGTCGCAGGTGCACCGACTGGAGGAGGACATTTCCCCCTTCCTTGTACTGCCTTGGAAAGCCGAGCCGTTTGAGGAGGACCTTGCATAGGGGCGTACTCGGGTCCGGTGCTTGGCACCGTGCCCGGATTCGCCCCTATGGAAAGCCCTACCGTCTGAGGCTGGGTTACCTCAAGGACCATGTCTAAATCGCAGGGGGGGCTCCATTTGGCCATCCTCCCCCAGTACATCACAGGTCCTATTGGCATTGGTGTCACGAGAAGAGTATTGAGAAGCACAGGCTTGTCTGGGGGGAAGCGGACGATGGGCCAGGTCTTCCCTCTCCACCCTAAGGGAGTTTGCCCTTTCGAGCCGCTTCAAAGGGGAGCGGTTGGTTATGGGCTGCAAGCTGGTTTTCTTGGCAGTCCCCTTGAAATGTATAGGGGAGAGTGCGGCTGGAAAGAGGGAGGCACACGATGATACCTCCAGAAAAGAGGGTGAGCGGGCTTCCTTACACCAGTAGGCAAAGGAGAGGAGTAATCCCCCTCTCCAGTCAAAGAGTTTTGGAGTTTTCCCTGCGAAATCACAGTAGGGGGGATGCCTCCATTTTTTTATGTGGAGCTGCCCGAGGGCGGCTCCAACGGTGGAAGGGGGTAAATTAAAAATATTTTTTTTTTAATATCATCATCGGGAACGGGGACCCTATTATTTTCACGGGATGCAGACGATAATCACCCCTCGTAGTAGCCCGCTCTGCAAGGGGTGCATATGTGGCTGGCAGAGCCAGTTGCCGCCATTTAAGGCCACCCCTCATGCCTGGTGACCTAGCAGCCCTTCGGCATGGCGGTTCCACCTTGGGCACGGCGTAAAATGATAGATAGTGAAGTGAGAAGGAAAGGGGATGTGAGAAGGAAAGGGGATGTGAGGAAGGTATGGGTGGGGTTGAAACAGGTTGTTAAAAACCCACCATCCCAAACCGGAGCTCAGAGGTTAAAGAACATTGTCTCCTCCACTCCTCAGCCCCGATCCGGCATAGTTGGCTGAGAAGAAGGTCAGCATCTATCTGTCAATATAGATTTTTTTTTTTAAGGGGCTATCTGGCGAATGCCGACTTATGCATAAGTCACCGTAAACAAACAGCCTAGTTCTAGGCTACTTTAAAAAATTTGAAAAAGAAAACAACAATAAACAGAAATAACAAAAACAATAACAAAACAATAACAATAACAACAATTAAACCTGGTTAAATGAAAGGGAGAAGGCCGGCCTCCCACAAAAAGTCAACAAGTCCACCAGTCAACGGGCACGCACTCATCCCAAGTACAAGGGACAGGCGGTAGCGACCTCGCCCATCCCGGTACCGGGACAGGCAACGTGCGCGAAGATTACCCAGAATGGGACATTCGACAAGAATGTGCCTAACAGTCTAAGGGACAACGCAGTCGTCGCAATACGGCGCAGACGAGCGCTGCATCAAATAGCGATGCGTCACACGAGTGTGTCCGATTCGGAGACGACAGAAAGCGACAAGCAGCCGTCGCGGCATTGGGGGATAGGTCCATGAGAACAGTCGCGGCAAAATGGCACGCAATTTTAAGTTCACTTCGACCGTCTCCCATCTTCTTTGCCAAGCAGTCCGAAGAGCTGCCCGTATTCCTGCCATGTAGTCGGTGTGAGGAAGAGCGAAACGCTGGTCCGGTCGCAGAGTCCTCGCGGACTCTTTGGCACCCTCATTCGCGCGCTTACTCCCCGCAATCCCTACATGTCCAGGAACCCAGCAGAAGATAATCTCGACATTCGCCCGGTTCGCCAAAACCCTAGCGTCACGGATATTGCGAACCAGGGGATGCGGAGATTCCAACGCCCACAAAGCACTCAGGGCGCTTTGTGAGTCGCTATAGATCACAATCCGGTCTCCGAGTGGTGTATTGCCACCAGCTCGGCCGTGAAGACAGACGCAGCACCTGGTAGAGCCCCGCTGACTTCAAACAGAGATGATACGGCGTGGAAGCCGACCCGTATACACTGGCACAGTTCCAGCGTGAGACGATGTGTGCTCCAAAAAAGGCGAACGCAATACTCCCGGCGCAGTACAAGCTTTGGGAGCAGAGGCGTTGCGACATATAGCCAAATGTGGTACCCTCCAGGGTGGCGTCCTGGGCAGAACCAGGGGCGCCACCGGCCCGAGAGCTATATCTACCTCTCGAAGGAGTTTCCTGGCCCTAAACCCTTTGGCCCTAAACCCAAAGGGTTTAGGGTATGACTGGCGTCTCTCGGCGGCAAATGCACCATTGATATCAGCTGCGGATGCAGTGAGAGCTGTTGGCGAATGAGGGAGGCACCGGGCTCGCGCGTACAGGCGAGTGATGCAACGCACGCGGCGCAGAGCGAGTGGCATCACCCCAGCATCGACCAACAGGCTCTCAATGGGGGAAGTGCGGAAGGCACCGGTCGCAAGGCGAAGGCCGGTGTGGTGGATCGAATCCACCTTCCGCAATAAACGCTCGGATGCAGATGCATAAAACTCGCATCCGTAGTCGAGCTTCGAACGAACAGAGGATCGATAAAAAAGTAAGGCAGTAACCCTATCAGCGCCCCAAGCGCTGAACGTCACGGAACGGAGAATGTCCATGGCGCGGGTACAAGAGACCCTAAGGCTGCGAATATGAGCCTCCCAGGTGAGGCGTCGGTCGAATACAAGACCAACGAAATGGTGCGACTCAACCCCATCCAGGCGCACCCCATTAAGAAACAAATCTGGGTCGGGGTGAAGCCGTGGATGGCGACAGAAGTGCATCACCTTAGTCTTGGCCAAAGAAAACCGAAACCTGTGCGCTTCGGCATAGCGAGAGAAGCGGTTCAATGCCTGATGGAGTTGACGCTCCAGAGTTGCCATCTGGGCCGCGCCAAAAGAGATCGAAAGGTCGTCCACGTAGAGTGTAGCGAGAACATCTTCCGGTAGCACCGAGGTGATGCCGTTGATGCTCAGGGCAAAGAGTGTGACACTAAGGACACTTCCCTGCGGGACACCCTCTTCCTGCTCCTTTAAGCCGGAGAGGGCTCCCCTCACCCATACGTGGAATCTACGATCTCCTAAAATTTCAGATATAAACATTGGAAGGCGTCCCCTAGCCCTCATCATTTGGAGAGTCTCCATGATACCGTATCGCCATGCGTTATCATAGGCCTTCTCCAGATCGAAAAAGACCGTGGCGTAGTGCTGTCTACGAAGGAAAGCATCGCAAACGTCAATTTCTCAGTCGGAGCAGAGCATCCGACGTGGAGTGGAACTTGTGGAAGCCGCACTGTGCGGAAGACAGATGGCCTCCACTGTCCAGGAAAAAGGCTAATCTAACATTTACCAATTTCTCCATCAACTTGCACACGCAAGAGGTTAGAGCAATTATGCGGAAATCGGTCGGATTGGTGATCTCTTTCCGGTTTGCGAAAGGCGAGCACAGTAGCGATTCGCCAGGAGTCTTGGAGAAGACCCTCTACCCAGATCCTGTTGGACAAATCTAACAGAAAGGCCATGCCTCGCTCACCCAGGTGTCGGAGCATGGCGTACGGGACATCGTCTGGACCATGGGCGGTGTCCGCACACAAAGCGAGGGCGGAGTGCAACTCACTTACAGTAAACTTGTCGTTGAAGGGTTCTCCGCCTCTGGAGGTAAAGTCCAGCTGGCGGCCTTCCGCGACATGACGACGTGCATTGAATGCTGGCGGATGCCCTAGCCCGATGAAATTCAGCGACAGTGAAATCGTTCGAGCGGCACTTACAGCGCATGTAGGCATAATGCTTCTTTTTGAGGGCCGTCTCACACTCGGCCGACCACCATGGGAGTGGTCGGCGTGCAAAACGGCCAGACGTCCTAGGAATAGTAGTCAAGACCACGGCGATAAGGTTGCCGGAGAAGAACTCAACGACCTCATTTACCGACCAAAACCCCTCGACTGAGATAGAGAATTCAGTCATTTCCTGAAATGCAGGCCACCGCGCCCGCACCAAGCATCACTGAGGTGGGCTCTCAGGCGGCAGTTGCCCTGAAAATGATATTTGAATGGGAAAGTGATCACTACCATGGAGGTCATCGACCACCCCCCAATCAAAATCAGGCTGTGCACTTGAAGAGCACAAAGATAGGTCAAGGCAAGAAAATGAAGCGGTTCTCGGACAGTGATGCGTAAACTCATCCACGTTTAGGACACCCATCTCAAGCTCTTCGATTATATTGGCAAGGACTTGTCCCCTAAGATTTATGGAGTAATCTTCCCAGAGAGGATACCTGCTGTTCAGATCTCTAAGCAAGAGATAGGGCCTCGGCAACCGTGCCACGACGCGGCGGAAGTCCCCCGCGTCGAAGACAGCTGACGGTGGAATGTACACAGAAATCAGAGTATACCTCCTATCCAGGTGCAGCAGCACAGCCACTGCCTGAAAGGAGGTATCTAAAGAGAAAAGAAGAACGGAGACATAATGCCAAGTGTAAACCGCCCATCCCTCAGCCTGGCCATCCCGCGGTGGTGGGGTGGCAAGAGACTTATACCCCGGGAGGGCGGGCAAGGGGCACGCGCCTAGCATGGTCTCCTGCAAAAAGATAGCTAGAGGAAAACATACGAGACGAGCCTCCGCAGCTCCTCCCAGTTGACCCGGAGTCCACGGCAATTTTATTGAAGGAATATGCCCTCCAGGCCTAGCTCGGAGGAGACGCGGAAGCCCTCCTGGAAATGAAGACCCTCACGGGAATGGCCGTACGCTTCCCGGGGGCAAAATCCCGGGCGCTGTTGGCCGGACAAAGCGTTGAATGCGCTGTCACCTTCGAGGACTTATTGGGGGAGGTTAGGCTCGCCATGCGAGTCTTTTTCTCCCTCCGACTCAAAACCTTAGGCGGGCGTTGTGGCTTCGGAGGCGGGGGGCCCTCTTTTCGAGGAACCACCGTCTCCGAGCCACTCGCTCCACCTCGGCGCGTGGGCGAAGTTGCTGAAGCTCCTTTGTTGCTGCCCTCCTTTCGGGAAACAGCTTTAGGAACCCCGGAAGATGGCCTAGCGACCATCTTCAGGGGTGTTGCCTCTTGTGAGTCTAACGACTCGGTGGAGGCGCGTGTCCGTTTCGCCTTACGGGAAACGGTCACGCTGGGGGAAGAGGGGGGAGCCCTGGTTTTAGCCGGGGCTGAGTATGAACCCTTTTTGCCGCCAGCTTTACCAGGGGAGCGCCCGAGTTGGGTAGAGCCCGCAAAAGAGCTCCGAATGGGCGCAGAAACAACCGTGCTCGTTGGCATGGATGGGCCAGGGGCAGAGAGGGTCTTTCTAACTATTTAGGCATATGACGTCCCAGGCAGAGAAGGGCACGCCATGATTAAGTCCTTAGCCTCGCGGGATGAAAGTCGATCCTGGGCCTGAACGGCCAGGATTTCTTTCTCAAGGATATATGCACCACATTACTTCGAAGAAGCAGGGTGTGGCTTCCTGCAATTGACACACTTGGCCACACACGATTTGGACTTATCGTGTGCGACCTCGGAGCAATTTACACAGACTTCGGGTGACCCCGACTTTGCACGTCTATATGAGCGATTCGTATGGCCGAAGCGGTGACTGTAATAGCACCGCCGCGGCAGTGGCACGAATGCCTTAAAGCGGTAGTGGTACCAACCGGCACGCACCGACTCACGGAGCTTGTCACACTTGAACGTGACGAAGAGTGTAGGGGTGGGTCTCGAGGCCCCTCCCTGTTTTCTCATCACACGTTCGACCTTGACCGCCCCATGGTCGGCCAGCTCTAGGGTGATGTCCTCAATGGAGTAGTCAACGAGTTCCCTCGCATAAACTACTCCTTTCACAAAGTTCATGGTAGAGTGCGGCGTCACACTCACCGGGGTGCCATGAAGTGTCCGAAGAGCACTTATCTTGGCCACCTCGGCGGGATTCGCCGCATTCGCCAGAAGGCTCCCGTCCGAGAAACGGGTCACCTTCGGCTCTCTACCAATTGCACTAGCTAATCCTCTCCTCTGATGGATCATGTTGCCCTTGGACAACATGGTGCCATCAGTGGAGCGAATAACGAGGAAGCGTTTGAAGCCAGCGGGCTCGAAAACGCCAGGTAACCTCTGAATGAGGGGCCCCGATGTCATCGAGGCTCCGCCCTGTGCACTTTTGGTCTTGGTCAGGGGCTCCGCACCTGGGGGGGCAGAGGGGCCGGATGTGCCGATCTTTGCTGTCGCTTGCCAGAGTGGCAGCAGACCCATCCGTCCCCGCAGCCCCCACGGATGGGGAGCAGCCCCGAGTCTTCTTTGTCTTTTTGGTCTTGGTCTTTTTCTTTTTTGGAGAGGAGGGCGGGGAATGAACCCGCTTCTCACCCCCGCCCGTAGAAGCCCCTAGGCCAGATGTACCGCCCTCAGCCAGGTCCTTCTACGAAATGGAGAAGGTCCTGGTGGTCGCAGGGGCATCATCCGGAAGAGATCCCTCCCCTCCTTGTACTGCCTGAGAATCCCCAGCCGTTTGAGGAGGACCTTGCATAGGGGCGGATTCGGGTTCGGTGTTTGGCGCCGAGCCTGGATTTCCCCTCATGGAAGGCCCTACCGTCTGAGGCTGGTTTTCCTCAAGGACCATGTCTATCACAGGAGGGGCCTCCAGTTGGCCATCCCCTCCCAGGACATCGCAGGTCCCCTTGGCAGCGTCATGAGTTTTTTTGTGGGGAGGCACAGGCCTTGACCCCGGCAAGGTTTAATATTCTTGCCAGCAGGTCTTTTGAGGGAAGCGACTGAAGGGGTCTGGCTTCCCTCTCCCCCCTAAGGGGGTTTGCCCTACCGAGCCGCTTTGATGTAAAGCGGCTGGCTAAGGGCTTCCTGCTGGCTTTCTTGGCAGTCCCCTTGGAAAGAAAAGAGGGGACTGCCGCTGGAAAAAGGGAAGTGCCCGAAAGCACCTCCAGAGAAGGAGGTGGGGGGAGTCCCCTGCACCAGTAAGCGAAGGAGAGGAGTAAGCCTCATCTCCGGTTAGAGAAATCTGGAGGGTCCCCTGCGCAAGCACAGGAGGGAGGGAACTCCATTTTTTTGCTGGAGCTGCCCGAGGGCGGCTCCGTCGCTGTTTCAGGGGAAGTTGGGGGTTGGGGTTTTTTTATCTTCATCATTGGGTATGGTGACCCTCTTTTTTTACACGGGACGCAATAGCTCATCACCTCTTGCAGTTATCGCACTTCAAGAGGTGCTTACAGGTCTGGCAGAGCCAGGCGCCGCCATTTGGGACCACCCCTCCCGCCTGGTGGCCTGGCAGTCCATCGGCATGGCAGCTCCACCTTAGACACGGCGTAAAAAAGATAGATTTTGAAGAAGAGAGGAAAAGGGATGTTAGGAAGGTATGGGTGGGGATGATGCAGGTTGTTAAAAACCAACCACCCCAGACTGGAGTTCAGGGGTTAGGGAACATTGTCCCCTCTCCCCTCACCCCCGATCCAGGACAGTTAGCCGCTGTGAAGATAGAGGCCAACCAGAGGAAGTTGTGGGAGAGGTTATAGGGAAAGTGCGGAAGTAGGGAAGAAACACAGGCTGTCTGAAAGGAGAAGAGTCTAAGCTAGGATCCGACGGAGCGCTGAGTCCCGTGTGCACGGCATCCATGAAAGCAAATCGCCGCGCCCCTTACGGGGTTCCAAGCAAGACCATGCATACAAGGCACCATTTTAAATTCTGGGAAAAATTGCAAAATATCCACACTTATGAGACCTCTAACTTCGAAACTATCACTACCAGTGACTAAGTCTGTCTCAGCCTACTTAGCTGCAGCAGAAATTAAATTATTCCAAGGAACATTGTCGAGGTATGCCTGCGAAGACCCGCTCGGAGTAAGAGCGCATACACAAGCAACGGGCAGATAGCCGACCCGAGGCCGTCAGCGATATGTTTTGGAGCAATTAAAGGAGTGGGAAGCCGCCTCCTTGATTTTTAGAGTGCATTTGCGATTGACCGGGATTTATCTAATGGCCCACCAAGTTGCAGTTCAAGGATACATAATGATAAAGACCACAAAATATAATTTTAATATATATAATAAACGGGGCAATATATATATATATATATATATATATATATATATATATATATATATATATATATATATATATAAAGAGGAACAAATTGCTCTATGAGGATAATTAATTAGATCGGGACAGTTTACAATCTGACAGGGCTAAGCGGGGAGTAAAAATTATCGTCAATTCCAACAATGGATATTACTTAAGTTTGAGCGGGAAGTCAATTCAAAAGGGGATGCAGGTTACGATTGACGGAGTAAGGGGGGGGGGGGTAATTGGTGGATTACAACCCAAAATCACTTTACCTTGAAGCTTAGAGGTGTTCGGAGGGGGGAAGCAAACGGCACAGGTCTTGTAGGAGATACTTTTGTGAGTCCTGACGAGAAGGACTCGTAGATGGGGGGTTTTGAGTACTTATTGTTGAAGAACGAGATTTTATCTGCTCCGGGAGATGGAATCTCAAACACGAGACGGTTCTGCGGCACGGCTGGGATTCCCAGACACGGAAAACGGGAGTCTAGAAGGGGGATGCGAGATGAGGGGGGCCGCACAGTTCTCCGGGAAGTAGGTGGCTCGTATAGCAATGCCTTTGGGTTTATGGTAATGGTTTTCGAAACGCTATTTAGGCTGATTTATTAACCGAAAATAAATCTCATTAATAACCATATACTATACTCGATAAGCTTTCCTCTGAACAGGGGCCAAAGCTTCACGAAGGGCGATCTACTGTTGAGATCTTAACGACGAGGTACGACTGGAACGGGGGTTGCGAGACTTCGCGAGGGAACAGACAAACGGTCTGAACAGACTAACTGGCAGACTCTCAATCTCTTGGTGGAATGGCGGTTGCAGGGTTAAATAGCCAGGTGGCTGGGCTGTTAGATAACACCGGGGCATGAGCGTCCCCAGAGGATTTTCGACGTCAGTCTATGCAAACTTATTTTGTGATAAAGAGTTGGATCGGACAGCGAAGTTTGACTCAGGATATGGGGTTTATACAGGCGCGTTTGCGGGGGAAGGAAATGCCTATGGGGCATGGAAACGAGAATTCGGAGTTATCGCGGGGGGGGGGGGGGTAGCGAGGTGTGTCCCGCATAAGTAAATACAGCCGGTTCGAGCGGGACTGCTTCCTTCTCGATAATCCCAAAATTCCCACGCCAAGGAGGACGTGGTTTGGAGCGAAGGGGCTGAAAGAGGTATTCCGGGGGGCTTCCTCTCACGCTGGTCCTTCGAGGAGCAGAAGTGATTTTTCTCTTCCTCCCTAGACAACATTACGAGGGGCGGTCATAAGTTTTGCGATTCGGATATAAGGAAACGAGATATGAGGAAAAGTGTTTTATTATTTTTCAAAATAACTACCCTCGACTTCAATGCACTTGCGCTACTTGTCCCTGAGGCTACGAATTCCCGACAACCAGAAATCTCCCTATTGCTGTTCAATCCACTCCTGGACGGCGAGCTGGACATCTTCATTGTCCCCAAACCGGCGTCTACGCAGTGCAGCCTTGAGCTGGCGGAATAAAAAGTAGTCACTAGGCGCTAAATCTGGACTGAAGGGGAGATGGTTGAGCTTCTCGAATCCGCACTCACGCAGGGCAGCTTGCGCAACTCTGGCCTTGTGGACAGGAGCATTGTCATGGAGGAGCAGGACACCGCGTGTCAACTTGCCATGCCCCTTCAGACGGATACACTTCTTCAACCCAGCCAGTTCCTCGGCGTAATATTGGCCTGTGATGGTCCTTCCACGAGACGCATAGTCCACCATCAAAACTCCCTCAGAATCCCAGAACATGGTGGCCATGATCTTCCCGGCTGAGGGTTGGGTCCAGAACGTGATGGGGGTCGGAGAGCCCGTGTGCTTCCAGGCCATGCTTTCGAGCTTGTTCTTGGGATCCCAGTGATGGACCCACGTTTCATCACCTGTCACTATGCATGAATTGAATCCCGCTGGGTCTTGGTTGTACAGGAGTAGCAGCAGCTCCTCCGAACTTTGACGACGTTGAAGTCGATCAGGGGGCGTGAGGTTTTGGGAGGTTTCAGGGACCCAACGGGCAGAGACCTTGGTCATGGCCAAATTGTCGTGGATGATGTTGATAACACTTTCATGTGATAGTCCAAGTTCTCGCTCGATTTCTTCGACCTTCACCCGTCGATTTTCGAGGATCATCCTCTCCACACGGGACACATTGTCCTCATTGGTCACGTCTGATGGGCGTCCTGGACGGGGGTCATCTTCAAGGGACTCACGACCATGGCGGAACTCCCTATTCCAGAGAGCAATGGTTGCATAGGAAGGGGCGGTGTCGGTGTACACTGCAACCATGCATTCATGGATCTCTTTTGCATTCTTGCCTTCCTTAGTAAAAGATTTGATCACTGCGCGGTGCTCAACCTTCTGAATTGTTGAAAAATTTGTGACTGACGATCTGCGATCAGCTACTGCTTCTTAAATAGACGAGGCAGGAGCGTGTGGCTGCAGGTCCTGACTTATCATAACTTGTCCTCACCCTCCCGCAAACAGCCATTCCCCTTCGTCTGTTTTGCCCTACCGATTCGCAAAATTTATTGACTGCCTCTTGTATCTGCAAAAATGCCTGTTTAATATCGCTCAAAATGATGATATTATTTGACCTAAAATAAAGTGAAAACTGAACAATATCACCCATAAGGTTAACCCCGGCAAATGCAGCTTCATTCAAAGAGGGTTTATTATTAGTCTTTAGCGAACAATTCAATACAGGGATCATACTTGAAAAACTGGTCATGAACATCCGAACAACTTACAGAATCCAAACAGAACATATTCTCCAATCCCTGCTCCACACCACTATCAAGAACCAGAAATTCCAAAGAACTAATAATAATAGGACTTACGAGGATGCAACACAAAGTTAACCATAGTTGAGGGTACATATCTTTCAACATTTGTCTACAACTTTAGCAAAGTCATCATTGATACTGATTTTTGACGCATATTGGTCATTTGGAATCATTTTATTTCTATACAAGAAATGCAATTTTTTGCCGAAAGGAATTAATCCACCAGGTACCTAAACAAGCAGAACGATGCATACAAGGCATCATTTTAAATTTGCGGAAAAAATGCAAAATATCCACACTTATGAGACCTCTAACCTCGAAAATATCACTACCAGTGACTAAGTCTGTCCCAGCTAACTTAGCTGCAGCAGAAATCAAATGATTTCAAGCAACATCTAATTGAGACACTAAACCTATGACGGAATCCAGAATTGGCTAAAATAAGTAGAGGTAAACTTTCCCCCCTAGGTATAACAACTGTCAAACAAGTTTCTTTAAGAGGCTCTCCGTCGAGCCCAAGAAAGTGGTAATGTCATACGAGACACGAGACACGAGACATGCCTTCTTTCCACCAAGTCACGCACTATATTCTCATTAAGTAACTTCTTTAAGACCCCGTGTCTACTAAACACCGAACTTTACGAGATTTATTATCAGTACCATGAAAAATTACAGTAAGAATCGGGAGAAGTAATAGTTGAAAGTATTTACGAGTACGGTGAACATTGATACATATATTTGATGAGGTTTCGCAATGAGAGGCATACATTCGACCAAGACACTAAAGCAGCATGCTTGGCACTAGAATAATGGTTACAAAGCTTTAAATCAACGCAATGTTATACACGTAAATCATACGTTCCAAACGAGGTACAATTGGACATACTATGTCCACGACTTTCGCAAAACTTGCAAAAACGTCCTTTACCTTTACCGTCATTCTTTTTATCTACAGACGTGTTAAAATTCTCTAAAGTAGAGAGGTGTTTTTTTAAACTTGGGAACAACAAAGTCTTCGGCCATTCCTTTTGAAGGACTATCCTCCGATTTAACCTTATTCTCTTTCCTTTCAGCAGGAAAGTCTTTCTTAGAACTAGAAGTACGGATAAAACAGTCTTAATTATCTCATTATAATGAGCAAACAAATGTGCGATTGTCGGATAGTTGGTGTAAACTCTGTGAGCTAGTTCCCTTCTAGCGGACGGAAGCAACTTCGAATAAATGATATGACTCAAAAGCTTACATCTAGCGGAGCCATCTGTCGTGGTATGACCGGTGTACGCTGTTATATGCACACAGGCCTATTGGCCGATCGAAATTAAGGCTCCACCTGGGGATGGTTGCTAGGCCAAGGAATATTCAAACACGTTACAAAAATATACTTTAATAGGACTAAAGATTACATATACAGATAGGGCAAGTTAAATTGGCAATGCAATTAAATATTGACGGTTCACTGCTAAGATGATTAACACTATCAATTAAGTTTGAACCGAGGGATAATTAAATAAGTAATGATTTTACAATTATGCAAGTTCTAGAGCAAAGGGGATCCTTAAGGTTCGACGCGGTAAAGGTGGGAGGAGCGTGATGAAGCGGGGGTTACATCCCTTTTACCTTGATGTGCGGTAAAAGGGATTTAACCCCCACTTTCCCACGCTTCTCCCACCTTTACCGCGTCGAACCTTAAGGATCCCCTTTGCTCTAGAACTTGCATAAGTTCGACCTTGAACTTGTGGGCGTCTCACGAGACGCTCAATTCAACTTCGGGAAACTGAAGTGGGGGGGATGAGCTCTTATCCTTAAGAGGCAAACGGAGAGTGCTTCGGGGATGTCTTTTCCGATCCTTAAAATCCGAAGACATGGTGAGGAGGGTTGAAGTGCGCCTAATTATTTCCACGAACAACACTGAGTGACGACTAGCTCTTCCTTGGATCTTCGACAATCACTCAATTCTTCTCTGGACGAGAATGGAGTCGATTTCCTCTCGACTAACGAAGACGTTACACCTAACGTACTGGATGGCGGATTCAGACACAATCTGCATGTGAATTCTGAACTGTCGAATATATACCCCGAAATTATCTAGACGGGGAGAGAGATTCATCGCCAACAGACTTTCTTAATTGCCTTAGGTTGTGATAAGGGGCCATAGCGCGAAGTCGCAATGCCCACTTAATGGTCTTTCCATTGTTCTAATTTTCGCATTATATAGGGCAGACGAATTTAGAGCGGTCAACAGCTAACTGTAGAAGTTAGGGATGGGGAATGGGGTAACTCCTTCTCTCTCTCATTCTTCCACACCATCTTCAAGAAGATCTACTCTATACAATTTCAATTCATGAACCATGGAGCGACAATCATTAATGTAAAACTTTACATCGGCAAATGAGGGGTAAAATTTGGGAGATTTGCTTAACAAAATCTTGAAAGTTTCATCAACAATGAATTCTTCATCAAGGAATTCTTCCTTTTGCAAGTCAATAGCCCTGTCATAATTATCGTCATAAAGAGAAAGATGTGAAACAACCCTGAAAGCGTATCCTGAAAAATAACTTCTCAAATAAGTGATTTTACTTGAATTGGACAACTGACCGCAGGCGTCAATACAGTTATTAAACTGCTGCAAGAAATTCTTAAATGCCAACTTATCTTCGGATTAGCCATCAAATTTGATACATACATTCAAGTTGCGGCAACTTAACAGAATTTTCATTAGGCTGGGGGTCGAGGAGTTTCGGAAGTTTAACTTTATCATGTAAGCGTTTGGCAACCACAGCCAACCTATCTCCCATTGCAATTGAGTAAGCTCCTTGCGATTTAATCTCATCAATTTTCTTGGGATCCTCTTCATCAACATCATGAACTATGAAAAACTCAAGAATTTCTATGTTAATTTCTTCTATTTTCTGCAAATGCGCATTAATAGAACCTTGCCTTCGCTCAAACAACTCTGAAGTGAACTCATGTACCGGAACGCTTTCAAGCGGATTTATTTCACCAGTAACGCGTGATCTAAACCCCGCACGCCTCCTCTTAGGATGCTCCAAATCTTTCTTTGACGTCATCGCGAAGGGTAAATGATCTCAAATGAATCACGCAAAGACAAGATACTACATGGAGTAAATTGAAATTTACAATAACAAAAATCATAAATTTACACGATGCAATTAACATACATATATCTTACACAGTAAACGAAACCCACATTTTCATTTACACAACAATGTCAAAGTCATGAATGTTATACAAAAATTATACACAGCACAAAATGCACACGTAACAATGAGTGCCAAATAAAATTCAGCACTAATCAATATAACAAAAAGCACAAATAAAAAAATAAATAAAAATGAAATAATCACAAATAGAGTTCAAGCGTAGATCAAATATACAAAAAAAAACTGCGCAGATACTGGTACACATTTATCAAAGTACAACGCACTCGCCAACGCGACTGATCGCAACAAACAGCGACAAAAAATACCTACTAGGCTACCTGCATGATTACCCCCGAGTAAACTAGGCCCCTAGCATGCATAAAAAAAACATCCCAGCCCTAGGCTAACTTACCTGATACATACGAAATTATAAAAGTCAAATTACCAAAGTATAGGCAGACTTACCAATCTTCACAGCCTAAGATAAGCTAACTTACTGACAATGGCTCAAACTACCGGTAGGCTAAGTCAAATGGGGTACCGAACGTCACAAGGGTCCGAATTTAGGTTAGGCAATCATTATACGCTAAAGCGCAAAAATAAACTTACCAATACTAGTGATAGGCCTACTATACCGAGGCCTAAGGTAGCCACACAAAGTAAACATTAAAAAATTAACACCGAAATGAGACTGAAAATTCGGAATGCACTCAAATTTCGAATGACACGATAATTCGAGAACAAACAACATTAGCTGTTCGCGACTACGATAATAGCACGTAAACATTGAAATGAATGCACAAACATGACCGTGACAGAAGAGAAAAGATGAAAGCATGTGAGGGAGCGTGTGAGAACAATTATTCGCAAATAATAAGTACATCGATATAATCGAAATGCAAAAGAATGAATCGTCACTGAAATTATAAAATATTACAGCTATTGAGACCAACCTCCCCAAACAAAAAGAAAACAGTACTCACCAACCAAGATTGTGCGGGCGACTTCCATGCGTTTGTACAGAACTTTGTAAAGACGTTGTTCTTGATAGCTTACAAGCAAAATTCAACTTGGAGTTCGTCACCCCAGTTAACAGGTTGCAATATTTGAGAGTAACAGCAGGGGATAGTTTGATTAAATATGATCAATATGAATGAATTTCGATTCACGAAGAAAGATTATGCAGGGTGGGGCTTTTAAGCCGAAGACCAAAAGCAGCCTGAGCTGTCCACGCTCCTCCTGCCCTGCTGACAGCGCCTGCGCACTTACCTGGCGAGAGTAGTTGAACCCGTTTTTTGAAGAGGTAGAAACCAATTGAAAATATTTAAAATACATACTCGTATATTGAGAAAATTTACATGAAATTATCAATCAATATTAAAATCAATGATTAATTATTTTCAGTTCTCACACCCGAGCAAACAAAAATAATTTCACATTCTTCTTCAGGACTCTCCACCACGGAGGCCTACAAGGGTGCAGGGCTACTGCAACTCTCCACTCGGTCTTGTCTCGTAACCCGTAAAGGGCAGGGCGATGTGGTTTTCTAGCCGTCGTGTTAACGGAACTCAGCGTCCCGTCCGGCCTGCCTCTTCTTCAGCTACCCCTACTTCGTTTTCTGTACCAACTCTCTTTCCCCCTGCATCGTCCATACATCCACCCTGTTTACTCTATCGCTTTCTCTATCCTTTCGTCGGTCCCTTCTTCTACTGTCCATGGTATGATCCTAATAGGTGATCACCCACCCTACTCGTTAGTGGACCTACCTCTCTCTAATTCTCTTTATTACATTCCCTTTCCAAAGTTGCTATTCTACGCACGCAGAGTTTCTGGCTGCCCAGCGCCCCTTCGCCCTCTTATGAGCCTTAGTCGAGTGAGGTCCCTATCTGCTGCGAGGGCCGAAAGCCAACTGACTAGTGCAAGTACAGGGTGAGGCAGAGAGGACAGACAATCTTGAAAAAATTACAAAATTATTAATTTTAGCTTCAAATTTTTTTAGTGATATTAATGTGTTTGTTATGAATTTGCATTTGACAAAACCAAGCGTGGAAAACAACATTCCCCATGTGGTATATGAGATTTTTTTTCTCTTTTCATATGAAATTATGTTGCCGTAGACGATAGAACACTGCATGTTCGCCTACAACAGTTTCATGAAGAATAATGAGTGTCACAGCAGTTCAGCATGAGTCTCATCACTGATTCAACATTCCTTGAAATCAGGCTGTTCTCACTCATAACACAATCTTACGTTGGGTTCATGCACTTTGTACACTAATGGATAGCAGAGTGGTGGGGTTCCCACAAACACTATATACCCCAGAAAATGTGAAATGCGTCAGACAAGCTTTGCTAAACAGTCCGAATCACTCTGCATGAGGACATGCTACTGAATTTGGCATTGAGATTGTTCAGTAATGCATATTTTGCATGAGCAACTGCAACTCCAACCCTACAAATTGATCAGTGCGCGACAGTTTAGACCAGGGGACTATGCACAGCAGCTTAACTTCGCATGTCAGATGGAAACAATTTTTGAGTCAAATGACAATCTCCTTTTTTTAATGAGTCATGAAGCTCATTTTCATCTTAATGGCATCTCGAATCAACAGAATTGTCATTATTGGGCTCTTGAAAACCGGAGAGAACTGCACAAAAGACTAATGAACAGCCCAAAAGTGAAGGTTAGGTGTGCTTTTGGAAAATCTGGCGTTAATGCTCTTTACTTGTTTGAAGACCATAATGGAAATGCTGTTACTGTGAACTCTGGGCGTTACATCGAGATGATGAACTTCTTTGTGATTGAATTATGACAAAAATGTATTGCTATCTGATGTGTATGGTTTCAGCGGGATGGGACGATGGTCCAAACAGTCAGCGCATCAATGGACGTTCTTCACCCTCTCTTCAGTGACGGCCTCATTTCCAGGTTTGCTGACACTCCTTGGCCCCCTGATTTGTCATAGATTATTTCTTGTGGGGAACCTCAAGGCACATGTCTATGAGCATAAGCCCTGTATATTGCGAAATTTGAAGCAAGCTATTCATGTGGAAATCGACCAAATCGATAGAGCAATGCTGAAAAGATTGGAGGCCAACTTTCAAGAACATCTTCAGAAATGCATCAATGGAAATGAACACCACATGAGGGATGTTGTTTTACACACTTGATTTTGTCGAATACTAGTGATTTTGTGAATTTTTCAAAAATGTCCATCCTCTCCGCCTCACCCTGTATTAGATACGGAGTGTGTTGGGCCGTCGACTCTGCTCACTTTCTTCCAGTATATATATATATATATATATATATATATATATATATATATATATATATATATATATATATATATATAAGGTGGATACGTCCACATCATCCTTTATGGTTAATGCTCTTATACAATTTCGCCTGAATGGTGGGCCGGGTTGGCAAAGCCCATCTACGCAGGACCCGTACACCGAATATGTGTAAATGATCACATTCTGGAATTTTCTGATCTTATGGAGACTTTTCTTTTAACTTCCCAAGGGATTGGGAGGTCATAATATCTATTTTGTATCTTTTATTTTTTCTCTTTTCTACTATGGTAATAATAAAAAGGCAATAGTGCGAATGCACATGGGGATCCACCTCCAATCGCGGCCTCCTCGGCTTATGTGTCGGGGAGGACAAGGTAACACGAGACACCCCTTCAATCGGCGAAGGGCTCCCCTCTAACCCTTTGCAGGCGGCAAAGAGGCTTCCCTTCTGCTATCTTTAGAGCTTCCTTCGGGAAGCTCCACCTCAAAGCAGAAGGTGCCCCCCTATCCCTCATCGAATCCACCGGAGAGGAGGCTTACTCCTTTCTCAAATCTACGGGAGTAACGGCTTCCTCCTCGCCCCATTCTTTAGAGGGCCAATCCTCTCCAACAGTGGCAAAACCCCCTTTTGCAGCACAGGGGACTGCAAAGAGATCAGGCAAGGAGGCCCAAAATCGACTGCTCCCGGTGAGAATGACTTGATAGGGCCAACCCCTTTGGCGCGACAAGGGATAGTAGGGCCCACCCATCCGGCTCCCAGAAAGTCCTAAATTATTTATAAAGTTGCCATGAACCATCTTTTCGATTACTAGGTTGAGGTCTGTCTTTTCTTTAGGGGTTACTGAAAATACACACTTCCAGTTTCGTCTAAACTTTTCTTCGATTGCCCTCTTTTCTTGAATTTTTCTTTCTTACTCATTTATTAATGTTATTTTGTTCCGGAGAGGTGTGCCTTTCATTCCGTTGATTAGCGTTCAATTTTCCTTGGAAGTCTTTCTTCATTTATTTTTTCGATGGGTTATCCCATATGTTTCCTTGGTGTTCTTCTGAGATGTTGTGGTGCTCAAAAATATATTATTTAGGTAACCTTTTTTCTTTTAGACAAGTTTCATTAAAGTCCTTAGCATACTATTTTTTTATTTATTTCTTCTTTTACAAAACCCTATTCTTCTTGTCAATTTGTTTACTTCTGGAGGTTAGTTAAAAATAAGTGGACCCAAAATAGAAGAGGGTTAAACGAAATTTTCTTGTAGGTTAAAACAGACTAAAATTATTTGCCAACATTCGGCGTCATTGACCATCTTCGGGGCGGTTCTTCATACTATGTCAAGAACGCACTAAAGGAACATTGAAGGCGTCTCTTTAATCGGCTGCCACAGGACGTTATGTTTTGGTGTTTCGCCAATCAGCGAAAAGGCAAAGCACGCATATTTGAGTTAAGATAGTTGTTCAATTCGGATTTCCCTCTTGAAAGGTAAAGACTTCTAATATTGGAAGACGTAATGCATCCGTACTCCGTCGTGTTATAGTATTATTAACACGTATGTCTCTTGTGATTCTCGTATTGTTTTCGAAGCTGCATTCTTCAAATGCATAGTTAGGCGATGAGAAGGTGTTGTTGTCATTCCAACATATCTAGATTTTAAACGATGCTGACAGTGTTCGTGGGGGCAGGTGAATTCCTAAATTATGTTTGTTCACTTGATTTTTTTATATTGGATACATATATTTTGTCGTGCTAATGTTATAAAATAGGTAGGCTTGTGGCACCCAAATTGCGGGATTGAATAGGCCCAGCAAGAAACTCCACAAATGGGCGCTCGGTGGATCTATCAAATGCTAGAAATGGCTATTTGTGTAAATTAAGGAAATAATACGCCACGTGTAATAAATAAAGAACCAAAGAGAATTATAAAAAGAAACAAAATATAAATATTGTACATCTATTTAAATAAATATATGGTATGCGGTTCGTCAAAAGTCACGCGGAAACACATGTACATGCGCACAGCTATCCGGTTAGCACCTGAACAGAAACGAGTCTTACGCTCACACAAATATATACAAGCTAAGATTAATTAACAGTAAAAGATTACAACAGTCAAGCTGAACAATTACAGGCTTTGACCTGAAAATTTTCACAAAGAACTGTAAGAGACAAGCGATTCCCTATAATTAAGATAAATCTGAAACTTGGGAAATATGTAAGGATAATAGATACACATAGCTGTCGGAACTCCACTCAAGGGGTGGAGGTAACGAACAAATTAGATCACTGGGTCCGCACTATGGATAAACCAAGGTCACGCCCCTTGGAGACGACACATAATATATATAGAGAGAGAGACCCAGAGACAGAGAGTCAATATTCGGCAGTTAATTCATTCGATCATTAAGTCAAAGCGTTACGAAACCCCGTTAACTCGCCTAAATCCTGCCGTCTCTAGCCTCGAAACTTCGCGTAAAACAGTACACACCGACTGCAAGGAAGTCGAGACGTTTCCGCTTGCCCCTTTTAGTAGGCCAATTTAAGAATAGAGTTGTTTTTTTTTGCCGCGTCCTTTCGAAGTCCTTTGTTTACTCCGATCACGAAGACACCTTCGGGAAACCCAGCCTATCTAATCTCGAGCCTCGGTCAAACGAATTCCCCTCTGCGCCGAAGCCTACCACAAGAAAGTATCTCGCTCCAACCAAAATTACCATTGCTTTCTCCACCCTCCCATAAACTGGTGACCCTCTTTCGGCCGGTCAGTGAAGGTAACGAAGAAATGGACGCATTAAGCCATCGACAGGCAGGACAAGGAGAGACGGAGTTCGTAAACGCTATCACCATCAACCTACCCATCTTAAATAAGGCAGCAGATGCAGGTTGGTTCCAGATTGTGGAGGTCAAGTTTCACATTTCAGGAATAAAAAAGGAGGGAACTAATTTATTTTATGTACTGACTGCACTTCCTCCCGAGACCGTCGACCGTCGACCGTCTTCCAGGGGCCATCATATCAACCCCAAATTACCAACTTTTAAGAACTGAAGTGATTGGGCACTTCAAGAAGACTAAACCCAAGCTCTTCGAGAAGCTCATTGCATCCTACACTCTCACAAGTCGACCCTCTACCAATTTAGAGGAACTAAGAAGAACTGCCCTAATGTAGGAGTTGGTGAGGAGTTTGTGAGACACAAGTTTATTCAATCCCTGCTGATCAATATTGCACCTATAATTGCCACACAAAAGTAACTACCCCTGGCACAACTAGCAAGACTGGCTGATGAACTAATGACATTATATAGAGCGCAGTGCATTAATGTAAATACCTGCAGTGAGTCAATAGAATGCGGTGCCACTTCCCTGTCCAGTGTGTATATGCTTAATCTTAATAACAGTACAAGTGATGATTATATAAATAATGTGAATTCGGTTGGAAATGCGCGGTCAGTGCCAATGGGTGCGTACCCTAATGGGAACCGTCCCAATTTTGTACAGTGAAATAATTATCACAGTGCTTATAATATACCGGTAAGATTGCGACCTTTTTGCAGGAACCAAAGACCTGTAGTCTGCCGTTCACATTTGTACTTTGGTGAGAACGTGAAATTCTGCAAACCCTGGTGCAAGTGGCAAAAGAGAGGAGAGCACGTACAGATGCAACCTTCATCCAGGCTAGCGGTGCGTACCATTGCAAGCGCGGCCACTGGTATTTGATCTGTTTTCACCGTCGCCGCTAAAGGGAATAAAAATAAATGAGTTTTTAATTGATACGGGGGTAAATGTGTCGATAATTCCAGCTAAATTGGTGAATTCGGGTGAATTACGCGAGTTCAGTGTAAATATTACAACGGCTAAAGGCGGAAAAATAAAAATGCACGGCGAGGTACATACGGATATAGTTATCCCTATTTTTTGCCGAGCATTCAGATGGTCATTTGTGGTCGCTGATACCACTTCACCCTTATTAAGGAATTGACTTTCTGAGGCATTTTAATCTCTTAGTGGAGTGTGCGCGCGGCATACTTATCGACAAACAAACCAAATTCGTATCAGAAGTAAAACTATCAGGGAAGCCTGCGGTAGCTTTAATTACTAATGACCTACAGCACCTATCGCCCCATTGAAAAGCCATATTGGAGAAATATGAGGCTTTGTACAGTCCCTCACCCGCTAATCCCCTGCCCATCTTCGTCGAGCTAAGTGACGCACACGATTGAGACCAGAATTGCTCCACCGACATTAGCGCGGCCGAAATCTCCTTCAATGGAGAAGCTGCAGGCTGTAGAAGCAACTTTCGAAACACTATTGAAAAAGGGAGTCGTGAACCCGGCTAAATCACCATGGGCTTCGCCTATTCACATGGTACCGAAGTCGCCAGGTGAGTACAGGGTGGTCAGCGATTTACGAGAGCTCAATGCAATCACAAATCCCGACAGATATCCAAGTGTGGCAAACCACCTCCATAGCAAAAGGATTTTTTCAAAGTTGAATCTGGTTCGTGCTTACTATCAAATCCCTATGAACCCTGGGGGCATAGAGAAGACTGCTTTTCGTCGCCATTAAGTGCAAAAACGGACAGACAGCAACGCCATTAAACGGCGATTTTGGGGTATATCAGTGACATCACCTACGTGCGTGGTCAAAACAACGTAGTCGCTGACCGCCTACCGAGGAACATCAATTCGGTTCAAATGGGTTCATTTGACCTCCAAGCTTTGGCAGCAGCACAGCATGATGACGAGGAGACAAAAGAGTTCCTCTCGCGATTAAAATCCTTCCCTTTTCCCGGTAAAACTTAGGTATGGTGTGAATTAACATCAAGATACCCACGGTCATTCGTTCCTATAGCGTGCAGGACTATTTTTGGTCAATTGCATAATTTGTCACACCTTGGAGTCAAGGCATCACTTCGTCTTATCAATCTCGATATTTCTGGCCTAGTGTGGACAGGGATATTCGCTTCTGGACAAGGGAGTCCTCTCATGTCAATCTTCCAAAATCAGTCACCACACGAAATCCGCGACCCTGCCTATTGATATTCCATCTTCAAGAATCGAAAGAGTACATATTGATATAGTTAGACCACTTCTGCCGTGTACACTGCTTGAAAAATCCTCCCCTTAGCACAATCAATATTTACTATCGTGCATCGACCGAACTACAAAATGGAGCAAAGCGTTACTTTTGTGCCCGAGACCCTTAGTTTCGTCATCGTCATCGAAGACTGATTCAAGGTTTATTAAAGAATTAGCCTCAACCATGGCACAAGTCGATTTCACACAGGCATCCCTAGGTCACTTGCACTCGGCTTACAAGCCTTTCGTACCCAAAGATCTTCGTGAGGCAACTCATGTGTGGGTCCGAATAGACCGCGTTTTCAAACCACTAGAAGTACAATCAATATGCTGGCTCCCTTTCCCGGTGATCGAACGCGAGGGCAAAGTTTACAATTCAGAATTGAAACCGATGAGGCTTCCTCCCTCGCAAGTGATAACGTGCCGGGTAATTAGCAACGCACAAGGACTCAGGTAGAGAACTGAAGGAGCACCGGGTGCACTTCACCTCGTGGAAGTGCATGGGACAGAAGACAATGATGCCAAAGAAAGACGACGAGACACCTCTACAGGAACCGGAGAGAATAACGGCAAAACTGAGATCTTCACGCGCTCCGGGAGACGAGTCACATTTGCAAGAAACCCGTCGTTTCTATACTTTTTAATCCTATTGTAGTCAAACGAATTCTCCTCTGCGCCGAAACCTACAAGAGCGTCCGGCTCTCCAACCAAAATTATCATTTCACCTCCCCCATATGTTTTTTCATAATGAAATTGCTGATTTTTTTTTCTAGTATATTATTAGATTCATTTTCTTGTTTGAGTTTTTACAATTGACACTTCGCTGGATAATTTCTTCATTTTTTTTTGTTAGTTTTGTAGGCGAATATTATTATTATTATTTATATTATTATTATTCCTTTAGTTTACAAGTCCACATTCTCCAGGCAACCGAGTCCAAACTATGGACCTAAGGATGTTTGGATATTACATGATTATGTCATGGACAAGGCACTTCTGAGGAGATGTGCAGTGGAGAGGAGGGTGTTTTTCTGGAGTACATAGATTTTGATGCTGCCAGTTACAAGGGCTCCTAAAATGACGGGAGTTGTTGTGGTTTTGAGCCCCCCACATCCGCTCAACTTCAATTTCTACGTCTTTATAATTGTTGAGCTTTTCGGTAGTCTTAACTGAGGTGTTGATGTCTAGGGGTATGGACATGTCTATGAGAAGGCAGGTCTTCTCCTTCTTGTTTTTCAGTACTATATCAGGTCTATTGCTGCTATAGTCCTGTCTGTGTGGATGGGCATGTCCGAGATGATAGTGACATTGTCGTTTTCATCAACTGTCTTTGGCTCATGTTGATACCACTCGTCAGAGATCTGTACGCCATGCTATTTGCAGATCTTCCAGTGAATGTAAGTGGCTACTTTGTTGTGGCGGTGGATATATTCGGGGTTTGCCAATTCAGGGCAGCCGGATACGAGTTGGTCTATGGTCTCATCAAACCTTTCACACAGTCTGCATTTGGGGTCAACATCCTTCTTTTTCACAATGTTATGTTGGTGCTATCGTGTAGGGAAACTTTGGTCCTGGGCTGCTATGATAAAGCCCTTTGTTTCCGCCTTCAGTCCTGTAGCTCGTAGCCAGTTGTGTGTCTGTTTCTGGTCTACACCAGGTTGTTGAATTTGTTGGGGGTATTTTCCGTGTATGTTCTTGGTTTCCCATCTAGATTTAAGTTGTTGTTGTCCACAATGTTTGGCTTTGGCCTTGGTTCGACGGGCATATTTGGTGTTTGCTTCCTCTTCTGCCGGAAGAACTGAAGGCATCTGGAGCTACTGGGTGAACTTAATTGCCTGTTTGTTATTGGAGTACAGGCGTTTGTGCTTGTCATGGTCCCTGAAAAAATGGAGCAGATTGTCTTGTGCTTTCTGGAGGTACTTTTCAAGTAAGATCGTAGGGGTTTTGTAAGAGAGCTCAATTTGGATGAGTCCTCTACCTCCTTCCCTTCTTGGCAGGTACATCCTATTTATATCAGATTTCGGGTGATGCATTTGAGATTGATAAGACGAAGTGATGCCTTGACTCCAGGGTGTGACAAATTATGCATTTGACCAAAAATAGTCCTCCTGCACGCTATAGGTACGAATAACCGTGAGTATCTTGATGTTACTTCACACCTTACTTGAGTATCACCGGAAAAGGGGAAGGATTTTAATTGCGAGCGGAACTCTTTTGTCTCCTCGTCATCATGATGTGCTGCTGCCAAAGCTTGGAGATAAAATGAACCCACTAGAACCGAATTGACGTTCCTTGATAGGCAGTCAGCGACTACGCTGTTCTGACCACGCACGTAGGTGATGTCGCTGATATACCCCCAAAATAGCCGATCAATGGCATTGCTGTATGTCTGTTTTTGCACTTAATGGTGACGAAAAAGCGTACAGGTTTTTGTGTTTAATTTGGCCAGCTCTTGCATTTTACAGGAAATGATGTTGAAGCTATATGTAACTACTGGAACTGCTAAGGTATTAATGGCTTCCAGCTTGTTTGCAGAGTTTGGTTCTGATTTAAGAACCATCAGAACTCTACGATAGTACTCCAGATGAATGTATCAGCATCAAGTGTGATATTTGAGGAGGGGTGTTTTGGTGGCCCTTCTTGAAAGTGGCCTTGGCGCACTTGTCCAGTCCGAACTCCATTCCAATGTCATCGCTGAAGGCTTTGACTATCTTCAGGAGCCCAGTCTGTTACCCATCATTTGTTTCCATATGTCTTCAGGTCGTCCATGTAGAAAAGGTGGCTTATATTGCCTTGTGCGGTGTTACACCCATAACCAGACCTGTTCAGGAGCATGCTAAGTGAGGTTAGTGCAAGGAAAAATAGTAGGGGGGGATAGTGAGTCTTCTTAGTATATGCCACTTTTGATGTTAAAAGTCTAGATGTTATTGTGCCCTTGCCATGGTTGAGGTGAAGGATGGTTTTCCACGTTTTCATGTTTTCACGCATGAAGCGAGTGATTGTTAAGCAGATGATGTAGACCTCAAGGCTTTTAATTATCCAGGTGTGTGGCACGCTGTCAAAGACCTTTTTTGTAGTCAATCCATGCAGTGGATAGATTACGGTGTTTACTCTTCACCTCCTCAAAGATGGACTTGTTAAAGAGGAGTTGGTCTTTGCAGCTATAAGTCCGTCGCCTACATCATTTCTGTTCTTTAGCGAACAGAGCGTTATTCTCGAAGAAGGTGTAGGTCCTTTCTGTGATGATAGAGGTTAATACCTTGTACATTGTGGGGAGAAATGTAATTGTCCTGTAGTTCTTGGGGTTACCCGTGTCTTGGTTCTTTGGTAGGAGGAAAGTGGTACCTTTTGTTAGCCATTCTGTGGTCTGATCTGGATGTTTCAGGATGTTATTGTAGGCAATAGCTAGGTCTTGATGTAGGTTGGTCAGTTGTTTGAGCCAGAAATTGGCCACACCGTCACACCCAGCTGCCTTTCAGTTGCTGGTTTTAAGAATGGCTTTGGCTGCTTCATCTGTGGTGATGTCTGACCATTGATATGATGACACAGCCTGATTGGCTCTGGTCAGGTCTTGTATCCATTTGGCATTTTCATTTTGAGTCTTGTCATTCTCCCATATGTTACCCCAGAAAGTCTCAACTTCATTCACTGAGGGCAAGTTCTGGATATTAATGGACTTCTTCCCGATTTCTCTGTATAATTTCCTGCCGTTGTCTTTGAACATTATGTTCGGCTGACAGAAGTCAGCTCATTTGATATATCGTTTCAGTCTTTGTGCTTTGGCCTGGACGTGTTGTTTCAGAGACTCTTTCACTCTAGTCAGGTCATCATTGTTCTTATATCAAATTTTCTCTTGATCTTCTTCACATTGGCATCTTTAACTTTAATTTTATAATTATTATTATTATTATCATTAGGTGGTGGTGGTGGTTCAGTTTGTTGTTGGAGACGTTAGAATTTGCGCAAAAGAAACTTAGTTTGGTGGTCATTGTGTTCATGAACCCATTATTAACCAAAATTGTTTTACGCGCCCAATTTCTTCATGAAAGGCTTCCCAGGCTGAAGTATAGTGAATGGCGCTTCTAATGTATGTACATGCATATTAACGACGCTAATTTTGTACCAATCAGGGCAATCTCTTTCATACGAAGATTTAGAAAATGTTCGTAAGAAACTAGTACAGGTGGGCACCGTTAATCAAAAAGTTAACTTCGTTAACCAAAAAGTTATCTTCGATAACCGTTAATCAGTTAATTCTTTAAAAATGTAACGGAAGTTATCAATGAATCGTTAACGTTAATTTTTATTATAGAAAAAAACAAAAAATCAGTTCTTCCTCTAAAACCACCTAAAAACACCTAAACTATAAAATCACCTTTTTGGAGTCTTTTTAATGGTTTTAGAAACCCAAAACAATAGTTTCTTTTTGCTTTAGAGTTAAAAAAGGCTGATTTCATAGTTTTAACTTTTAAAAGAACTAAAGAAGGCTGATTTCATAGCTTAGGACCTTTTTTAAGATTTTAAAGGCTTTTAGAGCCAGAAAAGGATAAAAAACTTAAATGAAACACAATATTAGTAATAAACTAAAACAAATTATTGATAAAGTGGCCGAAAGAAATAAAAATTTAAAAAATGACAAACACGATATATACATATTTTAATTTTTCCACTGATTCTCGTTCTACATTTTGTTCATGAGATGCATGTTGCCCTTCATGAAAATTAGCATATCCAAGTTTTCGTCTGACAGGAATGATCCCTTGGCCTTCAAAATGTCCTTGCCCATAGAGAACAAACGCTCCGCAGCACTGGAGGAAGTGGCTGTGTTGAACTTGATGAACAAGTCCAGCAACACTTGCTCACCCAAGAAGGCAGCATCTGTCAGCAAGTCCTTGGAGTTGGTTTCCAACCAGATCTTGACCAATTTTGGGGCCTTATTCTAGACTGATCTGTGGCTCCTGCTGTTCTCTTTTGGCTGGGTTAAACATCTGAAGAAGTCATCCTTCGACTCCTCGTTGTTACTGCCTCCACCTTTGCTGCTCACCTCGTAAGACTGCTGCCTCATGACCTCCTCGACCTTACCATCCATGCTTTTCCTCACCTTGGCAACATTGGTGTCATACTTATCCAACCACATGAGACGAAACCTGAGGTGGAAGGCAGCTGCCAGCAACCAACTGGCAATACCCATCCTTCAGGAGTGTCCTAAACCTTTTGTCGATGCCTGCCAAAAGTGATTCGACCAAGGGGCTGCAGAGGACGAGGCCCTTGGACTTTAAGTCCTTGAGCCTGAAGATTGTCGCAGCAACTGTTGGCAGCAGAATCCCAAGGTAGGCTTGTTCCTCCCTCTGGGTCTTAACGAACGCTTTGGCCACGGATGACATTACTTGGAAACAAAACAATGGAGAATTAGTAAATTTTAGAAATTCAAAAAATAATATATATATATTATAATAATATATATTATTTTATTATTTATTTATTACCTTGGCATACTCCTTCATTAAGTTGACATCCTGGTCGTTGAAGCTGTTGACTTTCAACAGGGTCATCACTGTGGAGAACAGGCCTATTAGTCTCCAGGATGGCGTTGAGGATCACCACAGAGTCATAGGTGGAGTTCAACCTCGTCGTGTTGGGGACAGCCAGCCTCCTCCCCACCTCAGCGTAGATACTGTTTGCTGCCACAGTGCTGCGATCCTGGTGGGTCCAGAGGGCACGTGCCTTGGCAATGGCATCCCTGTAAGGCCTCTTGAACACTGCACTCTGCAAGTGCAGCATCTGCATCCTTGCTGGCTACTAGGTTGAAGGCGTGGGCAGCACACCTCATGTGGGCTGGCAGGTTGATGGGCTTGCCAACGACAGCGTCGACATCGCCAGGCACAGCCAAAGAGTCTTCCATGGAGACATACTCCAACTCCTTCTCGTCCATGGATCCAGCCAACAGGATCGCCTCAGCATCATCATCAGGGTCAGTGTCCACATTCTGAACCAGTGGCAAGTCTGGCAGTGTGTCATCCTCTGCCCTAAACTGGACAAAGACCTTTACAAAGTTGCTACCATTGTCAGTGGTAGTCCTGGAATAGAAAGACAGTCTAAGTTTTTTTATAATAACAGATACTCACGTTGTAACCTTAATAGCTCTTCAGAGTGAAGTGAAGCCTCTTTCCACCGGCACTTTTTTTTATTTATAGCGCTGCGTTGCGTGTTATGGTGCAATATCTTTTATATATAGAGCTGCGTTGCATGCTATGGTGCAATATCTTATTTGTTTATTAAAGAAACTTTATATGATCTATTAATAGAAAATAAATACTTAAACTTAGAATACATAAAATATCATTTTGAACTAACAATTCAAAGTTTGATTAAAAAGTTATTTATAATAATAAGTGGCGTTATATTGGGGTTGAAAGAATGACGCATACATTAATAAATATGTTAAGACTCTACATCTGTATTTAAAATCTTAAAATATATGAAACTTTTAAATGTTTACCGGTTTTTATTCATTTAAGGGGTTAGCGGACTTGAATTAACGGAAGTTAATTAGTCCGATAATGATTTCTAAAGTTAACTTAAAAGTTAAATTCTATAACGAAAATGTTAACTTCGTTAATTAACGATCAATGGATTAACGGTTTAGTGCCCAGGTTTGGAAAATAGCAACGTAGAAATAATTATTGAAAGTGAAATAACCGAAGTGAAAACTTTGTGAAGTAGTAAAGTAATAATAATAGAGGTTTTATATGGCGTCCTTCAAGACCTTAATCTATTGCAGGGTGTCCTTCCATCGACTAGGAAAAGGCCTGATAAAAGAAGTGGGTTTTCAAAGCCCGCTTGAAAGCGCCAGGGGGGGAAGAATATCTTATGCCATTGGGCAGACCATTCCACAGAGTATGTGCAACCACGAAGAAGGAATGGTCACCCATGCAGCAAAGATGAGTGCGAGGAAAAGAAAACAGAACCTCACTTCCCAAGCAAAAGGCTCTTTGTTGTCTGGACACAGCAAGTGAGGAGCACAGGTAAGGGGAAGTTGGGGTGTTAAGGATTTTAAATGTAAGAAGGAGGACTTTAAAAGTATTTTTAAATTTAATGGGCAGCCAGTGCAGTTCGCGGAGGAGGGGTGTGGGACGAGATAACCGTCCTCGATGGAGGGAAAATCGAGCCACAAAGTTCTGGTCAAGTTATGGGGGATGAATTGTAATTTTGTTTGCACCAGTGAGACGAGTGTTACAGCAATCAAGGCGAATGTAATAAAGGCATGGATAGCTATCTCGAAACTGTTTTAGTCAAAGTGGGACCTGATATTAGCATAATACGATTTAAAATTGAGTGAGCGGACAAAGAAAAAAACCCTGGTTTCAAACGTTGTCAGAGAGCGCGACGGGAGGGCCAGTGAGAATAAGAGGGGGCTATATTTTTACAGCGAGCGATAACCTTTAAGGTGCACACAAAAAAACTCAGTTTTGTCATGGTTGAGTTTGAGGAAGTTATCCGATAGCCATTCAGTAATCGTGTCATATGCGGATAAGAGATTGGGGATAGTCATGGAGTAAGAGTTCGGGGAGGAGGAGAAAAATATTTGCGTGTTATCAGCATATAAATGAAAGGATAGACCTAGGCGACGTAGAAGAAGGCTAAGAGGAATGAGATACATACAAAAGAGAAGCGGGCCAAGAATAAATCCATGAGGAACTCCGTATGACACACCTTCTGGCCGGAAGACCTCAACCTTGATGTGAACAGAATGAGTACAGGATGACAGATGATAGCTAAACAAGTTTAGAACAGTTCAAGAGACACCGAGTAAGTCTTGAACGTGGTGGAGAAGAACGGAGTAGGCAACTGTGCTAAATGTCGCCGAGAAAATCGAAAAGCTCTAGGAATGAAGGCCTCCTAGCGTCGACATCGCGGCGGAGACAGTCATTCACATATAGGAGAGCTGATTCAGAGTTGTGATGCAGGCAGCTATTACCCGCTTAAGAGCTTTGTAAAGAAACGGAAGTTGAGAGATTGGACGATACTTTGAAGGATTATTAGGGTGAAGATTTTGTTTCTTTAAGATCAAACGGACAACTGCATGTTTAATGTCAGAAGGAAACCGATCAAGCGAGAGGGGAACGTTGAAGATAACCAGTAGGTGTGGTAGGAGGACAGGTAAGACTGAACATAAAAACTGGCGGGAAACGTGTCAAGGGTAGAGCAAGGGTTTTTTTAATGACGGGAGTACTGAGGCGACCTCGTCAGTGAAGCCTGGGGTGAGGGAGGTGTAGTAATGGAGGTTACAGTGTGACGGTAGGTAGGCAAAGACAGGATCTCAGAGCGAATATTAACTACTTTTTCAGAAGAAACGGCATAAGGTGGAATGGGGGAAGAATTTGGTGTAGCCTGACAGACGAGCAAGATGCTTGAAAAGAGCGCGAGGATTTTGTTTGTTTTCATCGACGATTTCATTCACATGTATGAGCCTCGCGGGAGAATCGCAGTAAGTGGTTGGGTACGCATGGTGGGAGAAGCGTGTTTTGTTCTCAGGCCTCGGGTCCATGCTTGACGGAAGTAATGTGATATATATATATATATATATATATATATATATATATATATATATATATATATATATATATATATATATATATGTGTGTGTGTGTGTGTGTGTGTTTTATTAGCTGAGCTTTGAGTAACTTTTTTGTTCGCTTCTCTAATTTTCTTATTATACTTCTTTCGCTTTGCGAAAGGTTAGTAATAAGGTTTCTAATATTCATAATTTATTGCAGCTGAGCTTTCGGTCAATTTGACCACCTGAGCAAAATTATTTTACACTGTTTAGACATCTCGAAACCCTACATTTATATACTTTCGTTAATTCTGCGTTTAAAGATAATACTAAAAGGTCAAAGAATGTGGATATCAAAAAGGAATGGGAGCAAGGTTCAGACTAGGACACCTGGGAAATGAGAATCTTATTAGTATTAACCATTTAGTCGGTTAAAAACTTTAACTCTTAAAATTAAAGTTTGAAATTCCAAACTTTCAAACTTCCGATGGCCAATTCAACACTAATCCCTTGATAAGTAGGAAATATATACTTCTTTTACTCAAAAATGACGCTGCTCCACCATACCTCCACCCCTAATCAGATTCCGACTTGTAAATTTGGGGTGTCCGGAAGTTTTGCATCTCTTTTGTATTTCATTTGTATTCCATCGATTGACAATGACGGAGGTTTCCATCGAAACTCGGCTTCGCGAATAAATTGACTCTATCACTGTGGTTTCTTTCCTGTATTTACATGTTCGTTACTCTACTTCTTTGGATATATATATATATATATATATAGTGAATGGCCAGAACAATACCCCCTGCCAAACTCTTTGAAAGATACACACAATGAGATTGAGAGAGAACACAAGTACTCGTCAACAATGGATTCAGTAACCACGATGTACAGGTAGCCATCAAGAAGAAAATGGACCAATTTTACTTCAAAGAACAGCATAGCAGTGGAAACAATAACATAGAAAATAACATAAAACTCTTCTACAAGAAGACAATGAACACGGCGTACGAACAGACGAAAATGTAATTAAGGAAATTATAAACCGATCTATAAACCCTCCAAATACAGAACAAAAAATATCGTTAACTATATATTATCAAACTAGACGCACCGCCAGCCTCATCATGAAAACCAATCAGAAGCCCATAATGGAACCTAAATAAAGGACACATATGATATATGAGTATAAATGCAACCTAAGAGACCATCAACTTCCTCACTCTTATATTGGAATGACAGAAACTAACTATCAAGAAGAATGACATACCACCTAAGCAACGACACCGCCCCCCCCCCAAAAAAAAACACACACACAAGTCAAAACCATGGAACTATTCTCAAAAGAAAAATATTAGAAGAAAACACGAAAATTAATGACTTTAACCAGATCGTCAACAACTACCTTTCCTAGAAGCCATCCATATACAAGAAAACAACCCAAGCTTAACATTCAATTCAATTCAATTCGAACGGACTAATGCCAAGCGGTAGAATTAGGAGCCGAACTACGGGGATACTTAATCTCTCCCTATGAAGGTCCTTCATCTCTTTGGACATGACCGTGAATTTGACCTTCGTTCCTAAGCCTACCCCTTTCGACCTTGTCATAACATGCTCACAAGTTTGTCAGTACGTTCGCACTTGCTTATCTCTGTTTGTTTGTATATGTAGGTTCATTCATTCATATATATATACCAATGTTTTACGCTTTTTTATATTTTATCTCTGAATATGATATGAGGGTATCGAAACGCGTCAGACAAATAAAGTGTTTTCATAAAGGAATCTTCTCCAATTCCCTCCTTTAACTTTAAAATCCTAGTTTTAATGAATTTTGGAGAACTTATCCACGGGCTAAACTCAGACATAAAGCAAATATACGATAAATTGCAAGAGGTAAATTAGCCGTTGCTTTCAACAAAACTTGCAACGATATATATATATATATATATATATATATATATATATATATATATATATATATATATATATATATATATATATATATATATATATATATATATATATATATATATATATATATAACGCTATGCACCAAATCAAATACATTTGACATATCAAATTGTGGTGCTGGAACAATTTGAAGTCTTATGGGGTTCTATAATTTGTTCACAGTAAATATCTGTCCTCACATTTCTTTGCTGAGCGAAGGCCTTTTTGGCCTACGTTAACCGTTACCTCCTTTACCCGGTAGCGACATGCCAATAGCAAATTTATTTCGTCCAAGAATTCAAAACCAAAAAAATCTTTAATGAAATAAAGTGGGAAAGTGGAAGAAAAAGTTATAGATCCCCGTGCCCCCCCTTCCCGACCAGTCCCTCTCGGAGGAGGGACCTGAACGGGGAGGCCGGGCGAGGCTCGGTTTCCCTAGATTCCCCGGCGCCCTCCTCCCTCTACCGAAGGAGGAAAGCCCCGGAGAAAGAAAAAAAGGAAGGGAAGAAGAAAAAAGTAAGGATAGGACAGACTGAAATAAAGTCAAAGGCGTGAAAGTTGACCTAGTTGGTCTGTGGACCTGCTTAACGTGAGACCCGGGCCACGGTGTTTTATGTTTTCCTATCTTTTTAATTGTTACTATTTGTTGTACCTGTCCCTGGAGAGCGGTGAAGGAGAAAGATGATTGAAGTGGAAGGAAATTGGAGGTTTGCAGAGAGGTGCAAGTTTGCGTGGATGTCACGTTAATCTCTGTACTATAAGCTAATTTTTAGAGTTAAGTTCAAAATAAGTAAGAGTAAAAGTATGCCTGTTTGTTTATTTCTGTGTTAGTTTTGTTTTTATGTTATGTGTATATGAGATAGGCGTTCAAACCGTTGTTAGCATTGCTTTATTTTCCGGCTATGTTGTCAACTCGAGTTTCTGTGAGTCATGATGCTTTATTATCGTATCTGTTGTGCGAATTCATGTTTCTTAGTTAGTTATATGTTTGTTTCTCACTTCTTTAACGAATGTTGTATTTCGATTTGTTCTGTAACTTGCTCCTTTTGGTTGTTAGTTTTGTGTTCCATTTTTGGTATTAAGTCCAATCCGGTGAGTTTTGTCATTATTCGTGAATATTTTGGTCATAATATGATGTCAGTATTTGGTTTACACGTAAATCTCCTCCTCTTCTCTTTGGTCCGCTTTGTTTTTAGCACTAGGAAACAGCATGTGTTGTCCCCATCCTGCCCTTCCTAAGCGAGGCCTGCATTAAGTTTTAATCTTTCACTTTAGTAATTCCCCGTGTTTATGTATGCATATATTTTCATAACGTAGTCACATAAAATTCTTTCTAGGTAGTTATTCATTTCTAAGTTTCGAATTTTATGTTATATGCCTCTCTGCCAGACTTTATCGAATGCCTTCATAACGTCCCGGCATACTATTTGCATGCTGCTTTTCTCTCCTTTTACTTTACTTATTTTCTCTGTGATCACGCTGAGGGCCATCTCCGTGTTCCGGTTCTTTCTGAAGCCGAATTGTTGGTTGTTCCATAGGTTGTTTTCTGTTAGATATTCATTTAATCTTTAGTTCAGTATTTTTTCAAATACCTTCCCGATGAAGTCGAAACCGGATATTGGTCTGAAGTTTTCAACCTCCGAAGGCAGTTTTCCAGGCTTCGGTATGAATATAATTTTTGCAATTTTTAACTCATCGGGGAAGTAACCCGTGTTAAGAAAGGCGTTAAAAACTTTCCTTACCCCATCAATCAAGTATATTATCCAGTGCTTCTATATATATTTTCCTAATGAGGCCCGATTTCTCAGGGGCCTTTTGTTTAAATATGGTGATGATGTTCTTTAATTCCTCGATTGTGATTTTGGTGTTAAATTCTTCGCTCGCATATCGTTCCTCTTCTACGTAGTGATATATAAAAGTCCTCTCGATCCTTTCATTTATTTCGTCAATTATTTGGTTTTCAAAATCTATATCGTAGTTTTCGTTTTCCCCTTCACTGATGTTAAATACTCCTTTCCAGTGTTCCCTGAACAATTTTTTAATCTCGTTTTCATCTTCGATTAAATTCCCGTTTCTGTCCTTGATCTTTGTTTAATTTTTCCCCTTAGTGCTTCTCATACGTCTTATCTTTTTCCAAAATTCTCGGGGCATTAGCTCGTTGTAAATATTTTGAACGGCATGTCCCAGTATTCTCTTTGTTTATCCGATATTGCGCTTAGTAGTTCCCTTCTCAGCGCCTCTTATGTTTGAACGTAAATTGTTCTTAAAAATCTATTTGATGCTGATTGGTCAATTTTTGCCGTGCTTATGTGTAAAACATAAAATTTGTTTTAAAGCTGAATAAATAAATTAAACATAAAATTGTCATTAAAAATCTGCTTAATCCTAATTAGTTGAATTTTGTATAATTATGACTAGATGGAATACCTATTTATATAGCTATATTTTGTGGTTTAGTGATTGTATTAGCAGTTATTATTCAAGGAGCAAGAAGAAGTTATCCTTACCGTTCGCCTTTTCAAGATCTGTTCCCGCAATTTACGACGGAATAAAGAATCCAGCTGAATATTTTCCTTTTTCCTAAGGAAGCTTGTTTGATCACTTAACCCAGCTTGTTGCAAGAAAAGATCTCCCATTTTCGCACTTTAAATAAAAGGGGCATCTAACGTACGAATAGTCATACCTATAAAGTATTACCTTTTACTAGGAACAGTAAGACGGTTATAAACGTCACTTATTAACACACATTTTTAGAAATATTTTGAGCCCATCTATTTATGTGTAAACGTATATGCAAAACAAAATAGTTTAATACATTTAATTTTTGATTAGCAAGTTGTTTGAGTTGGAAGGTGGTAATAGGACTGGGGGTCGCCACTTAAAAGTTAAAAGACAGAGGTGTGGGTTGGATGTTGGAAAGTGTTTTTTTAACCAATAAAGTGGTGGATTGCTGGAATGGTTTGCCATCTGAGAAGGTGGACGGTCCAAGCTTGAATGTTTTCAAGCGTGGATTGGATGATTCTATGGGGAGGGAGGGTTGACTTTGGGGGGTATTCTGGACTCATTCCTGTGGATGAAGTTTTTTATTATTGTATATTATGATTGATTTAGATTTTGTCGAGTCTGAATGATGGTGCTTTTTGGTTTTGGCACATTCCTGTGTATGGTTCTAGTTGTATATTGTAGATGCATGATCTGGCAAAGTCCTATGGATGAATTATGTGTGTGGATTTTGACAGATGCGGATGGCTTTGATGGGCCATTGTGGCTTTTGTCATCGGTTAAATTATGTTATGTTAGGGTGATATGATTGAGCTTTTTAAAATCGTTCTGGAATGGGTAAGTTTGATTTTAGCAAGTTATTTGAGTTGGAAGGTAGTAATAATGTAGTAGCTCTGCAGCTACAAAAATTTATATATCTAAATAACTAAAATTTTATATCATTTTTCTTAAATATTATATATTAGTAAAAAAAGTTTTCGAAAACAATTGGCACATTTACACGCACGACTAACGCTTCCAAATATTCCGCATGGGAGACAAAAATTTTCACTTGTTTCCTCGCCATCTCCAAGTCAAGGTCAGTTGAATTCTTTCTCCATTGCATCCTTAAGTTTTACAAACAAAAACACTGTATAATTCCTTATAATTCCTTTCCAGACTCTCCTACATTTCCCCTTTTAACCATCGTGATTTTAATTAGTTACAATTACATTTTAATTTGTTACCTATTTACCATTACCATTTTAACCTATTTACCATTACCGGGTTACCTATTTACCATTACCTTGTTACCTATTTACCATTACCTTGTTACCTACTTGCCATTGCCTATCTACCTTACACGAAGTTTAGTCACAACAAAAATTCAGTGTTAAACTCATGTTCATTTTTTATAATTAAATTCAAATTCAACCAATATAATTTCAAATATGTTCTATTCTTGTTAATCTATAATAATATATATTTTGTTCTATCCTCGTTGTATTTCATCCATTTCTTAACAAGTTCCTTCCAGACTTTTATACATTTTCTATTTTAACATCATGATTTTAATAGTTACAATTACATTTTAATTTTTTACCTATTTGCCATTACCTCGTTACCTATTTACCATTACTTTGTTACCTATTTACAATTACCGTGTTACCTATTTACCATTGCATTGCTACCTATTTACCATTACCTTGTTACCTACTTGCCATTACCTATCTACCTTACACCAAGTTTAGTCACGACAAAAATTCAGTGTTAAACTCATGTTTATTTTTTATAATTAAATTCAAATTCAACTAATATAATTTAAATATGTTCCATTCTTGTTAATCTATAATAATATATATTTTGTTCTATCCTCGTTGTATTTCAGCCATTCCTTAACGATTTCGTGTCCAATCATTAAGCCTAACTTCGCCATAAGCTTAGCCGCTCGAGCCTTTTTTACGATTCAATAACTCTCCTCAAAAACGTATAGATATAGGTTTGTTGTGAAGTATCTATCTAGGTTCATACTACGATAGCCCTATATCTATAATAAGTCTAGGGGTCACCACTTAAATAAAAACAAAAAAACAGGTGTAGGTTGGATGTTAGAAAATATTTTTTCCTCAATATAGTGGTACATCACTGGAATAGTTTGCCAACTGAGACAGTAGATAGTCCAAACTTGAATGTTTTCAAACGCAGATTAGATGATTATATGGGGAGGGAGGGGTAACTTGAGGGGGGGTATTCTGGACTCATTCCTGGGGATGCATTTTATATTATTGTATATTATGATTGATCTATTTTTTTATGAGTCTTCATGGGGATGCTTTTTGTTTTTGTTATATTCCTATGGATGGATCAAATTGTATATTGTAGGTGCATGATCTGATACAATCCTATGGATTGTTTAAATTGTATATTGTAGATGCATGATCTGACACCATTCAATAGATAAATTTTGTGAGAGAGTTTTGACACATGCGGATGACCTTGGATAGGCCTTTGTGGCTTTTGTTATCCGTGAAATTATGCTATGTTGTGCTAATCAAATCAATCTCTAAAATCTAGATAAGTATAGGTTGAAAATCCAATGAAATCATTTTCTATTTAACACTACTCATAGAAAATATCCGTGAAATTATGCTATGTTGTGCTAACCAAATCAATCTCTAAAATCTAGATAAGTCTAGGTTGAAAATCCAATTAAATCATTTTCTATTTAACACTACTCATAGAAAATATATTTAGGGTTCCTGTTTCATTCTTAATTAACACCTTTTAATGTGTAGGAAATTAATGCGTGAGTTATTGAGCGCGGTTATATGTTCAATTTAATTATATACAAAATAATTAATTTATTTCAAGCATTTCAGCTTATCTAAGGTTCTTTTTACATTAATGGGAGATGCTCACCAGAATAGCTCTAGTTAAACGTTCTTATCACAGACTATACAGTGGACAGTGAAATTCCAGAAATTATTTACACAAAATGTAGTAAAGCACCTGAACATAAAATAACATTATTTCACGGATGGCAAAAGCCACAAGGGCTTATCAAAGGTCTTTCGCATGTCAGATCATGCATCTACAACATAAAATTTAAACCATTCATAGGATGGTTTCAGATCATGCATCTACAATATTAAATTAAAACCATTCATGGGATTGTTTCAGATCATGCATCTACAATATACAATTTGAATCATCCACAGGAATGCGTCAAAGACAAAAAGCATCATCATTAGGGCTCGTTCATATCCAAATCACACATAATATACAAAAATAAAAAACTGCATCCACAGGAATGAGTCCAGAATAACCCTCGCCCCCCAACATAAGTTATCCCTCCCTCCCCATATAATCATCTAATCTGCGTTTGAAAACATTCCAGTTTGGGCTGTCTACTGTCTCAAGTGGCGAACTATTTCAGTAATCTAACACTCTGTTGGTAAAAAAATATTTTCTAGCATTCAACATGCACCTCCGTTTTTTAATTTTTAAGGGGTGACCCCGAGTCCTATTACTACCTTACAACTCAAATAACTTGCTAAAATCCAACTAATCCATCCCAGAACAGATTTTAAAAAGCTCAATCATATCTCCCCTCACACATCTTCTTTCAAATGAGAACATATTTAGTACCCTCAGTCTATCTTTATATTCAAGGTGCTTTAGGGAAGGTATTATTTTTGTTGCCCTCTTTTGTACTGACTCTAGCAGGTTGATGTCATGTCAAAAATTTGGTGACCATGCTTGTATACAGTACTCTAAATGTGTCCTAACATACGAGTTGTAGAATTTAAGGATAACCTCTTTACTCTTGTAGCTAGCATCCCTCTTAATATATCCTAGCACCCAATTTGCTCTATTTTTTACCTCAATACACTGCTTCGAACACTTCAGTGATCTATCTACTACTACTCCTAAGTCCTTCTCATCCTCAACCGAATTCAGCCAATGTCCATCCATTTCATAGCTAAATTCCCTATTATCCCTTCACATGTTAAGAACTTTGCATTTATTTAAGGTTAAAAGTCATCTGCCACTTCTGAGCTAAAGCTAATAACTCTGCACTTTAAAGCTGTCCTCAACTTCTTTGTATACCTAAAGTGTATTTTGAGAGATCCAATTCGCTCAAATCTTCGTTGAAAATTACCCAATCTCAACATTTGTAAATACATTCGGACTCACCCAAGGATATATCGTACTCCAATTACCCTGACCCATTCTTCCACAAGCACCAATAACTTTCATAGCAGCTCTTTGGTTATCACATAAGAATCAAAATTAGCCAATGAGTGAGATAGCCACCCATCATCCCTTCTTGTATTCAACTAACTCACATTGCCTTACTACTTTCAGTAGAATTTACGGCCATCATAAATTATTGCTTTAGGGGGATACCCCCCGCCCCCCCAACTTAAATCACCCTTCTGGTGGCCGCCAGCGAGGGTACAGCCGCCGAAGACATATCATATGGAGGGGGGGGGGGAGCAGTGGTCTGTTACTCCGTTACTAACCAAGCTACTTTTTTGAGTAAATGATACGATATCTTTTCACTATAACGGACTAAGTAAGAGGAGTTCCTTTATGTCTACTACCTTCTTAGTTTTCGCTCCGTTAGTCCGCTACTCTTTTATTGGCTCAATTTGTATCGGCATACCATTTTGGCCGCTCGAATAGCTAACAGGCAATAGCGCACTCCCAGTTGCAATGACAGTTGACTTCAATTTCCGTTTCATGTTCACCTCTCTTGCATCCCTAACGACAACAGCATCGTGTCTTCATCTTCCAATTTAACTATTCTGTACTCTTGGATGTTTTTACTTAATATACAACATTTTTCATCAAATACGAAGATGACACCAACGGCAGAAGTTCACCTGCCGAGGACCAGCGGGTTACCCAAGACCTCACCTGGAGAAGTATATAATTCGCCATTTAGTCTTGTTGTGCCGGCCAAAGGACATCATCATCATAAGGTGCATGAGCAGTCTGTAGAACATGAAGGCCTACGTCAGGAGGAAACATCATCTGGAGTACATTTAGCCAAGGGGGCGCACACGACGTGTGTAGGAAGGGGTAGAACGCCCGCATTTATTGTAGTTCCTAGGTAATTCTAATCTTTAAGAAAGATTTGGGCAGTTTTTTCAGTGAAGAAGGCATGGATAGGAGTGTCCTTAAAAATTATATCCTGAACGAGTTCTATCTTAAAAATCGTTCGTCCTCGCTTCATTGGATGCGAAGTAAAGAGATTAGGAATAAAATGTTGAAGCAATTCGTCATAGATAAATTGGGCATCGAATTTGGCATAGTTATGTGCCATCACATATGTTTTCACATTTTCTCTCGATCCTCTTATTCGTATTAGCTTTTCTATAAAGGGTTTACAAGGAAAGTTTTCACCATCTCTTTGAAAAATCTTTGTTCGTGGATCACAGTTCTTACATTTGTCATATGTTTCATTCTTATTATCAAAACAGAGTTCACAGATTATTTGCATAACCAATATATAACGAAAAAGTATAAATGATCCCACCTCTTTATAGGTTTCAATATCATAATATATGGCATTCCATTTCTTAACAATCGACTTTTTCGATCTCTTCATCCAGCACGTATGCTCTGCCTTATCCACTTTATAGTATGTATAATATTGAGAGCAGAACAACTTCTCACACTCGTGTCGTCTCGTGCCGTTTGCACCCTGCATGATTATATGGTTACATCTAAGGCACATGCTAATCTTCACACAAGTATGAAGCTTTCTGTGCGTATCAAAACATGAATGGCTGTAGAATGAGCGATTACACTCATTACATAAAATCCCTCGAATTCTTTATCCATCACAATGCCCAAAACATTGACTGCATACTCCTTCACAATCTTTTAGATGGACTGTTACGTTATTATGGAACGTATAGCAAGAAAAACACATCCCGTGATTAAAAGGGAGTTTCTTGTTTAAATTTATATCTCCATGTACTTCATAGATCATTGGGCCGACGTCTAGCGCAAAAACCCGCTTCCTATATCGTATACTCCGGAATAGAGATAAGATGTTTACTCAAAGTGTTGATAGAATCACCTGGTGTTATACTGTATGGCAGAAAGATTATGAGGAACTTAAAACGAAGTGATGTTTCATGAAGCTGTGTACGATGTTTCATCTCTAGATGGAAAAAATCATACACTCCTTATTTTAGATGACTTAATGCAGAAGATAGATGCAAATATATCAGAGATATTTACAGTTACCTCCCACCATAAGAATATCTTCATATTCCTAATGGCTCAAAATCTATTTTATAAAAATTCTTATATGCGCGATATAGCCTTAAATTGTCATAATCTAGTTTTATTTAACCAGGGGAGAAACATCTCCCAGATAAATATAATTGCTGGACAAATAATGCCTGGTGAACGTAAGAGCTTCATGAAGATATATAAAGAATCAGTCTCAAAACCTTATGGCTACTTGCTCTGCGACTTCAGTCCGAGAAACACTGTACAATTTAGCTAACAGGCGGGTATATTTTCAAACGAAATCGAAACCGTATATCTTTTAGAATGAACCCTAACAGTCTATTTCCAAGTATCCATTTCGGTATTTACTGGAAAAGGGATGGAGAGTTCATTCCTACACGATTTAAAAATGCTCTGTACAATGAGTATGAAGTCAACACTTTTCTAAAACTTGAAGACAAGTTTCATCAAAGGTTTCGTCAAATGAAATGCTTACAGAATGCGGTTGATGAATGTCTGTTATCTTACACTCAACGATGGAATTGATGAATGGCGAAAACTTAAACCCACCATCAAAGAGGTTGAGTATATAAAAAATATCTCATTTGATGAGTTCCACTTTTTTCTCAACAAGAGGGGAAACAAATATGTTTATTTAAATACTGGATCATATAAAAAACCTTCTGATATTAATTTTTAAAAATATAAGGTTGGATTAAAAATAAACATTGATCATTTTTACCCGTTACATATCGAATACCGATTTCCCGATTCGATTAATCCAGCTCTTTTGATTCAGGGAATCAGTAAATGTGTACAAAGTAATAAGGTTGCGAACATCCATGAAATTCTAATTGAAATTATGTATTTTAATCTAGATGTAAGCTAGTCAGATATTCAGTTAGAAATGAACCGGCGATTGCTACGTTTATATACATCCTCGAGTCTACCAACATCTTTTGGTGGGGTAAATCGATTACACCAATATGTAAAAAAGATCGCAAAAAGATCTGATGTGGAAAGCTTTCTCTCAGGTTTTGATAGCTATACATTATATAACCCGTTCGAAAAAGATTCAAGACCAAAAGCCTAAGGCTTTAACGAGATTTGGCAACTAGATTTAACTGTGATGTCCAAATATGAAAGTTTTAATTATGATGTACGCTACATACTCTTTGTAATTGACGTATATTCTAGATATCTCTGGTTAATTCCTTTAAAGCAGAAGACGGACCAGGTAGTGTCAAATGCTGTAAGAAATCTTATGGATGAATCCGGATGGATTCCAGGTTATATATGTTCTAATGATGGAGCAGAGTTTAAAGAAAATAAGATGAAACGTTTATTAAGCAAATTTAATATCTGCATTTATCATGTTCACTCTTTAAACAAAGCTAGTCCTGTAGAGCGTGTACAAAGAACAATAAAAAAAAGACTTTTCAGATACTTTACTTTTAATAATACCTGGAAATACATCGACGTATTAGAAGATTTTGCAAACGCTTATAATAATTCTAGACAGAATGATTGGTAAAACACCGTTCAAAGTTATCTACGATGTTACTATATCGAAGCAGAGAGCTGAAGGTAAAAAAAATAGGTTTCTATATAAGATCGGTGATTATGTTCGAATCTCACGCGTTTCCAGTAAAGTTAAAAAAGGGTACGAAATAGGGTGGCGTGAGGAAATCTACAAGATATATAAAATTTCAACTGTATTAGCCCTGTATGATATTGAAGATTTAAATGGAGAACATATCGAAGGTGGGGTTTATGAAGAAGAACTACAGAAAGTAAAATTTGACTCCCGTAAGAAATATATAGTGGAGAGGATAGTTAAAGCGAAAGGGCATGGAAAAAACAAGCTATATTTAGTAAAATGGCAAGGGTACCCAGAATCGTTAAATTTATATATCAAGGCATGTGATATCACCCTAAAATCTTGAGCAAATACATTTATAAAATTATATAAAGGTGGGAGATGTGGAAGGTTTTATATCAGTTGTGAAGATGGAGCCAGAGAGTTTTTATGTCACCCTTCCTTCTTTGTCCTTCTTGGATGTTTACCCTCAAAATACGATGTCTGACTATAGAATCGAGTTGCACAAATCATAAAATCAAACCACAGGCAGTACGAAGTAGGTCTTTGTGAGTTTCAATTTACAGGGAATATCTATAATGTTATTAAGTCTACACACGCATTCACAGTCTATCGGAAAATCGCGGAAGTAAACAACTATGCATCAAATACTATATTAGCAAGAAGAAAGGTAACAAAAATAAAAGAAATTGACTATGCTTATGATGAGATATGGATAGACGCTGGATATTACAAAAATGAAAAAGCATTCATAGAGAAAATGAATCTGAAAATGAAACAGAAATTATCATCTCAAGATTTAATGTTTCAATCTGACAGAAAGCAACGGAAAATGCCTACTGATTATATGTTAATGCTCACTTGAGGTTCATTGTTCAATGTGAAAAGAAAAGAAAATCTATTAATTCATCTGTCAAAAGAATTTTCCACTATAATGATAAGATCTATCAGAGATGATATGCCAAAATTAAATCATTGTATGGCGTTCAATATAGATTTTTCTGCTCTTAAACCTCATCCGAGATCATGTTACATTTACTCTAACCTTGTAGACTATCAGTTAGTAAGCGATACACAGTGGAGGCTGATGAGAATTATTCATCTTCCTTTCCATCATGGTTCATTCAGTATAACTTTTGATAATCCACACTATCTGAATCTAAGCTCTAGGGACTTGAGATCAATTTATATTTATATAAGAACGGTTGAAGGGGAAAATTTTTCATTCTTTGTTGGTCATTTGATGATAAAACTACACATTAGGAGTAAACATTAAACGATAATTAAAAATTTGAATGGACCACGCGTGTTTAAAGGGTTAAGAGCCCAGAGGACACATGGTCTTAAATCCCTTTTTTCTTCCCTATTCAGAAATGCAGCACCATATCTAAAGAGTGGTGCTCGTTATCTAGGAAAGAAGGCTATTTCAGTCAGTTTCGATACTGTTCAGGATATTGTGCATGGAAAGAGTGCGAAGCAAGCTCTGAGAGACCAGCTGGTAAGGGTAAAAAATAATATAACTAAAGATACTAGACAGTATATTAGAAGAAAGTTAAAATCTGAGAAGGATAATGAGAGGAAATCAGAAAAAAATAGGTGTAATAAATAAGCGAAAATAGATGAATAAGAAGTTGAAGAATAGAAGAAAGTTGAAAATAGATGATGATGAGGCTGGGAATGTTTTTTTCACATAATATAAGCCATCAGACATTTCATAGATGTTCTCATAAATATATCAACGGCTGTAAATCTTACACGTGTAAAATGAATGCTCTTCATCCAATAAGTGATATCTGTTCGAAGACAGAACTAGATTTGTTTACTGTTCGACCAACCCAAACTTCCATCGTTGAAGGCAATTATCAGTCTTACTCTCCCCTCAGCAATATCTCTTCTGACCTCACACTGGTTGAATATTACGAGTATGTATCTGGTAACGGGCAGTATTATGTAGACCCTAGTGAGGTTTATCTTTATATTAAAGCAAGAATTGTGAAGTCAAACGGAAGCCAACTTCTAGATGTGGAGAAAGTTTTTCCTGAAAATAATATTCTTCAGACTTTGTTCAGCAATGTTGATATTTATTTAAATGAAACATCTGTAAATTCGATTGGAAATAATTACCCCTATCGTGCATATTTAGAGACCCTGTTGAACTATACTGAAGAAGAAAAATCTACATATCTTTCGACTGCAGGATATTACTCTAGTAAAGAAAGTATAGAAAAGAAATATAGCAGATCTCAGAAAAAAATAATTGATGTATATGGAAAACTACACGCCGATTTCTTCTCACAACATTAGTTGTTAATTAATGGAATCTCAATAAAGATAAAGTTATCCAGAGAACCACATTCATTTACACTATTTAGAAGCCAGACCGGTTTAGAAGCTAAAATAGAATTATTAGAGAGTTTTCTTTACATTAGAAAAGTCCGTGTTTCAGCATCAGCTTAAGTACCCTATCACACAAGTGCGCATGCGAAATTTTACAATTGTGAGTGGAATATCAATGAGGAGTGTGGATAATATCTTCATGGGGCGAATACCTACACGCATGATTATAGGAATGGTTGGTTATTCTGCATTTTCTGGTAGTTTTGATGCATCATCGTTTGAATTTAAACTTTATAATGTGAATCGCATCACTATCTATATAAACGGGAATGAAGTTGAAAGATCATTTGAATTAGAATATTCGGACGATACAGATCCAGTTGCGTCAAGGGCTTTTTACTCGTTAAAAACGGTATAGGGTGTTGTAAAGGGTAGGTCCTCGGATTCCCATGCTTTCCCTTTCTCATCATAGTTTATGGTGTTTACCGCAGGTCAACCCATTTCGAGGCTACCATTTTTGGCCTAAACTTCTGCAACCTACCAGTCTAATTTGCGTAAGGAAGGCGACTCATTCCCTCCCCCCTTTCCTTTTTCCCCTTCGGACTGAAGGATATAAATGGGGCCGTTAGCCCTTTTAAGTTATTCTGTTGCGAGAATTCTGCCTGATTGCTCCGTTGAATCGTTGTCCGTCACTTACTTTGCCGTTCATTTTGGAGACCTGTACTGGATTCCTTCGTGCAGCGAGGATTTTCTGCCATTGATTCCTGCCAGCTTTATCGCTGCCCCTCTGGCGGCTGCATCGAATTGTGCTCGTCCAGTTACGTTTGCAAGTGTTCTCCCTGGGAAGCCGTTCACACTAGGCACGTGAAAGTTCTCCCCTAGTCACATCGACATCTCCTCTTTGGGGAATTCTGTCATCGTGAATTCCTTCTCTCGGATCGTTGGTCCTTCGAATCATCGTGCCACGTGGTCTCGTCGCCTTTCGCCACGATATCGCCGTCTGTGGGTTTCTCCTCGCCGAAGAACGCCATCGCATTCGCCCCTGTCGACCTGGGTCAATTTCACTCATCGTCGCCGAGCCTCTTTCGCCTGGGTTCCCGACGTTAGTTATTGCTTCACTGCTCTAGGATCAGGTATTTTGGAGTATCTCTTTCTTCTTACGTCCCCTTTAAATTAATTAAGTGTAATAAGTGTTATTCATGTAACTTTGGGCCTTCGGGTAAGGGACGTAAGACAGGGAGGTTATTCCGGGAACTCCTGTCACTAGAGTAGCGAAGCCTATTTTCATCTTCAACAGCGCGTGTCGTTTCGGCTTTAAAAAACTTATTCATAGAACCCATTTTTGTATGTGCGAATATCTTTTGCGTTAAAACGACTTGTGGTCGTTCGATGGTGTTAAGCATCTGTGACTTTTCTTATTGTTTGATGACCCCCGTATAATTTGTTAACAGTTAATTTATTTCATTTTAATTTTGTTGTAAATAATACTGTAAATACTTTTCGTGTGTATTTATTTAACCTCTTGCGGATACCTCGCAATTCAGCACCGTCCTGATAAATTCTGGTGAATTTCTGGAAGGCTTTTAGATCCCTGGTCTTCTATAAATTTTATGTGTGTATCTTTCTTTGGGCCGTGTGAACCGGGTCCCGCGATAGCCTTTACAGGTGCATTGGAGATGGGCAGAGTATTGGACTTACATATGAACAAATTATAAAAGTAAAAATATCTATTGTATTAAAGTAAATCAGGACGAGAGTACTACTTGTCTTGGAGAATGATCCAATCCTATACAACAGGGAACATTACCAGTACAGTTACAGTTTAAATTTCCATTAATAAAACCGGTCTCCCTTGTTATATATGCAGAGTTTCAGTCTGTTATTGAGATAGATAAGTCTAGGAACGTATTAGTTTATTTTTAAAATCAATGCAGTAGAAATAGAAGAACATTGTATCGCGATAAAACTACAAAACGAGTTTTTCATGGATGTTTTGCTAGAGACACTGACCTATGTTTACCTCTAAAACTGCCAGCAGCTTATATAATTATTCTGGACAGCAGCCATAGACCTGGTTCGCATTGGATCGCTTTGTTTGTTAAAAAAAAATGTTTGTATTATTTCGGCAGCCTATGTCTAGGGTTCCAGAATGATGTTTATATTCGTAAAACCTTAGTAAAAATAAATAAAATTATTATCGTCAATCCATTCAGAGTTCAGAGTTACTTTTCAAAAGGCTTGTTTTGTGTCTATTTCATTCAGCAGATGACAAACGGTAAATCATATCTATCTTTTATTGAGCCATTTGATTTATATAATGATCAAAGAAACAAAGAAATCGTTCTAAAGAATACTTTAATAGAATGTAAAGAAAAAAAAATCATCCTGCACACTCAATAAAATGAATTGTGTATCGTATTGACAAATTATATATATATATATATATATATATATATATATATATATATATATATATATATATATATATATATATATATATATGAAAAACTCACAAAGTATCACGTGGGGGTAGCAAATGAATGCAATGTCCCGCAGGAAAAAATGAAATGGTGTTTCCAAGTACTTTCGAACTTTATTAAGTTCTTTATCAAGGATAACAACAAGAAATAATATTATATTAGAGGTATATATACGAAAGAAAAGTATGAAAACCCGCCTCAAAAACAAGAAATCACCAATGAGGAAGACTGAAGGGGTAAGGTAAAGATTCACATTAAGAATTACAAGAAGCAGGTAGTAAGGTCAAACTGAGAAGACGGAAAGGGTAACAGATTAAAAGAAATGGAGATAGCCTAACGAAGGATATTATAAGACACGAGGAGCGAAAAGTGGGGAAAATACAATTTCATATTTTCCTGCGGGACATTGCATTCATATATATATATATATATATATATATATATATATATATATATATATATATATATATATATATATATATATATATATATATATATATATATATATATATATATTATGTAACTTGAGTAGTATATATTAAGTATTTATTTTCAATTTATTAATCTGGAGAAAATATATGCATATATCTATTTAAAAGTAAAATAAATCATTATATCAAGCTAGACTTTTTAAAAAAACAATTTAAAAAAACAGAAGAAAATCACTTACTCTGTGAAAGGAGCTATCAACTGACAAACGCTGAAATGTTCAAGAAAATCACAAGTCTCCACACAAGATTTCCACTCATCTTCTGTCAGGTCTTTCATTTTCTTACATTTAGAAATACCGTACGAGGGAAAAGGCTTCTTCCCAACAAGCTGTGATCTATAATAATTAAATGAGGAAAGTTTAAAATGCCCTTTTTATATCTCTATAAATGGGGGAAGGGAGGGGGGGGGTAAGGGTTGGAAAAGTAAGATTGCTCGATAATCCAGTTTAAACAAAAGATAGCTATCTCTTTACCGCATTGTGACTTCTTTGAGAAAAAACAAATATGTTTATTCAAGTCGGACGAGGGAGCGGGGTCAAGGTTGGAAAATAAGGTTTGATAGACGGTCCAATTTAAACAAAAAATAGCTATCTCTTTATTTCATTTTGACCTCTTAGAGAAAAAAGAAACAATATTTGTCTTCTTATTTATCGATTGGAAAATATTTGGGCTAATCAAAGATAACTATCTCTTTCCTTCATTAAATCTCGTGCCCTGAAAATCAAAAAATAGAGGAGGGATAAATATACAAATAAACAATATCGAAAGGAATCGTGGAAAACGTTTTAGAGCGAAGGGCCAATCAAAGATAACTATCTCTTTGCTCCATTAAATCCTGTGCCCTGAAAATCAAAACAGAGGATGGATAAACATCCAAGTAAACAATATCGAAAAGGAATCGTGGAAAGCGTTTTAGAGCGAAAAAAATATGTATGTGATAACATCTAAAAGATTGTGAAGGGATGTGCAGTCAGTGTCTTGGCAGTGTGTGTGTGTGTGTGTGTGTGTGCACAGACCCTGAATCCTTCAAAAAAAGGTCACTGACCAAAGTATTGTGGGGATGGGGAGGGGACACCTGCATGTCACCAAGGCTGGTAGTGTCCAATGCTAGGGGTGGATGGGGAGTAAGGAGACTTGAGTGCGAGTTCATGTGTGTGTGTGTACGTATCTGGATACGCTCATATGAGGCCGAGTTTGTGTGCACTCGACCCTTCACCTACAATACTACCACTAACGGCAACGTCGCGACGCTGAACAACATCAAGACGGCGCCGTCACAACGCTGAACAACACCAAGACGACGCTGAAAAACAGCAAGACGGTACCGTCACGACGTTGAACAACAGCAATATGGCGACGTCACGACGCTGAACATCAGCAAGACGGCGACGTCGCGACGCTGAATAACAGCAATACGGCGACGTCACGACGCTGAACAACAGCAAAACGGCGACGTCACGACGCTGAACACCAACAAGACGACGACGTTACGACGCTGAACAACAGCAATATGGCGACGTCACGATGCTGAACGCCAACAGACGGCGACATCACGATGCTGAACAACAGCAATATGACGACGTCACAACGCTGAACAACAGCAAGACACCGCCGTCACGACGCTGAACAACAGCAAGACGGCGACGTCACGACGCTGAACAACAGCAGGACGGCGACATCAAGACGCTCACGCCTGGAAAATAATCGACTGAAGTCGAATTCTTTTCCTCAAATTTAAAGGACAAAGTCATCGGACGCACAAAGTGGTGAAGTTAGAGGAAGCGAAAATGTATAGAAGATATATAGCAACCGAACCCCTGCTGGTAATACAGCTAGGGAGGGCACACAATTATACACATGTCAGCTACAACATCGTTGCTCATTCTAAAGCTAACACACCCCACTCGGGAAACAAGTCAGTAGATTCTTCTTCTCACTTGCTCTAAAAAAAACATCGTTCGTTTCTTCTTTTTCTATGTTTTTCCTCAAAACTTTAAGTAAAACCTAACGAGGGAATTTCCTACAGGTAGATGGTGAAAAGAGATCTGTAAATAAAGTGATGGAGATAGTGGAAATAAAATATGTGCAAAATAAATAGCTGCAGATCCTTCTATAAGTAGTTGGGGGATGAGGAAACGCACCTGCGGTCGCTACACTGGGTCTGGGAGTGCAGACGATAATCCAGATGTGAGATACAGCATGGATTTCATGCTGCACCTGGCCCCCTTGCGGGAACAAGGAGCTGGCGAAGTGCATGTCATTAGATATTAAATTGGACCATATTACTATTATTATTATTATTATTATTATTATTATTATCTCTAGTATTATCATTATTATTATTGATAGTATTATTATTAGTTTATTTCTCCGATTTGTTTAACTTTTCTTGCCGTAAATAAGTGCCAATATCAAATGATTAAAGAGTACTATCTTCAATTAAATGTGTACTTTAATTACTGACTCCTCAAGATTGTACCTCGAGTGGGTACCTCCGTGGAATGCTGGCCGGCATACAACAAAGCTTACCTTGGAATGATGGCACCCTGGTTTTCCTAAAGACCCACGCCAGGCAGCACACCGATCTGGACTTCTCGCGGCTTCGAGGGTATCACGCTTTTGAGGTGTTCGCCGAGGACTTGGGTAATTGACATTTCTATTTCAAAAGCCAAATCGGTGACAAGAACGACGATGGATCAAGACATCAACGTCGTTAAGGCGTTCGTCGAGTTTGTCTCTGAGAGTGTTGCCGCGCCAAACTTTCTACTGGCAACAACGATAGCTGCAACGTTGAAGGCTGGGAGGTTAAGATCTTGATGGACGAGACGGAAGCTTTGCAGGTCGCCCCTGTTGCTTAAACCTTCGCTCAATCATCAGTCCTCGTTTGATGGTGAAGACGGGTATGACCTACACAAACACGAGGTGTGTGGCCCTCACGTTCATCTTGGTAGTGACTAATGATGCTAGGAAGTCAATCACGTCTCAGTCCACCCTAAGGTCGGGGTAAAGGAGGGCAACGAAGAACCATGGCGTATGTTGAGTAAGTAGGAGCACGGCTGCGAATCCATTCCAGAACGAGCTGGCGATAAGTTTGGTGGTCCTAACGCTTTCCATTTGAACTCCAGGTACGACTCTGTTAAATTCTTGAACGACTTCTTTGATGGATGGGACGCAGCTGAAGCTGCAGAGCTAAGCGATTCCGACGTCTCCATTCTCAATAAGTACAGCCAGATCACCCATGGTATATGTCTCCAAGGTCTTGGGCATCGTGCCTTCTCACAACTTTGGCCATCACCCTAAAGAGTATGAAGTTGACGGAGAATCTAGAAACATTGAAGGCCATAGAGGCAACCATAGAGACGACCAAGAGGGAGTTGTCCAACGAGGCCAGCGAGAGATTAAGGAGTGAACGTTGTCGCCATTAAGCTCCTATTAACCCTTTAAGCGTTTTTTTTCCTTTCTAAAATAAATTCGGGTTTTTAATACTTTATTTAATTAATTGTAAGTACAGTTATTTTTGTAACGGATTAGCGCTATAACGTTCAACGAATTCACATTTTTAGTAACAGTAACAGGAAACGGTTATTCTTTTATCACGATGCTCACCTCCGTAGTGCTCTAATCGCTCTTAGTCCTAGAATTAGACACTCAATAAGCAGAAGAATTTTGGTGAAGATACGCCAGCTGCGGTCGTAACAAACAAGCCGTACACACCCAAGCACTATCGGGGTTGTATCTGCTTCTCTAAAAACATTAAGGAAGAAGTGAAGGCAAACATCTTGCTTTTTATTCTGCCGCTTCTATGAAAGGGCATAATTCTGGAGTGATTAACCAGAAAGAAAGCTCTTCCTTATAATGCATGTCAAAACATTGATTCCTTTACCAAGAACGTCTAGTAAAACCATAATGTCAAATAATTGAATATTGTTCTTAGCGAAGTCATCAAAAATGTGAACCACGCAAAGGCGAATGTTTTAAATACAAGAGTTTTGGCAGCATTGCGTGATGCAACCACTATTGCATGTAGACGTACATTGCTATCAAGGGGAAAAGTTCTGAGAAGAGAGCTTGCATATTTTTTTTGACAAAAAACCGAATGGGCACAATTGTTCATAGATGTAAACTGCATAGCCAGGCTGAATTATCTGTCTAATACCTTCCCTATCTTTAATAATCTCACCATCTCTTTTCGAGAAAAGGTTACTCCATAGTTCTCAACAGCAGACAAAATCGATTGACAGAAACGATCCTGTCGAATCTGATGCATTCAATTGACTTCTACTTCTCAAAAAAAAAAAGATCCTCGGGAAGGGAATGAATGAATCAGAAACCCGTTTTTAATTTTGAAAGATGACCCGAGAGACACTATGGAGGATAAATTGTTGGCATTGGTTGTTGATGAAAAACTAAAGATTACTTTCAAGCGTGAACCATCAATTGCTTGGTTTGTGGTAAAAGTGAGGGCAAAATACCCTAAACTGAAGACTATTTCCCCATGCCCTTTCACCCTGTGTAAAAATGTTTTTTCACCCAAAAGTGTGATTATGTGAAAGTGGAGGAGCAGTATCGACATTCCTTCTCCAGTCAACAAGTGAGACACGGCTGGATGAGCTAACCAAGAAGAAGCAAGTTCACTCTTCCCACTAATAATGGCGTCAGAGTGAATGTGTTGATAAAATAAGTCCTTTGTTTCTGTAGAGGGATCCACTAAAATAGTAGTATTTTCTCACCTCCTAAGATATTACTTAGGGAGAGAAATCGAGCCGTTACTCCCATTCCTTCCGACTTCACCCTTTTTGGACTTGCCACCAGGTGACTGAGAAATTCACACCGAGACATGACGCTGAATTTGAAGGCTACCTCCCCGCTGTCTTAATCCTCCTCCCTCCCCCCTTGGGTCGGGAGATCACTTATCTATTTTGTAAGTTTGCCTCGAACAACTTCTATGGCTCCAACTGCTGGTCGTTCCATCAGACCCGCTGATCAGCCTCTTACACTTTCCCATAAGGACACACTGGGCTGTCCCGGCCGATAACGAGGGTTCGAGAAGGCCCCTCTCTCTCTCCCTGTTTTGGAGAAATCCGGGTATATATGCACCCTCCCAAGGATTACCTACAGATTCGGTTAGAAGACGCTTTCCCGAAAGGAGTTCGATTTAACGACGCTCTCTCCCGAGAAGTGTTTAGTGACGGTCACAAGCCACGGAAGAGCTGGACATCACACTCGTATCTTCGGGTCAGGAAAAAGAGTCTCTTAGGCAACGTCAGCCTTTCTCAACCGCATTCGGATCAAGGATTGGAGAAGCCGTCCTCCGAAGTTCTTCTGGTGATCTCTTGAGGACAAGAGGCCCGATGGCTCGCTCGATCCGAGTTTGGAGAAGTCACCTCCCCCCTTCGAAGTTCGTTCGGTGACCTCTTGAGGACAAGAGACCCGGTTCCGGTTCTCAGTAATCCCGTGAGTAATCAAGGTCACCAAGACCTCTCCCCCCCCAAGTTCGCCCCGCTTTACTCTCGAGATTCAAAGGAACTAAATCGCTCACTACCCTAAATCTCCCATTATTACCATTTAATAACCCTGGTTATCCAATTAGTATTCGGAACCTAATTCTGTTTTATTCATGTACCTATATATATATCCATATTTATTTTTTGCCTTTTATTTAGTGTGTATTAAAATCTATTTTTGTCATTGTGTTTGGAATATTCCTTGGTCACGCAGCTGCAGCTATCTATTCAAATCGCACTCTTAGAACAATAACAGCTGTTGCCTTTCTTAGCCTACCTTGGAGCCTGTGTGCGTATATTCCCGTACACTTGGCCATACTTGGACAGTTTCTTAGGATGATGGTATGATAGGTAACTAGTATTTTCAGTTTAATTTCCTCTGTTTTCTTTTCTTCTTCAAATGTCGCCTCTTGAATGATGCAGTGATTTAGACTTTATAAGATTACATATTTTTTACATATGTCATTCTTTGAGCGGCTTATATTTATTTCGGGTTTTTTATGTATTGTTCATAATAGTTTTTTAATGCTTTTTGAGGAAGCTCAGCTCCATTATATCACAAATGTTTTGCTCGTTTCTCCAATCAAGAAAAGAAAGTACATTTTATATCCATTGTTATATTTAACAAGAAATAATTCGGGTCAGATCTTCGAAGAAAGTGGTGAAGTTGGGATAAGTGAAAAGGTATGGAATATTATGTCCGATGATCTTTTTGCAGAAATTAGGGACGGGAGGGCACGCTATCCTTCAGATGGCACCCGCAGTATGGCTTCCTATGCCACACCTGACACACCCTTGAAGGGCAATACTAGTAATAATATATGTAGTTGAAATATGGTAATCCCGCACTGGTGTAATATTGCCGCCATGTTTTGAAAGGCGTTGGTCTGAACCAATGAAAGGAGAATGAGAGGATGTAATCAGTTAATTGCATTGATTTATTGGTATTGCTATAATGAGCCGTGTTTATTGATTTCATATTGTAATATTAAACATTTAAGGCGCAAAGTTGATTCCTTGCGGCACACTAGTAAAATAAAACTGCCCCTAAAATAGCATCATTGATATTTAGGGCTATGGCAGTATGTTAGATATAAACAAACATTTAAAAATGGAAATATACATTTGAGTTTGAATATCAAACAATTTTAATTCAATATAATTACTATTAATCTTTACATTGCCTGAGCTTAAATAGCTTCAGACTAAGTATCTTGTCAAGGTTAATCGTACCCCAAGGTGAAGGAAAGTTATGTTGTGTCGAAGCTGTCAAGATAGCAAATGGCTCTCTCCTTAAAAGCCATGGTTCCTATCTTCTTTTTTTCATTGATTGCACTAGGATATATATATATATATATATATATATATATATATATATATATATATATATATATATATATATATATATATATATATATATAATGAAATAAAAAAATACTATTTCAAAGAAATTGAAATCTAATAGGGTTTTGAGAAAATATTAATTGTGCTGAATTCGAAAAGGGTATAAATTGTTTTGTCTGTAACCGTATCTAATATACCAAAAGAATCATTCATCGTATGTTAAGAAAGTCTGGGATGCAATCAATGAGAAAAACCTACAATAATGCAAGGTATGGAGTAACGTAAGCCTAAACGAAAGGATTCAAAAGTTGGAACAAAGGAAAGGTGCCAATTAGGAATTTTACATGACATCAATTAATCCGTTGGGCTTAAAATTATTTAAACATTGGGGCGAATTAGCCTGGGTCGGTTTTAGTAACAATTTACTAAGATTAAGAAATACACAAGCATGCCGCAGCTAAGTCTGTCAAGGAATGGAGAATAGAGAGAAGCAGAAGGAAGCAGCAACAGCCAGGAGCCAGTGTGTGAGTGAACGCAGTGTTGTTCAGTTCGGCTATACGATACCGATTAGTTTGTGGCATATCAGTGCAGTGACTGAATCACAGTTTCCTTCTCGATGTCTGACCTCTTAGCTGTCTGTAGCAACCATTATTGCAAAGCTGATTTAGGGGGCGGGTATTTTCGATAAGTATGAGGAATTATTGGTTCTTCTGCTACGGGCTGTAACCAGTGGCGCATCGAGTGATAATAAACCTTTTGAAGATTTTGGTTGTATAACAAGGCGAGTTTCGTATAATTACAGAGTCGGCCAATTAGGCTTTTCTCCGTATTTTGCCTCACCCCTCCACTTTGGTCTGGCCCTTTCGCAAAGGGGGGGATTCGGCGGCAGAAAGATGAATTTGTTGGTGAGAACTTTGCTCATATTAGTAACAGTTGTCAGAATACGAGCGAATCTTCCCATTAAATCTGGGGTAAGTTTCCATAGATATTTTAATGTCTCTGTCTATTTATTGTATGTAACGTGACTCCTTGCAATATATATATATATATATATATATATATATATATATATATATATATATATATATATATATATATATATATATATCTCCCCAAGGTGTGGTTTTGCACACTGTCACTTCCTCATACATTTCCTCCATTTTCGTTCAAATAATACTCTGTCGACGCTCACATTCCCCAATGAGAGAGCGGCCTTCATTGGATTACTTACTTTTTTTTCATATGAAAACGCTCTTTATTCCGACAGAGCAATAAGTAACCTGACAATTATCCACGGATTCGAACCCGACGCATTGGGTGGGTTATAAGTGTCGAATAATAATGGCCCCATTGTTAATTAATCGGACTTGAGAGGTGTTTGAAATGGAAGAGAGGTGACACGGGGTCGGCCTTGATTAACTGCCCCACTTACCGCTCTGTTGTAGGTCATCTGGGGGTCAAGGTCCGCCATGACCTTTTACTTATTTCACGTTGTCAAAGGCTGAATTTTCGGGTTTCTTCCCCCATTAGTTATTTGCTAAGGAGCGAAAACTAACGGGTGCAAGAAATGATACCTTGCCTCTATCCCGTTGGACCCCGTTCTCATTACCGTTATGAACGTACACACGCATCTCAGTGGGGACCAAGTTTGCTACGTTGTATTAAAATTTTTATCATTGATGGAAGGTGGGTATATGGAAGCGCGAAGTTCTCAATCAAAACATTTCATCGCAAGATACCCAACTACCCTCTCCAGTGACAATGTGTGTCAATATTCCCTGTAATAAATATACGCACATGACTTGTTTTGTTCAGATAACCAGAAGAATTCATGCTCGTATTTCATTGCAGACCTAACTTGGTGGGACGCCAGATTCCTAACCCTCCAACGAGGTAGGGGCGGTTGAAAGGGGCGTAGCAGTGTGATCAACCCCTAGTGTTTTGGTTATCCGGGTCAACCAAGTTAACCCTTTTTTAACCGAGCCACTCGTTAATCGTTACGGTAGACATTTGTTTCGAGGTAACGTGAGAAAGCAAAACTGGTGAAATGCGATGTGAAACTTGCAGTGGGGCGCGAAAGAGAGACGTAGCTATGAATACTTAATGATGCAGTTAAGAATGCAAGGAAGATGTGGATGAATGCTTACAAGGGGCGAAAAGAAAAGTGAAACGAGTGATTCAACAGATTAGGAAAGCAGCAAATGAAGCACCTGGCCGGAAGATGAATGGCGATTCGGATGAGGAGAGGAAGTTATAATTGAAAGAAGTGAGAAACTAAGAGAAGACTAGCTGTAAGCATCAAGGCTAAGAATGGGAGAGTACTTATGAGTAGTGAAGAGGTCAAAGGTAGATGGTGAGATGACTTTGACCAGTTGTACATATTGGGTATGAAGATGAAGCGAATGTGAATATGATTGGCTTCACGGGGTAAACCGAGTCCTGTATTAGAGTATGGAAGCGAACAGCAGGTTGTTTGTAAGTGCTGAGAATTGGAAGAATGCCCTGATGGTACCGTTGTATATGTATAAAGGGAATAGAAGTGAGTGCAAGAACTACATCCTGTTGAGTGGTCTAGGCAAGGTGTAATAAGGATAGCAAAAAGATTGTTGATAGGGGGTGAGGAAAGTGGGGTTAGAGTGTGTAGAGAGGTGTATGGATCAAGTATTCGCACTGAGACAGATAAAAAAACCCTTTGAATAAGACATATAAAGTGTATGTTGGGTTGATGGCTCTGAAGATAGAACGAGTCTTAAACTGTTGAAACAAGAGTATTTATGCTGGAAGTAAGGAGTGCGTAGTTTTGTATAATGGGGCAGGGAGTGAGGTAAGGGTGTGTAATTTCGCCATGGCTGTCTAATATCTTTATGGATCGAGGAGTGAGGAAAAAAGGTGTGAGATTGACAAGGGATGTGTTTTATGTTGGTTTATCTGATGACCTGGTGGTACTGGCTGCGAGTGAGAGGGATTTGTAAATATGGATCAAAGCGTTGTTTGACAGGGTGTGCGTAAGGAATGGGCTAAAATTAAATTCAGAATAGAGTACGGTGGTGGTATTTAGGTGGTAGAGTGAAGGATGTGGTGGTGTGTGACGTTACAGTCCTTCGTATTACACTTGAACAAACGATGTTCTAAGTATCTAGGATGCATTGTGCATGATAGTGTGTAATGTACCAGGAAGCTGTGTGAGGGTATGTTAGTGCTAACGTTGGTATGTAAGAGTGAGACTATGGTATCGAAGGGGCAGGGAAGAACTCGCGTGAGAGCAGTACAAATGGCCAATTTGAGGGGGATCCGCCTGGATAATGAAATAGACATAAAGATCAGTATTACACTCGCTGGTGAGCCTGTGGGTACCAGGGAGCGTGCTTGGATGCGACAGCACACAATGCCCCATCGCAATGAAAGGGTCAATATTACTTAAAAAAATAAACATGATTCGCTTTGTGCTTCATAGGGCATAGAGTTAGGAGAGAGTGGGTAGGTTTTTACTGGCGCTGATGCGCGCCAATCCCCCCTACTGGGAAAGTGTTGTTTGAACTCGTAACTAAGAACGAAAACAAACGGGGGACAATGCCTCCCGAAATGGAGCTTCGTAAATAAAGTGGACAAATTAACCTGAGTGAAAATATGCAGCATTTATATAGCTCGAGTCGGTTAAAGAGGAGATTACGGCGATCGGGGTGGCGTGCGACTCTCCCGATCTTGCAGATCGTACTAAATCTCTTGTACTCGCAGGGGTGGTGAGGGAAGTTTCCTCGAAAGCCTCGAGGAGCAAGTTCGTACTTGGAAAGACCCAAAAGTCTGCTGTATTCGAACCCGTGGGTGGGATCGAATCAGGGGCGATGGTCCTCATCTCAAGTGTCAGGAAGAGTTTGTACCGTACTGTAGCGGAGTAGGAAGTTGGAAGTCCTTCGCCACATCACGTTAAGCCACTCATCAGAACAACCTCAAAAGGGGGGAACGGGTCGTACTCTTGTTCATTGCCCTTTTTTCCTCTTCTGTCTGCCTCCTCTCCCATGCCTGGATAGACCCAGTTGTTTGCGAAAGATGGCATTAACCTACCCCACTTTAAAAGGTACCGCGGCGCTACGCCCTAGTCATTACTAACAAGGGCAGAGGTACATCATAATGAGGAGAGGACAGCCCAACGTGAGATTTGTGTAATCCAATGAGGGATTAGGGAGGAGATAGACATAATAAAATCGATTTGAATTAAAGGTACACCCCAATTTAAGAGTCCCAGTTCCTACTTTTGGGGGCCTCATACGAACTCGTTCTTGGAGGCCTTGAAAACCTCCTGACCCTTTCCCCGTCCGTCTCTCCCCGGAGGAGCGTGAGTCGGTTGGATTACTTCCCGTTTCATTCCCACTCACGAAAAAACCCCGATGTCTTCCGCACTCAAACCATGGATTGATTACCACGGCAGTGGCAAGTTTTGCCACCCATTGTCGCCGTATGACGGTTGTCTCAATGGGGATCTGAATCACGGACGAGTGGGTGGGGGGGGGGGCACGGCAGCAGCCATGAAGTGCTCTAATAACCCCACTCGATGTAGCTTATCAACTCACCCGGAGAGAGGTGCTTCCACTCGGCTACGCCCGTGAAAATGGGGGAACAACTCCCCTAGGAGTCCCCTTTAACTACTCGGTCTATCCCAATTTTAGTTCACCTTCCCTAACTTCACCGCTTTAGTGTTGACTCATTAAAAGACGTTTTGGGCGAGATGACCTCGTTGGATGTTCTTGGTTTCTTTTAGTATTCTTTATTCTTTCGTATTTTCATTATTTTTTGTTTTGTTGAGGAACACGAAGTTGCACACTCTCGGTCTAATTGGTTTATATCCCTTCTATACATTTTCACTTTTTCTAATTCTTCCACTTTCCTTACGAACCTCTTTTTCAAGATACATTTTGGCGCATATACGCCCTTTGGTTTTCGCTCTTTTCCCATCCAATATGAGTATTAATTAATTACTAATATTAATTAACAATAATTTATTAGGTCGATAAGTCCTGTCGTTTATTTGAAATAATAACTTTAAGGTTAGAGTGACAAAAATATGGGTTAATTGGACTGTCTTTAAAATGAGTTTAGATCTAACAAGACATCGTATGCGTCACGAATTCAAAAAAGAGCAGCGAAAGGGCCTCGATGGCTTGTTCAATTTCAATCGGAAAATTTTCCCTCCTTCTGGACGACCAAATTCGATCGAGGAAAAGTGAAAGCAAACTGCACAAGAATTAGCCGAAAAGCTTAGTACAAGTCACATAATGATCATAAACCACCTCCATGAACTCGGATAAGTGTCTAAACTTGGTCACTCGGTCCCGATATATGTGACTGCATCTCAACTTAATCAGAGATACCCTTTGCTCGTCAATGAAGAGTAGTAGACTGGCGACACAAACTCCTGTGAAGAATCACGAACACTGAGGAAAATGCAATCTCTATAATTATATCCAACGAAAAAGACAATGTTATGCTTTGTGTGTGGTGGTGAGATATAAAAGGTGTCGTCTATCACGAAGTCTTAAAACGAAACAAAACAGTTGATGCTGATAAATATAGCCGCCATTTGGAAACATTACACAAAAATCGGTTGGACAAGCGATCGACATTGGTTTAATCCTAGAGATTTTGCTCGAGCACAGCAACGGAAGACCAAATATTGTCCGAGTCACGCATGAAAGCAATTCTGGCTTAACATATGGAAATCTTGCCTCCTCTTCCTTACTCACCTGACCTTACTCTACCACCACTCACATTTTCACATTGCGACATTTTAAAGAGGAGAAACTTCATTAATTGTGAAAAAGTTAAACCCCATGTTGTTGTTTCTTTGGCTGGAAATCAGAAGAAGTTTGCGCTCGAGCGATCATCAACTTAGCAAATAGATGGGCTTATTTATGCTTATCGAAAATGAAGCAAAATATTATCTTGATTAAACTATATCAATTATAAGCGAATAAAAATTAGCTTTTCCTTCTACAAATGTGATAAGACTTTCGGACCTAATAGTAGTATTTTCATTTTGTTATCTATTATTATTATTCACTTGCTTTGATGAGTGTCATTCTCCCATTTGACCCCTTCATTGGTGAGTGCCATTCTCCCATTTGACTCCTGCTTTGATGAGTGCCATCATCACATTTGACCCTGCTTTGAGGAGTTCCATTCGCCCCCTGCATTGGTGAGTGTCATTCTCCAATTTGACCCCTGCTTTGATGAGTGTCATTCTTCCATTCACCCCCTGCATTGGTGAGTGTCATTCTCCCATTCACCCCCTGCATTGGTGAGTGTCATTCTCCCATTTAACCCCTACATTGGCGAGTGTCATTCTCCCATTTCACCCCTGCTTGGATGAGTGTCATGCTCCCATTTGACCCCTGCTTTCATGAGTGCCATTCTCCCATCTGACCCCTCTTTGATGAGTGCCATTATCCCATTTGCCCCCTGCATTGGTGAGTGTCATTCTCCCATTTGACCCCTGCTTTGATGAGTGCCATTATCCCATTCGCCCCCTGCATTGGTGAGTGTCATTCTCCCATTTGACCCCTGCTTTGATGAGTGTCATTCTTCAAATCACCCCCTGCATTGGTGAGTGTTATTCTCCCATTTGACCCCTGCTTTGATGAGTCATTCTTCCATTCGCCCCCTGCATTGGTGAGTGTCATTCTCCCATTTGATCCCTGCATTGGTGAGTGTCATTCTCCCATTTCACCCCTGCTTTGATGAGTGTCATACTCCCATTTGACCCCTGCTTTCATGAGTGTCATTCTCCCATCTGACCCCTCTTTGATGAGGGCCATTTTCCCATTCGCCCCCTGCATTGGTGAGTGTCATTCTCCCATTTGACCCCTGCTTTGATGAGTGCCATTATCCCATTCGCCCCCTGCATTGGTGAGTGTCATTCTCCCATTTGATCCCTGCTTTGATGAGTGTCATTCTTCCATTCACCCCCTGCATTGGTGAGTGTCATTCTCCCATTTGACCCCTGCTTTGATGAGTGTCATTTTTCCATTCGCCCCCCTGCATTGGTGAGTGCTATTCTTCCCTTTGATCCCCAATGGCCCGACTGAGCATCACAGTCCCTCTACAGAGTGCGCGCGCGAGAAGCTTTCGTTTTTTTTTGTGCTTAATTAAAAACAATTCCGATCTCTGTCATGGGGCGGGGCGGGGGCGGGGGGCGATCCACGCACTTCCTTAAAACGAGTTCAAGGATTTTGCTTCAATGAATGATTTTGTATTATTATGCCTGGATAGAGATGGGAGTGTGAGGGTGTTGGGGGATATTTTGTGTGACCTTGATGATAATTGTAGTAAGAAATGATAAAATTAAAGGTTTAATGTATTATTGCTAGTGTCATAAAAATGACGATAATAATTAAGGAGTAATTCCCACTATTATTAGACAATACTAAAAAGGAGAGATTAATTGAATTTTAGAACTGAAATCTGGAGGAACGCCCCCCATCCCCCTTGCTCAAGTGGCTGCAGTGGGAACCAGCGGCTATATGTATGTATGTATATCTTCCACACATGTTCACTTTCTTCATTCACTACTTTCTTTACAGATATCTCTTTACTAACTTTCTGCGTGATATGACCTCGTTGTTATTGCGCTGTAAATTCGATGAGGGGGGGGGGGGGAATCACCCGGAAATATTCATTAATAATAAAGTCAGATATAATTTATTTTCTGTCTTTGTGCAGGATTATTCTATCCCGTCCTATTATTTTTATACTACTATTATTAATGATGATTAATGATAATGATGATAGTAATATTAATAATTTAATATCCTGTCGTATTATTTTTTGTACTCCTACTAAAAATAATAATAATATGATAATGATAATAATAATAATGATTATTCGTTGCTCTTTCGTCTCGTGGGCATGACGTCCGAGGCGCGCCTCATTCTTCGATCGGCTTAATCGTTTCTTGCACCTGATTTTGGAGTACATTTTTATTATTACCTAAAACTAACGAGCGACAACCAATGAGGGCATCCCCACTCGAAATTTTATGAGAAAGAAATATATTTTTGAAGAGAGTGAAAAATGTGTGGAAGATATAAAAACGCCGATTACTCACCCTCTGACAAGCGGTGGGGGACGTGGGATTGGCGCCATTCGCGCCGCGATTACCCGCCCGTCGCCCCAACCAGACGACCAATCAATAAGGGACGGGGGGGGGGGGGGGGGGGTAGTGGTAAGTGAGGGATTCAGGCAACCAACGAGGGCATCGCAGAGGATGGGTGATAGAAACACTAAGAATATCAAATAACTTTTTTATTCTTTTGGCCCCATGAACAGAAAGAACCCCTTTGGGATGGACTGGGTTGAAGGGGTATCCACGGGGTACGAACCCCCCCCCCACATATTCCAACTGAGTTCGTATAAGAGTCTTAGAAGTGCGAACGTGTCTCCGTTGTAGAGGAATTGGACTATGTTCTCAAGGGGGACCTCGAGTTTACCCTGGGACCCGAACCACAGGGTTGCTACATGGCAGCCCTCAAAGGAACTCCCGCACCCGATCTAGCCCAGAAAGTTCTCCCCCACCCCAACTTCTAGACTTACACCTGGTGGAGTGGCACGCTATTATGCCACCACTCCCCCTGGCACTCTTAAACTGGATTGAAACTACCTGGGCTTTATTTCCCAGAGGTAGTTTCCCTTTGCGATTACTTTCGTGCGTCCTCACTGATTTTTCCAGAATAGGAATGTCAGCTGCAGCTGGCATCTGGATGATTTACGTGCTCTTCCGTCCCCAAGGGAGGCTCGATCCGCTCAGTGGACTTGTACTTCTTTGTAGAGCGTCTGTGGGAGCTGGCGCGTCCCCCGAGCCATAAGACGCGTCCTTTTTTTCATTCGTCCTGAACCTTTTAGGTAACGACTCCGCGACCCTATGGGACATCGCACTCGCGTCTCTCCTACAACCCCATGTCAGGTGAGGTGCCCCTGACCCATCCGGAACCAGTCAGCAAGCCGGATCCCTCACCCTGTCCAGCCCATCGTGCCATGTGTACACCCCAAGTCTTAGTGGTATTGACCGGGGTACAAGTAAGAACACCCAATAGCGTCGATCCCTCGGGATCAAATTAGGGCTGACACGGACAGGGTTGCAGAATGTAATTCTTTTGTTCATAGATAATTATAATACAAACTTGATCACTCGAAGAAAAACTAAAAAGAAACACGCCCAAATCAATCTATCTTCGATAAATATTCAGAACCATTTGGTGCTCAACAAAATACAATAAAAGCATAAAAAATAACACCCTTGTACCTTAGATCTCCGGGAGTGGCTGCAAACCAGGCACGACCTCAATTCTAGATCAATGCAACTAAAATAGAAGCCAAGGTTAAAGCAAAAACTAAAGCAATATCAAAGTTATTAGCTCACCCCTTTAAGTAACTAATCAACTCAATGCATTGGACAAAAACCTACAGGACGCTAGAGTAGGGCATTATCCTGCTCAGGCGTTTCGTGTCCTGTCCGAAAAAGAAGATGACGATCATCAATATGACTCTATGACGAACATCCCCCCAAATTCACCCAGCCTCCTTTAAGAATCGTGAAAATAATTTTCAAACATCAAACCATTCCTCCCCCCTAATCAGATTCTAACTGTCTTTTTTAGTCCATCTTGTAGATGGTAAATAACTTGTCCTATATTCATATCTCTTTTAAAAGAATGGGTTTGGTAAAAACCAAACTAAATTGCTGAGCTTTCGATCGAAAGCCCAGCAATTTAGTTTGGTTTTTACCAAACCCATTCATTAAAAAGAGATATGAATATAGGACAAGTTATCTACTATTTACAAGATGGACTAAAAAAGACAGTTAAAAGAATAGAAAATTGCCAAAGGAAATTTGATCAAGGTGAAATATACCATGGTCTTCAACAAAATGTGCATATATATATATATATATATATATATATATATATATATATATATATATATATATATATATATATATATATATATATATATATATATATATTAACGACGATACAACGTATTACTAACAAAAAACAATTAATAGCTTCATTATCATTGGCTTCTCATTCTATTCTCAAAGCTACTCCCCGGACCTTTTTAGGGTAAACCTACCCCGATTATGTAGAAGTGACCATTACCCAATCATCATGTCGGGCTAATTGTCAAGCTTGCAACAAGGAAACGACTACAATCCCATCTACTCCTGAGTAACCACTCAACCAAAGTGTAAAACATTTTACGGAAACGTTGCATCAGTGTGGCAACTTTTCCACACTGAAAATTTCAAAAGAGCAAAACGCCAAAGAAACCGGACACAAAATCTTTCGTAACTCAAGGTCAGTCATTGATTACAAGGGACTAAATGAAATTGCTAAATGGGAATTCAAGAAACCATGGCGAGAATCTTGGCAGACCTACGCATCATCGATAAATACCTCGAAACCCATAAGAAAAGTATGGCAATGAATCCAGAAAGTAACAAGCGGCTTCAATACCATACACTGACCATTACTACAAATAAACAATGATATAATCAGTCGCCCTAAAAATGTCACGGTCATAGATACTTTTTACACACCTTATCCAGAAGTTCTTATAAAACGACTTTCGCAACACAGATAGCAGCGATATAAACTCCACAGAAGCAGCAGCCCCCCCCCCCCTCATATAATGTCGCATTTTGCATGGAAAGACTAGAAGTTACGCTATCAAACTCTCCTAATACTGCACCCAGAGAACACAAGATAACATATACCCTCTCCGGCGGACACCTAAAGCTGCCAAGTGTAGGCCATGAATGGTCTTTTGCAGTCTCCTTCTTTTCTTATGTTCTTAAAGCGTATCCTCAAAATCTATAACAATCCCAATCCCCCCAAAGATCCTTCCTACCCACAAACTATAGGCCTATCGCCCTCACGTCCTGCGTATGCAAACCGTCGGAGGCGGCTTCGTCATGGCCCAAAGTTTTTTTTTATGTCAAACGCATGTGGCACATATGGAGGCGACTCGTTCTAATGGAATTTTGGGAACCACTACCAATCTTTATCAAGAATTTTTTTTCTCAAAGAGGAAGTAGACCTCCATGGAGTCTGCTCCCACACTTTGCAGCAATATGAAGGCGTTCGACATGGAAGAGTATTCAGTACAAATCTATTTATTCCGGTCGCTCCTGACTTTGCTCTTAGTCTTGCACCCAGGGATGAGGTCAAATACCTATTTGTATTTTTGCAAATACTAAAATAAATATTTGTATTTCAGAATTTTAAAAGTTACATATTTGTATTTGCTTCAAATACAGTCAAATACACAGATATAAAGAAATTAGTAATTTTAATGGCCATTGGGAAACTATAGGCCTATCGCCCTCACGTCCTGCGTATGCAAACCGTCGGAGGCGGCTTCGTCATGGCCAAAAGTTTTTTTTTTATGTCAAACGCATGTGGCACATATGGAGGCGACTCGTTCTAATGGAATTTTGGGAACCACTACCAATCTTTATCAAGAATTTTTTTTCTCAAAGAGGAAGTAGACCTCCATGGAGTCTGCTCCCACACTTTGCAGCAATATGAAGGCGTTCGACATGGAAGAGTATTCAGTACAAATCTATTTATTCCGGTCGCTCCTGACTTTGCTCTTAGTCTTGCACCCAGGGATGAGGTCAAATACCTATTTGTATTTTTGCAAATACTAAAATAAATATTTGTATTTCAGAATTTTAAAAGTTGCATATTTGTATTTGCTTCAAATACAGTCAAATACACAGATATAAAGAAATTAGTAATTTTAAAGGCCATTGGGAAAAAAAAATAGTGCTAGTAGTTAATATTCCTATATTAATAAAAGTTCGCAACGTTTCATGACTGTCTCTTATCCATAGTCACTGGATAATGTACCAATCAGATCTCGTTCCAACCTTTTACCCTCTGTTGAACCCTTACTTGTGAAGTAACCGAGAAACTCAGATCAGGCCAAGAGGCCAGAAGCCAGCAGTCACTTTTTATTTGAGGGATACCGTTTATTCTTAGGGGGAAAGATATTGGTGCGGTATCTGCAATTGCATTGTGAATTGTATTTTATTTGTATTTAACGATTTAGAAATTCTATCTATGTTTGTATTTGACTCCATCTTGGTTCCACTACCAATAAAACTCCCTGTATGTTGGCGTTGAAGACTTTGCCTTCTGGCAATAGAAGTAACTCGTCAACTCTAAGTTGATGGGCAGTAAATGGAGAGGGAGAATAGGAGAAACCACAAGTGGTACAAAGTTCTTTATTACTGACGTTTCGCTCCTCTGGAGCTTCCTCAGAGTAACAAGAATCTAATTGTGGTTTCTCTTATTCTCCTCACCTGCGCCTTAGTGTGACGACTGCGTTGTCCCCCCGACTGTTCGGCACATTCTTGTTGAATGTCCGAGTCTGGCTAATCTTCGCGCACGCTATCTGTCCCGCTACCGGGATGAGCGGGGTCGCTACCGCTTGTTCCTTGTACTCAGGATGGATTTGTGCATACCGACTTGTGGACTTTACGACTTTTTGGACTTTACGACTTTTTGGAGGAGGCTGAACTCCTTCACTTTATTTAACTGTTTTGTTGTTTTTTTTTGTAGGTCGCACGTTCCTGCGCCGGGAGGAGGCGGGCATCCCCCCGTCGCCGGAGCTTGCTTCCTGCTTGTTGCCCTTTTCCTTTTTCATTTATTGTTGCTGTTGTTTGTTTTTTTGTGCATATTGTTATTTTAATGTAGCCCAGTACTAGGCCATCGTGAGTGTTGCAACTTATGCCCAAATAGGCAGTCGCCAGATGGGCTCCTAATATATATATATATATATATATATATATATATATATATATATATATATATATATATATATATATATATATATATATATATATATATATATATATATATATATATATATATATATATATATATATATATATATATATATATATATATATATATATATATATATATATTTATATTCTTCCTCTCCATCCAGATAGAACTGTACAAGTCACCTCTACCAAAACAAGTGAATACCCGTAATCCCATTGAAAGAATCTAATGTGGCAGTTAACTCGATTTACCTTTCCACAAGTCTGAAAGGTCACTTCGGCACTTCACAAATTCTTTTTAATTAAATCGGCACTTTTGATTTGCGAAAAACCTGAAAGTGTAATGTTTGTTTTTTTTTCATTTCACAACGTAGAATTAATTATATGTATCTAACTTGTGAGTAGATACTCTACGAGTCATAAGTGCGGATCCTCTTCAAATGTTTCTCGAACCCAAACGAATCTCTCACAAGATTTTCTTGGGGCTTCCATTTCCTCTGTCATCCTGTACAGATCCGCTTCTTTGAGATTTCGTTTATAGCTCACGAATAGCTTTGTAGGTTGAACCTTTCTTATGAAACCTACCCTTAAAATTGTGTCCAATGTTCTCACATTTCATGCCTCTTATCTTGCAGGCTACCACAAACACTTGGTATTTTGCTTCAGTTCCTATTTTTTATGACCGGCAAATTTTAATTTTTTTAATAATAAATGACCATAAAAAATGTTAATATAAGATTGCAAACCACCTTGGACCAAGAACTGAACCCTGAGGGACACCGCTAGTGACCGATGTCGAGCTTGAATTAATTCCATTTTCTCTGGCTCCACCTGCACTTGAAAAACCATTTTTCAATTCATTTAAGCGTCGTTGATTAAATTTCAGTACTCAAAAATGTTCCACAATTCCCTTAAGTCAAGGAAATTTGCTCTGTGCTTAATAGGGCATAAATGCCTCCGACTTCCAGGATTAGTTTGGATTGCTTTTTTTTTTAGCGTCAAATTTACCCCTTTTAAAGGCGCTCAAAACAATTCCTTCATTAATTGATTTTTAAAAATGTTAGAAAGGGTTTTTTTTTTGGTTCGCTTTCTAATTCTCTAAGATGAATTGGGGCTTTGTATATTTTCATTATCTTTATATAAAGACTTATTTCATTTTTGATTATATGGATATTCGAAACGGTATTGCCATCATCGAAATTAATTACGTCGAGGATTGTAGTTAAATTTATGGATACGAGCTTGTACAGCGCCGGGAGTATTGCGTTCGACTTTTTTGGAGCACACATCGTGTCACGCTGGAACCGTGCCAGTGTATGCGGATGGCTCCAAGTCCCATGAAGGGGTCAGCCTCCACGCCGTATCCTCTCTGTTTGAAATCAGCGGGGCTCTACCAGGCGCTGCGTCTGTCTTCACGGCCGAGCTGGTGGCAATACACCACTCGGTACGGGAGATTACGCGACGTGCCCGGTTCGGAGACCGGATTGTGATCTATAGCGACTCACAAAGCGCCCTGAGTGCTCTCGGGGCATTGGAATCTCCGCATCCCCTGGTTCGCGATATCCGTGACGCCACGGTTTTGGCGACCTGGGCAGATGTCCAGATTATCTTCTGCTGGGTTCCTGGACATGTAGGAATTGCGGGGAATGTGGGCGCCAAAGAGTCCGCGAGGATTCTGCGACCGGACCAGCGTTTCGCTCTTCCTCACACCGACTACATGGCAGGAATACGGGCAGCTCTTCGGGAGACGGTCGAAGGGAACTTAAAGTTACGTGCCATTGCGCCGCGACTGTTCCCATGGACCTATCCCCGATTGCCGTGGCGGCTTCAGGTTGCTTTATGTCGTCTCCGAATCGGACACACTCGTGTGACGCATCGCTATTTGATGGAGCGCTCGCCTGCGCCCTATTGCAACGACTGCGTCGTCCCCCAGACTGTTCGGCACATTCGTGTTGAATGTCTCAGTCTGGGTGATCTTCGCGCACGATACCTGTTTCGGTACCGGGATGGGCGGGGTCGCTACCGCCTGTCCCTTGTGCTCGGGACAGATTCGTGCACATTGACTTGTGGACTTGTTGACTTCTTGGGGGAGGCCGGCCTTCTCCCTATTATTTAAGCAAGGGTTTTTTTTGTTTTCTTCTGTTTTTTACATTTGTTTTTTCTTTTTTCCTTTAGTTGCACGCTCCTGCGCCGGGGGACCTCTTCCCGACGCACCAGCTTGCTTCCTTTCCCCCTTTTTGGATTGTTTTTTTTTTCTCTTTAATTTTATTTTAAAGTAGCCTAGAACTAGGCAAGTTTTTATACGGCGACTAATGCCCAAGTAGGCAGTCGCCAGATGAGCTCTTAAAAAAAAAAATCCATTTTACCATTTTTTTTCCCGATACTTTCTCTACATACAAGCTTCCTCTAACCTATTTTTCTTGGCGCTAGTTTTGCAGGCTAGTCGCCAACTAGATTTTATCCACTCATCCCTGGTCGGGCTAGCAGAGATAAGGGGATGGGGTATCACCTGCTCCATTTTGGCTCTGATAATGGTTTTTAACATGTCTGCTTTATCCCCACCCTTAATTCCCGTCATGGATATCATGCTGCAGTTGATATCTTGAGGCTCTCAATTATGCGACCTACCGGCCTCTGCTTGTAGGAGCATCTGCCGCTAATATGTCTTCCATATATTTTCATTTCGTTTACCTTTATCCACTTTTTACATAATTCTCCTTACAAACTTTCTACGGGAGATGCCCTCGTTTGTTTTCTCTTTAAACTTTAAGAAAAAGGGGTTTATACAATTTACATGACATTTTCCCTCACTGTCTGCTGCCATTTCATGATCAAAATCTCCGTTCTGGAAATTAAATTTGCTGCAGTCAACTGTTCTTTGTCTACCTGACGTCGGACGGAGGTGAAAATGAAAAAGAATATTATCGTCATTTTCAGATTGTCTTGTTACCCCATAGACAAGCAAGACATTAAGTTTGGAGCGATTTATTTAGATTTTATTAGCTAAGAGATCCTTCCCACCTATATTTATATCCTTGCTTATCGCGTTTACATTGATTTTTAAGTAATACCATCACCTTTTCTTCTAATCCTATCTTTATTAAATACTTTATAAACCTATCATTTAAACTCTCAGATGAAGTCCCAGCTACAAACCATGCTTGTATAGACCCACAGCAACGAAGCACCGCGGTTTGGGGATCGTCGAGGTATAGCGTGGATGAATTGCTTGATTACGAGTCTCCCTCGGCTCTAAAGAGCGATGCGGACCCTCCTTAAGAGTGATTAATCTCTGCCTCGTAAAGAAGAATATGTTGCGGGATGCTTGTGATGTGAATGTAGTAAGAGGTATGAGGTGTTATGTAAGAGTAAATTGGTTGGTGCATGGATTAGATGTATGGAAGGGGAAGATTTAAAAAAAAAAATTAAATTAAAAATCAATGAGAGCATCTCCCAGCTTCGATTCCCGGCCAGGATAATTCAAACTTTTTCCCTGGATCTCCTTCATTGTGCCTGATCCTTGATCCTTGTGTACTTCCAATGTTCCCTTTCTAGCCTAACCTAAACCGCCCTCTCAATTTTGACGGAAACAGTTGGCCCAGAGCTTCATGCACCTGAAAATTATGAAAGAAGTGCAATTACCAAACCGCTTTTTTTCTGATATCATGATTAAAAAGCGTAAAATGGTGCAGAACTGCACAATGGAGAATGAAAATTAGTTTCGACTGCCTGACCCCATCCTGAAGCATACTGGCAAAACCGCGGTGAACCGAGCAGCCATATCGTGGAATTATCTTGCTCATGCTGTAGCCGTACATGGGTACTAGCGTTAACACACGGGAAATTTGATAGTTTGGAGTGACCGACTCCATCCTCCTGTACAACATTGTTTCCCAATCGTCTTCCAAAGTAATAATTCATCACTCCACACTGTTAGAACTGTTAAAGCCTGGTAGTGATGTGGAACGCCAAGATTACCCTCTACACTTCTAGGATCTTAACGTTATAATCAAACCTCTGTTGTTTGTATTGGAGCAAGAGTTGGGGCCGATTTCCTCCGCCAGCGTCGTTGAAGTACCTGGGACAGGCTTTGCTTCACGAATGAATGGTTCAAAGCTCTAATGACTACTGTCAAATAGTTGTACGAGTCAATTTCTCGATACATTCAAGCAATTAGTACTGGCAAAAGAGAACCAAGATCATACGTAATAATAAAACTTGCAGTTAATGTTTTCATAATTTCACCCACGGCTTAGTCGAGTGGAAACACCGAATCCGATTTTTGCGAAGTTAAGGCAAATTGGGTGTGGTTAGTCGTCGGATAGAGTCCAGTTTCAAGTCGTCTTTACGGGCGCTGCCATACCCTGTAGATACGTGTGTTTCGGATCCTACGTCTCTTATGTAGTGAAATCGTATAGTTTCGCACGGCTGTAAACTTTCCTCGCGCCCAAAAGCAAGGCGGCGAACGCCGTCCACAGACATCTTCCATTCTCAGCCCAGAAGCGCAAACACCAAAATATTACGATTAATCTAAAAGTAAATGGCAATTAAGATAACTTCATGTACATATCGACAAGCAAACTCAGAACCTTGGACGCACACCCCCTTTTCGCAACCAGCCAACCAAACCCCATGCTATAGGAAAGCCACCCCCCATACCATCCGCTACTGGCAACCTCTTGCCTGAGGTCTAAGCCTCGCCCCTCTGAATTGTAATAATGGCTATCTTAGGCAACCACCAAATATCCACTATAAGAGATTAATCTTATAGTCTCCACCATTTATTCATTCACTCGATTCTCCATTGGTTCATTCTCTGTCGTTATTATGTCATTGAGATTTTTCCTGTTCAGTGAATTCTTCTGTTCCAAATCAAGTTTCATAAGATAAGAAAAGGAGTCTGCAAAAGGATAATCAATATCATATACGAAACAGCCTCTGCTTCTCAACCTATGAATCAGCTTACTCATCCTTCTCTTGCACAAACTCAATCAAAACTGATCCATCTTATAATACGGTGACCAAAATTGGACCGTATAGTGGAGATGAGGCTTAACTAATGCCAGGTACAGTTTCAGAATAACATCAGCACTCCTATTACCTACACCCCTACCTAAAAATCCCAATACCCTATTAGTGCTATTTCTAGTCCTTATGCACTGCTTTCTTAGGCCCGAGATCAGATCTTACAAGGACACCTAAGTCTCTTTCTCATTCTGACTCTCTCATTCAATTTATAATTATTCAGCGGATTACTCCTACCTATACTAAGTACACTACACTTGTTGTTAAATACTATTTCCCACTTCTCTGCCCATTGGAATAGTTTGGTCAAGTTCCTCATTCTAGTTACACCAACCCCGTTTCAAGCCGTTCAATTACCAATTTTCATTTTATCTTGTACATTTGACTTATATTCCCTGATCAATTCAGGCATCAACCTCAAGTTACCATATCAGCATGAGTCAATCTAATTGTCATCCATCCATATATACATACACAAATGTATACGGGCATTTCCAGCACTCCTGCCTCCATGCAAGAATCAAGTTTAGATATATAGCTACGTGAGGTTCTGCAAGTTATTGTCTTTATATTTAACCTTTTGTTCTATTGATTTAGTCAAAGTACAGAAACCTCCTGACCCAACCTATCTAAACCTGGTAACTTTTTACAAACCTGCATCCTACATATGTGTGATTTTTTGCATTTATTGCTCTACTCACGCGCTACTTTGTCAGTTTCTCATATATATATATATATATATATATATATATATATATATATATATATATATATATATATATATATATATATATATATATATATATATATATATATATATATATATATATATATATATATATATATATATATATAAAGGCCCAAGGAAAATGGCAAATTGGTAACACAACCCGGAAAAACGCTAAGGAGAATATTACATAAACCAATGAAAGCTTAAGAATGGAAATTTGGTAACACAACCCGGAAAAACGCTAAGGAGAATATTACATGTACCAATGAAAGATTAAGAATGAAAATGGAGAAGTAGAGAACGGAGAGATAGGGCAAACTATTTTAACCGTTATATGAAAATAAATAAAGAAGTTGGATTCGAACCTGTGTCATCAAGTGCTCTGGCGATGAGCGCCGAGGTCATAAAAGCGATGAGCGCTTGATGGCAAAGGCCCGAATCCAACTTCTTTATTTATTTTCATATAACGGTTAAAATAGTTTGACCTATCTTTCCGTTCTCTACTTTTCCATTTTCATTCTTAAGCTTTCATTGGTACATGTAATATTCTCATTAGCGTTTTTCCGGGTTGTGTTACCAATTTTCCATTTTCCTTGGACCTTTAAATATATATATATATATATATATATATATATATATATATATATATATATATATATATATATATATATATATATATATATATATATATATATATATATATTGTATCTCGCATGAACGTAAGAGACTGATGGAAATAAATTAATCAAACCACAAGGAAAGAGAAGATAAACGGAATTTCTTTTCATTGGAAAATGAATTATCCTAATTGTGAGAAAAATCCATGCAGAAGTGAGAATCGAACTCAGCATTTTGAGGCAGCGAGTAACCGCTTTAATTGAGATCAAAGCGGTTGTTTGTTGCCTCAGTGTGCTTGATTTGATCCTCACCTCTGCATGTATATTTCGCAATTAGGAAAAGTCCTATTTACAGAGAAAAAATTGTTACTTTTATTTTGTCTTTCCTTGTGGTTTGATTGATTTATTTACATCAGTCTGGCGTTCATGCGAGACACAATATATATATATATATATATATATATATATATATATATATATATATATATATATATATATATATTTATTCATCACAGTTTTCCTATAACTTCCTCGCCTTCCTTTCAGATCTCTTTACAAACATTCTGCTGGAAGATGCTTCGTTGATTTTAATTTTAAATCAATATAAAAGTATTCGAGCTATTATTAGTTCATGTTAGGTTATGTAACGAATAAAATGTGCATTTTTTGTTTATTACAAAAAAACTAAAGTAATATTGCAATATATCTTGTAATATAATGCACCTAAGCCCCCTCAAAAACTACAAAGCCTATTATAAACAGGGTTGGCAAATAAAAAAATCCCATGATTTATTACAGTTTTTTTTTAAGTGAAATTTGAAAACATCCGGGTTTGGAGGTTTTTTTTTCAAAATGTTAAAAATTACACGTTTTTTTTTTCAAGAAATGAATGCTACTTATCATTATTTTATTCAAAATTCATATTTATGTTTATAATTTCAACAAATATTTATCAAATTAAGGTTATTTCTCTGATACTGACTCATAATTCATCTCTCTTTCTACAGGTTATGACTATCATGGGTACCCACAATTCTTGATCATTGATCTGTTCTTACTATAATATAATAATATTAGACTAATTATTAATATTATAAAAATATAGATAACCATTCTTTATCTATGTTATTCTAATGCTTATAGCGTTTGTTTTTTAAAAAAATCCAGAATAAAACCCGGGTTTGGGGGTCTTTTTCAATTTTTTTTGACAACCCTGATTATAAATAGTATAGTAAATTTAGGAAAATGAGATCAATATAGCCGCATAAAGAATTAAATATTTAAACAAGGTCTGCTGACCAAAAGTCACGTGCTCTCACTTATTCTGATTTATGACCTTACGACCTTCAAAACTTTCAATAATTCCTAGACTAACCTCGGGAGGACCTTGGCACTTATATCATTCGAAACAATGTAAAACAACATAAGGGTTTCAAATTTCGTTAGAATCGTTCGAATATTTATGATATTGCTAAATAATTCCCGTGCTAACCTTAGGAGGACTTTGGCAATTATACCATTCGAATGAGAATGTAAAACAACATAAGGGTTTCAAATTTCGTTAGAATCGGCCCAATAATTATGATTGTTATTGCCAAAACAAAATAATTTTCGGGCTAAACTTGGGAGGACCTTGGAAGTTATAGCATTCAAAAGAGAATGTAAAAAAACATAAGGGTTTCAAATTTCGTTAGATTTTTTTTTAAAGGGGTTATCTGGTGACTGCCCACTTGGGCATAAGTCGCCGCAAACAAACAGCCTAGTTCTAGGCTACTCTAAAATAAAAAATTCAAGAGAAAAAAAGGTAAAAAGGGAAGATGACAATTAGGAAGCAAGCTCCAGCGTCGAGGGGGGGGGGGTCCCCCTCCCCCCCGCGCAGGAGCGCGCGTCCTACAAAGAAAACCAATAACAAAAAACAAGAAAATCTAATTAAATAAAAGGGAGAAGGCCGGCCTCCCCCCCGAAAGTCAACAAGTCGACCAGTCAATGTGCACGCACTCATCCCGAGTACAAGGGACAGGCAGTAGCCTCCCCGCCCATCCCGGTACCGGGACAGGTAACGTGCGCGAAGATCACCCAGACTAGGACATTCGACAAGAATGTGCCGAACAGTCTGGGGGACGACGCAGTCGTCACAATAGGGTGCAGGCGAGCGCTCCATCAAATAGCGATGCGTCACACGAGTGTGTCTGATTCGGAGACGACAGAAAGCGACCTAAAGCCGTCGCGGCATTGCGGGATAGGTTCATGGGAACAGTCGCGGCGCAATGGCACGCAACTTTAAGTTCCCTTCGACCGTCTCCCATCTTCTTTTCCAACAGTCCGAAAAGCTACCCCTATTCCTACCATGTAGTCGGTGTGAGGAAGAGTGAAACGCTGGTCCGGTCGCAGAGTCCTCATCGGCGCGCTCATTCCCCGTAATTCCTACATGTCCAGGAACCCAGCAGAAGATAATCTCGACATCCGCCCGGCTGGCCGAAACCGTGGCGTCACGGATATCGCGAACCAGGGAATGCGGAGATTCCAATGCCTCGAGAGCCCTCAGGGCGCTCTGTGATTCGCTCTAGATCACAATCCGGTTTCCGAACCAGGCACATCGCGTAATCTCCCGTACCGAGTGGTGTATTGCCACCAGCTCGGCCGTGAAGACAGACGCAGCGCCCGGCAGAGCCCTGCTGACTTCAAACAGAGGGGATACGGCGTGGAAGCCGACCCCCTCTTGGGACTTGGAGCCATCCGTATACACTGGCACGGTTCCAGCGTGACACGAGGTGTGCTCCAGAAAGGTCGAACGCAATACTCCCGGCGCCGTACAAGCTTTGGGAGCAGAGGCGTAGCGACAAATAGCCAAAGGTGGTACCCTCCAGGGTGGCGTCCTGGGGAAAACCAGGGGAGCCACCGGCCCGAGAGCTATACCTAGCTCTCGAAGGAGTTTCCTGGAACTAAACCCAAACGGCTTAGGGTATGTCTGGCGTCTCTCGGCGGCATAGGCATCGTCGAAAGCAGCTGCGAATGCAGTGAGAGCTGTTGGCGATTGAAGGAGGCGACGGGCTCGCACATACAGGCGAGTGATGCACTGTACGCGGCGTAGAGCGAGTGACATCTCCCCAGCATCGACCAACAGGCTCAATGGGGGAAGTGTGGAGGGCACCGGTCGCAAGGCGAAGGCCGGTGTGGTGGATCGAGTTGACCTCCCGCAATAAACGCTCTGCTGCGGATGGATAAAACTCGCATCCGTAGTCGAACTTCGAACGAACAAAGGATCGATAAAAAAGTAAGGAGGTAGCCGTATCAGCACCCCAAGCGGTGAACGTCATGGAACTAAGAATATCCATGGCGCGGGTACAAGAGACCCTAAGGCTGCGAATATGAGCGTCCCAGGTGAGGCATCGGTCAAATACAAGACCTAGGAAACGGTGCGATTCCACCACTTCCACAAGTAATCTCCCCAGAGAGGATGCCTGCCGTTCAGATCTCCAAGCAAGAGAAAGGGCCTCGGCAACCGTGCTGCGTCGCGGCGGAAGTCCCCCCGCGTCGAAGTCAGCTGACGGGGGAATGTACGCAGAAATGATAGTATACCTCCTATCGAGGTGAAGCTGCACATCCACTGCCTGAAAGGAGGTATCTAAAGTGAAAGGAAGAACGGAGACATCATGCCGGGTGTAAACCGCGCATCCCCCAGCCCGGCCATCTCGTGGTGGTGGGGTTGCAAGACCCTTATACCACGGGAGGGCGGGAAGGGGGCACGCGCCTAGCATGGTCACCTGCAGAAAAATAGCTAACGGGGAACGGGACGATACGAGCCTCCGCAGCTCCTCCCAGTTGGCCCGGAGTCCACGGCAATTCCATTGAATGAATATGCCCTCCAGGCCTAGCTCGGAGGAGACGCGGGTGCCCTCTTTAAACAGAAGACCCTCACGGAATGGCCGTATGCTTCCCTGAGGAAGAACTCCGGTCGTTGTTGGCTGGAGAAAGCGCTGAAGGCGCTGTCGTCTTCGATGACTTATTGGGGGAGGTTGGGCCGGCCATGCGAGTCTTTTCCTCCCTCCGCCTCGAAACCTTAGGCAGGCGTTGCGGCTTCGGAGGCGGGGGCTCTCCTTTCGAGGAACCAGTGTCTCCGAACCACTCACTCCACAACTATACGTGGGCGAAGGAGCCTAATCTCCTTTCTTGCTGTCCTCCTTTCGGGGGACAGCTTTAGGAACCCTGGAAGATGGCCAAGCGACCAACTTCAGGGGTGTTGCCTCCTGTTCGTCTAACGACTCGGTGGAGGCGCGTTGCCGTTTCGCCTTACGGGCAACGGTCACGCTTGGGGAAGGGGGGGGGGAAGCCCTGGTTTTAGTCGGGGCTAGGTATGAACCCTTTTTGTCTCCAGCTTTACCAGGGGAGCGCCTAGGTTGAGTAGAACCCGCAGAAGGGCTCCGAATGGGCGCGGAAACAACCGTGCTCGTTGGCCTGAATGGGCCAGGAGCAGAGGGTGCTTTTCTAATTATTGAGGCATAAGACGTCCGAGGTAGAGCCGGGCGCTGCAGGACCAAGTCCATAGCTCGCGGAATGAGAGTCGATCCTGGGCCTGAACGGCTAGGATTTCTTTCTCCAGGAGATATGCAACACATTGCTTCGAAGAAGCGGGGTGCGGCTCTCCGCAATTGACACACTTGGCCACACACGATTTAGACTTATCGTGTGCGGCCTTGGAGCAATTTACACAGACTTCGGGTGACCCCGACTTTGCACGTCTACATGAATGATTCGTATTGCCGAAGCGGTGACAGTAATAGCACCGCCGCGGCATTGGCACGAATGCCTTCATGTGGTAGCGGTACCAACCGGCACGCACCTACTCAGGGAGCTTGTCACAATCGAACGTGACAAAGAGTGTAGGGGTGGGTCTCGAGGCCCCTCCCTGTTTTCTCATCAAACGTTCGATTTTGCCTGCCCCATGGTCGGCCAGCTCTAAGGTGATGTCCTCTATGGAGTAGTTAACTAGTTCCCTCGCATAAACTACTCGTTTTACAAAGTTCATGATAGAGCGCGGCGTCACACTCACCGGGGTGCCATCAAGTGTCCGAAGAACACTTATCTTGGAAGCCTCGGAGGGATCCGCTGCATTGCCAGAATGCTCCCGTCCGAGAAACGGTTCACCTTCGGTTCTTTACCAATTACATTAGCTAATGCTCTCCTCTGATGGATCATGTTGCCCTTGGCCAACATGCTGCCATCAGTGGAGCGAATAACGAGGAAGCGTTTAAAGCCAGCGGGCTCGAAAACGCCAGGTAGCCTCTGAATGAGGGGCCCCGATGTCATCGAAGCTCCGCCCTGCACTCTTTTCATCTTAGTTGAGGGTTCCATACCCGGGGGCCAGAGGGGCCGCATGTGCCGATCTTGCCTTGGTCGCTTACCAAAGTGGCAACTGACCCATCCGTCCCCGCAGTCCCCGCGGATGGAGAGGAGCCCAGAGTCTTTTTCCTGTTCTTTTTCTTTTTAGGAGAGGAGGGCGGGGAGTGAACCCGCCTCTCCCTTCTCCCGGCAAGAGCCTCCAGGCCAGATGGACCGGCCTCAGCCAGGTCCTTCTCCGAAATGGAGAAGGTCCTGGCAATCGTAGGGGCCCCGGTCGGAGGAGATCCCTCCCCTCCTTGTACTGCCTCGGAAACTCTAACCGTTTGAGGAGGACCTTGCATAGGAGCGGATTCGGGTTCGGTGCTTGGCACCGATCCCGGATTTCCTCCCCCCCCCCCAATGGAAGGCCCTACCTTCTGAGGCTGGGTTGCTTCAAGGACCATGTCTATCTCAGGGGGGGGGGCTTCCAGTTGGCCATCCCCCTAGGACATCACAGGTCCCGTTGGCAGCATTGTCACTTGTCACATTTGGGGAGGCACAGGCCTTGACCTCGGCAAGGTTCAATATTCTTGCAAGCAGGTCTTCTGAGGGAAGTGACCGAAGGGGCCTGGCTTCCCTCTCACCTCTAAGGGGGTTTGTCCTACCGAGCCGCTTCACTGAGGAACGGTCGGCTATGGGCTGCCTGCTAGCTTTCTTGGCAGTCCTCTTGGAAAGAAAAGGGGAGACTGCCGCTGGAAAAAGGGAAGTGCCCGAAAGCACCTCCAGAGAAGGGGCTGAGGGGGAGTCTCCTACACCTGTAAGGTAAGGAGAGGAGTAAGCCTCCTCTCCGGTTAGAGAAACATGCTCAGGCACAGGGGGTGAACCTCCATTTTTCCTGCGGAGCTGCCCGAGTGTGGCTCCGACGTTGGATGCGTGGAAATTAAGGGGATTTTGTTTTTTTAATAGACTCATTATTGGGCATGGTGACCCTCTTTTAATTACGGGATGCAATAGCTCATCACCCCTCGCAGTAGCCCTCTCTGCAAGGGGTGTGTACGGGCCTGGCAGAGCCAGGTGCCGCAATTTAAGGCCACCCTTCCCGCCTGGTGACCTGGCAGCCCTTCAGCATGGCGGCTCCACCTTGGGCACGGTGTAAAACCGATAGTGTGTAAAGAGAAAAGCAAAACAGACGTGAGGAAGGTTTGGGTGGGGTTGAAGCAGGTCGTTAAAAACCAACCAGCCCAGATCGAAGCTCAGGGGTTAGGGAACATTGTTTCCCCCCCCCCCCCTCAGCCCCGATCCAGGACTGTTGGCTGAGAAGAATTTCAGCATCTACCCTGTAAAATTAGAGGCTGACCAGAGAAAGTTGTGGGAGAGGTTGATGGGGAAGTGAGGAAGTAGGTGAGAAATACTACTGGATTCCGTCAGCACGGCTGCCAGGATGGCAAATCGCCGTGCCCCTTACGGGGGCAAATTTCGTTAGAATCGTCCGAATATTTATGATATTTTGCCAAATAATTCCCGGGCTGACCTTGGGAGAACTTTAGCAATTATACCATTCGAAGGAGAATGTAAAATAACATAAGGGTTTCAAATTTCGTTAGAATCGGCCCCAAAATTATGATTTTATTGCCAACACAAAATAATTCCCGGGCTAAGCTTGGGAAGACCTTGGCAATTATATTATTCGAAAGAGAATGTAAAACAACATAAGGGTTTCAAATTTCGTTAAAATCGGCCTAATAGTTACAATGTTATTACAAATAAAAGAAGCAAAACAGGGACCGACCGACATAGTGAGATTCAGAGTCGCCCTGCGATTAAAAAAAATGTGTAATTCTTTTAAATCACTGCTCATTCAAGAGGTGGCATTCGAAGAAGAATAGAAACAGGAATTAAACTGAAGATTGTAGTGACCTATCACACCCTCATCCTAAGGAAACAAACGCCTTTATTGAGGGGAAGAGTGAGCCTGCTTCTTCTTGGTTAGCTCATCCAGCCGTGGTTCACTTGTGGGTTGGAGAAGGAATATCGATACTGCTCCTCCATTTTTACACAAGTATGAAGGGGCTTGGGGAAATTAGTCTTCAGAGATATTTAAGTGTTAGTTTAGGGTATTTTACCCTCATTTTTACCCAAAATGAAGCAATTGATGGTGTACGTTCGAAAGTAATCTTCAATCCTTTATCAGCAGCAGCCCGTGGCAACAATTTTTCATACATAGTGATCCTCAGGTTATCTTTTAAGGAACCCCCCCCCCCGGATTTCTGATTGATTCATTCCCTTTCCTAGGATCATTTGACTTTTTTTGGTTGGAAAGAAAAAGTCATTTGATTCCATCAGAATCGTTATGTTCGTTTCTGTCTCGCATAGAGATGTTGAGATCAATAAAAACAAGAATGATATCACTGATAAGCCAACTTGGCTATCCATTTTACATCTTGGAACAATTGTGCCCATTCTGTTTTTTGTAGTACAAATACTCTTGACAGGATTTTTACTCCCATCTCATCACATAATGCTGGAAATACACTTGAATTTCAATCATTCCTCTTTCTTTGGTTCATAATTTACAATTTTAATGACCTCGCTGAGAACAATATTTAAATATTTACATTCTTTGCAAAACGTTTCGGGGAAGGAAACAGTGCGTTGATTTGCATTATGGGGCAAGTGCTTTGATCTGGTTAACCAATTCACACTTCTGCCACGTCATCCCAATTAACGACTTCACAAAACTTTAAATTTAGCCCACTCTTATTAACAATGTGTTGACTAAGAGTCTTTAACGATTAAAAACTATGTAGGATTTTGGGGGGTAGTAAAGTAAAGAAAAGGAACTCGCTTCAAATGATCGTGTTCATAACGCACATATTCCATCCAAATTAACTGCTTGGCAATGTGTGTGCCTTCATCAAACTGAAAAGAGAAATATTTTGCCTACATAATGTTTCATAAGCTAATTTTCTATATCATGCGCCAGATGGGTAACTCATCTAGCTATTATTTTACAGTGAGAAAGTGGCACCTTTCCACTTTTTCTGCCTCCGGTTCACCAAACATTTCAGTACAAACATCTTTAATACACTGAGCAGTGTTTGTGCTCATTTGTCTCTTCAGCTTTGATAGTTTTATTGCATTGTTAACTAACATTTCCACAGGTCCATCTTTTTTATTTTCGATTCTTTTTGGCAATACTTCTGTTTCATGCAAATCATCAATTAATTTAGCGTTGCATTTGTGTGTTCGGGCTACGGTTTAGCTGAGAGGAAACACCGCTTCCGATTTGGGCGATGTTAACTCTTTTAAGAGCCTATGGTGCCACGTGGAACCACAATTCCAAGCAATATAAAGGACAAAAATCTGTATATTAAGATAAAAAATAAATAAATTCAAACGAAATTAATAGAGTTACAATTCACCTAGTTACGATATTGCTAAATTTTTAGTTTCCCTTCTCTCTGATTTAACTCGAAATGAATATACTGTTGATAATTCTAAGCAATTTGTAGATGAACTCAAGCAGCTCGGTTCCAACGCTCATATGGTCTGTGACGTTTCATCTCTCTTTACAAACATTCCATTAACTGAAACCATAGACATAATTTTAGATAAACTATTTCCTTATCACAATAGTTTACATTATGGATTTCCTTGATCTTCGCTTAAAACACTTCTAGAATTAGCTGTCAAAGATTTTTTTTCACTTTTAATAAAAACGTATACAAGTAAGTCGATGGTATGGCCATGGGTTCTCCACTTGGACCAACCGTCGCTAACATTTTATTGAGCCATTTGGAAACCAAATTTTTAAATGATTGTCCTGGTGAATTCAAACCTAAATTCTATAAAAGATACATAGCTGACACTTTTACATTATTCTATACCTCTGCATAATCGGAACTTTTCAAGAACTTCATAAACTCATATCACCCTAACATTTCATTTACAATAGAACCAGAAACAGATAACAGTTTATCGTTTTTGGATGTAAAAATAGAAAAGAATCAGGATTGCTTTTGGGCAAAATGGTGGCAGTATTACCATATCGCACTACGATAACAAGGATATTCTACCGATGGGAATGATCAAGTTCAACCTTGTACTAAATGTATATTGTAGATAATCCAGCTCCACGTAACTCCAATTGCCTCAACTTGGAATTCGCTGATCATGTCACACAGGTCATCGAATGTGTACATAAGCACGCGCCTAGGCAAGCTTGAATGACTACCATGCAAATAAACAGCATTAATGAATAGAAGCTAAATGGAAAATAAAACGAGCAGCGAAAAATTTAAATAGGTAATTTTAGGGACAAATAAATGATCAGATGTAAAGGTGGGGGATAAACGACATCCCTACACGAATATGCAATATACTCGGTCTGAAAATCACTTCAGCCGGGTACAGGATGCACGTCGACGATAGAATCGCTAAAGCTTCCCAGGCAGTCAAAACTATATATGAAGGTCCAGGAGCCTCCGAGAAACATTCAAAAAGAAACTCTACATGACAATGGTCCGGGCAACGTTGAGCTACTCTGGCCTAATTCTCTACAATACCCCTAAAACAGCCAAATAGAAATGCAAAGAGTACAAAACGCATGCCTTTGCATCATTACAGGCACCCGACGGAGGTGGGTCGGGGGGAGAAAGAGTAACAAGGAGTAACAATGAAAGAAAGTACCCTAGAAGACCTTACGGTCCATTCAAAGAGGGTACCTTTGGACTAGCAGACGAGCGGGCACATCTCTCCTCAAATGCTTTACGTCCTTAAACGGCCACTTTTCAAGACCCTGTTTAGTCTTGACTTGAACTGGTCAACAGATTCACCGTTGACAACTTCCACTGGAAGTGCGTTCCAACTACCGCAGATACTGTACGTGAAAACTTTTCCACACAGATCGTGGTTGTAACGCTTCAGTTCAAGTTTAAAGCCGTGATTTCTTGTTCTGCTTTCAGCAAGTGTGAAAATATCCCTGTAGTCAACATTGTCGAACCCTCGGAGTACTTTGAAAACTTCGATGAGCTGACCACGCAGTCTACGGGTTTCCAACGAGAACAGATCTAATTCCCTTAATCTATCTTCATAACTTTTATGTCTGATAGAGGGAATCAGTTTGGTTGCCCTGGCTTGCACGCGTTCCAATCTCGCGATGTCCTTTCGAAATGAAGGACTCCAAAATTGTACGGCATACTCCAGGTGCGGTCGGACAAGTGAGTTGTACAAACACAGTACAATCTCCTTGTTCCGATATCCAAAGTGGGGCTTTATGTAGCCTAGCATCCTTTGGGCCATTTTCTCCGTCTCAATGCACTGTTTCGAGAACTTGAGGTCACTAGTGATTGTTACATCCAAGTCCTTCTCAGTGTCGTGGATTCAATAGCAGTGCCCTTAAGGATATACTGAGATTGGGGATTTCGGTGGCCGATATGCATCACTTTGCATTTGTTCACGTTAAAAGGCATTTGCCACGTGTCTGACCACTCCCCAATCTTTCCAAGATCTTCCTGCAGCGGGCAGTATTTCCATCCTATGGAACGTTCATACCAAGCTTGGTATCGTCGTCAAATTTGGAAATCTTGGCAAACATGTCGTTGACGTAGATGATGAATAGTAGTGGTCCCAGGACAGAACCTTGAGGCACCCCGCTAGTAACGGGCGCTCACTCAGAAGCCTGTCCATTCAGCACCACCCGTTGCCGTCTGCCACTTAGCCAGTTCTCGATCCAGCCGGCTACTTTTCCGTCTATGCCCAGCGCTCGCACTTTCCGGAGAAGGCGGCGGTGTGGTACCTTATCAAAGGCTTTCTGAAAGTCTAAGTAGACCACATCCACCACCTTGTCCCGATCGTGCTCACTGAAGACGAAGTGGAAGAACTCCACAAGGTTCGTCAGGCATGACCGTTGCCTTCGAAAGCCGTGCTGGGAACTCCTCAGTAGCAGCTTTGACTTTAAATACGACGTGATTTTGTCCACCATGATGCTCTCCATGAGTTTACTGACTATCGAAGTCAGACTGATAGTTCGGTAGTTCGACGGTTTGCTACGGTCTCCTTTCTTGAAGATAGGAGTCACCTCCGCTTCACGCCAGTCTAGGAACGCATTCGGTCCGGATTGACATGTTGAAGATTGCGCTTAGGTGTCGTGACACTTGAGGGCGCACTTCTTTCAACACTAGGTAGAAACCCATCCGGGCCAGGTGACTTATTCGTCATTAGGTCAGTGATCTTCTTTTCTATTTCTCCTTCGGTGAATTCCATATCCTCCAGCTTTTCCCCCGAGTAGGAACTCGATGCCTGGGGGATGGGACCACACTCTTCAGTAAACACTGAAGAGAAGTAGTCGTTGAGGAGGTTAGCATTTTCTGCATCTGAGTGCTTTAATGTCCCCTCCTCATTCATCAAAGGGCCAATCGTTCGACGGATTGGGTTACGGCTGTTTACATATCCAAACAACTCCTTGGGATTCTATTTACAAAGTCTCGCTACTCGGAGTTCCTCAGACCGCTTAGCCGTCCTTATGCTGGACTTCACTCTCCTGGCTAGCCTCTGGTATTCGTCAAAGTCACCCGAGATCTTCGATTGCTGGTACACAATTCTCTTCTCCCTAACCAGTTGGCCGATTTCTCGATTAAACCACTTTGGTTGAACAGAAGACCGACGGGGGCATTTCAGAGGGATGAAACGCTATTGAAGACTCATGAATGTGGTTTTGAAACTGTTCCACGAGTCTTCGACAGCATCGCACACTTCTAGCCTCGCGTCAGTCAGTCTAGCACGAAGATCTTCAAAGTCTGCTCTTCTCAAATCAAGTTTCCTCGACTTACTAGTTGCAGGCCCTGCCATGGGGACTTTGACTACAAATCTAATTATTCGATGGTCACTGCCACCGAGCTCTTCGCCAACAGAGAGGTCCTCAGCGATGTCATCCTCAGAGGTGAAAACCAAGTCGAGGATATTTTCTCCTCTTGTTGGTTCTCTCACCCATTGAGTCAGGAACTCGTCGTTCCCGAACTCTAGGAGTAGTGCGTTCTCGCAACAGGGTTCTCTCGTTTCCCAGTCAACATGGGTATGGAAGTCACCCATGGTGATACTCTGTCTTTTACAAGTTCACCCAACAGCTTGTACAGACTCCTGTCCTGTTCTAAGAGTTTGGCAGGGGGTCTGTAGAGCACCAGGGTCCTGTATCTGGCAGGACCTATCTCTAGGTCAGCACTTAGTAATTCATTGTCGGATACGTAGTTGCATTCCTTCGAGTTAACAGTATCCTTGACCTACAACATCACACCACCTCCCTCTCTGTCTGGCCTATCTTTCAGGAAGAGCTGGTGACTGGGAATTGTTAATTCACCTTCAAAATCTCGGCTTGAGGTTTTTACCCATGACTCTGTTATGGCTACCATTCCAGGTTCTTCCATCGCTACGAGGCCACGAAGTTCAAGAAACTTGTTCCTGATCGACCTCGCATTAAACAGAATAACTTTCAGGGAGTCCCCGTCTTTAGGACTCCCTACGCTCTTCCGTTTCCCGGCTTGTTTGTTGGCGATGAGGCGCCCCTCTTTGCGACCTCTGAGAAGGTCGTTCCAGGAGTGACAGGCGTACTGGCGTACGTCCACCCTCACTCTGGGCCGGATACTTCTTTGGGTCCTCTCTACGACATCCTGGATCATGTTCAACATAAAAGCCTTTCCTTTAAAGGAAAGATGTGCCCCATCCCTTTGGTAGAGATCATTTCTATCATAAAAGGTGCGGTACGGGTCCACAAAAAAGACCCCATCTGCCGTACACAAATCTGCCAGGCGCCGGTTTAAAGAGACGTTCATCGAGTGAGCGGTCCGTGTTGGACCTCCCCTCGTGAGCATCCCGACTACAACACGCTTGCGGGTTTTCAGCCCACAGTGGTCCACGGCGCTCATGACCATGTGTAGGATTTTATCCGTAGGGCCTACTCTACCTCCTCTAAGGTAGAGGTCGTTTCCACTGACCATCAGAGCGACGACTGAGCTCTCAGAAATCTGTGATTTCTCAGCCTCTACTCTAATCTGGTGGTTACCACATCCTGGCAGGCAGCTTACCTTCACACTAGTGCGAAGGCGGGCTGCTATCAGGGGCTGCAGACCCCGTGCTTGAAAATCACCAATAAGAGTGATCCTTGCACATTTGTCAGCAGACGATTTAGTCTTCCCTTTCGGAAGCTACTTGCCGCTTTCCTCTTTTATTTCTACATTCTTCTTCTTCTTCTTCTTCTTCTTCTTCTTCTTTTTCTTCTTCTTCTTCTTGTCCTCCTTTGTTTTCTCTTCTTCTGTTTCTCGTTTCTCTTCTTCTGCTTTACTTTCTCTTCTGCTTCTACTTTCTCTTCTTCTGCTTCTACTTTCTCTTCTTCTGCTTCTACTTTCTCATCCTCTGTTTCCACTTTCTTTTCTTCTCTTTCTACTTTCTCTTCTTATCTTTCTACTTTCTCTTCTTTCTTCTTTCTTTTCTCCTTTTTGGCTCGTTGAGGCAGTCCTGCAGCAGAAGAAATCTGCTGTTGGACGTCGGAAGCCTTCTCGCCTGAGCATCTGCACCTCTGTTTTTAAGAGTTGGACCTCCCTTTTGAGGAGGGAGTTCTCCTCTCTCAGTTGAGCGATGCTCTCGCCCAGGCGCTTCTCGAGTTCGCAGAAGTCACAGACACTAACGGCATCTATGAGCTCCTTGCAACTCCTACCCCCGAAGTCTTCACTCCATCTGTAAACTTTGCATATTTTGCAGGTTTACTTGCGAACGGAGGACCATTTTTCTTCGCCATCTTAAAAAACTCTCGGACCATACGCATTGCAAACTTTTTTTGTGTGTGATTTTCTCTCGCACTAATCACATCCGCCTATTTCCAGGAGGTTTCGGTCGTTCGGCGAAACTATTTGACTACGCACACCAACCCTAAGGTCTCTCCTGGGCCGGACGTCCCCAATCGTGCCGCAGCTCCCAACTGAGCAGCACGAGAGCCCCAGTGAACTGGTTCTCTGAATTTTCGACAGGGGTGCTTGAGGTGTAACTGTCTTCCTGCTAAGCTCTACTAATCATCTAAAAACGGCTAGACTTAAGGCAAATAGTAAAGCTAAGTGCCCACGACTTCATCCGAGATCTTTAGCTGATCTGGCAACCAGCAAGGCACAAAAGCTCTCTCACTAAAGAGCAGTTGAGCCTTTATTCACCAAGTAGCGGCCACAGGGGGCTGGTTGGCCATTACACGTTAGGAAAAAGCTTCTAAGGGGTACCTAGCATTTCTCCATTAATCGTACCCCAAACGCCTGAGATCCCTTCAATCTCAGTCTCTTGCAACCTATGAGTGCTCCAAGGTGTTATTTAAAGAGGTTCCAAAGCCTCTCTTCTCACGCGGCATAGGGAAGCTGGTGAGGCCCTAATTAATAAACAACTTATGTGTAATAGAGAGATGAATGTTTGTTTTTTGTTATTGGGTTTTTTTGACAGTTGAAGAGAGTTGGTGAAACTTAGTACTAACAGAATCGAAGAGGTTGGTAGGGAGATGCAAGGAGACGCATCAAAGAATTGGTAGAGAAGTTTGACAACCCTTAGTCTGGATCCTACTACAGCTACCTTACTGGCATGGGTGACCCTACCGGACTAAAAGTCCCCCAGCTTAGCTAGCTTAACTCAGAGAGAGAGAGAGAGAGTGTGTGTGTGCGTGAGAAAAAGGTAGGTGAACATCCAGAGGTCAGCCAAAATCTAACCCCCTAAACCAGTGGTCGGGAAACAGGGGTAAATTACCCCAAATGAGACAATTTAGAAAAATTGGGGGATAATGGATGTGCTAAGTGAGGGAAACGAATATGAAAGTTGGAGAAAAAGAATGCATCGAGGAGCCTTTCTTCTATTTTTCGGTAAAATCTGGCAACATTTCTCTCAATTTGCCATGTTTTGAACATGCCTCTTTCAGAGTAGTTGATGAATTAGTAGAGTTGATCAAGTGATATAATAATAATTATTTACATAAGGTGAGTTATGATATAATCTATAATATTTACGTTTCTGGATATACTTTTGTGATTAAAATTCAACAAAAGTTAAATATATAAATATAAGATTAGTTTAAACTTTAGGATATTTGAGTTTATTTGTAAGGGGCCTAATTGTCCCATCAGCTGTTTAGTTGCTATTTCTCACTTTTTTAAGGGTAACTATTATTATTTTTCATTTATTTTTTATTTTAATGAATTATTTTATATTAAAAGTAAGTTTTTTAACGAGGTAACTCTATTTAAGAAGATTTCATGCGGCCCCTACAAATGTAATGCTCTCTTTTTAGGTCTTATTGTTTGAATTTTTATGGTTGTGAGTTGTGGTTTGATTTTATGTTATGTTATTTTAAAGTTTTAATTTAAACTCTTAAATTCGTCACTAAATATTTTTTTTATTTTTCAAAAATAGAAGTCAAAAGACCTTAAAGAAGTGATAGATTTGTCTTTCATTTTCAGATGGCATCAGCAAGGAAAAGGACATATCAGGCAGAGTTCCTTAATTTTGGCTTCACAGAAATAAAGGACAAAGGACAAATTAAACCTCAATGTGTCGTCTGTATGAAAGTACTGACTGCCGAGTCTTTCAAAAAGAATCAACTGAAGAAACACTTAGACACGGGAATACTTTGAGAATCTGGAAAAAACAGTCAACAGACAGAGATTGGAAAATAGCAAGAGTGCAACGTTTGACCAACGTTCAGCAGCAATAGCTAGTTTTGAAGTGCATGGTTGGTTGCTCGAAACAAGAAACCACATACTATTGGTGAAGACTTAATCAAACCGGCGGCTGTGAAAATGGCAGAAATAATGTGTGGGCCTTTGTCTGCAAGAGTTATTAAAGAAAGAATTTCCATCTTGGCAGAAAATGTGAGAGAACAAGTAATTTCTTTAATAAAAAAGAATAAAGAGCTTGTCATTCAACTTGATGAGACTACATGTGTCAGTAGCAATTCGCAGCTGATGATATACGTTCGATACAGGGGTTCTGATTAAATTGAAGAAGAAATATTGCTAAGGTTGATGCATACTTCAAAAGACAGTGTTGATTTAAAGTGGGAAGATTGTATAAGTTGATGGAGCTCCTGCCATGCTTCGTCACGTCACTGGTTTTGTGGCTTTGGCCAAACAACAGAATCCAAATATTCAGGTCTTCCATTGTATGATACATCGTCAGGCATTAGTTGTGAAGGATTTGGAACCAGAAGTAGAAGCTGTGTTAAATGATGTAATTAAGATTATCAATGTTGTAAAAGGGCATGCACTAAACACGAGGACGTTTCGTGATTTATGTAAGGATGGAGATGCTGAATATTCAGCCCTTCTTTTCCATACAGAAGTGGGGTGGGCTTTCACGTGGAAATGTCCTGAATAGAGTGTGGGCTCTTAAAACCGAACTTGAAATATCTCTAACTAATCAAAAACACACACTTGCAGAGAAGTTCAGAAAATCAACCTGGCTAGCTCTTCTTGCATACTTGGCTGACATTTTTGGGCATGTAAATGCGCTGAACAAGGAATTGCAAGGAAAGAAAATAAATCTCATCTTAGCAAGGGAAAAAAATTCAGCATTTGTATCAAAGCTTCAGTATTGGAACCAAAAAGTAAATGCTAATAAGATTGCTGTCTTTCCAAACCTGGCAGATTTCTTGGAAGAATGTGAAGACTGCAGTCTTAGTGACATGAAGGAATCAGTCACAAGGCACCGGACCAAACTTAGGAATAGCTTCTGTGACTACTTTCCAGAGCTTGATTCACATGTGAACTGGCTGATTTGCCTGAAGAGCCTGAAGGATTGGCAAAAGAGCTTATTGAACTGCGTTCCAACAATGAAACAAGCATGGATGTCAAAAGCTGCAAAGGCTTATAAAACTGCACATTTGGAAGCAACTAAAATGCTGCTACCTTATGCAACAACCTACCTTTGCGAACAAGGTTTTTCTACCCTTGTAAATCTAAATCAAAATACAGATACCGGTTGGGTCCTGACGACAGCATCAAAGTAGCAGTGACATCAAAAATCCCTGATATTGAAATTGTTGTATCAAAGATGAAACAGTATCATTTTTCCAAAGCCTGAGGGAGCTGATATATTCAAGTTTTCAATATTTTTTCATTAGTTTTGTGTACAATTCTCATGCCAGAAAGGGTAAACATTGTTCCCATAATAGTGGATTCAATAACATTTTCCTATTTTGTTTTTGTACGAATTTTAAATACATGATAGTGATATAGTCAATAATTTTGCTTGTGTGCCAAGCAATGCTAGAAAGTGACTGCTTTATTTCTGTTTATAAATATATAATTTCCTATAATTTTTTCTTGTGTGCTATTTCCATGCCAAAAAGACGGGACATTTATTTCCTAATGATAGATAAAATAAAAAAATAAACATTATCCCAATATAAATTTTTTTGTCTTTATTATCCATGATTTTTATAAGTAAATTGGTTTGTCCCCCAGAGTACTTCAAAGTCAGGGGTAAATTCATTTTACTGCAAATTCTTTTGGGATAACACCCAAAAAAGATACCAGACCCCTGCCCTAAACGAATACATAGAGAAAAGAACGAGAAAAATATATGAAAAGATGGTGTTCAGCCTATGGGAAGACATCATAAACACACTCCTAGAGGAAAAAGGCAGGCTAGGTTTCCAAGCAGTGGTTACATGCTCCAAACAAGGCGAGGAAGATAGACTATATACGTGAGAATCTGAAACCCAACGACTCAACTTAGCCAAAAAGACAAAAAAACCCCTCAAGTTTTAACACACGGATTAGACATCGAAAGGGACAAACCCTACCAAGCAAAGACAGTTGAATACCAAAAGGAAACAAAAAAGAAAAAAACAAATACCCCAAAAGAAGAATAAGACAACCGAAACGAAGAACTAAAAAAAAAATAATGGATTGAACGCCAATAAACAATTACATAAGAAAGACTATGTAAATTTTATACAAAATACCTAAATATACGAGGGGCGGTCAATAAGTTTTGCAATTCGGATATATATAACGAGATATGAGGAAAAGTGTTTTATTATTTTTCAATATAACTACCCTCGACTTCAATGCACTTGCGCCACTTGTCCCTGAGGCTTCGAATTCCCGACAACCAGAAATCTCCTGACTGCTGTTCAATCCACTCCTGGACGGCGAGCTGGACATCTTCATCGTCGCCAAACCGGCGTCCACGCAGTGCAGCCTTGAGCTGGCGGAATAAAAAGTAGTTCCTAGGGGATCCCAGTGATGGACCCACGTTTCATCACCTGTCACTATGCGTGACTCGAATCCCGCCGGGTCTTGGTTGTACAGGAGCAGCAGCAGCTCCTCCGAACTTTGACGACGTTGAAGTCGATCAGGGGGCGTGAGGTTTCGTAAGGTTTCTAGGGACCCAACTGGCAAAGACCTTGGTCATGGCCAAATTGTCGTGGATGATTTTGATAACATTCCCATGTGATATTCCAAGTTCTCGCTCGATTTCTTCGACCTTCACCCGTCGATTTTCGAGGATCATCCTCTCCACACGGGCCACATTGTCCTCTTTGGTCACGTCTGACGGGTGTCCTGGACGGGGGTCATCTTCAAGGGACTCACGACCATGGCGGAACTCCCTATTCCAGCGAGCAATGGTTGCATAGGAAGGGGCGGTGTCGGTGTACACTGCAACCATGCGTTCATGGATCTCTTTTAGCATTCTTGCCTTCCTTGGTCAAAAGTTTGAGAGAGAGAGAGAGAGAGAGATCACTGCGCTGTGCTCAACCTTCTCCATTGTTGAAATATTTGTGACTGATGATCTGCGATCAGCTACTGCTTCTTAAATAGACGAGGCAGGAGCGTGCGACTGCAGGTCCTGACTTATCATAACTTGTCCTAACACGCCCCAAAACAGCCATTCCCCTTCCTCTGTTTTGCCCTACTAATTCGCAAAACTTATTGACCGCCCCTCGTAGCAAAAATAACAGCGATTAGCCTGATCTCCAGGCACCGTGTATCGCTTTGCAATCTATTACTTTTTCCCCATTTCATCACTATTTTTTCTCCATTTCTCACCTATACTAACTTCAACACTTTTAAAAATACACAAATACATCTTGAAAATCGCCACCGGAAATTATTTATGGATTTTCGTTTTAGAATAGCTAAATTATCATACAAAATATACTAATGGGTTGAGGAATAAGTTCTTGCGGTTTTATCAAATTTATTCAGTACCATTAACAATTTTAGAAAAATGCACCCTTGGCCAAAACTATGAAGCACACATCATAAATTTGTATATTTAATAAAACCTTTTCAATTTATCACATTATTCATAAATATTGGGTTGAGGAATAAGTTTTTGTGGTTTTATCAAATTTATTCATTACCATTAACAATTGAGAAAAACTTAATTTTTAATTGATAATAATATGCAATTTAATCAATAATGTATTCTCCGGTGTTATTTACTTCTTCCCAATGTTCAACTAGTTTTTCGATGCCTCTGCAATAAAAATCTCTGGATTTTGACTCGAAGAATTCGTCTAACCAGGTTCTTAATTCCACATCAGTATTGAACGAAGCGCCGCGCAAATTGTTGGAGAGCGATCGGAACAGATGGAAATCCGACGGAGATAAGTCTGGTGAATATGGAGGATGCGGCATGATTTCCCAATTAAGCATTTGGTAGGGCGTCTTTTGTCATATTGACAATGTGAGGACGAGCATTGTTGTGTTGCAGAAGGACTCCATAACGTCGATGAGGTCGCTTTTCACGAATAGCTTCGGCGAGTCGATACATTTGTTGAACGTAGAGTTCTGCTTTGACAATCTCGTTGTTCGCAAGGAGCTCATAAGGAACGATGCCTTCACAATCCCACCATACACACAGCATCGTCTTTTGTGGATGAAGTCCTTGCTTTAATCGCGGAAGTGTTTTTTTTTATTGGGGCTAAGTCATTGTTTTTGATGGTTCATGTTGCCATAAACACACCACTTTTCGTCGCCAGTGATAATGCGGTGAAGAAATCTGTCCTTATATCCACGAGTAGCCTTGAGACGAGCAAGCAAACCTGCGGCAATTGTGGAGCGTTGAAGTTTGTTGCTTTCGCTCAAAGCGTGCGGAACCCATGGACCGAGTTTTTTAACTTTCTCCATCGAATGAAGGTGATTCACTACAGTTTTCTGATCACACGCCAATTCTACAGCCAATTCTCTAGTCGATTGACAAGGATTTTCATGAAGAAGGTCGTTCAATCGATCTTCATCCAACTTAATGGGGAGACCAGAACGTTCTTCGTCATTAAGATTGAAATGACCGTTTTTGAAACGTGAAAACCGCCATTGAGCTGTCCTTTCTGATAAAGCATTTTCTCCGTACACAGCACAAATATCGCGACGAGCTTTGGCTGCGTTTGTATTGTTCCCGTCTTGATTGAAAATGAATAACAACAAGTGTCGAAAATGCGCCTTTCTTTCAACTTGACACTCCATTTTGAGGGTACAGAACAAAAATTAAATTAACATAACTTTTAAATAAACCGCAATGACTTATTACTCAACTTCAAGACGTAGCCTAACCAAAAGCCTAATAGTCTACGTTGTTAAGAGACGTAGCCTAACCTTTGCAAATTTTGCTCTCATTATTTATTATTGTTTCTTAATATGTGCACAAATCACGTCAACAAAACTTAAATCAAGACACTATTAAAAAAAACGCAAGAACTTATTCCTCAACCTAACTTAATGACAGACGCTATTGTTTATCGTACCACGGGAGAAAGAAATTTAAATATATTCCTTGCAACACTGCTGTTAGGATAAGAACATAATGTAGGATGCAAAATCCTACTTGTGTGCTGCAACGCCTCATGAACGAGCGATAACACTCGTCACATAACAAACGCTTCTTGAATCTTCCCACGGACCGACTACACCGGTCCATGTATCCTCCTTTTGAGAAGCACGGGTCTAGATGTCTTCACATATCTACCACCGATTAATCTTCATCTGCTCTTTACAAAGAAGTACCTTAAATATCGTTGATAAACTTCCAATTTTTCCTTACAAAGTGGACCACTATACTTTTCTTGGTGAAATTGATTTGCCATTTATCGGCCAAAGCTGCTAGCCTATCTAGGTAGATAGGTCTCTTTGAAGACTAAGATCTCCTATATAAACCCGTACGTGTTTCAAAAACTTCTTGCCAGTTCATTTTGAAAAGCCTTCATAGGCTGTTAATTTATTTGATTATATCGCGTTATATTTTGAAATTGATGGAAAGAACGGCTTACTTCTTCACCTACTTCTAGTTGTAGTTTCGTGATTTTTTTTCATAATTATTCTTAATGAATTTTATAATTTTTTCCCGGAAAAATATTGTTATAAGAGTGGAATGTTATTAAGATCGATGTAAAAAAAATGTCTAAACTCTAAAATGTTTGCTGTGTATTTTAATGGGGTTATTAAAGTCAATTCCTGATTTGAGAATAATATAAAAGAAATTTTAGATTTCATAATCTTATCGAATACGTTTCAGCTTCCTACCAAATGTTTACCTTTTCCGATGCGCTGTTTTCTTCGTAGAAAATCGGATTTGTATTTTTTTTCTTATTTGGAAACCAATTTATCCTTTTTGTCATTTTACATCGGGTTGTTTTGAAAGCAAATTGCACATGGTTACGAAATTTTTGTTTCGTAATTCGCAAATACGTGGAATCATCATCAAATTTAGAAAGTCGCCAGCCCTTTTAAAGTTAGTAACTAAAGTGGGGTTTGAAGTACATTCACTCTATTGCGTATTCTAATGTTTGATATCCCCCCTCTCTCTCTCTCTCTCTCTCTCTCTCTCTCTCTCTCTCTCTCTCTCTCTCTCTCTCTCTCTCTCTCTCTCTCTCTCAGGGGTACCAACATTTGCATTCTTAAGAATGCCGTTTCAGAATGTCTGACATAGTGTCTCTACAGGGTTAAAACATCATCCCTCTGCATGGCCGCAGTACTCGCTCTATCTACCCTACGTATAGTTTCCCACCTCCCAACTTTACCACTTTTGGCGGAGATTCCCTCCTTGTTTTTCGTTTTTTTTTATTCAGGAAACTTTGCCCATTTTGTGGCCCCTTCTTTACGGTTGAAGGGATCTGTTGTAGCCCCCCCCCCCCGCCTCCCCTGCGTTGGCAGCCATGGTTCATGATTGCGTCCCCCAACACCCGATAGGGGGAGGGATCTGCCTTCACTGTGGAGGTTTGCCAGTTTGGGGAGAGTCACGCCCCCCGCCCCCATCCAGAGTTTCCCAAGTAGTCACCTCTTTACACTCCTCGAGCTGTGTACGTTTCGGCATCCCCACAAAAAAAAACCAGTTTTGTGACAGGGCTACCCTTGTTGGTTTTCGCTTATTTCGCACTTTCCCTCGTCTGATTCCCCCCCCCCTCCCTCTTTAAAACACCATTGCCCTTACTCGGGTGTGCTACGCGACATCGCACACTTCGTTTTACCCAGGAGCGCGAGACAGTTTGTGTCGTGTATGTACGTCCGTACCATCCTCCCAAACGTGTGTGTGTATGTGTATACGGGCGTTATATACACACAAGGGGATTGAATTTCAGGAGGGGCAAGCAAGGAGAGAGATCCAATGACCTTCTTAACTTGAGAAGCGGGCAGCTTTTTTGTGTGTGTGTACCAACGACAAATACCCAATTTTTATTATATACCCCGTCTGTGTCTACATAGTGACTAAGGGAGATGAAATGGTCTCCTCAAAGACGGTACTGTATTACAGAAACGTACACAAAATATATGATCATAATTTTATGATAGTATCTCCGGAGTCTAGGGTCATTGTTATATATGGGTCATTGTTTAGATGGAGATAGTCGTAGTCCGATGCTAGAAGATGCCTGGATTGTTGATCAAGATTGATTATTCGAGTAGGCTACTCTCAGAATATAACCTTTTATTGGCAACAGAGTAATGATCTAATTAAAATAAAATGAATCAAACAGAAATTTTATGGCGCTCTGTTTGATCTGGGTCTTCTAACACAAATCATCGTGCTGCTCGAAGGTCTGTTACGAGCAGGCCTATTTTTATAAGTTCGGAAGCGATAGAAACCTTGTCCAAATTAACCAAATAACAACGGGAAGCTGTCTTCGGCTTGGCTATGGGTGTGGAATTTGAGGGGGGTGAGGGTAGTCATTTCGAGTAATGTTGAGGCATTGGTGGACTAAGGATCTTTAATGCTGTCTTTTGGTGGGCTTAATTTTTCTTCTGGCCCATCAAATTTGGTCCCAGGTTCTCATCACTCGAAGCTAACAGGAGGGTTTAGGAAGCACGCGACGGCGCAAGGCCGTTCTCAGCGGTGCCTTGTAAAAGTAATGTGAAAAAAAAGTTTTGTGCGCTGCCGGGGTTGAGGACCGAGCGAGAGAGGATGAAGTGGTATTTGTTTCAGGTTTGGGTCCGTCGTAAAGGAGAAGGCTGGCGTTCAATTTATGCATGTATTTTGCAGGGATGGATGGTATCCTGACCATAAGAGGCTACAACCGATCGATTGGTGCTGTATCTGTTATGGACCGACTCCGAGAGCAATTCGGAACAGCGGTTGGATGATCAGTTAAATGCGCTGGTAGAATTACTTCAGATAATTGCTCTTCTGTCCTTGAAGGAATTTATTCAAGCTATCGTAATGTAGAATTGAGCAAAACGAGAGGAGGGGAGGGGGGAAATGGTGGGCTCCCCTACCATGAACTCGATGAATATGGGTGGACAATAAACAAAACTTTAAGTAAAGATTAAAAAACAAAGCAGCAACGCGATCAGAATTGTCTCTTCCGACTTATCTGGTCAGAAATACCTCGAGTCACGTTTTCAGATCTCATTTCCTTTAAAATTTATTGATTTATTAATACAGCAAAAGGTGTACAATTTATTATATGGCTCTTTATGCATATGTGCACACAACACAAGGACTACATAATGTACGCAAAAAGCGTCAGGCAAAGATGCGTTTACACCCATAATTACACATCTATGCACACATGATTGTTATTCGACGTAAAAGAAATTTATTAAGAGGAGTGGAACTTCCCTTTTCTCCCAGAGTTAGGTTTATCCAGACGTATAAAGGAAATTGGCGCCACCCAACTGTGAAATAAGCGATTCCTGTAAAAAAGATTTGAATACAACAGAAATAATAATGGAAAGCTATAGAAAATGATGACACTGGAATGAAATGGAAGATAGGCATGCGTATGGATGAATTAGACGGTGCTCCTCTTTTGGTTATGGGGAGACGGTATTAGAGCTCATCTTCTCCTGTCTCTTGATCCCCCTCTTTGCTGCCTTCCTCTGGTTAATCTCAATTCCACTCTTCACTATTCGTAGGGAAGTCATTTAATGAAATAGGATATAATGTGAGCGTAAAATATTAAATAATAGACCCCCATTTAAAAAAAATAAATTTAGGAGCCCATCTGGCGACTGCCTACTTGGGCATAAGTAGCCGCACTCACCAATAATAGACCCCCAAACTACCCTCAAAAGTCCTGACGGTTGAAAATCATAATATCAAGATACATCGTTGTGTAGATTCTGGTTTAGCTACTGAAGTTCTGGCAGGTCCTTTTACAAGCCAACGTGTCACACACAAAGTACTGCCATGTTTGAATGATGGACTTCTTTTAATGCGTTTCCATTCTTTGGACACAATACCCTCAAATGTCTCCTTTCCTTCACCGAAATCCACATCTCCGATGGCAGGGACCCTCCCTTTCTGCCATTTTGTTCTCAGCTGTCCTGTCCTATTGGCCCAGATAAAGGCCATGGTTACTTACGTCCATAAGAATAATTTCGACAAATCGAAGAAAGAAAAGCCAATATTAGTGATCGTATTATTGTGTTTAATGGCTAATAATTTATACACAATTGCTGTCCTTTTGTCCAGCATAAATATCATGGTAAAATGTGCTCCCTAGGATTAGACACGTCAAATCGAAGCAAGAAAACCAAATTACCCAACACTATGTCGGGTAATATCGTTTATAAATGAATAGACACAAGCCAAATAGATATCGTTGGAGCATTATTAGGTATAATGAGGCTATAGATGTGGCTAGGGGTTTCGTCTCTGTTTCCGCGTGTACGAACACCCCCAGAAGTTAAACCTAACTTCTAAACCAGAGTTGTTGATTTTTTTTTTAATCAGATTTTTTAATTTAAAGCAGATTTTTTATTTAGATCGATTTTGGTTAATTAATTTTATGTTGATTTTTATTTTGTTTTATGTGGAATCTAATATTGCTTAGTATATTTATAACTAAAACCGGGCGATGGCTTCGCCACTCCCTCCTATGGAGAAAGCTTGCGCTTCGCTACTAAGATTAAAATTTAAAATCTAGAAAAAAGCAGCCATGGTTAAATTTTTATAAATTTTCTGAACTTCGCCAATTATAATAATTTTAAAAAGGAACTCTAAACTAAATTTTCTGAACTTCACTTCACCATATGTAATTCTTTGGGTTTCAAAAAATTCAAAAAATTTCGATACTTATATTTATTTCTGAACTTCATCATTTTGTTTTTTGATATTATAAAAGAAGTATTAGAAATAACTTTGATAAAAAACAGGTCATAACCGGTTAAACTAAGATGAAATTATTATTCAAATACTCAAAAAAATCCCCTTCTTAAATTATAAAGTGGGTGAAGAATCAGAATATGTGAATTAAAAATACATATAACTTGAAGCAGGCTTACCCTCTGTAAGCCTGCTTCATCCCATTGAAACCTGCTCGGTGCTCTACCAGTGAGCACCAGCCTATAGCTCTTAGGCCTCTCAGTCAGTCACTGTTAAGGAGACACAAAGCAAACAAAGATGTTTACTGTGTGTGTGAACCCTTCAGGGATAAGAAGTCTGAAATAGATTTTTGGGGTCGTGTTGAAGTGCCATGACAGACAGCGCAGCGAATGTCACCAAGATGCGAAGGGATGAATCCACTCAACGAAACATCCTCACCTATGGATGTGCAGCACACCTTCTAAATCTACGAGCTCCTGACCTAGAGATTGGTAATGTAAAAGAGCATGTGGTTAATATAGTAGTAAAACATTTTCAAAACCATCATTATGCTGCTGCAAGATATCGCCAGGAAGGTGGTCAATGTCTAGTGATGTCCCAGGATACTAGATGGCACACGATGTCACTCTGAAAATCTATATAAATAACTGGCCAATATCATGAAGATCTCTGAAGTCAACAGGGAAATATTTTACCCTGGTTTAAAGAATAAAATGTCCAATCTTGGGCTAAAACGATCTGCTGGGAAACTATTGGCTAGATTGCAACCAATACCTAAGGCTCTAGAGCAGGTGCAGAGAGAGAACTGTACCATCGCTTAAGCAGTGGATATTTTCGAAGAATTATGTGGCAATGGACACTTATAAAACCATGAACAAGTGAAGAAACTGGTGAGAAAAAGGTACGAGCAATTCGCCATCAAGACTCACTTGCTAGCCAACATGCTTCACCCCTCACTTCAGGGTAAAATCCTCAACGAAGAAGAAGTGAATACTGCCATGGAATACGCCAGTGAGAAATTTTCATCACTTGTTCCCATCATCATGAAGTTTCAGGCCGGCAAAATTACCTCCTTTCCAGTCATTCAAGTTTGCTGACTCTGTGACGAAAAGCCTGTCAGCTTGTGGACGGTGGGAGTCTCATGGAAGTTTCTTGGGCAGTGATATCCTCTCAGCAGTGCGTCAACTTCTGACTGCCGTAGCCTCATCCTCTGGGGTAGAACGAGTCTTCTTCTCCTATGGACTAGTGCATTCGAAATTGAGAAACCGCCTTGGCACTGAGGAGGCAGCAAAACTGGTTTTCTTTTTAAGTCAATGAATAGCCACAGATCTCCTCATGGTCATGGTTATGCTGAAATTTTTGGTTATTTTTAATTTCTGTTTGGATTACTTGTTTGTTATCAAATTTAGATTAACCAGTTCTATTCAAGTGGAGTTCGTTTATTGGATATTCTATTACAAACAAGGTATTTTCTTTTATTTAACTGAGATATTAAACATTATATTTTATATATATTTATACTATTATGGCTCTCTTATTACTTCGGCAGTTAAACAAGAAAATTATATATTTTTGTTTGATAATCAATTTAGAAATTCAACCTAAATTAAAATTACTTATAAACTGACATAACATAGAAATTAAACCTGAAATAACTGCTACAGGATATTGTTTATCATATTTATAACCAAAACGAATTAGATTACCTCTGTGAATTAAAAACACAACTTGAAAGAGTAACATGGCGTCCTGGTCCCTGTAAATAACAGTACCAAAGAAAATAGTAGAGGCAGAATCTATTAGGAGCAGTGAATCACGAAGATCTGTGAAGTAAACAGGGAAATTACTGATCCTGATGTATAGAATATGATGTCCAATCTTGAGTTAAAATAATTAACTTTGAACTTATGAAAATCATTTGTTTAATTTTGAGTTTTCAATTAAATGTAAGGTCATGATTTAAATCATTGATTTAAAAAAAATCTTTTGATTAAAATCATGATTTAAATCAGTGACTTAAATCAACCTGATTTAAATCAAACAACCCTGTTCTAAACTGGCTTGGAATATCTTAAATATAAGAGACTTCACGGCCCTACCAGGGCACATGGAGTGAGTGGGGCAGTCACACGGAGGGGGTTCTAAAGAATTGGGCAATAATACGTAGACCAGAAGATGACTAGGGGAAAGGTATACAATATATGGGGAGAGCGAGATGCTAAACCACAAAAGCGAAAGGAGATTCGCTCCTCAAGTCGACAAGCCCCTCCTTACGAAGCGGATTCGATATTTACATTTAGCATCTACGATCCATTCCATAATCAGGTGTTTTCTTCTGTCTGTCATCTACAGATATGGCCAAAGGTTTTGGCAGATGGACAAATTTGGGGGTTCCTAAGTGTCATTGCTTCAGATTACTAACCCATACTATATACATGATTTTATAATCTAATAAAGGGCAATCAAAATATGTGTTTCTTTAACAGTGATTTCCAACGTGGGTCATACGCCCCACCGCTGGGGCCTGGCGTGGGATCAAAGAATATTTTTTGACAATAAGCATCCATCGTTTGTTTTTTTGCTAAATGTCAACTTGGCACTCAACAGGTATATGGAGTGAGATCAAAATTGGTTGATTGGCTGATTTAGCTCAGTCGCTTCAACCTTCTTGTCGTTGGTATCTGTGGTAAGTTGTGATTGACGCTGTATTTTCTGTTTTAGTTACAGTGTCCGAGCGGCTAAATAAGCCAATATGAAATTTTGTTTATTTAGTTATGTATTCTTTTGTGGTCATTAAATATGTTAGATTCTTTTGCACTCAAAAGTTAAGATCACAATATTGAAAATATTTTTTTTAACTCAGGGGGGCATACGTTTTTCTGTAAAGTTATAGTGGGTCCTGCTCGAAAAAAAGGTTGGGAAACACTGGTCTAAAGTTTCATACACTTAAGTAATAAGGTTTAGTGTGTTTCCCTTTCACATTTAAAACTTCTGCAATTTGCTTTGGTGTCTTGGATGTCAACCTTTGCCTCAAATTATGAACGATTGCGTTGCATTCTTGCCTTAACAGTGCTCGGGGTTGTCACAGTGGTTGTCCACTTGGTTTTTGAGCATCGCCCACAGGTTCTCGATCGGAATGAGGTCAAGGAAGTTTCCAGACCAGGGACCTAAGAAGGAAGCGCGCTCCGGCGTCGGGTGTAGGCCAGCCTTTCCCCGGCACAGAAACGTGCGACCCCCTACCCAACCCACCCACCCCGTCCTGAGTACAAGGGACAAGCGGTGGCGACCCCGCTCGTCCAGGCACCGGGACAGGCAACGTGCGCGAAGATCAGCCATAGAGGGATATTCAACAAGAATGTGCCGAACAGTCTTGGGGACAACGCAGTCGTTACAATAAGCGGCAGGCAAGCGCCCCATCAAATGGCGATGCGTGCTGCGAGTGTGTCCAATTCGGAGACGACCGAAAGCAACTTGAAGCCGTCGCGGCATTGGTTGCTAAGTGCATGGGAACAGTTGCGGCGATATGGCACGTAACTTTAAGTTCCCCTCCACCGTCTCCCATCTTCTTTGCCAAGCCACCCGAAGGGCAGGCCATATTCCTTCCCAGTAATCTGTGTGAGGAGCGAAACACTGGTCTGGTCAACCAGTCCTCGCGGACTCTTTGGCGCCCTCATCGGCGCGCCCATTCTCCGCAATTCCTACATGTCCAGGAACCCAGCAGAAGATAATCTTGACATCCGCCCGGCTCACCAAAACCGTGGCGTCGCGGATATCGTGTACCAGGAGATGCGAAGATTCCAATGCCTCGAGACCACTCAGGGCGCTATGGAGTCGCTATAGATCACAATCCGTTTTCCGAGCTATCTCCCATACCGAGCGATGTATTGCAACCAGCTCGGCCGCGAAGACAGACGCAGCGCCTGGCAGAGCCTCGCTAACTTCAAACATAGGGGATAGGGCGTGGAAACCCGCCCTTTCATGGGACTTAAAGCCATCTGTATACACTGGCACGGTTCCAACATGACATGAAGTGTGCTCCAAAAAGGCCGAGCGCAATACTCCTGGCGTTGTAGAAGCTTTGGGAACAGAGGCGTGGCAACAAATAGTCAAAGGTGGTACCCTCCAGGGTACAAGCGAATAATTTAGTGTGCACGGCATAGAGGGAGTGGCATATCCACAGCATCAACAAGTAGGCTCTCAATGGGCGACGTGTGGAAGGCACCGGTCGACAGGCGAAGACCGCTGTGGTGGATCGAGTCCACCTTCCGTAATACACGCTCAGCTGCGGATTCATAAAACTCACATCCGTAGTCGAGCTTCCAACGAACAAAGGATCGATAAAAAAGTAAGGCAGTAGACATATCAGCGCCCCAGGCGCTGAACTTCACGGAGCGAAGAATCACCATGGCGCGGGTACAAGAGACCCTAAAGCTGCGAATATGAGCCTCCCAGTTGAGGCGTCGGTCAAATACAAGACCAAGGAAACGGTGCTTTTAACCACTTCCCGGCAAACCCTATTTAGAAACAAGTCTGAGTCAGTCAGGGTGGAGCCGTGGATGGCGGCAGAAGTAAACCACCTTAATCTTGGCCAAGGAAAACCGAAGCCTGTGCCCTTCGGCATAGCGAGAGACGCGGTTCAATGCTTGTTGGAGTAGACGCTCCAGAGTTGGCATATGTGCAGCGCCAAAAGAAATCGAAAGTTTGTCCACGAAGAGCGTAGCGAGAACATCTTCAGATATAAAGGTTGGGAGGCGCCCCCTCGCCCCCATCTCGTAGAGTGTTTACATGATACTGTGTCTCCATGCTATATCATAGACCTTCTCCAGATGTTAAAGAAAAATCGTGGCGTAGTGTTATCTACGAAGGAATGCCTCGCAGACGGCATTTTCCACTCAGAGCAGAGCATCCGATGTGTAGTGGACTTACGGAAGCCGCACTGGGCAGAAGACAGATGCCCTCGCTGTCCAGAAAAAAGGCTAATCAAACGTTTACCAATTTCTCCATAAACTTGCACGCGCACAAGGTTAGAGAGGTTTGGCGGAAATCGGCCAGGGTAGAGTGATCTCCCCGGTTTGCGAAAAGCGAGCACAGTAGCGATTCGCCAGGAGTATGGGAGGATACGCTCCATCTAGATCCTGCTGAACAAATTTAACAGAAAGGCCATACCTCGCTCACCCAGGTGTCGAAACATGACGTACGGGACATCGTCCGGACCAGGGGGCGGTTTCTGCACACAAAGCGGGAGTTGAACACAACTCGCTCAAAGTAAACCTGTCGTTGAAGGGGTTTCTGCCTCTCAAGGTAAAGTTCAGCCGGCGGCCTTCCGCGACATCACGAAGGACATTGAATGCTGGCGGAGCAGCATCCCGGCTAGAGAATGCGGAGAAAGCGGTCGCGAAGGATTCCACCACGGACGCCGGGTCTGAGATTGCGGTCCCATTTTGCTAGAGAACGGGAGGGGGTGGGGGTCCTGCGAGAACTTGCCCTGAGTCCTTTTGACTTACTTCCACACCTCTGCTAGAGGGGTCTTCCCGTTAAGTGAAGACACGTATGTCCGCTAAGAAGAGCGGCGGGCGTGCTTCGAAGCATACCGGAATTTAGCCCTAGTTAGATGAAATTCACCGACAGTGAAGTCGTTCAGGCGGCGCTTATAGCGCATGTAGGCATAACGCTTCTATTTGAGGGCTGCCTCACACTCAACTGACCACCACGCGAGCGGTCGGCGTGAAAAACAGCCAGACGTTCTAGGAATAGTAGTTAGGCTCACGGCGATGGTTTCATGTTCCGACCTAAACTCCTCGACTGAGATAGAGAATTCAGTCATTTCCTGAAATGCAGGCCACCGCGCCGGCGCCAAGCACCACCGAGATGGTCTCTCAGGCGGCAGTTGCCCTGAAAATGATATTTGAATGGGAAAGTGATCACTACCATGGAGGTCATCGACTACCCCCCAATCATAATCAGGCTGTGCATCCGAAGAGCACAAAGATAGGTCAAGGCAAGAAAATGAAGCGGTTCTCGGACAGTGATGCGTAAACTCATCCACGTTTAGGACGCTCATCTTAAGCTCTTCGATCAGATCGGCAAGGACTTGTCCCCTGGGATTTATGGAGTAATCTCCCCAGAGAGGATGCCTGCCGTTCAGATCTCCCAGCAAGAGATAGGGCCTCGGCAACCGTGCCACGACTCGGCGGAAGTCCCCCGCGTCGAAGTCAGCTGACGGTGGAATGTACGCAGAAATCAGAGTATACCTCCTATCCAGGTGCAGCTGCACAGCCACTGCCTGAAAGGAGGTATCTAAAGAGAAAGGAAGAACGGAGACATCATGCCGGGTGTAAACCTCGCATCCCCCAGCCCTGCCATCCCGCGGTGGTGGGGTCGCAAGACCCTTATACCCCGAGAGGGCAGGCAGGGGGCACGCGCCTAGCATTGTCTCCTGCAAAAGGATAGCTAACGGGGAACGGGACGAGACGAGCCTCCGCAGCTCCTCCCAGTTGGCCCGGAGTCCACGGCAATTCCATTTAAGGAATATGCCCTCCAGGCCTTGCTCGAAGGAGACGCGGGGGCCCTCCTCTAACCTCACGGGAATGGCCGTACGCTTCCCGGGGGCAGAACCCCGGGCGCTGGTGGCCGGACAAAGCGCCGAAGGCGCTGTCGCCTTCGAGGACTTATTGGGGGAGGTTGCGCTCGCAATGCGAGTCTTTTCCTCCCTCAGCCTCGAAACCTTAGGCGGGCGTTGCGGGTTCGGAGGCGGGGAGGCCTCTTTTCGAGGAACCACCGTCTCCGAGCCACTCGCCACACCTCGGGGCGTGGGCGAAGGAGCCGAAGCTCATTTGTTGCTGTCCTCCTTTCGGGGGACAGCTTTAGGAACCCCCGAAGATGGCCTAGCGACCATCTTCAGGGGTGTTGCCTCCTGTGAGTCTAACGACTCTGTGGAGGCGCGTGGCCCTTTCGCCTTACGGCAAACGGTCACGCTGGGGAAAGAGAGCTGGGTATGAACCCTTTTTGCCACCAGCTTTACCAGGGGAGCGCCCGGGGTTGGGTAGAGCCCGCAGAAGGGCTCCGAATGGGCGCGGAAACAACCGGGCTCGTTGTTCTGGATAGGCCAGGAGCAGAGGGTGCCTTTCTAACTACTGAGGCATATGACGTCCCAGGCAGAGCCGGGCGCTAGGACCAAGTCCTTAGCCTCGCGGAATGAGTCTATCCTGGGCCTGAACAGCCAGGATTTCTTTCTCAAGGATATATGCACCACATTGCTTCGAAGAAGCAGGGTGCAGCTCTCCGCAATTGACACACTTGGCCACACACGATTTGGACTTATCGTGTGCGACCTTGGAGCAATTTACACATACTTTGGGTGACCCCGACTTTGCACGTCTACATGAGCGACTTGTTTTGCCGAAGCGGTGACAGTTATAGCACCGCCGCGGCAGTGGCACGAATGCCTGACGCGGTAGCGGTACCAACCGGCACGCACCGACTCAGGGAGCTTGTCACAGTCGAACGTGACAAAGAGTGTAGGGGTGGGTCTCGAGGCTCCTCGCTGTTTTCTCATCACACGTTCGACCTTGACCGCCCCATGGTCGGCCAGCTCTAGGGTGATGTCCTCAATGGAGTAGTCAACGAGTTCCCTCGCATAAACTACTCCTTTCACAAAGTTCATGGTAGAGTGCGGCGTCACATTCTCCGGGGTGCCATCAAGTGTCCGAAGAGCACTTATCTTGGCCGCCTCGGCGAGATTCGCCGCATTCGCCAGAAGGTTCCCGTCCGAGAAACGGGTCACCTTCGGCTCTCTACCAATTGCACTAGCTAATCCTCTCCTCTGATGGATCATGTTGCCCTTGGACAACATGCGGCCATCAGTGGAGCGAATAACGAGGAAGCATTTGAAGCCAGCGGGCTCGAAAACGCCAGGTAACCTCTGAATGAGGGGCCCCGATGTCATCGAGGCTCCGCCCTGTGCACTTTTGGTCTTTGTCATGGTCAGGAGCTCCGTCCTCGGGGGGGCAGAGGGGCCGGGTGTGCCGATCTTTGCTTGGTCGCTTGCCAGAGTGGCAGCAGACCCATCCGTCCCCGCAGCCCCCGCGGATGGAGAGGAGCCCCGAGTCTTTTTAGTCTTTCTTGTCTTCTTTTTCTTTTTAGGAGAGGAGGGTGGGGAATGAACCCGCTTCTCACCTCCGCTGGTAGAAGCTCCCAGACCAGATGTACTGCCTCAGCCAGGTCCTTCTTCGAAATGGAGAAGGTCCTGGTTGTCGTAGGGGCATCATCCGGAGGAGATCCCTTCCCTCCTTGTACTGCCTGAGAATCCCCAGCCGTTTGAGGAGGACCTTGCATAGGGGCGGATTCGGGTTTGGTGCTTGGCGCCGAGCCCGGATTCCCTCCCCATGGGAGGCCCTACCGTCTGAGGCTGGTTTTCCTCAAGGACCATGTCTATTACAGGAGGGGTCTCCAGTTGGCCATCCCCTCCCAGGACATCGCAGGTCCCCTTGGCAGCGTCATGAGTTTTTTGTGGGGAGGCACAGGCCTTGACCCCGGCAAGGTTTAATATTCTTGCCAGCAGGTCTTTTGAGGGAAGCGACCGAAGGGGCCTGGCTTCCCTCTTCTCCCTAAGGGGGTTTGCCCTACCGAGCCGCTTCGATGTGGAGCGGTTGGCTAAGGGCTGCCTGCTGGCTTTCTTAGCAGTCCCCTTGGAAAGAACAGAGGCGACCGCCGCTGGTAAGAGCGAGGTGCCAAAAAGCACCTCCAGAGAAGGGTGTGAGGGGGAGTCCCCTTCACCCGTAGGCGTAGGAGAGGAGTAAGCCTTCTCTCCGGTTGAACAGATATGGAGGGTCATCTGCGCAAGCACAGGGGGAGGGGGACCTCGACTCTTTTGCTGGAGCTTCCCGAGGGCGGCTTCGTCGCTGTTTCAGGGAAAGTTGGGGGTTGGGTTTTTTTGGTTGTTTTTTTATACATGGGCATGGTGACCCTCTTTTTTACGGGACGCAATAGCTCATCACCTTTTGCAGTTGCCCGCACTGCAAGAGGTGCTTACAGGCCTGGCAGAGCCAGGCGCCGCCATTTCGGACCACCCCTCTCGCCTGGTGGCCTGACAGTCCATCGGCATGGCGGCTCCACCTTAGACACGGCGTAAAAATGGATAGAATGTGAAGAGGAGAGGAAAAGGGATGTGAGGAAGGTATGGGTGGGGATGAAGCAGGTTGTTAAAAAAAAACTATCCCGAACCGGAGCTCAGGGGTTAGGGAACATTGTCCCCTCCCCCCTCAGCCCCGATCCGGGACGGTTGGCTTGAGAAGAAGGTCAGCATCTACCCTGTGAAATTAGAGGCTGACCAGAGAAAGTTGTGGGAAGGTTGTGTGAAAAGAGAGGAAACAAGTGTTTTGAAGGAAGGAAGAGAGGCTAAGCTGGGGCCGGACGGGGTGCTGAGTCCCGTCAGCACGGCGGCCAGGATGGCAAATCGCCGCGCCCCTTACGGGGCGAGGAAGAGAGGCGAGTAGGTACACTGACCGCCTGAAAACTAGTCGCACATGCCTGCAAGAAATTGAAGGGCACGGGCCTACGTGTCCTGACATCCCTTTCTCTCCTAATGGGGTTCGCCCTATGGAGCCGCCCCCACCGTCGATTATGGGCCGCCTGCCTACTTTCTTGGTAGTCACCTTTGAAAGCAAATGGGGGCCTGCCGCTTGAAAAAGTGAGTCACCCATGGGCAACTCCAAAGAAAGGGGATGAGGGAGAGTCCCCTACACCCGCATGCATATGAGGGGAGTAAACCCCCTCTCCGTTCGGATACGTTTGGAGGGTCCCCTGTGAAAACAGTGGCGGGGACATCAATTTTTTCGGTGGAGCTGCCCTAGGGCGGCTCCGACTATGTTTCCGTAGAAGAGTATAGAGGGTTGTTTTATAAAATTCTCAAATCATCGTGAATCATGACTATACTTTTTACGGGACGCAAACGCTCATCACCCCACGCAGTAGCCCACTCTGCGAGAGGTGAACACGGGGCCGGCATAACTAGCTGCCACCATTTGAGGCCACTCCCGCCTAGTGACCTGGCAGTTCCACCTTAGGCACGGAATAAAAATGTATAGGCAGTTAAAGGAGAAAGAAAGGGTGGGTATAAAGCAGGTTGTTAAAAAAACACCACACCAAACCGTAGCTCATGGGTGAGTTATCTACCCTGTGAAATTAGAGGCCGACCAGAGAAAATTGCGGGAGAGGTTATATGGGAAGTGAGGAGGTAGGGTAAGAAGGCTGGGTGTCAGAAAGAAGCTGAAGAGGCTACGCTGGGGCTGGACGGGGCGCTGAGTCCCATCAGCACTGCGGCCAGGAAGGCAAATCGCCGTGCACCTTACGGGGTCCCCTCGACACGATCATCGCCAAACGGCTCTTGGATTTTGGTAGGAGATGCTCTCGGGGGAACATCTGATACCATTCTTTGTCCCTGGGGCTGTTTGGGGAAAGAAATTACGAGAGGCCCAATTGCCTTGGATGAAACGCAGCCTCATACGTAGATGGTTTTAGGATGCTTCGTTGTTGGCACAATGCAGGACTCATGGTAGCGTTTCTATTCTCTGGATAGTCGATCTCCTGGAAGTCCCTAACAGTGAAAAGGGTGCTTCATCAGAGAAAAGAACTTTCTTCCAGTCTTCCAGAGTAAAAACCTTGTATCTTCTTTAAAATGTCACCGTGTCTCTGATGTTTTTCTTGGTGAATAGTGGCTTCTTTGGTGCTTCCCTTGTCACGAGGCCTTTATCCTTAGGTGTTTCAATGACTGTGCAGATACACTTACATCTACCCGTTGCCACTCTTGAACTAGTTTATCACTAGTGGCTGTGCGATTCTAAAGTTCAGTCCGAAATAGGAGACAGTCCTGGACCCCTTGGATACACTTGCACTTGTCTCCTTGAATGCCTTATCGATCCGGTAGAGGATTTTTACCCGCGATGTATCCTAGCACCACTTCCCGTACACGAAAGGCCACTTTGCTGCAAAGCTATAATGAGTGTACAAGTTTCTTAGGGGCATGATCATTGTTAACAAAATAAGCTGCTACTAAAGTTTGCTTCAACCGCGTTCTTGACGATGGTTTCGTTTAGTACTAGGAAGAGTATGAAAGGAGAACCGTTGAAAAAATGTTAATATTTTAACTTAAGATTTAGCCTTACAAACATCACTGCTTCCAGTAACCCTCAAAAGGTGACCGTCACCAAAGATTTGAGTTCTGTGAAGAAAATCCAAGGATGCGCAGTTTGAATCTATTCAAATTATAAGCTTGAGTTTAAATATGAGTTTTTCTTCCGACTCCTTAACTTGTCAGAGATCGGTGCTCTCACAAAGTCGATGTTTACTCAGTAGTATAAGCTTCTCTTGCATCCGTACTTGCCTTTATTAATGTTTTTAATAGTTGTGAGTTATTGCAATTTTCTAAAATTACTTATGATTGTTGTTACGCTCGATTTGCGCGGGTATGAAGCTGGTAAAGAATGGTGTCTGTACGAATATGGTAGCAAGGATGGTTTGAATGATATTTAATCGACCCCACACTATAAGGCTACCGTATGACTAATAATGTCCATTGTGAGGAAAGCTCTTTCTTGTTTATCGGCTAGAATGCCTTACAGTACCGTCGAAAATTAGGGAACAAATACTAACATTTATATTTTCTTGAAAATACTCTTTTATTTTTCCTAAAAAATCGATATAATATTCTTTGAAATTTGCTTCTGAGTGTCATTTTATAGAAGCGCGGCTAAATTTTTTTAAGAGAAAAGTGAAATGTATTTGCAGAAATGATGCGTCCAAAAACTAGAGAAAGATAGGTATAAATGTATTCATAGCGAGAAAACAACATAATTATCTCATAGAAAATTAAACAAAATATTAATAAGACCTACTCGCATGCCGGCCCTTGTTCTGAAGGAATTGAGAACATCTTCGGCCGCAAGACCACCAATATATCGCACTGATCTGGCGGGACTTTATTCCATTCGTCTTCCTGCTTTGCCGCAGATCTTCAACATTTGTCGTTTTCCGAACCACAAACTTCTCACTGAGTATCTTCCAGAGGTTATCTATCGAGTTTATATCAATGATTTGAGCAGACAGTTCCATACTTTCAGCATCCAGATACTGCTTCACCGTCTTTGCTGCCTGACACGGAGCATTGTTCTACATGAAAACAGGCTCACGTTCTCTCGATGTTCAGAGACGGGATCACATGTTCCTGAAGCAGGTTCTTGTATACCGCAACATTTACCATGCCGCGTAAACGAACAAGCGGACAGACTCAAGCACTTAAAAACATGCACACACTATAAAGCGGTCGTCCCAAAATTTTACCGTCTTTTTCGTGTATGTAGGATCCAATCTTTCACATGTACGACGCCTTACACGCTGCATCCCATCCCATCCGAACAAATCAAATTTTATTTTGTCGCTGAAGATCTTTCCCACTTTTCAGCACTCCACAAGATATGATCAGTACCGAAGGCTAACCTAATCGCTTTATTATTTTTACTCATGATTGGTTTAGTAGGGGACCGGGCTATGAGTCACACATCTCTTAAGCGACGCGAGACAGTTTGGCGAGACCATTTAGGTTCAGGGTTTCGGCAACGTGATGTGGAATACTGGGTGCTCTCTCAAATCAGTTTTTCATCAACACCCGTTGCATCATCCGATCTTCTCTTGGGGTGTGGTTTCGAGTGTGACCCGCTTTCCCGGTCGACTCGCAAGAATCAGTATCCTAATGGATGTTTATGTAAAATCACACTTTTTGTCTTACTACAATACCTCGAAATGTCAGGCAGTGTCATTCCTTCACTCTTCAACTGAACCACTTGCTTTCTGAGGGATTGGTCGACCTTAACTTGTCTCGTCATCCCGATCGATGGCTAGTACCATCAGTAGAAGTCTACATACGAGTACCAAACACGTGGGACAGTGTTGACATTACAATTTTTTACGTGTAAATTGAAAGTTATGAGTTGTCGTTCTCTACTTTGGGGCGTTTCCTTTCTTCAAATATCTCCATCCTCATAATACTTTTTCAGTCGTTGTTCTTTTGAACTGAAACTTGGGCACCCCAGAGGCAAATTCATGGAAATTAAACGAGTATTTTCAAGAAAATTTGATTTTTATATTTTGTTTTCTAATTTTGCATAGTTCTCTATGTCCTCTTCTTCTTCTTCTTCTTCTCCTCCCTCTCCTTCATCTTCTTGTTCTCATTCTTTCTCTTCTTTTTTCTTCTCCCTCTCCTTCTTCTTCCACTGCAACCTTTACCCATCTTGACATAGTGTCGCTGTTTCGCGTTAGCCTCCCTCTTCCGCTATTCATCTCTCGCGCAGGTCTGCGTTACCCTCTCCATCTTAAAATTGTCCTTCCGCTCATTCTTCTCTCTTCTCCCCTCCACATTCAACATTCTTCTGTCAACGTAATCCTTCTCTCTTCTCAACGTCGCTGTAATTTCTTCGATACATCTACTACTTGTACTCTCCCTTTTTATTCCCTCGTTCTTAATTTTATCCCTCCATGTCACTCCGCATATCCATCGCAACATTCTCCTCACAGCCACCTCCATTTTCCTTTCCTGCGCCATATTCCTAGTCCATACTTCTGCCCCATAGGTCATTTTTGGCCTAACAACAGTTTTATACACCTTACTTTTCACTCTCTTCACTGATCTTCTTATCGCATAAACATCTTGATATTTTCTTCCAATTTCTCCATGCTGATTGAATCCAATGGTTAATTTCTGTATTTGATTCCTCATCAGATACTTACATGCTTTCACTCTCTTCAACTTATTTGTCCAAGTCATACTTTACCCACTTGATCTCTACTGATCCACAAATACTCAGAGAGAAGAGAAGAGAGTTTTCTTCCTGGTAATTTTCATCCTTATATTATCTAGTGCCTCTCTCCGAAGTTCCGATTTCCTCTCCACTCCTCTTCTGTCGCTAAGCAGTACAACCTCGTCCGTAAACAGCATACGCCATCTGGCGTTCTCCTTGACGTCCATCAACAACACATCAATCAAAAGGTCAAAAACATATGGGTTTAAGGCAGACCTCTGATGCCATCCGACTTTGGTTTCATCCTTTTAACTCTAATGGCTAATGATAGATGAAGGTTCAAGATTATACATTTTTAGTGGTCATCCTGTATATACATATGCATTTTTACCTTTATGGTGTGCCCGAATTTTGCCAAAAATTGGACCCTATCTCTACTTCCAAAACCCCCGTCGCTTCGACCCGAAGTTCTGTCGTCCGCGCTCCGAGAGGACCAACTGTCGCCTTCCTGCTTGTACATTTGAGTGCTTGTTCTCTTTGTACGAACTTGTTCCTGGGAGTTTCAAATACCCCTTCCGGGACCCAGCATTCAAGCTTTAGGCTCTCTATTAAAATATTTGTCCTCCTTAATTGCTGTTTATCTCGGTTTCATCACTGGATCCAAACGAAGTAAATAAACGTTAATTTATTTGCCTTAAACACTTTAGCACATCGAAGCGAGAAATGTGCTCTTGCGGTGGTTTGACGTCTTCCTCGCCATGTTTGGCGCAAACTCTTATCTACCTTCGACTACACCCTTTAAGTTGAGTCCAGATCAAGGGACTGACCACACAAGCAGTATTTTCAGCCATTTAGCAGAGAACTCCAATTTCCATAAAGAGGCATCATAATTCGTTCGTCTAAGAGCTCTCGCTTGCCTAGTGATACCGTGTTGGATTTCTGGCGTCGGGGCGGGGATTGAATCCCAGCGGTGTCATGTGCTGGCCTCCCATTGGGCAGATACACTGATATCCAACCCCCTCGGCAGCATGTAGCGCAACACGCACAATCATGTAAATAAGCAATTTCAACACTGCTATCATTTCCCTTCCCGGCTTCACAACACAACACGCCCCCCCCTCTCTCCAAAGTACTAGTGTTCCCAATGAGGGTATTCATATCCACAAACCCCTAACGCCGAACGGCTGCCCCTTCCACCACGAGGAAAGGGCCACGGTGCCTACGGGTTTAGCAGCGATTGTCATTCTGATCTTTATGTATATTTCATTATCCGGTCAAGGGATCTCGTCCACGATGCGAGGCACGAATGCCTCCCCCCCTCCCTCCAGCCATAAAGTACAGCATAAATCCCCCCCCCCCTCCCAAGCGACTCCATTCTTTGAAGGAGGCCAATCTTGTCTCGTCAGGGGAAGAAATGTGTAGTGGTAAATGGCCAGGATCGACTCACCTTTCCTCTTTTAAATGTAGCTGAAAGCAGGGTCGGGGAGAGGGGCTTCTTCCTGGATGTGCTCATTCACAATAACCAATCCCATACGGCTTAGGGGTTGTTTTGGGGCTTATTTTAATTTTGCATCCTCCTACCTCTGGTGGAGCTTCTAAATGAGGGGGATTTTACTGACTTTTGTTCAATGGCTTCTCAGGGGCACCAGGAATACCGGGTATCGTGGTTTAACTGATGGTTCTCTCCTTTTCCTGAATTGGTCTCCTGCGCTGTCGACGGCACCAGATTTCAACACATTATTTCTCCTCTTTTGTATGAGTCAAATATTTCAAACGCCGGATGTCCCCGTTACTCCAACTTAAGGATCCTTTGAGTAGACTTGTCGAGGAGGGCTTTTGTCACCTGGAGGCCAGCTCGAAATCTGCGACATCTACAAAACTTTGATTCTATGGCACGTGAAAAAAATGAATATCTACAGCATGTATATAAATTATGTATAGATTGGTCACTTTTTTTAAAAGGCGACTAAGGCCTGATATGGGTTGCTTATCTGGGAAGTGCCCCTATCTTTAACCTGCGAGCGAATACAGCGACGTTTTCCGGAAACGGGCGGGGCGGATTCATGGCATCCCACCCCGCACCTTTTGCGAAGAGTCAGTAAAGGACGACTAGGACCACCATTCAGGATAGAACCCAAGATTTCGTAACTTCTCAACCCTGATTTTATCCCAGCACAGCCTCCCCTGTCGGGGTTAGAACAGCGTCCCCGCCCTCACATTTACGAGGTCGGACTCGAATGCCTTTCAAAAATCTTTGTGAACCGACCCGTCCAAGCGATAAAAAGGCCTTCAGAACTCCCAAGTCTAACCGTCCTCCCTGAGCCCTTCTCTTTCAGAACTCTCAATTCTAACCGTCCTCCTTGAGCTCTTCTCCTCCAGACCTCCCAAGTCTAACCCTCCTCTTTGAGCTCTTCTCCTCCAGCCCTCCCAAGTCTAACCCTCCTCCTTGAGCTCATCTCCTCCAGACCTCCCAAGTCTAACCCTCCTCTTTGAGCTCTTCTCCTCCAGACCTCCCAAGTCTAACCCTCCTCCTTGAGCTCATCTCCTCCAGACCTCCCAAGTCTAATCCTCCTCCTTGAGCTCTTCTCCTCCAGAACTTTTAAGTCTAACCCTCCTCCTTGAACTCTTCTCCCCCAGAACTCCCAAGTCTAACCCTCCTCCTAGAGCTCTTCTCCTCCATATCTCCCAAGTCTAACCATCCTCCTTGAGCTCTTCTCCTCCATAACTCCCAAGTCTAACCCTCCTCCTTGAGCTCTTCTCCTCCATAACTCCCAAGTCTAACCTTCTCCCTGGTATGAGTTTCGCCCCTCTGTCGAAGGAGAACAGCAAAGGCTTCTTTACGTCAGAAGCGCCATCTACTTCTGTCCTTCGTCATTTTAATTATAATGTTATTATCGCTGCCATTCTCACTTGTTCGCATTTTATGGCAATAAGCGCGCAAAGAGTACTGGGAGATGTACTTCACATTTTCACTTACCCCAACCCGAGCACTTTTGTTGTCTTTTCGAAAACCTTCCAGAAAAAGACCCACAAGGTGGCGCTGGTGCATATAAATACCCCCTCCCCTCTCTGTCATATCAGGTGCAAAGGCACTGTACCTCTCGTCCATTCAGGCCAGCCCCCCCCCCCGGCCATCAATCAGGCACAAAACACACCCTTCAAACTCTTTCCATGCACACCCATCAACCCAACCTCGCTCAGCCCACTCTCTCTTAAGCAATCGTGGCATAATTCGCCCTCTTCCAACTTTTCTCAACACCATGACACTCATACTTTCCTCTTACAATCTCGCGCCTCCTCGAAACACAGCCTCATTTAGACTCGTCCTCCTACAATATCGCTCTTCTCACTCCCACATCCCGCTTAAAGTTTGAATTTTCTCTCTTAATCTGTAAAGAAAGTAGAGCTAGAGAGAAAAATCGTGTGGAAGATATATAGCCGCATATCCCACTGCAGGCATTGGGGCAAGGAGGGCAAGCTAAAGGTATTGGGGCCAACAGGGCACACAATCGTCTAGATATCAGCCCCTTCAAGGTTGCCCGTGACAGACGGGAATAGATAGCCAGGTACACTAACAAACAATATCGGTCTTAATCGCAGAGGTACACTAATCTAAAATATCGCTGTTAATCAGGGGTGAAAGTAGGATTAAGTTCTTGCAGGAACTACTCAACCCTTCAACATCCCCCCACGTCCCACCCCAGACACAAATTCGATTTTAAACTGACTGTATGCTGTAGTAATTAGACACACATAATTTATAGACAAACATTTATTGTCATGTAAGTGCAACAGAATTACTTGGGAAAATTTCAGAACACAAACTTTAAAGAAATTCAACATCATTGAACAATGCAATAATCTGTTTGAAGTATTCAGACACTGTATGAACAACAAATCAAGCTGGCCATGCCCATGTCCCTTTCTGGGTGTTAGGAAAAAAAAATGTTGATTACCAACTAAAACTGGTATCCCTTGATGCAGGCAAGGGAGATTCAAGGAAAATGGAATCACACACATTTCCACACTTTCCACAGAGGGCTGTAGTAGTTGTCATCTTGTTCTGTGTAGTGTCGAGCCATTCCTTTTGTTGAGGTGGGTGCTTTTCTACTTTGCCCAGCCATGTCTTCACATAAGGCACTGGATCGCACTGTCTGCATGGTGGTCCCACACAGCTGATGAAAAGAAGATTGGCTTCATTCTTGGTTGTGAGTTTGCTCCTGTACTCTGCAATGGTCATGTTCATTAAGCTGAACCATCTTTCACAATCTGCATTGCTTGCAGACAGTGTGTCTACTGCCATAATAGCTGCTTCATCTGGTTAGGAATGCTTCTCCCTCCACTTGTCTTGTACTCCACGAAACTAAGGTGGGCCTCTTTTTCATTCACATGTAGGACCTGACTTAAAGCATTCACCTCCTCTTCTCCAAAGCGAGGATTGTCATGTTCCTAGTTGTCAGTGTCGAGGACTGACATTTGAGTGATGAGGGTGTTGTAGGTCTCTTTTCGGTTGGCTGTGGCACTTGCCTGTGCTCTGTTTGCTGTGGTTGTGAAAAGCCTTTCTTTCATGTCAGACACTGCTTGAATGAACTCACCAGAGTTGATGATGGGAGACTTGCCCAAACTTAGCTGCTGCTCTCTCTCTCTCTCTCTCTCTCTCTCTCTCTCTCTCTCTCTCTCTCTCTCTCTCTCTCTCTCTCTCTCTCTCTCTCTCTCTCTCTCTCTCTCTCTCTCTCTCTCTTCAACTCCATCACTTCCTCTGTTTGGTTGGCAGCGACTGTGTGTTGTCCTAGGTAGGTACTGAGGCTTTCGATGCGTTTGATATACATTGTCATGGTGGTGTGGGCCTTTGGGAGTGTCATCTTCCTCTTCTGGAGCATTTAAGACAAGTCCTCGAGTTCAATGAGAACATCTACCATCACTGCAAGGTTCTTCAAAAAGTTGATCGAGCACAACTTGGAGAGGAGACCTTCGAATTTAGCTCTCTCTCTTCCATCCCCGGTCTCATCCTCTGATGCCTTCCGGAAATTTTGTGCCAAGGCTGGAAAGGACTGCCAAGTATGATGAAGCTACCTAGCGAACATTAAACACTGCCGATCTTTTTGAGGGTGATGCGGAGGTTGTGAGCACATTCCCTCAGCTCCCTGACGTTCTTCAGTGACTGGCTGTATAATGAGTAGAGGTAGTCGAGGAAGGCCTGGAAGTCTTTTGTTCCTCCTGTCACCACATCCAGTGCCTGCTCCGCAGCAAGCTCCAGTCGGTGATTGAGGCAGTGCCATAACACTATCCCAGGGAAGTCATCCTGGAGCAGCGTTCCAACACCTGAATCAATGAATGAATGATGGGTTTAATCACACACCATCATGAAATTATTGCATTACATGTACAGTAAACTTAACTTACCTGAATTTACTCCCAGCATTACACTGGCCCTATCACTGCAAAATCCAATGAAGACTTCTTGTAGTAGCTCAATGATGAAGCCATTCTTCAGCAAGCAACCCATGAGCTGTTCTTCCTTGATGTGAGCTGCAGAGAGACTTTCCAGCTCCACCAGATCCAGTGGAAAGGCAATGGGCTCCATCTCTCCCTCTACACTCGCCCTCATGTACACAATAAGTGTTGACTCATCAGCCAAGATGCTGTTCTCGATTATCTTCTTTAGGAGTTCCCTTTTCATCTGGGCTGACACATGCTCAATAATATCAACACAGATAGTCTCGCTGTGCAAAACATGCCCCAAATCGACAGAATTGGCTTTCTGCAGGTCGATCAGACTTTCAAAATCAGTGAATGGCTTGTCATTCTTGGCCACATAATATGCTGTCCTGAATATCTTGGCGGTAGAATGAAAAGTAGTCTCCTGACTCCTGGCATTAATATCCATCAGTACATCTTGATGGGCTGTCTGAAGAATCTTGCTTGCTTCATTGTGTGCTTTGGAGTTCCCATGCTCATGGATATTTTTGGCGCAGCGCTGCTAGCTGGGTATCCCTGGAACTACCATATGGTGCTATCTTTCCCTCAGCCCAATGAATAGCAATATTTCCATCATGAGCATACAGTCATTTATGTTTACGCCATAACTCTTCATACTGTTCTTCTTTCCATATAGAAAGGCATGCTATTGCTGGCCTAGCATCACCTGTGCTTGAGGATCCTGCCTCCTCCTGCCTCATGTATCTCACCCTCAACTGTTTTAAATAAGAACCCCCCCCAAAAAAAATATTATAAGCCTAATAAATCTAATCTAGTTAACCTTATTCAGTATAGGCCTAACTGTAAAAATGTAGGTTATCAGATTCAAGGCATGATGTAGTGTTCCAGATTAAGAGATGCACAAAGCATAGCTAATAGCCTACATGCAAATTAAAAGGTTCATCGTATAATATAGCCTACTGTTGTTTGTGTGCTTGTTCTGAGACAGTAACATTTTCATCGAATTTTGATAGCCTATCTAGCTAGTTCATGGCACTTTTCTAGCCTGTTAGTGTAGCCTACCCGTTCCTGGTAGTTGTGAAGCTTCCTCCCTCTGTTCCTCATCTTGCTCTATCCTAATAACAACAGTATCATCTTCGGCCTCTTTTTTTTTCCTTTTAAATATCTGATCAATTTTTTTTTTGCATTTTGACACTTTTCTTTTCTCCATTCAAAAAGCTTGAGCATCTGATCTGACGTTTTCAGTTTCCTCCTTCTGCAAAGCCAAACAAGAGATTCAAAATTCCATAGCAGATTCTTTATTACTTAAAGATGGGTTGCTCAACAATAATAATGCCACTCTAAAAAGTGGTCACAGGAAGCGTTTCCTAAAATTCAAATTCCAAAGATGCCATAATAGACCTACTATCAATCGTAACATTGAAAATAATAGACTTACTATCACTGGTAACATTAAAAAACTCACCCGTGAGCGCTCACCCACTTAACGCGACAGCTACTATCATCACTACACTGCTGACTGCCGAGCCGAGCGTGTGTACAGTGTAAGCTAATGTATGAAAATGCTCAAGTCCAGCGCGTTACAAAATGCACTTAAACACGTAACAGCACATATGAAATTCTGTTCATATAATGAATAATACCAAAGAAATTTTCATGTAGCCCTCAAATTTACATTTATTTCGGAGAAATTATCTTGAAAATTGTACTGATCCTGTTTTGTGACAGGCTGCTGCGTACCCCCAAAAGCGTTCCGCTGCGTACCGGCTGTATATTTCTTTCCGGAACGACGTACCGGCTAACTTTCACCCCTGTTGTTAATCGTAGGTATGAGGTAAAAGTGTACAATATCGCTGTTAATCTTGAATATGGAGTTACAATACATAGTGTAAAATATCGGTTAATTGACGATTGACAAGTACAATAGTGTATAATATCGCTGTTAATCGTAAAGAGGAACAATATCGCTGTTAATCGCGGATATGATGGTACAATAGTATACAATATCGTTCTTAATCCTAAGTAGAGAGGCAGAGCGAACAATATAACTCTTAATTGCAGAGGTACACTAGTGAAAATCGCTGTTAATAGTAGGTACGGGGTAAAAGTGTACAATATCGCTGTTAATCGTGGATAAGGAGGTATAGTACATACATAGTGCACAATATCAGTTAATCGTAGATTAAAAGTTACAATAGTGTATACTGTTAATTGTGGATATTGTCGAAATTGGAGCACAAAACTTAAAAAGTTTATTTTCCGAGCTTTTGCACTTAAGAAAAGGTCCTGAGATATTCAATAAACAACGCGAGAACGGAGAATGATCCGGTTGGCGAATTGCTACTCCATTTATAGCTACTATATGGCACGTAAAGTAGTAACTCCCATTGATTATCTCTTACACTGGGACATACGGAACAGGTAAAGGGTTGGGATAGAGAGGTGAAAACCGTATCAGAAGATGAAAATGCAGAAAGCTCATTAGTACATGTTCATACAAAGAAGGAAAATACAAATAGTTTACAATATGGAATCATTAAACCAGTATGGAATCATAAAAAGGCAAATATAAACCACTGCAGTACTCTAACATAGGGAGTCGTAACAAGGATTTATCTCAATGTGACAGACAGTTAATACAATCTTCGCATAAGAACTCTCAGCTCTCCTTCCTGTTAGCTTGAGCTAAGATCTTTCTCACATTTCATTTTGTGGACGTAGGTGACACAATGGGACGTAACCGCCAACAGGAGATCTCTTCTTCGTAGGGCTCTTTAGTGTTCTTCAATTCGTGTCCGAAGCCTCTTCGACGTTTGATCAACCTACTTGGCCCCGCATCTGCTGCACTGGAGTTCATAGACCACATGCGACCTCTCCTTTGGCATCCACTCTTTAACCCTCGTTAGGTGGTTGCGCAGAATGCTCGGAGTTTTGTGCGCAACCTCAATGCCGAGAGGATAGATAAGCCTGGACGTAATCTCGGAGGTCTTAAGAACATAAAGAAGGGTGACTCTTCTTAGGTCCGGGACCTCACCGTAGTGGAGGTCTCCTCGTAGTGTTCACAAAACGACCAGTGTGACTTGTCCTTTAATCCTGCTCTGAGGTGCATCTTCACTTGCAAATGCAGGTGAAACCTCGCGCAATCTTGGTGTTGGTGCGGTCGAGAAACCCTACAACCAACCTTTGACTGGTAGAGTGCTGGCTCCCCCTTCCCCATTCTATTGGTAAAAGGGTTTGTTTACCTTTTGCCACTTCTGGAACCGCTCTCTGGCCGGAGTTATGGGGGAGAGATAACTCATCCGACCCCAGGGCTGCCTCTAACAGAATGACAAGGTGAATGGATTCTCGGGAACCTTGTGGACAGTTGTCGAGAGGCTGCTTGACGACCTCGAACTCGCCGGCTTCATGAGGGTTTTCATCCTTCGTTTCTCGTACGAGACCCTTCTGGTGAAGGCGGCCTTATGAGTGTTCTTTGGACATTCGTTGGCTTATCTGTGCAGGTAACACCGCACTCTACTATGAACTTTATGAAATGAATAGTTTATGTGAGCGAACTCGTAGACTACTATTTGGAAGATGTCACAAAAGAGGTGGCCAACCGGGCAGCTGTCAAGATCTAACGAGTGATGAGGAAACAGGAGGGACAACAGCGCATTATGCGGCCAACAACTCCCAGGAGTTGTGTCTCTGGGAAGGTTACGGCCATTCCACTGAGTCTTCGTATCAAAGAAGGACCCCCGGATTTCCTTCGTGCTAGGTCTGGAGGGCATTTTCCTTCAGTGGATTTGCCGTGGACTCCAGGGTAACTTGGAGGAGCTGCGGAGGCTCGTCTCCTCCCACACCCCTCTAGCTATTTGCATTCAGGAGACCCTGTTTAGTACACCCACCTCCACGGGATGGGGGCCTGGCAGATGGAAGCGCAATTATACCCGACATTATGTCACTGTTCTCTTTCTGGCTTGGAATACCTCCTTTCAGGCAGTGCTTACCCTAAATTCCATCATTCTAGTTCTAGAAGCTATTTTTCCTTAGAATTTTTGTTTCATTAGCTCCCTATTGTCTAGCTAGCTGTCCTAGGCCTAGAAATGTCAGGACTAGCTCTTTCAGACAGGATTGGCAAATAAAAAAATCCAGCCCTAAAAATCCCGGCCTTTATTACCGAATTTTTGGGGAATTTTCAAATGAAATTTGAAAAAACCCGGGTTTTGTTTTCTTTTTCAAAATTACACCTTTCTTTTCAAGAAATGAATGCTACTTATCATTATTTTATTCAAAATTCATATTTATGTTTATAATTTCAACAAATATGTATCAAATTAAGGGTATTTGTGATCTGTTCTTACTATAATATAATTATTAAACTAAGTAATTATTAATATTATATGAAAATAGAGATAGCTATTCTTTTTCTATGTTATTCTAATGCTTGTAGCATTTGTTTTTGGAAAAAACCCGAGATTTGAAAACCCCCAGAATAAAACCCGGGTTTTATTGGGCTTTTTCAAAATTTTGGGTTTTATGCTAACCCTACTTTCAGAGCGCATCGATTTATTTATATACTAATTGCGTTCTCGCCATGTCAGCATAGTAATCCCTACGCTATCCCAGATCGAACTCCGCCCCCTAAATCTTTGGAAAGTCACTTTGGGTCAGGTTCTTACCTTAAGTGCGCGTGATCTTATACGTACTTGCTTCTGAAGGATTATAAACACCATTGGATTATCCCCACTGTCCGTTATTTTTATTTTTCTGTCTGTCCCTTTCCTCATTCTGTCAGCAAATGCCCTCATTGACTAGTTTTTTTCATCAATTGAAATAGGATCGATTTGGGAAACAGCAATAACTTGGTCGTTTTGACTCCTCCCATATTGTCTGCCATGGGGAGTCAAGAAAATTGGTTGGGAGATCTACACCGTATGGCAACCGTCGTGGAATCGATCTTAATCATGACTCCATCCGGTGACTAACCACACCAGATGTGGCCTAACTTTGAATGCTTGCAGCATTTTGAATATTGAAATGACACATTTGACCTTTTTACTTCAGAGCTACTCTGGATTCGATCTACTTTCTCTGGCCACGTTGATAAAGAGTATTACTAATACCTGTATGAAGTGTAATGGTTTAGTTCAGGTATTTAATGAAAAATCTTTAAAATCCAACACTCTGAATGAACGTCTTGACGGAAGAATACTGTATATAATTTCTTGGGTAGGATAGGAACCCTGGTCTTAAAACGGTCTCCTGAAGAGAAGCTCATTCGACCCTTTGAGTCTACAAGATCCTAAAATACTTCCTACATGAACGAAAATTACGTAGATAATGAAGGATATTAAGAATGCCGTACCGGGTTCAATCCCAGCGGGAACGGATATAAAACTTCAGCGTATGGAGGGAGCTAGCCGCATATTGGCGGACGCGGTGAGCTTTCCAGTGGGGACGGTAGATCCTTACCCACGTCATCACGCACATAGCAAATCACAATACCCTTGACTCTTCCCTTTAGGAACATGCCAAAGGGGTATTTATATCCCCACCTCTAAGCCCGGTACCTTCTGGCTTAGCAGTGATTGTCTTTCCAATCTTTATGCGAATTTCATTATGTGCTCGGGGGAAGATCTTGTTCACAATTGAAAAGTTTCGGGTGAACTAAAGAATCCATTCCAGCCCCCTCATTCCAAGGTTGTTGAATGGGTTGCTACTCCCCCCATTTCACCCAATTGTATGCCTGGTATAGAAAACTAAACTTTGGACAATAATAATTAGAATAATAATAATAAATTGCTTTGAACTAAATAAGAATAATTGTATGTATATTTAGAGTGCGTTGTTTCGTGTGATTTGTTGACACATTTTGTGTTGGCGTATCAAAAGGACCTAATCCTCTACCACTACCCGATCGCCTGTGTTACACAGTGATCCCTCTCTATTCTTTCTATATACATCGATTCGATTCGTTGCTCTTCTGAGAGACATTCGGCGTCGCGTAGCATTTCAATGGTTAATGGAGAAGGCACAGCCGTTATTAATTGCCCTCTCGTATCGCCCTTAACCGATTTCGTGTTCATTTCTGTTCATAGTTTTATTGGGGTTTTAAAAAAGTATTTCTTGATATTTCTTCTCCACACCGAGCGTAGAAAGTGAAAGAACAGCACAAAATGCGTCGCAAGGTCTCGAGGGGTTCAGTAAAAAAAGTGGTTTAAAGACTTGAGGAAGACGGTACAAAGAGCGCACGTGCTCGAATATACGAAATTTGCAAACTTGAAGTAAATTCTGCCGTAAAATATTGTCCACTGCAGCACATTCCGGGAAATGCCACTGTTAGCATTTTCTCTCCTTATATTGGTCAGTCATTATTTTTAAATTGACAAAGAATATTCCACTTAATTGCAGGTGAAGTGAAGAAGGATCACCGTCAGTCCAGTGAAGATAAAGGCTTGACTGTGTGAAAGGGGCTCTCGGAAGTTTATTTATTTATTGTTATTATCAGTACGAAATATTAGAGCAGGTGGGAACCAGGCTACCACCTGCTCTAATCGGTTCCAAGGACATTTGAGGAAAATTTATCGGTTTATTGCCTTATCTCTCCCCCCCGTCCTCTCCACCGCACTCCACCTGAACTCGACCACCCTTTAGGAGTCGTTCGAATGTGAGGAACCCAATGTTTTAATGTACGAACTTACCACGGGGGGAGGGGGGGGCGTGACCTTCAGCGAAGAGGTTTCAATTCGCTACTTAAGAGTAATGCGTGCTACAGTTGACACGTGTTTTGTATGCCCTACCCGCCACAATACCAGCATTTCTCTTCCTTAATTGAGGAGGTTATGGATAGTTGCGCGACCCCTAAGGGCCTAAGGGTACCTAGTAGTCTCCTCTTTAGAATACTCGGGCATTATACATACTCTTCATTTCCACGTCCCCTAACCTCATCGCTTCACTTACAAAACCCTTTCGATCAAGGATTCGGGCAGGAGTGCCTCAGTTCGTTTGGCCTTTTAGTGCTAAATGTAATTATAATGTTGCCATCCGCATTCTTCGTCTTCCTGTCCTTTCCCTTATTTTGTATTGAACGTTACTCCGTTCGATTACAGACTATCTCCAGATCTGGATTCCTTTCGGAGTGGGAAGTTGCACACCCCTCGCGTTACGTAGCCCTCAAAGTTATATATATATATATATATATATATATATATATATATATATATATATATATATATATATATATATATATATATATATATATATATATATATATATATCTCAGCAGGAAGGAAAAGGAGAGCAAGTACTGAATATAACATATATTGCAAACATTTCAGGCTCTGGACTCATCTTCTAGGCTAGAATATTAAAGATTTATATAAGAACAATTGTTTAACAATTATGAGAACAACAAGCGATACTTCGTAGTCTTTCTTACAGAAAGAACTTGGCTTCACAGGCACTCCTTCGGCGTGTAGCCTACGGCCTATTTGCTATTCTAAACCGCCTTTTTTCATCCCCTTTATAGACTCTTTATTTTAACACCCTGAACACCTTTTCCAACATAGATACCTTTTATTATATTGTCTTTATTCCTTGAAGATTTATATATAGTTGAGAATTTTCCAAACACTTTTTTCAACATAGACACCCTGGAACCTTTTTTTTTAAGTTACTTCACCCGGTTTGATATATAGAAAAACCTTCGTCAGATCTCTTTTTTCATCTAAATTTGTTTCATATACGAAATGATATTAAAAAAGCGCTAAAGCCCCAATTTTAATACATTTTTGAACTTCACGATTCGTATGTTTTTTCATTCCAAATCATTCGATAATTATATTTATTTTTTCTGAACTCTTAGAAAGAACTTTGATAAAGGCTCGAAACATACAAAAAACAGCGCTGTGAATAAAAGTTTCAAATAAACCTAAACTCAAAAACATGAAAGGTTACTTGTCCACTAAGCAAAAAAAACATTTTCAAAAATTTCAAAAATTCACCAAGTTAAATTATAGAGTTAAGGATGATAGCACTGGTCTTCGTCAAAAATGTACCTTAGGATTTCTGTAGTCTTTCTTAATAAAATTGACCTCCTAAATCTGAATCTGGCATCCGTTTTTCTCTATCAGGTCCAGTTTTTGCGATACAGGGGGTGATACATAATCTCGCTAAAGAAACAACATTTTTTTGGTACATAAATAGAGAACAAGAGTTTCGAAGCTATTTTTTTCAACATTCTTCCAGCTCTTTAGTATACTGCGCCAATATTAAAGGACTTGTTGAGGCCCTTGGAATTCCCTACAACCCATTAGAATGGGACTTTTCATAGATTCCTCCAGTAGAAGTTTAAAAGCTGTTACTGAATATTGGTAACAAGATAGCTTCCGTTCCTATAGGCCATTCAATCCAACTTACTGAAAGTTGTTAAAATATGAAAAAATTGCTGGATGCAATAAATTACTCTACCCACAATTGGAGGATATGTGGTGACTTAAAGGTAAGATCATTTTACACTTGGCATTTCTAAACTCTTTGATATTGACATTTTCATTTTCAATTGTTAATACTTGTATACACCTTTTGGTTAACTTACATTTTACAAGAATGCAAATCTGGAAATCATGAGTCCATTTTTTAATTATATTTTTTTGTTGAAATGTGTCCCTATAGGTTAATGCATCCTTTTGGGTTAATGGGGAACTTAGCCTAATTGAGAAGGTATACAACACAACTCAATAAACTCAAAATAAGATGTACATATATCCAATTAGTTCCAATACAATGATTTAATGCATCGGCATACAGGATTTTTCAGTACATATTCATATTCTTATTGTTTTAAGAACTATTACTTTGAATTTGTTTTTAGAAATACCACACTTTGAATTTACATACCTTGCTAAATTTCTTTTCAAGTAGTGTCTCTTATACTTGGGATGCAAACAGGCTACACGAAGCATCCCTGTTGCCTATGTTTATGGGACAGTCGTGCAGATAGTATGCACTATGAGAAGAAGGCTTGGCCTCCACGAGAAGCATTTAGAATTAAATCAAACAATGTGATAGCTGAACCTTTAGTGCCTCCTCACAAAATACTACTTCCTCCACTTTATATAAAGCTTGGCATAATGAAATATTATGTCAAAACCCTTAATAAAGAAGGCCAAGCTTTTAAATTTCTTCTTCAAAAACTTCCACAAATCAGTGACGCTAAGCTCCATGCGGGAATTTTTGATGGACCTCAGATCAGGAACTTTATGAGAGATCAGCAGTTTGAGGCATCAATGATGGACATAGAAAAATAGGCCTGGGAAGCTTTCAAAATCTAGTTAACAATTTTCTAGCCAATAAAAGAAGCCCAGAATATGTTGCCCTGGTCAATCAGCTTCTAACAAGTCTCAAACATTTGGGAGATCGAATGTTTATAAAGATACACTTTTTACAGTCCCATCTGGATTATTTTCCCGACAACTCGGGGATTGCAGTGAAGAATAGGGGGAAAGAGTCCACCAGGATATAAAACAATGGAATCGAGGTACCAGGGTAAATGGGACGTAAACATGCTTCCTGACTACTGTTGGTGTTTGAAGCGTGATGCACCAGATGAGAGGCACAAACGAAAATCGTCAAGAGCGTCTTTTCTTGAAAATTAGAATTATTTTATTTATTATGTTGCATTCTTTAATTTTTTGTTTTATCAAAAGGATTATAGTTTACATACGTTTATTCCTGTTTCTATGATATAACAATAATAAAGCATTATTAGATAAAGAAAGGTTTTTGAAATTTTATTTTCAAGAAAAATGAGGTAATCTCAATGAAAATGGTGTATGCTGTACTCAGAAAATCTGACCTGATTGAACAGAAATCCATTCAGTTTTGAGCTCAGGAGGTTTGATTCATTAAGAAACCACAAAGAAATCCTGAGGAACATAATTTTTTTTTTCAAATACAGGCCTGTGTAATTAATGGCTTTAGGCTAAAAATCTACTAGGATGTAAAACAAAACAAAAAAATATATCAAAATGCAATATAAAGGACAAAAATCGGTAAATATGTAGATTATCGGCGCGAACGATGGGACGTACTATTTCGTCTGTGTTCCAAAATGTTTCACGTTTTTGGAGTAAATTTAAGGGGACGGCTCGTGTGGGGGTAAGCACAATGGGGTGACCACACTACGATGATCCTGAGTTTCATTAAATTCTGGGGGGAGGGGTCTGGGGGGCATAGCCCCCCAGTATATAATCCTAATTGTTCATAGAATAAAAAAAATTGCGCGAGCTATAATTCGAAGAGGACTCAAACGCGCATGAATATTCCGACAAGGGTGAACGATAATATTTACACCCCAAATTTTTTTCGGCCGGGCCGCTAATCTACATATTTACCCCAAAATCTGTATATTAAGTTAAAAAATAAATAAATTTAAACGAAATTAATAAGGTTGCAATTGGAAAAAAAGGAAAACCTCAATAAATACACTAAAATTTGTTACCTGATTCGGAGAAAGCTGTGAGCTGAATGAATGAAATTTAAAAATTATACTACCAGGAAAGATGTGACTTAGTATTAGTTGGTTCTCTTATCTATGACAACGGTTGGTTGAAAAACAAAATCACAAAGCAAAAAATGTTAGCTAGTTGGTTGTTTAAATGGTAATAATTAATGGTAACTAGTTAAAAAAAATCAAACGAAATTAATCAGGCAATATATAACGGTGTGGAAGTAGAGTCCTTATTTAACTGAGGCTGATTATATTTAATTAAAAGGGGCTCAATTATGAGAAGGACATATTTAGATTTTGATGCAGATAATATTTTAAATTGATTATAATCTATAGGTATTTTACGTGAATAGGAATGAGATCGGACAACAGAGTTTCCTTTTATGGAGAGTTCCATTCCTGTTCTGTAACTGACCCCACGGTGAGCATCAAGGCGAACTTTGAGAAGACGTTCCGTACATCCAATGTACGTTCCCATAGAACATTTAAGAGAAGTATATTTAAATTTATATACTATTCTGGAACGCAAAATGTCAGGAATGGGGTCCTTTACAGTGAACATAGAAATAATTTTTAAGGGGTTTACAAAAATTGGCGTTAAATTAAAATGCGGATAGAATTTTTTCAAAATATTCGACAATTCCTTCCTAAAAGTATTCGTTTGGTATCCCATAAAGGAAAAGGAAATGTATGATTTTTTGGCGGGGAACATTATAATTATTTATAGGTTTAAAGACACTATTTAAAAAGTTCCTAATGCAATTTATAAATATATGGGGTGGGCAGTTGTTTAATTTTAAAAAAGTTTTAAGTTTAATCATTTCCAAATGGAATAGGGTCTAGTTAGAACAGATATTGAAAGCACGGTGAATTAAAGTTCCACAAGCATTAATTTTGAATTGATAGCTGCAGAAGCTGCACCTATCAATTCTATGTCTACATCTACCTGTGTGTGTGTATGTCTATATCTTTGTCTTTGAGTGTGTCGCTCTCTGCTAGTGTGTGTGGATGCCGACATACGCCTCTTTGTGTGTGTGTGTGTTCGCTTGATTGTATCTTTGGGTGAATTCGTGCTTGTATTCGATATGTGCGTGCTTTCTTGCCCATGGTGTCACCGTGTGTACAAGTATCATGAGGGACTCACAATCACGCCATATTGATCTGAGGAATGACTCCCCCCCCCCCCACACACGCGCGCGGAAACCAACGAAGGCATCTCAGGACTTTCCTGAACGGGTTAGAAATGAAATTGATTGAAATAGGGGAAGTGAACATGTGAGGAAGGTAACTACTTTGGGCGGTAGGTACCGGGGAGGGGGGTCGCAACTCACCATTATTACACACCCTCTCCGACCCCAATGATCAAAGTTGTAGGGTTTGTGATTACATTCATGTTGATCCTTGGTCACTGAATCTTTGCCCCCCCCCCTTCCGCTCTCCTCTTTGGATTATTACACCATAATGCCTTTCCTTCCCCAACAATTGACACGGAAGGCTCCTCCCTCGGCTTCAATGGCGTGTCTGGAACGCGCCTTCTTGCCTCACCGACCAACTGTGGCGCCGCACTCATTGATTATAATTAATCGACACACCTTCCTTTCTATTTCTTTCCTTTGTACTATTTATTTCCTTCGGATTTACCCCACCAGTGAAATGGCCAACGTACCATTTTACCACTCATTCGTATAATAAATCCGTTTATCACTACAGTATAAAAAATCCGTTAACCACTCAAATGTATAACAAATCCATTTTGCACTCAATCGTATATAAATCCGATTATCGCATAACCCTCTAAAATGTTTACCACTCAACCGTATAAAATCCACCGCGTACCACATAATCGTATAACAAATTCGTTTACCACTCAACCATATAACAAATCCGCTTACCACATGACAGTATAGCAAATCCGTTTACCATATAACAAACCCGTTAAGTTTATTACCCTGAAAGCAAGGAAGCAAGTTGGTGTCGCTTAGATGAGAGACCCTCGTCTCCGATTGATCTGGAGAGATAATTTGCCTCTTCAGAGATAATCCGAAACGATGTTTAGGCCCGAGTGCTCTCATTATATGGAGTTTAGGGTTCAAAGTAGTTAGAAAGGAATGTATGAATTTGAAGTTCCGAAGGTTAGAATGAATTTAGGCGAGCTTGAGGGCACAAATGAGAAAGGTGCGTTGATGAGTTTGATAGTTGATGTGAATCTAGAGAGATGAGTTTGAGAGTTTAGATATAAATTTTATGTGAGTTTTGAGATGTGTTTGATATGAATTCGAGGGAACACCCAGAACCAATTCGTAAAAAAGGGGTATGCTTAGCTTAGTCAGAGAGTACAACGGACGCGCAAATTCACGCTAAGGAAGGAGTCGTTTCTAGGTGCCGTAGGAAAGATGAGCTTTTGAGTTCTTTCTTCAAACTTTGGAAGTGTTCTGTCTGGCGAGTCCCCTCTGCAAAATGGTTTTCAAGGAACCGGAGGGTGGGGGTGGAGGGCGAGGGCGGTAGTGTTTGACTCAACTATCAGATAGGATCACCCTCTTCCCCTTCATATAACCATAAACCGTACCGGTATTTGTAAGACGACGCGAGAAACTGCAATCTTGACGCCGTTTAACACATAAGCGTATAACAAATCCGTTTACCACTCAGTCGTATAGCAAATCCGTTTATCACATAACTATAAAAATCAATTTATCACATAATCGTATGACAAATCCGTTTATCACATAGCCGCATAACAAATCCGTTTAACACCCAACCTTATAACAAATCCGCTTAGCACATAACCGTATAACAAATCCGTTTACCACATAACCGTATAACAAATATGTTTATCACAATCGTATAACAAATCCGTTTACTACATAACCATATAACAAATCCTGGTGCTTAGTTGGCACCAAACAGACAACTGCTGCTGGAATCGGAAGAAAACCTCTTGTCTTGACGTTCTCCCCCAACTGTATGAACTTAGCTGGGTGTGTCCTCTTTGTGGACTGCTTGAGATTATTGAGGTTTATCTTCTGCCCCTTGATTAAGACAGTCTTGGAAGGCACGTCTGGCAGCTGAAAAACAACTTATCTACTTCCCTTGACTTGAACATAAAGTACTCGTCCAGGTGGGGATGAGGGTTCTGAGCTTCTTCCTGTTGAGGTCTTCTCACTCTCAGTTTCAGCATCAACGATGTCAAGACATTCAAGTCTACAATGTACCATAATTAATTGATTACTTGCAAAATTTGAAAGGGTTGTACTTTAAATTATTTTTTAGGTTAACTGACTTGAGTTAATGGAAGGTAAGTGTAACGGAAGTTAATAAGTCCCTTAATGATTTTCAAAGTTATCTTCGTTAATTAAACGATTGACTGTTTAATGTCACCACATATATAACATTATTTTACCACTCGACCGTATAACATAGGCTTTTATTACACAACCATATAACATACACTTTTACCACTCAGCCGTATAAAATACCCGTTTAGCACACATCCATACAACCCCCCTTTAACACTCAACCATATAACATGACCTTTAAGTATAAACAATATACCTGACATGTACTTTTACCATACATACAACCGTAGAACATACACCTTTACAACTCAACTGTATAACTTGCCCTTTTAGTATAACCTTATAACATACCACTCTGTCACGCAACCGTATAGCATACTCTTTTACCACAGCCGTATAACCCCTCCCCCTTTACCACAGCCGTAAAAAATACCTGTTTAGCACCCAACCGTAAAACATACCATTTTACCACTCAACCCTATAACATAGCAAGCGTTGTTAATTTTAATTCGAATCATTTTCCATTGGGACTTTATGCTCGGTCTTTTGGACTTCTTACACGGAACATCCACCAATATGAACATTCTATTTATCATGATCATCATCATCACTAACTATAATTTAAGAACGGGATTTTTTGGAGTATTTGAATAATAATTTCATCTTAGTTTGGTTATGACTTAAATTTTTATCAAGGTAATTTCTAAGAATTTCTTTAGAGTTTGAAAAAACAAAATAGTTGAGTTCAGAAAAAATAGATATGATTATCCAATGCTTTATAATGTTTTAAAAGAAAATGAATTATAATTAATGAAGTTCAGAAAATTTATTAAAATTTAAATAAGGCTGCTTTTTTATTTTATCTATAACTATATTTTAGCAACGTGATATTTTGAAAAGGGGGAAATAGTTTAGAGTTCATTTTTAAAATTATTATAATTGGCGAAGTTCAGAAAATGTATAAAAAATTAACCATGGCTGCTTTTTTTTAGATTTAGATTTTAATCTTAGTAGCGAAGCCATTGCCTGGTTACCCTTATAACAAATAACAGAGGCTTATTTTAAAATATATCCTTGTTTCTCATATGATCGAGGGCGAAGGGGAAAAATTTGACGGCAACAAAGAATATAGGATTTAATCGTGCCGCGATCTTTCAGAGAGTAGGGAGGAATCTTCACTTCATCCAACTTTTTCGGGTCGGAGCGAAGAGATTGCCCTGGTTTAAAGTTTGATACACTGACACAATCTTACTTTGTTACGAGGCGACTCTTATCAGGACATATATTCCAGGCTCCCAGATTCCTTAACGAATCTTGAATATTTAAATATATTGAATCGCTCAAGTAGCATTTTCAAGGCAAGGTGGTTTCGTATTTGTGTACCTTTCAGATGCTTTGACTCTAGACGCGTCTTCGTACTTCACTGCGATATTTGGAGTGTTAGAGTCGGCCCGAATTGAATTACTTTTTGAGAGGAAGCTTTAGTGAGCTTTAGTCGAGTTCAATGGTTTTGAGAAGGAGCATTTCTCTCCCGTGGTGCCTCTTTCTTCTTTTCAGAAGGAAATACTCTACACAAGGGTCCTGGCGCCCCCAAACGTTGAGAAAACCTTCAATTTCTTAAAAAGCCAGCTATTTTTTTTCTCCACTTGGGGCATCATGGCTGTTTCTTGATCTGAAGCATCCAACAAACCTAAGAGGTCCCCGTATCCCCCCTTTTTCGGGTATAACTTAAGGGCTCTGGTTTCCATGATGAACCAAACCACACGCAGCCGCCGAACAGGACCCTTCCCCAAAAGCTGTTTTTGACACAAACATTTGGTGCTGATTGAAATAGAGCCCCGTGCAAACTTTACACCCCCCCCCCCAATTAGATCTTTCAAATCGAATTGATAGTAGAATGTCGTATCTGCGATAAGGACCCCCGACCAGCCCTCGGAGCACGTTTTGCACCTGGGTTTAATTATACTAAAATTGTACCCGTTATTTTCACAGGCCTCCATTTCCTAATGTTCTAAGAACCGATCAAAGTTTTGCTTGTGCCAGTGAGTCTAGCTTTCCCATGGTAGTAACCAACGAATACTCGATGGTTCGGACACGGAGAATATTTGATGTGAAGTTTTGACAGGCATCCAAACAGATCCGAACTCACTCACCAATCCAAGGTCTTCAATCAAAATGACTTTTGATTGATTTTAGGTGATGCTTTATAACCCCTAGCAGATTCACTCACCAACCCTAACCACACCACTTTTCCATTATTTGAACCCGAGCTTTGAAGTTTGATGGACAGTGGGACGAATCGTGTCTTCGCTTCGCAAAAGCTGCACCGGTGAGATAAGGGAAAGCGCTGCCCGCTACAGAAGTCCGCCAAAAAACATAAAGACAGGAATTTCGAAAGGCTAATTTAGCCTATGCGAGGCAGCTCATGAGTGGCGTCATCCCAATAAATCGCTTCTTGAGTGTCGGGAATTTGAACCTTCGTTAGAAAGTGTGGATTCCTCCTTCATGGTAATGCACGCCCATACGTGGCACATTTGATGCGAAGCAAAATGATTGCGTTAGGTTAAGTTCTTCCTCCTCTATATCCATCGGACCTTGCGTCATGTAATTACCATTCATTAAGTCATTACAACAACGCATAAATAACAAAGTTTACTCTGGGAAAGCATTGTCGCTAATGATGGAAACTACTTTGCTGAATTAATGTATCCTTTTTTTGTATCTTAAAAATGATTTTACCATCCTTTAAAAAAAACCCATTGATTTCTGTACATGCTAATATTTAAATAGCGCCCTTGAGATAACAAACAAGCAACGCTGGGTATCGCCTGCGGTTAAGCCAGCGATACCCCGTTTATTATACCTTTTACTCCTATCCCAACCGTTATCTTAATGATGACCGCTGTTCTATTGCTCTTCCCTGCCACCCTGTCGTTGGGGCATTCCTTCCCGACCACCCCCAAACGCCTTCTTTTGTCTTCAGTATCATCCAAATAGTGGTTGTGGTTTGGATGCTTCTTGACCACTAAGACATCTCGTAAAGCGCATTCCTTCGTCGCTGTCAATTAATGCATCGTCTCACTTCTTCACCGCCGGATATTGATTGAGCTGCCACTTGGGATAAAGCGGATGACTTCGGCGGGAAAAATCGCACTCACAAATCGAGGCGTCAAGTGGGAAGGAATAGAATTTTAAAGGAAATTAAAGTAGGAAAAAAGGAGGAGCTCATTTTGTGATCGACATATTCAGAGATTTTTTTTAATTGATTTGGGATGGGGGAAGATTTGTATAACTAAAATGAGCATTTCGAGCGAAACAGAAGCATTCAAAGGACCGAAAACGATTCTTCTTGCGAGAAAAGAGGAACGAAAATAATAGAAGAGAATAAATATGCTATAAATGATCAAGAGTGGCAAAAACAGGTAGAACGGCTTATGTTTACGGATCCCAGTAAGGATTTTTAAACTTCAATAAGCAAAAACCTATCTGCCTCTCGATTCCTGAGGGCGAAAGATGGCGTTAAATATTATTAAAAAAATACTGCACTTCGCACACGAACATTTCGTGAACATAATGCAATCAATACAAGGTCTTAACTGTACTTTCTTAAAAAGTACTCGTATTTCTTTATTCTTTTTTCTCTTTTCTTAATAATATTGAGCATTTTTTTGTGAGAACCACATGTCCAGCAGTATTATCTACAAGCATGAACAAAAGAATTTAGACACAAGCACAGCTAACTTAATGAAATGGAATTAGAGAACCACATAAGTATGTACGTCGACCGTTACTTCCATGTACCTATATTTTGGTGCTTCGAGTTTTCGTTGCTTGTGCACCTTTCACCTGTATGTGTGCGTGAGTCTGCACGCCTCCGTCACTTTCTGTGCGTATGACAGGGTGGTATCCAAAGTTATACTCTAAAAACATCTCCGCCCATGAATGTGACGATGAAATTTTGCCAAACAAGAGCTTGTTTGTGCATTTCTGTATGTGCGTCTATGGTTGTCTGGCTGTCCGTGCATCGCGGACTCCGTTGCTTCCATTGATTCGAGGACAAACCAGCGCTCCAGTATATTAGCATATGATCCTTCCGTGGCGCCGTCACTATCAGCCAATCTGTGGCCTAGATACAAGGGTTAGGAGGCTGTTACGTCGCTTTTGGTGGCTCCTTCTCTTTACATCCGGCCATTAGGTGATCGAAATGGGTTTGCTCTAGTGGTTACAGCCCCCTATGCGCAAAGAATAGGGGAAACCCAAGAAGAAAATGCCATAAAGAAACGATCGTCGATGATTAAGGTGCAAAAACCGAACTCGATTCAAATGCCTCTACGGATAGACAGATTGGCCAATGAATTGACGCCACTTAGCAACGGGGGTCACGCTCGCACTGTTGAGCAACTGTGTTCGTTGTGCGAATTTGTTGCTTAATATTTTCAATCCACTCGCCCTACCCGAGCCCATTATTTAAAATTGACGAGGGTTGATAGTTTACTCTTCATTATCCTTCGCCCTTTCTACTTTCTTGTTTTTATTCGGTTTTCCTCTTCGTCTGTCCCTCCTCTGTGCTTCACACCAATTCCCCGTCTCTTATATAAAAATGTGCCACAGAAAAAAAAAATAAGAGAGAAGAAAAATATGAGTAAAATGCACGCTGATAGTAGTTGCTGTTCGGGAGTGATGCGTGCAACCCCCCCTCCTGCCGCAAGTAGTTTCCTCTTTTGTCTTCTCGGGGTGTATCAAATATTTGCCAACCTCTAAATTTCACCACTCTGCGGAACTCGTTTGAAAAGCTTACTCCCAATGCTCTTGATAGGGTTCGCCTTTTTTTAATGCTCCCTCCCCCCTCCCTTCAATTTGCGGCCCCGCGCCAAACCACCCATTTTGTGATACAACGCGTCTATCCTAATTTATTACTACTAGTCCCCATTATCCTAAAAAAAATAAAATTTTCTCAATATAATGAATAAATTAAATAAACAAACTGGATAACGTAAAGCAAATAAACTTCATTTTCTCGACTAAGAAATTTTAGGTGTTATTTTGGAGATCATAAAAATTATGACAAAAGTTTGCTAAAGAAAAGCTTCACTTTCATTTTTTTTTTATTTGCTAAAACTAAATAGAAAAAAAACGTGACGAATTAAGTCGGGGAAAAAGACCCGAAATGAATGGTGACATTGTTAGATTTCTTTAAACAGTCTACCAGAATGAAGGAACGACAGACATTCTTATTATAGTAAGGGTGATTGTTTGTTATGAGTGCACACGCAAATTGGCGCAATATTCTCGCGCATTCACACACACATACATGTGCACTTGTCTACGTCTGTGGGTATAGCCCCCCCTCCTCCATATATATATATATATATATATATATATATATATTGTTATCGTCAGTAAACCTATTAAAAAATCATAAAATCTTTGAAAACAAGGAAAAGTTGAAATATTTTCACAGGAGGGGCGTAAAAAATTAAAAGGCTAAATTAATGCAATTTCATTAAACGAGAAAAGATAAAGACAGTAAAAATATAAAAGCCAAAAATTATGGGCGATAAGCCCGAAACGTTGTTCATAATTTATGTGTGTGTGTGTATATATATATATATATATATATATATATATATATATATATATATATATATATATATATATATATATATATATATATATATATATATACCGCACTAATCAAGCATACGTAGTTGTGCATTTATTCAGATGTGCGTATATCTACACAAACGTGTGTAATTCTCAATGTGTGTGCATACCTACTGCAAATCCACGAGCACACATGTGCACTTCCTCATGTCTGTTTGTAGACCTACCGTAAGCCCATGGATACACATGTGCACTTATCCGTGTCTGCCAGTTGACTTACCGCACGCCCACACACACACTTGGCACCGCTGGAACCCTCGCTTCGGAATCCCTCCGGGTGAGTGCCTAAATTACCCGGAGCATAAATTTAAATTACCCTTAAAAATTATTTAAATTCATTCTAAATCAGTTGATTAATTTAATTTTAATTGCCAGCTAACCCCAACGGAGCTGCTCTTTCGAGACTGCCTGTTCTCGTTTTACGGTCTGACCCAACCTCGTAGGTCATCCACTCCCCTCCCCCTCTGTCAAGGAAAGAAGCGATAACCAACTGGGCATTTGTGTCAGAAAGTTTGACAGGACAGATCTGAGATTAGTAACGAAAGTGGTGAAAATACAAAAATGTCTGGAAGATATACACTAGCGTCCAAAACTAGAGAACCCAAATCTAAATTATCTTGAAATTACTCAATTACAAAAAAAATATATCCATATAATCTTTGAACTTTGCCTCTGATTGTGGCCAAGTTTCAGTTCATAGAACAGCGGTTAAAATCTTTTTAGGATCAGTGATGTGTATTTAAAGAAAAGATACGTCCAAAGCTAGAGAACGATGACTAAAAACACCGTTTACGCGTAAAATTTTGTGATGTATGTATGTCAACACTGCCCCGCGTGTAGTGTAGAGTAGTGCTAATGGTATTACTCAGGACTGTACATTACTGGCACCTCAGCAACGGGTAACTTGCACGTTACTGTGTCTTTGTACATTTCTGTAAAATGTTTGCAGTTTGTGACATTAATCTTTATACAGTACGTTACACTTTAAAAATTCAGTATTCATGATTTGCTGAGCTGCCAGTAAGTGTAAATTACTGACAAAATGCAGGATATCTGTATTAGCGAGTGCTTATACAAGTTGCGGTGAATAATTTGTCGCCGTTGGCAACTCTGAATTCCTCGCGTGCGCGTTGTCTGGCGTTGGTTCTCTCTTCTTTCTATCACACTAGACTCAGTTGTGCATCGTCTCTGAAGGAAGTAATACCATGGCTGAATTCAATCTTCCCAAAATTTGGAAAAGACAAAAGCTGTGCTGCTTGGGATTAACGCCGGGAGCCCCAATGCGAAGATGTCCGAGTGCTTGAGTGTCAATCTTAGGACGGTGCAGAGGATGATGAAAGAGGTAGATGAGTCAAGCTGTGATTACGAGGTAACATCGGCTCGAAACCTCACTCTAAGCGTTCTGATCCGAAAAGAATCCCCGACTTTGTCGCGGATATTTTGGAAGCTATGAGAAACGTGAAATGGAGCTGGACAGGCCAGTGGAGAAAGATTCCAAGACGATAAATGGACCAGAAAAATTATAATCGATTGGAATCCACCGATAAAAGACAACCGAAAAGAAGACAAAAACAAGATGATCTTCAAAAATATTTCTTCATTCACTCTCTGCAATCTTTTTCTGTTCTTTGTTTTTATGTTGCACAAATGCAGAGAAGAAATTTTCAAAATACTTTCAAGTGCCGTTATATTTTGTTATAAATGTTTGAAATGCATATTTTTTTGCGATTTAGACATTTTAAAAAAATATTTCTTGGTCGTTCCCACGGCCCCCTTAGTTGGCTCTCGCGGCACATCGGTTGAGAACCATTGGTTTATTGGATACATTCACTCGCTTAGTGTGAGTAAGGAAGGTCCCCCAGGCGTCATGGAGTGCGATGGTAGATACCCATTGTTGTATTAACCGTAATCCTTAGTATATTCGGGAGACTAACCTGTGCCGTTGTATCTTGTGAAGAAAGGTGGAAAATGAATGTTTGTGGTTGTTTGTGTTAGAAGAAGTATGGAAAAATGGTAGCCGTAGTTGTTTAGATTTACATAGATGTACTGAACTTGTATCAAGGTTTAGTGTTGGGATTTCTCTACATTAATGTTACAAACCGCAATTCAATGCATCCGTGGACGTTCAGGTCAGACGGAGGTCATAGAATACTCCAGAGGTCAGCTATCCCTTGCTAAAGACCTTTAAATTATAAAAATATACACGCTTTAAAAATCCCCGGATACTTATGTGGACAAATAGGCATCGTTAAATCAACATTAACGTCATAAATAAATGAACACAGATCCTAAATTTCACAAAAGAAATCTCAGAACTTATAAAAGAGAGTAACAAACGAAAATAAAACAACACTTACACTACAAATCCAGTACTTCTGCACTCGACTCCAGACTTGGAGTCTCTTCCATTGCCGAATTCCTATTAACTTCCGGGAACCGCGACGAGACCTGGGAGTGGGGTAACCACTGTGAATTCTGGAACCACGCTACGAAGGTCGCTTAGTTCTCAAGTGGCTTCCACTAAAGAAAGTACAGCACACTCAACCTCCCCCACCCTCCACAAGAAGCAATGATTATTCCAACAACAAAAATAACCTCATTATAAAACACTACTCAAACAGTAACTCCCTACTACCTACCCAGGCAGAACAGAGAAATCCACAACCAAAGAATAAGAACAACCCAGCAAACGTTCATTTAACCAGCAAAAAGCTCCAAAGCGACACATCCTGAGAATATATCGGGCATTCACCCAAAACACGTATAACTCGCGATCTCACAACATTTTCAACACCTTTGGCCCCATAAAACCATTCTCTCAATCTAGCAAGCAGCTCACGTCACACTATTGCTCAACCAGTCCATACTCATACTGTCCCCTCCTACTACTGTGCACTTTATTCAAAACCCTTGAAAAACTTAAAGATAAGAGCTTAGGTTCAGATATATCCCTCAAATAAACACAACACGGACTCGGAAAAGATCATTCCACCGCAACTCCCAGAATCATCTTAACGCATCTCGATGGTTTCAACGAACACCCATCATCCGTCTTCCTCACGTAAAATCTTCGCAGCAATCGACATAAAGTCTGACATAGGACCTAAGACCTAAACCTCTTCTTGCTCGAAAAAAATTTAATCAACTTCACAAACAAATTTCTGAAATGGTGAACAACCTCCTTTGGCAGACAAAGACAAGTTATACACTAAGCACATAAATCACGCACACTACCACTCCACAATGACGTTCTCCAGGGTACACTCCTCTCATACCTACATTTTGAAACTTAATTCACTCATAACACTCCGCGACCACAATCCCCAAACAAATACTTACGTAGGCGACATCTTGATAACAACACAACACTCCAATATCAACACAGCAACGATAATGATTATTTCAATAACAATGTTTCTACAGTGGAAATCTTTGGTTGGCCATTTTGACTACTAAAAGTTATTCAGTTCCATTTCAGAGCCGACAAAGTCAAAGTGCTAAGTTTACTCTAGTCACTAATTTTTAAGTTAAAGTAAAAAATATAGTTAGCCACGAGGAAAGACATGACCAAAGTAATGGCCAGAGGTCTTTTACACGCACGCCCGTCGACACTAGATTAGTGCAGGTAACATTTAATTCGAAAGTATCACGTGTGTCAGAGGTCTCAGAGTTATACTGAATACTTTTGAAGTAAATGTTACCTACTGCCCTCATAACATTTTTTCAGGAGCATTTCTACGATATGAAAATCAGAGGCAAAATTCAAGAACATTTTGTGCAATTTTCATTGAAATAAATTGATATATTTAAAAAAAAAAAATTACACCTTATTCCACTCTTGTGGGGCGTCGCGAAGATACGGGGCGGATGTCTAAACTGCAAAGGTCTGTTGAGTTCTGATACCGAAGCCATTGATTCATTTTAATATTCCATTCTTCTTATTCTTTTCTGTTATTGTTTCCTTTTTGTTCTTTATCAGACTCCTCTTTCCCTCCTTCGATAATCAAAAATCATAATCCCCCCCAATAATCTTATCCCTCTTCGTCATCATCTTCACTTTCTTTGCGAGGTTTGAAGCTCCTTGTGTCAAGGCGAACACTCTTCGGAGTCTCGCATTCGTCTTATTTGTGAATTCAGAAAAGCAAATACTTACCGCAATTGCCCTTTAACTTGCCGTGGGGAGAGAGGGGGATAAGGGTGCTACTGGGCTCGTTATTTTTTTATTACTTGTTTTCGCTTCGCTCCAAGTAGTCTCTCTCATGGGTAATCGGGCCTAGAGTGCTTTGCGTGCATTTTTCACTTCCATTAACTTCATCATTTAAAGAAACTTCGTATTTTTATAAATACATGAATGTAGAAAATTTGTCAATGTGCTTTCTCATCTACCGCGGGATTTAGGATTCACAACTGTCTTTGTATTAGTCCTTGTCATCTATCCCTTTTCGCTATGAAAGTATAATTAAATGCTAAATCGACAACGAACAATTATAATTTTCTTTTGATTCTAGACTCGTGCACACTATTTGACTACCTTCTGGCAAAATCCCCCGGAACTAAGTATGTAGACAAATAAAGATAGTGTAACAGACATTCTCGAGGAGTGATTTGGATGACCAATAAAATATTCCATTCACCTTCATTTTCTCTATGACCCATCCCTCAGTCATGTTGCATTGCGCTTCTAGTATCAACAATGCAACCAGGCACGGTACGAGAGCGCGAGACTCCTGTCTTTTCTCAGCCAAGCGTGAATATTAAGTCTGTTCTCTCTCTCTCTCTCTCTCTCTCTCTCTCTCTCTCTCTTTCTATCTCATTCACTCTCACTCACTCACTCTCTTTCTCTCACTCACTAACTCTCTCTCTCCCTCTGTCCTCTCTCTCGCAGGAAGAGAGCTTGTGTGTACCTTTGACTTTTCGAGCTATGTCGGCGTGGATACCTCTCTTCTGGGTACCCCTGGTAAGTGAAAAAACGATTCCCGGTTACCAGCTCTCCCTGAAAGATAGGCCAGACAGAGAGGGTGGCGGTGTGATGTTGTATGTCAAGGATACTCTAAACTCGACGGATTGCAACATCGTATCCGACCATGAACTACTAAGTGTTTACCTAGAGATAGGTCCTGCCAAATACAGGACCCTGGTGCCTTACAGACCCCCTGCCCAACTCTTAGAACAGGACAGGAGTCTGTACCAGCTGTTGGGCGAACTTGTAAAAGACAGTGTGTATCGTCATGGAGATTTCAATACACAAGTTGACTGGGAAACGAGAGAACCCTGTGGCGAGAACGCACTACTCCTGGAGTTCGCGAACAACGAGTTCCTCACTCAATGGGTGAGAGAACCAACGAGAGGAGAAAATATCCTCGACTTTGTTTTCAAGTCTGAGGATGACATCGTTGAGGACCTCTCTGTTGGCAAAGAGCTCGGTTGTAGTGACCACCGACTAATTAGATTTTTAGTCAAAGTCCCCAAGGCAGGGCCTGCAACTAGTAAATCGAGGAAACTTGATTTGAGAAGAGCAGACTTTGCAGGTCTTCGTGCTGGACTGACTGACGCGAGGCTGTTGAAGATTCGTGGAACAGTTTCAAAACCACATTCATGAATCTTCAATCGCGTTTCATCCCTCTGAAATGCTCCCGTCGGTCTTCTGTTCAACCAAAGTGGTTTAATCGAGAAATCGGCCAACTGGTTAGGGAGAAGAGAATTGTGTACCGGCAATCGAAGATCTCGGGTGACTTTAATGAATACCGGAGGCTAGCCAGGAGAGTGAAGTCCAGCATAAGGGCGGCTAAGCGGTCTGAGGAACTCCGAGTAGCGAGATTTTGTAAAGAGAATCCCAAGGAGTTCTTTGGATATGTAAACAGCCGTAAATCAATCCGTCGAACGATTGGCCCTTTGAGGAATGAGGAGGGGACATTAAAGCACTGAGCTGCAGAAAATGTTAACCTCCTCAACGACTACTTCGCTTCAGTGTTTACTGAAGAGTGTGGTCCCATCCCCCAGACAACGGATTCTTACTCGGGATGAAAGCTGGAGGATATGGACTTCACCGAAGGAAAAATAGAAAAGAAGATCACTGACCTAAAGACGAATAAGTCACCTGGCTCGGATGGATTTCTACCAAAAGTGTTGAAAGAAGTGCGCGATCAAGTGTCACGACACCTGAGCGCAATCTTCAGCACGTCAATCCGGACCGAATGCGTTCCTAGAGACTGGCATGAAGCGGAGGTGACTCCTATCTTCAAGAAAGGAGACCGTAGCCAACCGTCGAACTACCGACCTATCAGTCTGACTTCGATAGTCGGTAAACTCATGGAAAGCATCATGGTGGACACAATGACGTCGCATTTAGAGTCAAAGCTGCTACTGAGGAGTTCCCAGTACGGCTTCCGAAGGCAACGGTCATGCCTGATGAACTTTGTGGAATTCTTCCACTTCGTGTTCAGTGAAAACGATCAGGACAAGGTGGTGGATGTGGTCTACTTAGACTTTCAGAAAGCCTTTGATAAGGCACCACACCGCCGCCTTCTCCAAGTAGCCGGTTGGATAGAGAACTGGCTAAGTGGCAGACGGCAACGGGTGGTGGTGAATGGACAGGCTTCTGAGTGGGTGCCCGTTACTGGCGGGTTGCCTCAAGGTTCTGTCCTGGGACCACTACTATTCATCATCTACGTCAACGACATGGACGGTGACATGGTTGCCAAGATTTCTAAATTTGCCGACGATACCAAGCTTGGTATGAACGTTCCAAAGGATGGAAATACTGCCCGCCTGCAGGAAGATCTTGGGAAGATTGGAGAGTGGTCTGATACGTGGCAAATGCCTTTCAACGTAAACAAATGCAAAGTGATGCATATCGGCCACAGAAACACCCAATCTCAGTATATCCTTAAGGGCACTGCTATTGGATCCACCGACACTGAGAAGGACTTGGGTGTAACAATCACTAGTGACCTCAAGTTCTCGAAACAGTACATTGAGGCGAAGAAATGGCCCAAAGGATGCTAGGCTACATAAAGCGCCAGTTTGGATATCGGAACAAGGAGATTGTATTGTGTTTGTACAACTCACTTGTCCGACCGCACCTGGAGTATTCCGTAAAATTTTGGAGTCCTTCATTTCGTAAGGACATCGCGAGATTGGAACGCATGCAAGCCAGGGCAATTAAACTTATTCCCTCTTTCAGACCTAAAAGTTACGAAGATAGATTAAGGGAATTAGATCTGCTCTCGTTGGAAACCCGTAGACTGCGTGGTCAGCTCATCGAAGTTTTCAAAATACTTCGAGGGTTCGTCAATGTTGACTACAGGGATATTTTCACACTTGCTGAGAGCAGAACAAGAAATCACGGCTTTAAACTTGAACTGAAGCGTTACAACCACGATCTGTGTGGAAAAATTTTCACGTACAGTATCTGCGGTAGTTGGAACGCACTTCCAGTGGAAGTTGTCAACAGTGAATCTGTTGACCTGTTCAAGTCAAAACTAGACATGGTCTTGAAAAGTGGCCGTTTAAGGACGTTAAGCATTTGAGCAGAGATGTGCCCGCTCGACTGCTAGTCCAAAGGCACCCTCTTTGAATGGACCGTAAGGTCTTCTAGGGTACTTTCTTTCCTTGTTGTTCCTTGTTGTTGCTCTCTCTCTCTCTCTTTTCTGATCACACGAGTGTCTCCCGATTATATTCTTCTATTGCCATTTAATCAATAAGCCGCTCAAGTTGAAGTATGTACTATCATTACTAGTGACACCTATTGGGCACTAGTGTCAGTATTACTCCCTCAAAAGTTGCCTTTTTTCTCTTCTACTCCTCGTTCCGCCTTAAAAGTGGGACTGGTATCTCCGTTGATGCTCGGATAGACTGGATAGATGAAGATATTGGACACGAACAGTTCTTTCAAGCACTTTTTTTCCGCCTTTAGGTTGCATTCTGTAGCCGAATATTTAGACCTATATCCCGCCATGGCATCAATTATTTTAAATATTATTACCCGAAAGTACATTATAAGAAAACTAAAGGGGACATAGCCTGAAAGTTTGTAAGGAGAGACATGCAGAGAAAGTGGCGGAAGATGGATGAAGTGGAATGTTTGGAAAATATATACATATATTGCCGCAGATCCACCTGTGGCTGTTATTCCTTTGCTGGGTTATGGCACCATTTAACCAGGGCATTGCGTCCTAGAAAGAACATACTTTTTAGGAGAGGTACAAGAAATGTAGATCATTCCTAAATAAGTAAAGTGATGATTGCTAAATAATTGTAGTTCTCTACAATAGAGATCTGGGAGCCTAAAGATAACTGCCTCTAGTCCTATGCCACTATAAAGTATAATAACAAAAAAATGCATTTTTTTTTATTTATACAACAAATTCTTCAATGGCAAAGGGTTTCTTGGGCCGATGGGAAATTCCTAGGAAATTAAATTCGGGTTCTGGGAAAAGGAAAAACCGAAGGATCTTTTTCTTCTTCGCCAGATTAAACCAAAACGTGAAAAGAAAAAATGTTTAGTCTTTTTTTAAAGTAAATTAATCGTCCTTAAGTAAACTTTCCTCACGAGTTTTGTTCGTGAAGATTTCCTCCGCCTACCTGTCTTGGATGTTTGGCTGAAGCAACCCAACAATAGAAAATTGTGTTAGACATAAATAATAATCGTCTGACTTTGCTCGGTAAACATGAAATCTTAAAAAGGTTTTTAAAATTTGATCTTAGACTATTTTTAGTTTATCTCCTGGGCAAGTGAGAATTTATGACCTCGAGCCTGAGGGGGTACACAATTCTCCTTGACCCCCCTGGCCCCCTTTGTGGGGAGGGATATAAATAGTATATAAAGATACGAAAAATTGTATTGTTGTCTATTATTATTATTATTGGATGTTTTAAAGCTGGGTACGTACTAAGACGCTCCATGGCAGTCATTTTTACGCGTGTATTATCTCCATTTAGTAATTATGAAGGTCAAGTTTGGGAGACAACTAATGCGGATAATATATTAATTAATTAATTCTTGAAAGCATTTACAAGCGAAGATTCATCGTACCTTCCAGTTAAGGATGATGTCAGAGCTTTACTGACTTAAATCTAGTCGTTAAGGAAGGTGACTTGAGGCTGCTTATAAATAAGATGTTTACCAAATCGCCCTGTCTTCATTCTATTCATTCCTGCCACCCGAAAGAATTAAACAAGAAATCGTTTTTCTCTAAAATATTTAATATGTAAACAAATGAGACGTTCGGATGATTTTAAATTTGCCAACGTAACATCTATAATTAGAAATAAGACTATAAGCTTAAAGTCAGCTCCTGTACAATTAATGCATATTTTTGTAACCAGAAAACTTGAGTACCTGGAAGACAAAAAAAAATATTAAATTATCATTAGTTTTACTAAACTCAATCCTGATTTGATATTCCAACGTCGTTCATTAGAAAATTCAACGAAATCAAACATATTCAAACTAAATCATAGACGTATTCTGTATAATATTGCGTGCAATTTATTCACTTATAAAATAATTAGTATGGAAAGCTGCAAGTTAAAAAACATATTACAAAAGCGAATAGTTAGGTATATCTGGATTTTTTTCTAAAAATAAATGAAAAATAATTATATTAAGACAGGTCGACAAAATTGAACCTTTTTCTCATCAAACACGAATTTTACCTTTACGAGACCTATTTCTGATGCCTATTTCGAATTCACAGTCCTTTACTGGACCACAAATCTGTTCATAAGGTAACTTGTTATTCTCATCCAATACTCTAGTTAGCTATTTGCATAAGCGAACGTAGAATGGAGGGATTTCTGCCTGAATGTGATTTATTCCAGAAATTCAACTTTTCCAGGCGGGAGGCAGAGATAGTATAGAAAGGAAGGATATGAGAACCCCAAATTGATGGGGACCTTTATTAAAGTTTCTCTCTCAACGAGCGAAACGTCAATAAAGGAGGACCTCGCCAGCTTTGCTTTCTCATGCCCTCCTCTTCCATTAATTGTTTAAGATTCACCATAGATAAGTATAAATACATGGCTAGTATACGCTAGAAAAAACTATCCATTCAATTAAAAATAAGGTCAGGTTAGAAGTGTCATGCGAATGCTACTCAGATCACATAAAAATATACATTGCAGTTTAAAACATTTAAAAAAAAACCACCCATAACTACTTTAAAACCTTCGAGATTTGGGATTCCTTTGCTACTCAATATCCAGCAGCATTCTGCAAGCATTCTTCCAGTCCAGAAAGTTTGGTATCGATGCTCTATAGTGTTGGTGTCTTGATGGAACTACTCTCCTTGTTTATCAGCCACTGGTCTCAGGTTCTCCTCAAAACTTCTAGATGTGAATGAAAGAAATGAACTTTGAGAGATATCATACATCCCACAGTAACGTCATTTTCAAAATCTGGCACCTGTTTTCCCAATAAATTTTCACAAAACCACCCAATTGATTCCAGCTCTCTAGCTCCAGCTTCAGATCATCTAGAGGTGTGCTGAAGTTGTGATGCTAAGGTTCTTATTCTGTGAACCAATGTACGAGTAGATGCCTTCCTTCAGCTTTGCCTCACTGATCTTCGGACATTTACTTACCCCGTATTCTGATTGCCTTCAAGTTTCTCTTCCCCGGTGTTTTCACAAATTGCTTTACTAAAGTCACTTTTATATGAAGCGGAGAGAGCGGAACATTTTGTGAAATTTTTAGTTTTTACGTTTTTTTGCAAAGTCCAGCCCGACCGCACGTAATGTGTAGTCACTGGGCTATCCTAGAGGCTTAGGAAACAGCAGTGTAATCTCAAACCTGATTGCATTCCTATCAACATACCAATGGCTGTTAATTCCTCACATAATTTCTAATTGTATTTCTGGTATTTTATTACATTTAGAAGTGCCACGATTTTCTCAACAGTATGTTCACTGATTGTCCTACAGGCACAGATAGTTTCTTGTTCCTATTTTAGAGCACTACTGCTTTTAGCTTTAGAGGAGGTGGGAGGGGAAGGGGCTATATCATACTTTTAAAATTTGGAATTTCTCTTTGGTTAATATATATTTGTAAAATATAATTCTAAGACAAATATACTTTATACAATTTTTATAAAAAAAATCGTGTTATTATTTTCAGAATTGAGGTTCTCTGTTCTATTTTGAAATACCGATTATATTATTCAAGTGAACACAACCTCATATTTTATACAGTTTGTTTTCCCACTTAGACATAATCGATTAACTTTGATTGATGTATTCTATTTTAATCAGTGTAGCAATATGGACAAAATTGTAAAGTTCAACATTCTCTCATTAGATGGCTCTGAGCAATTTATGTCACTTATAATTGCGCAGTAGAAGTGAGTGAACACTACTTTTTTGGCAGATAGTTTTGTTAATTTTCCTAAGTGTAATCGCCATTATTATATTTGTTTGACTGTTATTTCATTCGAGAGCTATTAATAAAGATCTCTATTTACTTTTTTTATCATACCTAATATGAATGAATAGTGTGAATTAAATTCCCTAGGATTAACTAGCCTATTCAAATTTGTCCCCAAATGCAGAAGTTTCTTTTGGTAAATTTCTGTCATGATATCGTGTATCCACTTGTATACGTGGAAAAATCTTTATATATATATAGCTAAAAGATAGTTTATTAGCAAATGCATAAGATTATATACGAACTTTTGTCTAATAAGTAACATTTACTCAAGAAAATCAAACAGTCAAAATGTTGCGTAAAGTAGCTTACGCATAGATGTCGAAGAATGAGAATTAAATTGTTACAGATTGGACGAGACCAGAAGTGATGGCTGCATTTACACCCGAAACTAGGAAGATGCCTGTTTCAAAGCTCTCCGATGGTGTGGGTCCTGGAAAGGAATTCATTGCCATGGAGATTCCGACTTGGAGAAACGAGCGAACTACACTCGTAATGACTCAGTGGAAGAAAGATTATGCAAAGTTAACGCCGCCTGTGACATTCACGGAAAATTGCTCTCCTATAAGATAATGTTGAAATGGAAGCAGATGACAGACGTTGTAAACGGGAGAGTAAAGTATACTACAAAAAATAAGATGGTTGACTGGGAGGAGCCCACTATCACAGCATGGTAGTTGAGTAGGAGGATGCGCGATTTACACCCAGTATGACTTCACCGTTCTTCCTGGTATAAATATCTACTTTCAGGCATTTACAGTGCAGCTGCCCCTGGATAGTCGATACACATTAATTTTGTCATACATGCTTCAACACCTAGATCAGCGAGGTATTGCTTTTTTTTTTTGTTAGATTTGTTCAACATGATTTGAACAGTGTGTATCCTCCCAGATGTCTGGCGACAAGATTGTCGATTCTGCCTACGGGTTTGTGTTTTTCTAGAGGGAAGGCTTTCCTTATCTATATTGCAGGATGTGGGCGTTAAGCACGGAAGTGTCTATAGTGTTACAATCTTTGCCTTGAGCATTAACGGTATCACCTCACTGTTGGCGGAAAATGTTCTTGCTACGCTCTACGTACACGACATTTCGATTTCCTTTAGTGGAGCCCAGATGCCAATATGGGGTGTCGACTCCAACATGCATTGAACTGCATCTCTGGCTTTGCCGAAGCGCACAGGTTTCAGTTTTCCTTGAACAAGACTAAGGTGGTACACTTCTGTCGCCATCCACGGCTTCACCCCAACCAGACTTGTTCTCAACTGGGATTCGCCTGAAAATGGTGGATTTGCACCCTCTCCTTGTTTTGTTTTTTTCGATCGATGCCTCAATTGGGAGGCCCATATTTGCAGCCTTAGGGTTTCTTGCACCAACGCCATGGACATTCTTCGCTCCGTGACGTTCAGCATTTGAGGTGGTGAAAGGGCTCCCGCTTTGTTGTTTATTGTTCTTTTCTTCGCTCGAAGTCTGACTACGAATGCGAGTTTTACGCATCCGCAGCCGAAGTAGACAGTAGATGCATTACACCACACCCATCTCCTTCTGGCCACCCGTCCCTTCTGCATGTCCCGTATTGAGAGCCTACTTCTCGATGCTCCTCGCCCTGCACCGTGCACAGCGCATTATTTGCTTGTAGGCGCGGGTCCGACGTCTCCTTCAGTCGTTAACGACTCTCATCTCATTTGCTGCAATCTATACGGTGCCTATGCCACCGAAACACCTCAGTCATACCCTAAGCCCGGACAGTGGCGTCTGTCCAAGATGTCACTCTGAAAAGTACTATCTTTGACTATTTGTCACCACGACTCTAGTCTCCAAACTTTTACAGTGCTGGGAGTATTGCGTTCTAGCCTTTTGGAGCGCACTTCTTGTCATGTTGAAACAGTGCTAGTGTATACGGAGGGCTCCAAGTGCAGGGATGGGTTCTGCTACCACGCCGTATTCCATCTGATTTAAGTCAGTGTGGCTCTACCAGTCGCTGCGTCTATCTTCACGGCTGAACTGGTTGCAATAACCCCTTAGGTACTTGAGATAAAGCGTTGTGCCCGGTTTGGACACCAGATCGTGATATATAGCGACTCACAAAGCGCACTGAGTGCTCTCGGGTTTATTAATCTCCTCACTCCTTGATTTGTAGTGTTCGTCACGCCACGGATGTCTCGAGCCGGATAAATTTCGAGATTATCTTATGCTGGGTTCCCGGACGTCTAGGAATTGCGCAGAAGGAGGGCGCCAAAGAGCATGCGGTGTCTTTTCGACCAGACTAGCGTTTCTCTCTTCTTCACACCGACTACATGACAGAAATCAGGTCATTCCTCCAGACTGCGTGGCAAAGAAGATGGGAGACGGTCAATAGGAACTTAAAATTGTGTGCCATCGCGCTGTGACTGGTCCTGTGGACATAATCCCCATCTCGCCGTAGGTTCAGGTAGCTTTCTGTCGTCTTCGAATTGAGCACACTCGCGGGACGACCCCCACACCTTACTGCGACGGATGCGCTGTTTCCCAACCTGAACGATTTCTCGGTTCATACCCTGTCCTTCGATATAGCTGTACATGAAATCTCAAATGCTTCCCAAAATTTGTATTGTTATGAAAGGAGAGGTGGATTTTGACTGAATATGAGAACTTTCGGAAAAGTTGCATTATAATAAATCAGCTTTAGAATTATTTTTATGTATTAATACATATTAGATACTTTGATTTTCCATGATATCAATCCTGAACGCAGAATACGATATGCTAAGGACCACTGAGAGGATCATGTTCTTTGATAAAATATGTATAATATCAACTAAATATTTTCATGCTTGTTTCACTCTTATATGATAGAGGAAAGGACGGCTACAATTGAAAATCTTGCAGGATTAAGGTACCCATACAGTGAATAAATTGCAGCATTAAGGTACCTATGAAATAAATAAATTACAGGATTATACTACCTATGAAATTGATAAATTGCAGATTATGACAGTTATGAAATAAATAAATTGATTGATTAAGGCACATATAAAAACAAAACAAAAACAGGATTAAGGTATCCATGAAAAAATAAATGGCAAGATTAAGTTACCATTTACCTTTAAAATAGATTGCAGGATTAAAGTACCCATGTTCCGTATAAATACAGGATTAAGGTACCCATGTTCTGTATAAATACAGGATTAAGGTACCCATGTTCCGTATAAATACAGGATTAAAGTACCCATGTTCCGTATAAATACAGGATTAAGGTACCCATGTTCCGTATAAATACAGGATTAAGGTACCCATGTTCTGTATAAATACAGGATTAAGGTACCCATGTTCCGTATAAATATAGGATTAAGGTACCCATGTTCCGTATAAATACAGGATTAAAGTACCCATGTTCCGTATAAATTCAGGATTAAGGTACCCATGTTCAGTATAAATTCAGGATTAAGGTACCCATGTTTCGTATAAATACAAGATTAAAGTACCCATGTTCCGTATAAATACAGGATTAAGGTACCCATGTTCTGTATAAATGCAGGATTAAGGTACCCATGCTCCGTATAAATACAGGATTAAGGTACCCATGTTTGGTTTAAATACAGGATTAAGGTACCTATGTTCCGTATAAATACATGATTAAGGTACCCATGTTCTGTATAAATACAAGATTAAGGTACCCATGAAATAAATTAAAGGGTTAAGATGTCCATGATTTAGGAACCGGATAACTGCCACCTGGAAAACCGCCACCGGACACCTGCCACCGAGATAAATGCTACCGTAGAAACCTTTTTCCCATAGACAACTTCCTGGAGATCTGCCACCTTTGAATAAGACGCTGCATAGATAAATAACTATTTTGGCAAACGAAAGTCTTTGTTTCATAAACAAGGTCAACAGCCCTAAATCGTATGTTCTCAATTATTCTGACTTATGACCTTCAAAACTTTCAATAATTCCTGGACTAAACTTTGGAAGACCTTGGTAATTATATCATTCGAAAGAGAATGTAAAACAACATAAGGGTTTCAAATTTCGTTAGAATCTTCCGAATAGTTACAATGTTATTGCCAAAAAAACTCATTGAAAAGTAAAATGGTTTCCATCCGCCCGCCCCACCTACGAACCGATATACTAACTTATAGAGTGTCTTGCACGCGACTAAAAATAACTTTTCAAATTTAGAAGTTGTTTCCATAGAAAGGGGGCCATATTCGAGATCGTTGAACCGGGGTCCAACAGACTCGCGCTACGTTGGCGATGGCTGACGTCTCGGCCAAAAAGGCGACTCAGCTCCGGCGGAAAGTAGGCTCCCTCTTGGGACAGACTCCCGCTTCTTCCTTCGGAAGGGTCCTGTCCACGAAATGACTATTACATATGAGGCCAGGGCCCCGTCTACCTTTATATGCTCACCGTAAGCTTTATGCATACACACGTCTAATCATTTCTTCAGTAAATAAAGTAAATTATATCTACGTATGTCATTTATCCATTAAATAAAAAATAAAGTAATTTAAATCTACACGTATACTATATAGAATAATAAAAACGCGCACAGGCACACATACACAAACAACTAAATAGGAAAAGAAGGCGATTTGATTCTACATACATGGATACGAATACACATACATAACCTAACTTATAGAAGCACTTATGTATTAAAAAAAAATGTATTTTAATTTTTGAAGCATACATTCGAATACATGTATGCATACAATTATTTGTATATAAAAGTCACTTGTGTATGTGTGCATGTACAGACATAGGCTCGTACGCACATATATACCTACGTAGAAAGAAAATACACAAACTCATAGGGAATATAAAAAGTGTTTTTTTTATAGGTCTCATTTAAAAATTGTTTATGCGATAAACACATGCAGGGGTTGGACAAAATAATTGGAACACGTGTTAAATTCAATGAATATTTATTTAATACGGAGTTGGTCCTCCTTTTACTTTCTGAACAGCGTCGATGCGTCTTGAAATTGATTCATACAACTTCCTTACTTCATTGAAAGGGATCTTGAACCGTTCTGCTTGCAATACCTGCTCCAGCTGTTTCAGACACGACGGTGGAGGGTAATGACTTCTAACTTGTCGCCCCAAGACGCACCACAAATGGTCAATAATATTAAGATCTGGAGATTTGGGGGGCCACTCCATATGTCGTAGCTCACTCCTATGCTCTTCATACCAATTTTTAACCACATGAGCGGTGTGCAATGGTGCATTATCATCTTAGAAAAAAAACACTCACTATCAGGGAGTAATGTCTGGACTATGGGATGGCCTCGTTATTTCAAAATATTCAGTCAGGATTAGAAGCTTTCCTGGGCTGCCTCCACACATAAACTCGCCCTGAAGTGGGGAAAAGAGAAAAACTGGAGAATATTACTCGCTTCCATTGGTCTGTCGACCAGCCCTTGTGATCTCTATACCAGTTCAGCCTTTTTTAAATATTTTGATGAGAAAGCAGAGGTTTATTGATGGCGGCTCTTCCATGATATCCGGCTTTATTGAGCTCACGGCAAACAGCTTTGGTCGAAACTGGGCTAGTGAGATGTTGATTCAACTCCCGCAGTCACTTTAGGGGCAGTTGTCTGGGGATTTTTCATCACAATGCGTTTCAACACTCGTCGGTCTCTTTCAGCGAGCTACGAAGTCCTGCCGGAATTAATCCTCCCGTTGGAGGTTTTGCCCTGCTACTTGAATTTTGTCATGGTCCTTGATATGGTAGCTCTCGAAAAACCAAGGAGCTTAACTGTTCTGTTGAAGGAAGCTCCTGCAATTCGAGCTCCAACAATTTGCATTTTTTCGAGTTTAATACTCTAAATTTAACTCTTAGCTTGCCATTATTTTTCTTATGGATTTTGTTGAAAGTAAACGTGGTTAAGATAAGTTCTGTTGTGATGGCTATATCTATGTCAAGCACAAAGAACGGCCATTGACGAATGTCAACGCCGTCAGCATTACAACTGTAGAGCCATAATACAAATATGCATGAAGAATTAGTGAATCAACTTCATGAACATAAATAACCATGCTAGACAGAATGCTTTATTGCTATGAAGTGAAATAAAACAAAAACCTATTAATACTTAATAAACTGCTAAAAAAACCGTGTGTAGAGGGCATTTCTGAAGGAGTTGCGAATTTACCACTTATTTACTATACTATGAGTGTAATAAGAAGACAGACAAGTTGTAAATGCCCCATATCCCATCCCAAATAACTTAATGGAGATGGTTATTCACGAGGAATATAAAAAGGCGGCTTCTGGCGAGGATTTCTTGCTTTAGGATGATCGACCAACGTTTGTTAGTATTTTCTACAGCCATAAACATGAGCGTTCTCGAAATCTAGTCTGAATTGTTTTTCGATGGGACATTAAAAGTTGCGTCAATCTTCTTTTACCAGGTTTATAACAGAGTATAACAATTCCATGTGTTTATGCTTTGTTATCAAACAAAAAACAAGACACCTATAAATATCTTTTCCAGCAACTTCTTGCAATCAACCACGGGCTTAACCGAAGACCATTCTTACCGATTACGAACTGGCTGCTAAGCGCGACGTCCAAGAAGTCTTTTCCAATACGATAGTCAAAGGATGCCTTTTTCACTTGTCCCAAACCGTATATCGCAAAGTGGAATCGGAGGGTTTACAGGCAAGGTTTCAGACTGATGTCACCTTTGCTCTCAAAATTTGTTGCTTTTGTTCCCCCAGAGAATGTAGGTAATTGCCGCATTTGAAGAACTGCAAGAAATTATGCCTCAGGAGGCAGATCCAGTCACCGATTATTATGAGGATAATTACATTAGTAGCTTACGCCACCGCAACAGAGCAACACCTCGTTTTCAGATCAGTATGTGGAATATGCACCAGCATATTCCACGCACTAACAACCCTTTGTAAAGCTTGCATAACCGGTTATCTCTAAGCAACATTACACCATGCCATCCCAACATATGGGTCTTTCTTCGTGTTTGAAAGGGAGCAAGGACTCAACAACATAGTCATACAATTTCTTCCAGACCGAGGAAGAAATAGTATCAAGATTTGTCGACTAGAATTGCAACTATTGTAGGTATGTGACCCGCAAAGTGGTAGATTATTTAAGAGGAATTTCACATAATTAGAAATTTTAGTATGCATTTTTTCATTTTTTAAAATAGTATCTTATGTTTCTTTGCGCAAATCTCTTTTTGCGAAACCACGTAGTGGGATTTTATGTTTGATATGAAATTTGTGGTAAAAAAAGGATGTTTATATACTCTATAATCTGTTTCCTTTTTTATCTTTAAGTTATTGTCTTTTGTCGAATGTATGTATATCTTTTTCGTCATTAAAATGTCTGTTCAAAAATCATGCTTTATTTTTATTTTTTTACATAAATAATCGGCTACGATGAAATGCAATACACTAGAAAAATATTATTTAAACGAATGCGAAAAAAACCTAAATTATCAATTTGCATATTGTGAACTTTACACGAAATTGTAGGACCGAATACGCTATTCAAACTGGATAAAATCTAAATGCTTAAAAATCACGTTAAGTAGCACAATCTCTATTAAATGTATGAGCAGCGAGCTAAATAATCTGTATATGTTATTATTTATTAATTCAAATAAGTCCAGATAAGTATAAAAGTTTTAAGCATGAGAAGTAATTAATTTATAATAAGACTACATAAAGGTCGCCCTAAATCATTATTCAAAGGATAAAAAATAATATTCGTTGCTTCTCGGTTTATTGAAATCGGCTAGCAAGGCGCACCCTGCTATTCTCTCTAAACTGTTCAGCAGTTTTATGATCATGTGTAGACATGCTTATAAGTATACACGGGTTCGATTTAAACTATAAAATCTGTTTGTTTAACGAGGAAGAAATGTGGCGACCATAAGGAAATTAGAATTATCAGGAGGCAGTTGTCCTTAGCTACATATTTCCACGGAGGCATTTGTCTTGCTTGCAGGTGTCATGGAACGCCATGAAATATGTAAATAAATTGCAGGATTTACGTACCCCGTGAAACATTGAATTACAGAAGTAAGATACCCATAATTTTAAAAAAAATGCAGGATAATGGTGCCCATGGAATAAATAAAATGCAGGATTAAGGTACTCACAAAATTCATAAATTGTAACTTTAGATACCTATTGTATAAACTAATTGCAGGATTATGGTAACCAAGAACTATATAAATATAGAAATAAGGTAACCATGTAATAAATAAATTGCAGGATTAAGATAACTAGGAACTTTGTAAATAAATTGCAGGAATATGGAAACAAGAAATAAATAGACTGGATTAAAGTTCCCATGGAATGAATAATTCCTGGATTAAGGTACCCATGAAGCAAATATATTAGATGAGTTAAGATACCCATTAAATAAATATATTGGCGGATTAAGATTCTGTCTTAAGGCACCAATTTATTAAATGAATTGCAGATTATGCACCCATGAATAATAAACTGTAGGTTATGGTACCCATGAAAAATAAAGTGTTGGTTTATATATCCTTGGTATAAATAAATTTCAGGATTATCGTAGCCATGAACTATAAAATTGCCGGATTAAGATACGCCTTGAAGTATAAAAAAATTGCAAAATTAAGATACGCATGAAATAAATTACAGCATTATGGTCCCCAGGAAATTAATAAATTACAGGATTACGCTGCCTATGAAATAAAAAAAATGAAATATAAAATAAATAAGTTGGAGAATTAAGTTACCAAGCAAATAACAGTATATAAGACCAGGTACCCAGGAAATAAATTAATTGCAGGATTAAGGTCCATGAAATAAATGAATTAGAGGTCTAAGATAATTAAATAAATTGCAAGATTAAAATAACCATGAAATAATTAAAGTGCAGGATTAATGTACCCACGAAATAAATTAATTGCAGGAGAAAGTTACACTTGAAATAAATAAAATATAGGATTAATCTACTCCTAAAATAAATAAATTTCAGGATTAATGTAGCCATGGAAAAAAGAAATTGCAGCAGTAAGGTTTGCACAAAATAAATTAATTGTAGCTTTAGCTACCAATGATATAACTTAATTAAAGGATTATGGTAAACAAGATCTATATAAATATAGGTTTATGGTACTCATGAAATAAATAAATTGCAGGATTGAGATACCCATGAATTTAGTAAATTAATTAATTTTTAAGTTAGGCAATAGATAATACACATGAAATTTATAAATTGTAGGATTGAAACAACCATGAACTAAATAGCAGGTTTAAGGTAACTATGAAATAAATTACAGGAATATGGTACACATGAATTTTTTTTACCCTCTATATAAATTCCGTGAATGAGATACCTAGAAAATAAATTAAGTGTAGGATTAAGCAACTCATTAAAATAAATAAATTTCAGAATTTAAGAAATTGATGAAATAAATAAAAATGTTGCTTTAGATAGCCATGATTTAAATGAACTATATAAATACAACATTAAGGTACCCATAAAATTAATAAATTAAAGGATTAACATAACGAAATTTTTAAATAAATGCATTATTAAGTTACGCAAGAAATAAATAAATTAGAAGATTACGGTACCCAGGAATTAAATAAATTGCAGGATTAATGTACCAATAAAATAAATGTGCTTTTTAAGGTATCCATGAATTTTTAAAAAATTGTGGGACTAAAGTACCCATGAAATAATTAAATTGCAGGTTTAACATATCCATGAATTAAACAAATTACAGGATTATGTTACCAATGTTATAAATAAATTTCAGAATAAAAATTTGCATGAAATAAATAAATTGCAAGAATAAGCTACACATTAAATAAATAAATAAATTACATGATTAATGGACCTATGACTTAAATAAAGAATTAGAATAACGAAACCAATGAAATAAATAAATTACAGGATTAAGGTACGCATGAAATAATTAAGTTACCCATGAAATAAAAATACTGTATAAATACAGGACTAAGGTACCTACGAAATCAATAAATTGCAGGATTAAGGTACACAGGAAATAAATAAATTGCAGTATTAAAGTGCCCAGGAAATAAATTAATTGCAGGATTGTGGTACCATCAAGCAAATATATCATAGGATTAACGTACTCGTGATATAAATAAATAGCAGGATTAAGGTACCAAAAAATAAATTACCGGATTAAAGTATCCATGAAATAATTCAAATGCACGATTAACGTACACATAAAATAAATAAGTTTCAGGATTAAGGTATGCTAAAAATAAATTTCTGGATTAAGGTACACATTGAATATATAAATTTCAGGCTTAAAATATCCTTAAAATATGTAAATAAATTGCAGGATTAAGTTAGGTACCCAATAAATAAATATATTTCAGGATTAAGGTGCCCATTGAATAAATGAATTGCAGGCTTAAAATATCCATGAAATATGTAATTAAATTGCAGGAATTAGGTACACATGAAATAAATCGTAGGAATAATGTTCCTATGAAATACCTAATTTTCATCATTAAAGTCCCCATGAATTAAATATATTGCAGGATTATACTATCCATAATATAATAAATTGCAGGTTATTGTACCCATGATATAAATAAATTGCAGTATTAAGGTCCCCGAGAAATAAATTTATTGTAGGATTTTGATAACAATCAAGCAAATATATTACAGGATTAATGTAATCATGATATTAGTGGATTAGCGTAGTGTACACATTGATAATGAGAAACAGAAGCTTTGAGAGAGCAATTTTTTTCGTTCATAAGTATGGGACTATTTTCGAAGCATCACGCTCCACCCTTCAGCTCTACAAAGGCTGACAAATATTACCTTAACACATTCCCTTTATATAAAATAAAAGAGAGAAGAGAAAATAACTTCATATAAGAGATAAATTGCTACACACACAAAAACATGGGAGGCAATATTTATAAGGAGGCGCTGACTGCTCTTACGGTTCAGGTGATATCTCTTTGGGGTGCGATGAGTATCCCTTTGGATAGATTATTTTTGTATAAGTACCTTAATCGGGTACTTTATTTATTTCATGGGAAACTTAATCTTCTAATTTATTTCATGGGTATCTTTATCCGCCATACTCAACTGGTGTGCTTAAGAGGCAAGTAGCGACATACAAACAGGCCAGTGACGCGAAATCCTAAAAATGGGGCCAGAGCCGCGACTACAAAAAGGAACCATTGGCGTGACACACAAAAAAGGTCACTGGCACAGCATACACAAAAAATGTCAGCAGTGTGACATACATAAAAGCGGCTAGTAGCGCATCATAACAAAGAGGCTAGTGGCGCGACATACAAAATGGGCTAGTGGCGCGACATACATAAAAGATACCTCTCTAGTCTCTATGAAAGGATTCAAAGTCCCGCAAGGAAACAACCCAATAGAAAATTGAGTGTTGGATTGCTTGACGCTCGAAGTCCCACAAGAAGTCAAACACGAAGTAATTAGACAAACAAAGGGTTACTCAAGTGTGTGAATAGCATACCGGAATCCCGACGATTTTATATAATCTTAAAGGATATTACTTCCAATAATTAAATATGTATTACTATTATCGGTGGTTATAGCACTGTCAGCTAATTTCACGCCCCGCACTTTAGTTTGTGTACGGTATTAACACGGGAGGTGTTTATGTCTAAGGGAAGGTTATCTGTTGCCACGGCCTCAATAGCCATTACCCTCTCTCCCCTAATAATAATTAGTACCTTTACAACTGTCATAATCCCCTTTCCTGACGACTCCAGAAACCTCTAATCGTTACCTTCTCCTCACACAACAACTTTAACCGGAGTTTGTAGGCTGCTATAAAGGAACGTTGACTTGCCAAGTTGAAAAACGCCCTTCTAACAACTACCCTTCTGATGCACGAATGAGTAGCATGGCTGTAGGGAGAGCTATTCCCTTACAGTGTTTGCACGCGATGGCAGCGACATTGACCGGATGTTCAACGGACGTCTCTTCCGCGGGCTCATTAGAATTCAGGTGTCGCGTCGTACTGAAAGAAGGGGGCCTATTAAAAACAACAGCAGACGACCCAGTTAATCCAAGACTATGAGAATTTGATGTAGACTTACCATTTCCCTTCTTCCATTGCCCCTCTGTCTGTGATCTCATGATTGCACTTGCGGCCTAAATCGCCCTGTGCAGTAGTGTAATTCCCAAAACAAAATGCTCATCTCTTCTGCTGCCAGGTGGCATCTTGCCTCTCCACAGGTTTTCTATCCTTTAAGCAATTGTAGTGAGAGTGAGAGCCCCCGAAAAGGCTGACGAGAATTTCGATCCTCTTAAAAAAATGCAGCAGTGGGTACATACTGTTTTCAATTGCCCCTTTTACCCTTAATAGGGGAGTGTCTCCTAAATGGAATTCTTTTCCACTTAGCCTCATTTTCATCGTGGATATCCTCCAAGAATTTAACTTCTGCCTCAATGGCAGCACGGAAGTTTTGCAAATTCCAGGCGTCCTCAGAAGTTGCACGGTTCATATTGTCGCATACCTTCGTTGGTAGTTTACAAAGTAAAGCTTTCGTAATATTAAACACTCCTCCTCGACCCTGACGTGTATTGCTTTTAAGACACGGAATTAACACTCATACTGAACCATAAAGGATCGAAAATCTCTAGCTAGTCATATAAAAAATAAGTGAATATGAGCTTTTATGATGACATGCGTCCTTCCCGATGTCTTTTGTAGCAGTTCAGCTGCTTCATTATAAAATAAATCTCTGGTAGCAAACCCAGCGAGGAGAGCTCTAGCCTCACCCCGCAACTGGCCGCGTAAATAGGCAAAATTCTGCACGGACGAACCATTACCGCGCTCGTGCGTGGAACAACGGTAAACATCCCAAAAGATATTCCAATTTAAGGAATCTCCCTCAAAGGTAAGTAGAGACATGGTCGGGAGTTTGACTCCCATGACCTGCCCCCCGGAAGTGGACATACGTTCCAACAAACGCTGGAAACTAGGCTTGCTAGCTTCGGATTCAGATTTAGCCTTTTGTAAATGTCAAACTCTTGGATTTCAAGGAGGCCAGCCGAAATAGATTTCACTGGCTCTCCCTTCGTATTACATTACTCAACGTCCTTTAAAGATGCTCCCTCCTTTGCCACGAAGAATTCCTGAATTTCTTCATTTAGCTGGGCTAATTTAATTTTCCCCTCTTGCAAGATCTTTGTTAGACCTTAAACTTTCGCTGGGGAAGGGTTTAACGAAGAAACGAGTTATAATAGGAACCACTATTTTTGATCCAAGTAGTCCACTTAAGAGTTAGCTTCTTAATCTCGGCTATTATAACCTGTATGTGAAAGGGAGAAGTAGCGTGGAAAAACTGGGAAGAGAGAAACCGTGGTAAGAATAAATGCAATACGGCAACACAAAATGAACAGCACACCAAATAGCCCAAATCTAAGTAGCACGCCAAGAAATAGCGCGATAAAACTAATGCCACGCCAAGTAATAACGCATAAACTAATAATGCGAAAGCTAATAACGTAATCAAAATATTAGCGTCAAATAATAGTGTGACCAAATTTAAGGTGCTAAAAAGACTAATAGCACTAAGTAACAACGAGACAAAACTATTTTCCTGACAAACACACGTTGCCGTAAAAAACACCAGTTGGCGGACAAAAATACTAGGATAGTGCCATAAAAACTAGGTTACCTTTTTATTTCAAGAGTCAATTTTAATATAAAAACTGGGCTGAATAACGGTTTGAATGGCCATTTCGCAAAAATCCCTGGGATCTCCTAAGATCCGTCGCCTGACACACAGAGAACTTACTTTAGAATCACCTGACCAGACGAGCAATCAAGACACCAAACCTGTTTCGAAAGTTGGCTTCGAAACTTCGTTATTTAATAACACGTAAATATGGACTCTATCTCCACAGAGAGATGGAAAAAGAAACTGATCTCACTCTCGTCCCCCAACCTTGCTCCGATACAATAGTGAATTGAGTCCGTTAAGCAGTCGTGGGACGGGGCTGGGTCAACATTTACAAGCCAAAAAATGGTTGTCCTTCCAAAAAAATTAATTATGGTTAATAATGAAATGCAAAATTGAGTGACTATCGACTTTCATCACCCAGAAGTCTCATTTAAGCAATCAATGATTGAAAAAATTAATCTGAAGATAATGTAGGCTTGATCCTTAGGTGAATTACGGTATTCCACTGGAACCAGGTAGGCTCAATACCCATCAAAGGTTACCCGAAATAGGTCGTCTAGATTACCAAGTGAAATGAGTTGGTTTAGAAATCTAGTGCGATTGAATCAATGTCAAGGGAGAACGCATTTGTATGTTCTGGGCTTACTTTTATCAATTACGTTCTCAAATGCTCACTGGATGGTCGTTGTCGTGGTATAGCTCTATATACTATACATACATCTATTATATTTGATTTTAGAGTGCGCGGGGGTTTTCTTTAATAACTTTGGGTTAGCCGAGGTCCGGTTACGAGGTCAGGTCCTCGTAAGGGAGGGCTAGTCCAATATTGGCTGAGAGTTCCAAATCTCACTTAGTTACAGGCTGTTACACGGCTATGATGAGCTCAAGGGTCGGAAAGTAAAGGAGTCGGCAAAAATAGACTTTAATAAATATTAATAATTAAAATTAAATGGTACAACAATAAACAGACATCTAAGACAAATAGTCACAGAGATCAACGGGTTATTAAGAAGACTAGGTATTCTAAAATGCAATAAAATTGGGTAGGCTGGATGGAATTAAGATTTGAGCTTTACACGGGGACATGGTAAACACACAAATGATAATGGGGGAACGGTAGACGGCAATTATAAAATTTTGGAGAAGCTAAAATATTCGATACAATACCTTGTACAAAATGGAAGGGTTGGGTGAGACGATGGTCGTTTCTGGCGAGGTGGTGAGATGATGGTTGGGTCACTTCGACGGGGTCCAGGGTCAGCTTGCTTGTAGTTGAAGTATTCCTTTGAGATGACGGAGGAGGGGGGAGCAGAGCTTTCGAGAATGGAGGCTGGGAATTCTTCCGGTGTAAATTCCTTTGAAGAAAACGGAGGGTGAGTTTCTCCGAGACGTCAAATGGTTTGTTTGGTCGACTATGCGTAATCAAGGGGGTATTACGCTAACCTTTTGGGATAAGACTTGGTTCTTGTCTTATGATGGCGTCGTTGCGCGGAGTCGGACGGGTATTCTTACGTGGAGAAGAGTTCTTAACTAGTTCTAGGGTGGATATTTGTTTTATCCAGGGAGGGATACTCGGTTTTATCTCACAACGTTTCCTTGCCTTCGGCGTATGACAACCCCAATTGAGGAGGAGTAAGATCGTCTGCTCTCGTGAGCTTCTCTCGCACCTAAAACCTCTTTGATTCCTCCTCACACGGATACATATGGATGCCTGACGTGAGGGAGCTTACCCCATAGAAGAGGGGGTGGGGAGACTATCGCCCGTCGTTTAAGTAATGGCGAACGCGGTCCGGGTGGCGTTTGTCTCAGCCGCTCCCAGCGTGGCTGGAAGGGGAAGGGGGAGACTTCTTGTCTTGTTTAAATACTTGGATTGATAAGGGCTGCATTCCATGAGCCCGCTCCTATACTTTCTCACGCTTTTGAGCTTCGAAAATTGCTTGTAAGCTACACGAGGTCCATCACGTGGAGGCAATGCTTAAAAGCGACGTTATTTCTCCCATCACGTGCTTGTTCCCTCACAGTTGTGAACGATAGAATCTGAAAAGAAAATGAGTAAAAATAGAAGTGAGTACTAGCGTAAACAACACAAAAAATAAAAAAAACGATATTTTTTCAACGGAGCTTAAAAAATATAATGACGAAAATGCCGCTTACTGGCCTCATCCAAGCAAAATTAGAAAAAGACATTTGCTCATAAAATGGTAATTCTAATTTAATATGAAAAAATTTCAGTCAAATGTAAAAATTAACTAAATAAATTGCATGATTATCGTAACCATAAAATAAATAAATTGCAGGATTAAGATACCCACGAAATACATAAATTGTATGATTGTGGTAGTTGTTGCCACCCGCAGAACATGGATTTACTCTTTTCTTTCTATGTGATATGGTTAGTGTGTCTTTAAATTGTGAATCGGACAATTTGGGTGGATTTGAGCTGCTCTGACTTCTAGCCTAGTTAGTGACAGCGCACTGACCTGAAATCAAGTACAGCCGAGTTCGATTCCCGACCAAGATAATTAATTTTTTTCACTTGCTGGTATTTCTGCCTTCTTATTGTGGATTGCCTTCATTGAGCCGTCGTTTGCTTTCCTTGATTTTTTGTCTTCCAATGTCTCTCTCTTTCCTTTTAAAAAAAAACCTGTTTTCTTGTCACATTGTTCATTCACGTCAATTTTCTCTTTCTCTTGTCATATATGGTTTTATAGTCTGCAATACAAGGTTTCTGTGCATCTTTATGCCTTCAAAAGGTTTTGGAAAGGCAGAAATTAATTATGGCGAAAGCCCTCTTGAGGATATATATATATATATATATATATATATATATATATATATATATATATATATATATATATATATATATATATATATATGAAACAAAGCCCACAGGGAAAATTAATACGGGGATTCCAAGTACTTTCGAACTTTATTTCGAGTTCCTTATCAAGGAATAACAGAAGTATTGAAAATTGTAATTTTTATAAGGATGATACAGAGGAGAGGGAACGACCACAAAAAAGCAAAAACCAATCAACAAAATGAATTAATATTCAAAAGACTAAAGGTTGACAAGAGGATTAAAATACCCCCTAGGCTATTAAGGATGGAGGAAATCTTAACGAGAGATTAACCTCAGAGTTCAGGATCTAAAAACCAAGGTAAAATAGGTACAAATGGTCTAAAGACTACTCAAATGGAAATAAATACAGACAAAAACATAAGTCTACATAGATGCACACAAAATAAAATTAAATTGTTTATTAAGATTAATATAAATATTTAGTCTCAAATTAAAAGTTTCGACAGTATATTGTGAATATAATTTAAAAAATAAAAATCAAGTTTCTATAAGCCAGGACTTAAGTTCAAATTTGGGAATTTACTAATAAAGGTTGATTCAATGATATTTCGGGAAATTGTATCGTTATTATGACTGATGATTTTAGCAGAATTCCAAATGTGCTGCTTTCTTCGCCGCGACGGACATTATATTTATGCTGAGAAATTCGCTTTTTTAAACATTTACCTGATTGGCCAAAGTAATATTTAGAGCAATCGATACATTTTACGCAATATACATTACCAATAGGGTAAGGGGCGTTCTGGTCTAATATATAATAGAAATTATTATTATAGTTAAATACTACACAAATGCCTAGAGATTTTAAAATATGAGAGAGAGAATTAAAAGATGAATTAAAAGGAAGTAGAAGAGTATTCTTGTTATTAAAAGGCGCGCGAGGTTCAAAACTATAAAAAGACTTTTTAGCTAACTGAAGGCATTTATTTAATAAGGAAATGAAAAGGATAGCAAAGTTTATGGCCGATGTCAAAAGTTTGGAAACTTCATTCAAAAAATTCAGGACTAACTACACGAAGTGCACGGAGAAACATTTAAATAAAAATAGATCTTTTGACTTTAATATGGTGAGAGGAGTAAAAGTGAATATAAGAAGAATTAGTTGGTTTCCGATAGACAGAGAATTTGAAACCAGAAGGCGTGCGGTGTATTAATATATCAAGGGAAGGAATACTTCCATTCTGTTCAATTTCAAGGGTAAATTTGATGGAAGGTACAAGGGAATTAAGTTTGTTCAAAAAAAGAAAAATATTTTCAGAATTGGGCCACAAGCAAAGGATATCATCAATATAGCAAAACCAGATTATAGGAAAATCTACAATAGAGGGGAGGAAAACCGTTTCGAAAAATTCCATATATAAGTTAGATAAAACGGGGGATAAACAATTATCCATAGCTAAACCAACTTTTGGCGAAAGAGTAAGTGTTTCAGCACCAGGAGTTTGATATTCGATCAAAAGGGTAAAATGATGACAAATATAGGTTAAAGGAATGAAGTGTGTAATGATAATCTATTTCGTAATATTTCTTTGGCAAAAATAATTGTTTGAATCTTTTTAATTCCAGAAATGGTTCTTTCCAAAGAAAAGTGTGCACTCATTGTTGCTCTGCACCAAAGTGGACTGAAATGCTAAGAGAGATAGTTGCTGCGGGAATTGCATCAAAGAACACCATCTTTAGGATGACTTTATAGGGACTGTTTGCAATCCAGTAAAGAAGTTTTCTGGACGCCCTTAAGAGCTTCAAATGAGCGCCAAGATCGCCTCCTGTTAAGCGCCCAATTCAATCATCAGGTTGTCTCTAGTACCACGATTAGAACGACACATGCGTGAACGCTTCAGCGCGCACATCGAGGCGGAGACCTTTTGGCAAAGGTCTCAAGTGGAGAAGGGCTGCGAAAAAACTCATCTCACCTTGAGGAACTTTATGAATAAGCTCCACTTTTGTAGGATATTTAAGGAATGGACTGATGAAGATGGGCAAAGTGATATTCTCTGATGATGCTCCTTTCCGCTTTTTTGAAGCTTCTAGAAGATCCTTCTTAGGAGGAGAAAAGGGGAGCTCTTTCATGAGTCACAAAACAAAAGCAATAACAAAGTTCTTGCCTGAAAATAACATCGAACGTTCGCGAACTTGGCTCTGGAATTTGCCAGATTTGAACCCAATAGAGAATTTGTGGGCGATATTCGTCAGACTTGCGGTTGATAAAGAGAAGTCATCTAATTGTGATGAGTTGCGGGATCTTATTGAACAAAAATGGAGTATCCAGCATGGGAATCGTACCTGGGTTTCCTGAATGCCGGCCAGATGCTATACCATTAAGCTAACAGGTACAGCAACTCAAAACTCCATCGGATTTTTATACCATATCTCTAACACCTCCACAATTGAAAAGCCAACTATCCATATTAAAAAATCTTTTGGAAAGGCAGAAATTAGATATCACGAAAGCCATATGGTGGTTTTTACCTCCCACATAACTTATATATATATATATATATATATATATATATATATATATATATATATATATATATATATATATATATATATATATATATATATATATATACATATATATATATATATATATATATACAATGAAACTACTTTTTGAGCACAACTTGTTCATGGAACAATTCTAAACCTCCACCCTCACCAGTATGAAAGCCCCAAACTTGGTATGGTATAGATACTTAGATGACGTGATTTCCACATGGCCATTATCTGAACGAGACTTCTTTGATAATTTTTTGACAAAGTTGAATAAGCTCCACCCCACCATAAAATTTAAGGTTTAATGGGAAAAGGACAATTATCTTCCTTTCCTTGACGTTAAAGTCCTAAGAATTAATGATAAATTGTTTTTTACTGTATATCGCAAACCCATCAATTCTAATTTAATAAATAAACGTATTAAATAAATAAACGTATTTATGAACATATGGGGGATATTCGTAGAACAAGCGATGCTTCTAGTTTTTTCACCCATGTGAAAAACACCAAGCATGTAACGATTTTAATAAAAGGAAAATTATCGAATCTATATTAATCAAAGAAATCCCAAACTTTAATCTGTCAGAAGGTCAACACAAATGTACCCGCTATGCATCAGACCTCATTTTAAAAATATTGTCAGTTAACGACTGAAGATGGTATGGAAAACTTCATACCGAAACTAGTTCCGGTTCAATAAACTTTGTGCTCAAAAAGTGGTTTCATTGTACATTAATTTATTCGCTATTGGGGAAAACAATGTTTTCATGTATATATATATATATATATATATATATATATATATATATATATATATATATATATATATATATATATCAATCAATCAATCAATCATTTCCTGTGGGACCCACGGGGATGAAATAAATTAATTGCAATATTGAGATACATAAATTGAAAGATTAAACTACTCATAAAATAAATATATTGAAGCTTTATATAACCATTATATAAATAAATTGCAAGATTTGGATTACCATGAACTTTATAATTACGGGATTAAGGTACTCACGAACAAATATATTAGTGGATTAAGCTACCCATTAATTAAATAAATAGCAGGATTAAGGTATCTATAAAATAAATAAATTTCAGGATTAAGGTACCCAGGAAATGAATAAATTATATGATTAGAGTACCCAGGAAAAAAATAAATTTGACTATAGTACCAATGAAATAAATAAATTATAGGATTATGGTAACCATGAAGTCTATAAATTGCTGATTAACTTACGCATTAAATAACTAAATTGTACTTTAGATACTAATGATAGAAGTAAATTGCAGGATTAAGGTAGCCCAAAATAAATAAATTGCATGATTGATATAGCCATTAAATTTGTAAATAAATTGCAAGATTATGGTTGCCATTATATAATAAATTGTTTTATAAGCTACTCAGGAAATAACTAAATTGTAGGTTTAAATACTCACGATATAAACAATTTAGAGGATTACAATTTCCAACACCAGCTTTATTGTCTAAGTTATTTTAGTTGATTTAGGATAATTTTGATGTGCTGAATCCAAAAATCACTTTAGATTTGCTTAATCAGGTCAACTTTTTTAGTTATCGCCATATGATTGTTTTACGTGTTTTTTTTTGTACATATATGAGTATTTTCTATTTATGTGCAAAAATCTTTCTTATTTCTTTACATAAACGAATTCTGATAGATGCGTAATTTTTGAACAACTGGTATTTTTCTTTTGCGGGTGAATGAAATTGAATCGTCCAGAACATATTGCAAGAATATGTAAGCCCGATGTATTCTGCAACATCTTCGGCGAATACACTTTTGTTCCTAACAGGAATCTAGTCACAAGTTTCGTAAAGCTTGCGTACCATGCTTAGTTTTGTATGAAACTTAGTGACCGGTATAATGCTTGGGCGCCACTCATGGTATGCAAGAAGTGCATCGGGTATCTCCGTCGTTGGACCAAGGGCAAGAAGAGATTGTCTGAAGTTTGGAAGAAGCCGACAAACCTTGACACTGACTGCTACTTTTTTGCTATTAATTTGACTGATCTCAACAGAAAGAACTGGAAATAGCACATCGTCCTGTAGCTTATTGTGATGAAATTCCAGTACTTGTCTTTCGAGTATTTCCTGACAATGACAAAGATTCCGTCAGTGTTGAAGAAAATAAAAAAGTGTTTTTTGACGATGATGCTCCACTTGCTTTTCCAAAAAAGGGCTAAGTGAATAAAATAAAAAGGAGCCTGCATAAATAAAATGCAGGCTCAGATAACCATGATATAAAGTAAGGAACCTATGAAATAAGTAAATTGAAGAATTAAAGTACCCTTCAAATATATAATTAATAGAATTAAAGTAACCCTGAAATAAATTCAGGAATAAGGTACTCCCCAAAATAAAGAAAATGTAGTATTTAAGTATCCATGAAATAAATGGATTAATTTAACTATGAATTAAATTACAGGATTAAGGTTCACCCATGGAATATGTAAATAAATTGAAGATTAAAGTACTGACCAATTAAATAAATTGCTCGATTAAACTCTTCATTGAATGTATAAATGCCCTTGGCCATAAAAAAATGCAGGATTAAAGTACCCATACAATATAGAAACTTCAGGTTCCAGTTAGTTATGTACTAATTAAATAACGAGAGGTACTCATGAAATGAATAAGATACCCCAAAATAAATAAATAAGAGAAATAATGCAACCATAGAATAAATACATTGAAGATTTAAGGTGCCTATGAAATAAATATATTGGAGTATTAATGTACCCACCAAATACATAAATTGCAGGATTAAAGTTTTCATGAACTAAATAAATTGTAGCTCTAGGTACTCATGATATGAATAAATTGCTGGATTATGATAACCATGAACTATGTAAATTTCAGTATTTAGGTACTCATGAAATAAATAAATTGTAGCTCTAGGTACTCATGAAATAAATAAATTGCAGGATTAAGGTACTCATCGAATAAACAAAGTTCAGTCTTAAAGTACCCTTGAAATCAATAAATTATAGGATTAAGTTTACCTTGAAATACATAAAGTGCAGCATTATGTTACCAGTCAAATAAATAAATTTCAGGATTTTGGTATCCATAAAATAAATTAATTACAGGAAATAAATAAATTTCGTTGAAATCGGCCCATTAGTTATGCAGTTATTCGTCTCTTTGGGGCCTCTTTTTATAAGTGGGAACCGCCTAAGGAGCCTATTATACCCTGGTTAATGTCAGAAAAAGTCTCTCTTAAAGAAAGCGAATCAGCGTGCCAGAATCCGTATCAGGATTTGGATCCTCCCCATAATCGAATCCACTCTTCCGTGGGCCAAAGCTCCCCCGCCCCCACTCACCCAGCCCATCCACAAGGTTTGATCGAAATCCGTCAATAACCTTTTGAGGAATCTTGTACGCAAACAAACCTCGCTGGTCACATAACCTCCGCCAAACTCTGTTGATGGAAGTGATTTTCTTTTTACCAGAATGAAGTCGATTCATACAAATCTCCTACAAGCCCCCCCCCCTTCCCCTCTCCTTTATGTATACAAGCCCACCCCCACCCCTCCCCTCCCCTTTATGTATACAAGCACACTTCCCCTCCCATTCATGTATACACGCACACCTCCCCTCCCCTTTATGTATCCAGCCCTTCCCTCCCCAAATGACACCAATTTTGAGAAGTTATATCTCGATGCTAATTGCCGATAGGGACTTATTCTGTTGCTCGATGATTGTAGACTCACGCGCCAAATGTTCAGCCACGGTGCCGGGTTCGAGTCCATAGAACTGCCGCCTATCAGTCGGGGACCTCAAGTCTGAGGCATACGCTTAGTTATCTCTGATCTTGTCCCTCATCTTGTACGTAGCTAATCCCAACACCACTGTGACCCCCCCCCCCCCCCATCCTCATCTCCTCTCTTCTGGAACCCGCTGAAGGAATTTCCATATCCACACTCACCGAAGCGGTACGGGTGGCCCTTGCTTGAGCCACGAAGTGTTCCCTGATCTTTAGTACTGCTCTATTTGCTCCCTCTCCTCCAGTGAGGAGTGGCCCTGGTGTCCACGGGTGGCCTGTCAGCAATTTTTCATTCTGATCTTTATGTAGATTCAATTACCTAGGTTGGGCGACCTCATTCTCTATTGAAAATGGGGCACCATTTAGATAAAAGTCACCTCAAGGGGGTACCACAGGCAGGGTGTCACACCTGGCACCTAAGGAGGAAGACGAAGACCCGGACTCATTGCCCACAGTCTACCTGGGCTTAATTTCTTCTACGTATTTCAATTTATCCCTTTTCAACTCTATGATATATATATATATATATATATATATATATATATATATATATATATATATATATATATATATATATATATATATATATATATATATATATATGGGTTGTAGTAGCCCAACAAATAAATAAATATATGTATACTTAGAATTGTACAGGATGAAATCGATGCTTGTATCTTTATCTCTAACTATAAAAAACTAAGCTTATTTCTAATATATAAAAAAATTCACTCATTTACCAGACAGATTAGATTTTTGGCCCCAAAACGAAAAGCCAAGCATTTTCTTCGATATTTATTTTTCGAACATAATTTTAACCAAAAAAGCTAAGCTTATTTTAAGATAAAATAATACTAAAGTGCTAATTCAGTCACCTGACATAAACTCGAATTGAAGAAAATGAAAATGCCCATTATTTCTATTGCTGAGAAGCCGAGTTAGTAAAAGAATAAAAGAAAGAAAAATGAAACAACCAATTCCTTTTTGCCATTCATACATAAGAAGTTTGTGAGAGTTGGGAGAGAGAATAAAAGCATAAGACCACCGCGTCCGTATTAAACCTAGTCCGCCCCCTCCATTGAGATCTCAACTTTAGTCTAACCCAGCGGTGGGAAAGGAAACCTTTTTAAGTCGGTGTGCCAAAATTGGCCAAATCTTTGTTACAAAATTTTCTCACGTGCCAATACTTGACTAAAACACAATAAAAGGATATAAAATTAAAGATGTTCTTTTATTCATTCTTAATTCCTTATACTGCATAAAAATAACCAGGAAAATATAGTTATTTTACCTAAAAAAATATATATTATTTTAAACAAAAATGAATCTTTACCATTTTAACAGAAAAATTGTGAACCTTTTTACTTATTTACCATCAATAAGACTTCTGCTGCTGCATCACTGATAACAGGTAATTTATGACAGGTTGTACAAATGCGGTTGCTATATATTGGAGATACATTTATTTAGTTTTCTTAAGTTAAACATTTGGTTTCGTGTGCCGGTAAGAGGTCGTGGACGTGCCAAGGGGTGCCAAGGGTTGCCCAGGCCTCGTCTAACCTCCACTTGGGAAGAAGGCAATCAAAGAAGTCCCCACTCGCACTGGGAAGATTTTGCATATATATATATATATATATATATATATATATATATATATATATATATATATATATATATATGCTAAGAGTATCACAAAAGGAAAATATAACACAAAAAACCCCCAAGTGTTTTCTTGTTTGCATCATCAGGGGAGAACAAATACTAATCATTTCAAAGAGAAAACGAGCATTTTAAGGCAAAACTAGAAAAGGCTTCGATAATAAAATTAAACAACACCAATTTACTGACGAAATTCTAACACGTTTCATTCACCAATCTACATTTAATCATCGCATTTAGTGGGCTAATGTAAATTCTTTGATTTCCGTCCCCAACTCAATCTAAAGAAATTTAGTGGTCTGCTTTCATCTAACATACAAATGTTCGCAATTTTACATATGCGGTGGTATGTTTAAATTAGATAAATTCTTCACTAAAAAAATTGTCAGAAATATTAAATCTATTTTCTAAAAACAAAATTAGGTTGTGTTGTAGCAATTCGAATTAACTTGACAAAAATACATTTTCTTTGGTGACTTTTATGCATAAGCTCGTTTGTTGGTTGCTGATAATAATGCTCGTATTTTCTTTGAATTGATTACTATTTTAATAGTTCTTTGACGATGTAAAAACGAAGCGCTTGTGCTTCCTTGTGCTATTTTCATTTTGGGATATTCTTACTATTCTATATCACGTACTATTTAATAATTAATTTATTCATGTCACTAATAGTTACGACCTTATTTCTAAACTTAATGTTATTCATTATTCTAATGATTTTACTCCTGTTAGTTTTGATGTTTGTTCATTATTTACCAAAGTACCCGTTGAAGACCTTTTCAATTTCCTTAATGATCATTTGCAAAATTATGACTTGCCGGTACCCGTTACTACTTTCTTGAACCTCATTTCTCTTTGTACCAAAAACTGTAAGTTTTCGTTCGAAAGCAAATATTTTCTCCAAAAATTCGGATTAGCCATGTCTTTCACCTGTCCTTGCTAACTTATATATGGAGTTTTTTGAAACAAAACTTCTCCCTACTATCCTTGACGCTCCGATCGTTTGGTACAGATATATTGATGATGTCATTTGCTTGTGGCCTAATTCCAAAGATGTTAATGTTTTTCTTACCAGACTCAATTGTCTCGTCCCTTCAATTAAATTTACCCACGAGTTGGAAAATAATAGAACCCTTCCCTTTCTTGATCTTCTTATTCATAGAACTCATACATGTTTTAAATACTCCATCTTTCGCAAGCCTACTAATTTAAATTCTTATATTCATTTTTACTCTTCTCACAGCCCTAAAGTTAACCTTCTGTTTTTTCTTCTATGTTTCTACGGGCATTACGAGTTGTGAGCCCGGAATATATAGATTTGGAATTTTCCAATATCTTTGAAATTGGCCATAAACTTTGTTACCCTTACCCGTTTCTTCAAAACTGTCTTTCTTCTGCTAAAAGGACATTTTATCAAACTGTCCCTACTCTCCCTTTTAATAGTAATAACAATTTAGTTATTTGAATAACTTTAACATTTCTGTTGCTTTTAAATATGAGACGACCATTAAGAATTTATTAGTACGTAATAATTGTAATAGTTTGGGAGGGGGGGGGGGAGTTTATTCAGTTGAGTGTTCTTGTTGTCTAAGTAAATATTACGGACAAACAGGTAACAACTTTCTGTTCGCATAAATCAACATAAATATAATGTCCGAAGAGGGGAAGATAACAGTGTTCTCTTTGTCCATATGTCAGATAAGGACCATCTAATTAACTGGAACTCGGCCAAATTTATTTATCGTTCCAATGACGCTATAAAAAGGAATATCATTGAATGTGCTTTTATAAGCCAATGTGATAATTTTAACCTTTCCCCTGGCTTATATAAAATAGATGCTATAATTAAAAGATTAATACTCAAAGAAATTAGTTTTGTCTTGCGTTCCTAGTGTTTTTTTTGTATATACATTCTTTAGTTATGTGGACCCTATTTTATTTATATTTTTTATTTTTTTATTTTAATTGTCACTGATCTGTTTTCAACATTGTATTTTTCCCCCCTTTTGCTCATCGTGTCTTATAATCTCCCTCGTTAGGCTATTTCCATTTCTTTGAATCTGTTACCCTTTCTTTCGGCCCAGTTTGACCTTACTACCTGCTTCTTGTAATTCTTAATGTGTTTCTTTACCTTCCTCCTTCCGTCTTCCTCATTGGTGATTTCTTGTTTTTGAGGCAGTCTTTCATACTTTTCTTTCGTATATATACCTCTTAATATAATATTATTTCTTGTAGTTATCCTTGATAAGGAACTTAATAAAGTTCGAAAGTACTTGGAAACACCTTTTCATTTTTTTCCTGCGGGACATTGCATTCATTTGCTACCCTCACGTGATACTTTGTGCGTTTTTCATTTCCTATATATATATATATTATATATATATATATATATATATATATATATATATATATATATATATATATATATATATATATATATATATATATATATATATATATATATATATATATATATATATTGTCTGTGTGTGTAGATGAGTAGCAGTCTTTCTTGAATGTAAATATTTGGTTGAAGACCATGTTATATTTTTCCTTTATCAATTTCTTTTGGAAACTTTCTATTCTTTTAACTGTCTTTTTTAGTCCACCTTGGAGATAGTAGATCACTTGTCCTATATTCATCTCTCTTTTGAATGAATGGGTTTGGTAAAAAACAAACTAAATTGCTGAGCTTTCGATCTTATTCGATCATCTTCGGAGCGTCTTTAGGTATTCTTTCCTCCTTTACCGATGAAGTATGGTGGAGTCAGAATCAGGCTGAATGAAAAGAAGATAAGATAAGATAGCATAAAGTTAGAATGTGTAGAGAAGAATAGGATAGATAGAAAGCATTGTATAAAACGTGTGTGTGTTGATGGGATGGTAATGAATGTAGGATGATACATGAAGGTGATGTTGTGAAGATGATAATGATTTGTGCCAGGTTGCTTGACTAACGCTTTCCTTTTTGTTTTTATTTTACTTTCTGATGCGATGTGTGTTATGATTTATGATTTATTAGCTTTCGAGCCTTTGTTTTCATTTTGCTCAATTGAGCATCTCTCTTTTTCTTCTTTTTTCCCCGTTTTTTAAGCTTATTTCGCTTGTTTGCAGTGTTGTTTTTGCTTGTTGTTTTTTTCTATTAATATATTTTTCTTATATTCTACATCAGGTTTTGCATTTGATTGTCTAGTAGGTAGTCAATTTGGGTTTGTCTTCTCTAGATTCTGCATCGGGTTTCTCATTTGGTTGTCTGGTAGGTACTATATAAATGTATATATATATATATATATATATATATATATATATATATATATATATATATATATATATATATATATATATATAGTAGCTAGAGAAAAAAGAAAGACAAATAAAAATATAAAATAAAAATATATCTATTTAATTACACAGTGAAAGTTTGGACAATGACAATGTTGTGTGAATGCAATTTGCAATATAGCCATCGAGTTCTACAAGCCAGGACTTAAATTGATATTAGGGAATTTACTGATGAATGTCGATTCAAGAACATTTACGAGTAATTGTATCTTTAACATGACAAATAATTTTAGCTGAGTTCCAATTGACATTATGGTGAAGTTGTAATAAAAAGAACTGCTCTCTTCTCCAAGTCGGATATTATATTTGTGTTGGGATATACTCGGTGCGGGAGATTACGCGACGTGCCCGATCCGGAGATCGGATTGTGATTTATAGCCACTCACAAAGCGCCCTGAGTGCTCTCGGGGCATTGGAATCTCCGCATTCCCTGGTTCGCGATATCCGTGACGCCACAGTTTTGGTAAGCCGGGCGGATGTCGAGATTATCTTCTGCTGGGTTCCTGGACATGTACCCCGTAAGGGGCGCGGCGATTTGCCATCCTGGCCGCCGTGCTGACGGGATCCAGCGCTCCGTCCGGCCCCAGCTTAGCCTCTCTTCCTTCCTTCAGATAGCCCGAATTCTCCCCTACCTCGTCGCTTTTCATACAACCTCTCCCACAACTTTCTCTGGTCAGCCTCTAATTTCACAGGGTAGATGCTGACCTTCTTCTAAAGCTAACCACCCCGGATCGGGGCTGAGGGGGGAGGGGACATTGTTTCCTAACCCCTGAGCTCCGGTTCGGGATGGGTATTTTTTAACAACCTGCTTCATCCCCACCCATACCTTCCTCACATCCCCTTTCGTCTCCTCTTCACATTCTATCAATTTTACGCCGTGTCCAAGGTGTAGCCGCCATGCCGATAGACTGCCAGGCCACCAGACGGGAGGGGTGGTCCCGAATGGCGGCGCCTGGCTCTGCCGGGCTTGTAAGCACCTCTTGCAGTGCGGGCAACTGCGAGAGGTGATGAGCTATTGCGTATGTATTAAAAATAGGGTCACCATGCCCATGTATGTAAAACAAATAAAAACCAACCCCCAACTTCCCCTGAAACAGCGACGGAGCCGCCCTCGGGCAGCTCCAGCAAAAAAATGGAGTTTCCCCCCCCCTGTGCTTGTGAAGGGGACCCTCCATATCTCTTCAACCGGAGAGAAGGCTTACTCCTCTCCTACGCCTACGGGTGAAGGGGACTCCCCCTCACCCCTTTCTCTGGAGGTGCTTTCGGGCACCTCCCTTTTACCAGCGGCAGTCTCCTCTTTTCTTTCCAAGGGGACTGCCACCAAAGCCAGCAGGCAGCTTTTAGCCAGCTGCTCCACATCGAAGCGGCTCGGTAGGGCAAACCCCCTTAGGGGGGAGAGGAAAGCCAGGCCCCTTCGGTCGCTTCCCTCAAAAGACCTGCTGGCAAGGATATTAAAGCTTGCCGGGGTTAAGGCTTGTGCCTCCCCACAAATGACTCTTGACGCTGCCAACGGGACCTGCGATGTCCTGGGAGGGGATGGCCAACTGGAGGCCCCTCCTGTGATAGACATGGTCCTTGAGGAGACCCAGGCTCAGACGTAGGGCCTTTCATGATGGGGGGGGGAATCCGGCTCGGCGCCAAGCACCGAACCCGAGTCCACCCCTATGCAAGGTCCCCCTCAAACGGCTGAGGGCTCCGAGGCAATACAAGGAGGGGAGCGATCTCCTCCGACAGGTGCCCCCACGACAACCAGGAACTTCTCCATTTCGGAAGGGACCTGGCTAAGGCCGGCCCATCTGGCATGGGGGCTTCTGCCGGTCGAGGTGAGAAGCGGGTTCATTCCCCGCCCTCCTCTCCAAAAAAGAAAAGGACGAAAAAGACCAAAAAGATGAAGAAGACTCGGGGCTCCTCTCAATCCGCGGGGGCTACGGGGACGGATGGGTCTGCTGCCACTTTGGCAAGCGACCAAGCCAAGATCGGCACATCCGGGCACTCTACTTCCCCGGGTACGGAGCTCCTGACGATGACAAAGACCAAAAGTGCACAGGGCGGAGCCTCGATGACATCGGGGCCCCTCATTCAGAGGTTACCTGGCGTTTTCGAGCCCGCTGGCTTCAAACGCTTCCTCGTTATTCGCTCCACTGATGGCACCATGTTGTCCAAGGGCAACATGATCCATCAGAGGAGAGGATTAGCTAGTGCAATTGGTAGAGAGCCGAAGGTGACCCGTTTCTCGGACGGCAGCCTTCTGGCGAATGCGGCGAATCCCGCCGAGGCGGCCAAGATAAGTGCTCTTCGGACACTTCATGGCACCCCGGTGAGTGTGACGCCGCACTCTACCATGAACTTTGTGAAAGGAGTAGTTTATGCGAGGGAACTCGTTGACTACTCCATTGAGGACATCACCCTAGAGCTGGCCGACCATGGGGCGGTCAAGTTGAACGTGTGTTGAGAAAACAGGGAGGGGCCTCGAGACCCACCCCTACACTCTTCGTCACGTTCGACTGTGACAAGCTCCCTGAGTCGGTGCGTGCCGGTTGGTACCGCTACCGCGTGAAGGCATTCGTGCCACTGCCGCGGCGGTGCTATTACTGTCACCGCTTCGGCCATACGAATCGCTCATGTAGACGTGCAAAGTCGGGGTCACCCGAACTCTGTGTAAATTGCTCCAAGGTTGCACATGATAAGTCCAAATCGTGTGTGACCAAGTGTGTCAATTGCGGAGAGCCGCACCCTGCTTCTTCGAAGCAATGTGGTGCATATCTCCTTGAGAAAGAAATCCTGACTGTTCAGGCCCAGGATAGACTCTCATTCCGCGATGCTAAGGACTTGGTGCTGGCGCGCCCGGCTCTGCCTGGGACGTCATATGCCTCAGTAGTTAGAAAGGCACCCTCTGCTCCTGGCACATCCAGGCCAACGAGCACGGATGTTTCCGCGCCCATTCGGAGCCCTTCTGCGGGTTCTACCCAACCCGGGCGCTCCCCTGGTAAAGCTAGCGGGGAAAAGGGTTCATACCCAGCTTTGGCTAAAACCAGGGCTCCCCCCTCTTTCCCCAGCGTGACCGTTTCCCGCAAGGCGAAAGGGCCACGCGCCTCCACCGAGTCGTTAGACTTACAGGAGGAAACACCCCTAAAGATGGTCGCTAGGCCATCTTCAGAGGTTCCTAAAGCTGTCCCCCGAAAGGAAGGCAGCAACAAAGGAGCTTCGGCTCCTTCGCCAAAGCCCCGAGGTGGAGCGAGTGGCTCGGAGACGGTGGTTCCTCGAAAAGAGGGCCCCCCCGCCTCCGAAACCGCAACGCCCGCCTAAGGTTTCGAGGCGGAGGGAGAAAAAGACTCGCATGGCGAGCCCAACCTCCCCCAATAAGTCCTCGAAGGTGACAGCGCCTTCAGCGCTTTGTCCGGCCAACAGCGCCCGGGATTCTGCCCCCGGGAAGCGTACGGCCATTCCCGTGAGGGTCTTCAGTTCGAGGAGGGCCCCTGCGTCTCCTCCGAGCTAGGCCTGGAGGGCATATTCCTTAAATGAAATTGCCGTGGACTCTGGGCCAACTGGGAGGAGCTGCGGAGGTTCGTCTCGTCCCGTTCCCCGTTAGCTATCTTTTTGCAGGAGACCATGCTAGGCGCATGCCCCCTGCCTGCCCTCCCGGGGCATAAGGATCTTGCGACCCCACCCCCGCGGGATGGCCGGGCTGGGGGATGCGCGGTTTACACCCGGCATGATGTCTCTCTCTTTCTTTCTCTTTAGATACCTCCTTTCAGGCAGTGGCTGTGCAGCTGCACCTGGATAGGAGGTATACTATCATTTCTGCGTACATTCCACCGTCAGTTGACTTCGACGCGGGGGGCTTCCGCCGCGTTGTGGCACGGTTGCCGAGGCCCTATCTCTTGCTTGGAGATCTGAACGACAGGCATCCTCTCTGGGGAAATTACTCCATAAATCCCAGGGGACAAGTCCTTGCCGATCTGATCGAAGAGCTTGAGATGGGTGTCCTACACGTGGATGAGTTTACGCATCACTGTCCGAGAACCGTTTCATTTTCTTGCCTTGACCTATCTTTGTGCTCTTCGGATGCACAGCCTGATTTTGATTGGGGGGTGGTCGATGACCTCCATGGTAGTGATCACTTTCCCATTGAAATATCATTTTCAGGGCAACTGCCACCTGAGAGACCACCCCGGTGGTGCTTGGCGCGGACGCGGTGGCCTGCATTTCAGGAAATGACTGAATTCTCTATCTCAGTCGAGGAGTTTAGGTCGGTAGATGAGGCCGTTGAGTTCTTCTCCGGCAACCTCATCGCCGTGGGCCTGACTACTATTCCTAGGACGTCTGGCCGTTTTGCACTTGAACCACTCCCATGGTGGTCAGCCGAGTGTGAGACGGCCCTCAAACAGAAGCGTTATGCCTACATGCGCTATAAGCGCCGCCCGAACGATTTCACTGTCGCTGAATTTCGTCGGGCTAGGGCTAGGTTCCGGTATATTTCGAAGCACGCCCGCCGCTCTTCTTGGCGGGCATACGTGTCTTCACTTAACGGGAAGACCCCTTTAGCTGAGGTGTGGAAGCGAGTCAAAAGGATTCGGAGCAAGTTCTCGCAGGACCCCCCTCCCGTTCTCCAGGAGAATGGGACCGCAATCTCGGACGCCGCCTCCGTGGCAGAATCCTTAGCGCCTGCTTTCTCCGCATTCTCTAGCCGTGATGCTGCTCCGCCAGCATTCAATGCACGTCGTGATGTCGCGGAAGGCCGCCGGCTGGACTTTACCTCCAGAGGCGGAGAACCTTTCAACGACAAGTTTACTGTGAGTGAGCTTGGTTCCGCTCTCGCTTCGTGCGCGGACACCGCCCATGGTCCGGACGATGTCCCTTACGCCATGCTTCGACACCTGGGTGAGCGAGGCATGGCCTTCCTGTTAGATTTGTTCAACAGGATCTGGGTGGAAGGTCTTCTCCCAGACTCCTGGCGAATCGCTACTGTGCTCGCCTTTCGCAAACCGGGGAGAGATCACTCTACTCCGACCGGTTTCCGCCCAATTTCTCTAACCTCTTGCGTGTGCAAGTTTATGGAGAAATTGTTAAATGTTAGATTAGCCTTTTTCCTGGACAGCCGAGGCCATCTGTCTTCCGCACAGTGCGGCTTCCGCAAGTTCCACTCCACGTCGGATGCTCTGCTCCGACTGGAAAATGCCGTCTGCGAGGCTTTCTTTCGTAGACAGCACTACGCCACGGTGTTTTTTCGATCTGGAAAGGCCTATGATACCGCATGGCGATACGGTATCATGGAGACTCTCCACACGATGGGGGCGAGGGGACACCTTCCAATGTTTATATCTGAATTTTTGCGAGATCGTCGATTTCGCGTACGGGTGGGAGGAGCCCTCTCCAGCCCAAAGAAGCAGGAAGAGGGTGTCCCGCAGGGAAGTGTCCTCAGTGTCACACTCTTTACCCTGAGCATCAACCGCATCACCTCGGTGCTCCCGGAAGATGTTTTCGCTACGCTCTACGTGGACGACCTTGCGATCTCTTTTGGCGCGGCCCAGATGCCAACTCTGGAGCGTCGACTCCAACAGGCATTGAACCGCGTTTCTCGCTATGCTGAAGCGCACAGGTTTCGGTTTTCTTTGGCCAAGACTAAGGTGGTGCACTTCTGCCGCCATCCACGGCTTCACCCCTACCCCCTAAAGTTGCGTGTCATTGCGCCGCAACTGTTCCCATGGACCTATCCCCCAATGCCGCGGCGGCTTCAGGTTGCTTTCTGTCGTCTCTGAATCGGACACACTCGTGTGACGCATCGCTATTTGATGGAGCGCTCGCCTGCGCCCTATTGCAACGACTGCGTCGTCCCCCAGACTGTTCGTCACATTCTTGTCGAATGTCCCAGTCTGGGTGATCTTCGCGCACGATACCTGTCCCAGTACCGGGGTGGGCGGGGTCGCTACCGCCTGTCCCTTTTACTCGGGACAGATTGGTGCACATTGACTTGTGGACTTGTTGACTTCTTGGGGGAGGCTGGCCTTCTCCCTATTATTTAAGCAAGGTTTGTTTTTTCTTTGTTTTGTTTTGTTTTTTTGTTTGTTTTTTTTTTCCTTTAGTTGCACGCCCCTGCGCCGGGGGGACCTCTCCCCGACGCACCAGCTTGCTTCCTTTTCCCCTTTTGGGGTGTTGGTTTTTTTTTTCTCTTTAATTTTATTTTAAAGTACCCTAGAACTAGGCCATTTTTAATACGGCGACTAATGCCCAAGTAGGCAGTCGCCAGATGAGCTCTAAAAAAAAAAAAAAAAAAATCCTGGACATGTAGGAATTGCGGGGAATGAGCGCGCCGATGAGGGCGCCAAAGAGTCCGCGAGGACTCTGCGACCGGACCAGTGTTTCGCTCTTCCTCACAATGACTACATGGCAGGAATACAGGCAGCTCTTCAAGCTGCTTAGCAAAGAAGATGGGAGACGGTCGAAGGGAACGTAAAGTTGCGTGCCATTGCACCGCGACTGTTCCCATGGACCTACCCTCCCTTCCGCGAAAGCTTCAGGTTGCTTTCTGTCGTCTCCGAATTGGGCACACTCGCGGGACGCACCGCCATTTGATGGAGCGCTATCCAGCGCCCTACTGCGAGGACTACGTTGCCCCCCAGGTTGTTCGGCACATTCTTGTTGAATGTCCTAGTCTGGGCGCTCTATGCGCGCGTTACCTGTCCCGGTACCGGGATGGGCGGAGTCGCTACCGCCTGTCTCTTGTACTCGGAACGAGTGCGTGCACATTGACTGGTCGACTTATAGACTTTTGGGGGGAGGCCGGCCTTCTCCCCTTTATTTAACTAAGTTTTGTCTTTTGTTATTGTTGTTTTCTTAGTACGTCGCATGCTCCTGCGCCGGGGGAGGGGGAACTCCCCCTACGCCGGAGCTTACTTCATAATTGTGGCCATCTTTCCTGTCTATCGTTGTTGTTTTTTCATATTCTTATTTTAAAGTAGCCTTTTGCTAGGGGTTCGTGATTCCAGCGACTTATGCCCAAGTGGGCAGTCGCCAGATAGGCTTCTAATTTTTTTTTTTTTAAAATTGCTAAGTGTATTAAGTAATAGGATAAGTGCTTATATTTTTTAAATATTTTGAAAAAAAATAAATTCATTCCAGTTGCATTATTGGAGTAAGATAGGGGTTTTACTTTGCCTAATGGGTTTATTAATATATTTATGCAACGATAAACAATAAGGGATGTGCATTAATTGCTCAAAAATGTTCTATAAAATTAAGAAATTTATTATTTTTTATATTATTTTTGATACCTATGTAAAAATGTTGTTTAATAACAATTCTAACCATTCTTTTATATTATATGTCTTTTTATAACATTTGTGTATCATTTAGCAGTAGTAAACCCTTTAACTTCAGTTGTAGCATACCCTTCTCCCCAAAGAAAATACAAAACATGGTACCAAGGGCGTACGGAGACGGTCCTACATGGTCACGCTCCGTACAAAAACACTTTTTAAAAAATGACACCATAAATTTGAACTGTAAACATATTTCAAAGTTCTGTATGTGGACAATAAAGGTATTTATATGAGCTACCTGTTGGGCAAGCGCTTTGGATTTCTGCTCACTAGTAGTACGATCCGTGCCCACCTGACCCTACATTTTATTAGATTTATATTGATCTGCTTCTCCATTTCTTTTACTCCTGACATCCCATATTAATCTCTCTTTCTGATCTTATCTTCCTCCTTAATTGTTTTTGTCTCATTTTCAATCTCCTGGGCAGCTTCGTCCTACTTGTATTTCTCACTGCACTGATTCCGGGCCCTGAGAAGAATACGCTCTAGTTCTGCTCCCCTAACATATTGTTCTTCGTTGTCGTCTCTGCTGCATGGGTCATCGTGTTTTCTTATTATTTGCTCCGGGAATGTGGAATTATATGCTGGTTCCGTTTCCCCCCCCTCCTTTCTTGGCGCTTTAGTAAGGCTCATGACCTTGACGATCGCCATACAAAAAATCTTATTCTTGTTTTTTTATTTCTTTTTTTTAATTAGTCTAAAAATAGCTGTTGCTTTGTATTTTCGATGGCTGTGCCCCTGTTGGGAACCGCCAAAAGGGATCATCACTGAAATAAAACAATCCATAAAATTGAATTCCGTCAAATGAGTAAAATGTTTCATTTCTTCACCTTTTTGAAAAATTATTTTCATTCCTTTTATTCTCAATCAATTAATTTTTTTCTGAATTGTGAATAGCGCGAATGGGTTAAAATTTTTAATAAAATCCCTAGAATAAATCGTCCTTTTTTTGTCCAATATTGCAATTAGTTGTTCTTGCATAAACCCCCAAAGAAATTTGTCATTAACGGTCGATAAAAGTCAATTAGTGCAGATAAAAACAGTGTTATCTTAATTAATGTCTCTTACATTCATTTCACACTTTTCGGTGCGAAATTTCCTTCACAACCAATACGAGAATATGTATTTTCCTGTTTCGAGTAGTGCTGATTCTTTTGGTACTAATTTGCTTATATAAGAATAGTTTGCGTGTCTTTGGTACACATGCGAATAACTATACCAATGGTCCGAGATTTAATAGAATACATTGTTTAAATCTTTGGGTAAGTGTGGAATGGGAGCTCTACAAGAAAAATGAAAGAAATATGATGTATTGTATGAATTCGCCTCTTTCAAGTATTAAATGAGAATGAACGTTTAGGTTGTTAGCACCGACGAGCACATTAGGACTTCGTTTTTTATCTCGTGATGGAATCCTGTCGTTCTGGTCGAATGCACGGGGCACCCTTTTAGTAGACTTGTAGCTAATGTTTAGTCTAGTCTTAGTTCTTCATTTCTTTTAAATGTTGTTTCTGTTTTAGTGGCTTCTTTCTTCTCTCCTAGTTTTATCTTAATTCTATAGTTCTGCAGTCTTTCTCATCCTTTCTATGGTGACATCCTTAGGCCATAAATCACATCATTTCCCCATCCCCCTTACCGTTTTTTATTGTTTTCAAATGAGTCGCAAACTAATAATTTCGAAATTTTTAAAAGACGACGTGGTTAGCTATTTTTTGCGTCTAATGCCCCTCTGCGGCCGTTTGTCGGTCACCGCAGCGATGAGTAACGTGCATTTACATATAAATACCCATTTAAGTGTGGAGGTGGCTAGAGCAACGACTCGGCCAAAGACAACCGAGAATGACGTATCAGAATCGCGCTTCCCAAGTTAGCAGCTCGACAACAAAGGGGAGTTCTTGTGTTGTTTGAACCTCCAATTATTCTTATTTTGGGGGTAGATTTAGTTCTTAAGTTAGTCGGGATTTAAAGTTCGTAGAGTTTGGTTTGTTCGAGGGATTTGTTAAAATACCTCGGTAATAGGGTATATATATATATATATATATATATATATATATATATATATATATATATATATATATATATATATATATATATATATAATAGCGTAAAGAATAGGGAGTTGGGGGTACTTTTAATACTCTTTGTCCTTAGTGGACTAATTTAAACAATCTTTGAATAGGTTTTAGTGGAATTTTGGACTGTTCTCAGAAGATATTCCAATTGCTTCAAAGATGTTGGAAGAGGAAAGCTGATTCGAACTCTGTCTTCCAAAAGTGCCAGCAGGGATTAGATGACGTTTAGTTGGTGATTGCATCCACCAATGTAGATGATGTTCATCCCATTGTTCCTCAAACCAAGACTGAACTATCCTTGCTGTGTATGGGTCAATTATCATATCTTAAATTTAAAATATTTGGTGAGGGGGATAATGTGTTTACTATAGGGTGACTAATATACCCACACTGTTTCACATACACGCTGGCACCAAGTAGACGATTTAAGGCAGTGATTGAGCCGGTCGTATTCCACTGAAATAATCACACCTCCACCTCTCATATCTGACAGCTGGAGGCAGACAGTCCAGATTGTAGACTTTCTTCGGGGTATGTCCAAACATAAACATAACCTGCTTCCTGCAGTAATAGACATGATGTCTCATATGATTATAATACTTTTCCAGTCGTCATCTGTCTATGTTTTATTATTTTGACACCATCCTTTTTACAGTGGTGTTGGTTTCTTAAGGTTTAGAAATTGTCTCTCACTCATGAATATTATGGGCCAGGTTGAATGGACGTCTTCAATGTAGTAATTGAGTTTTTGTTGTTCCTTTTACTGGACAATCTATGTCATTCATTGTCGGACTTTGCTCATTATTCTTTTCCACCAAGGTTTGCGAAAGCATTCATAACCGTGGAAGTGTTTCTTTTAATACATTAAGCAAATTGATTTTCATTGTTAAATAAACGGGCACCAACGCCTTCTCTTCTTTTGAAGAATTGTAGATCACCTAAATATTTGACCGTCCCCTCGTACCGACCGCTGCTGAACACAGCGGTCAATAGTACTTAGCGTGCAAACACCCAACAATATAAAGGAAAGCGGAGTCCGAGCGCTAGAGTCCTTCTTTACAAAGAATTCTTCAAGATATAATGACGAAAGTGCCCGGAATCTGTTTTCCTTTTGGACTATAACCACGGAAACTATCTTCACTCCTTTCAGTTTCTTATCACTATTCATTCCACTTTTTATCACTCAAGATCATCACTGGTCTTTTATCTATTTTTTTTATTATATCGTGTTTTCCCTCGATCCCTCTTTCGTTGCGTATAGGAGTGGGAGGTTTGATGTTCGTCCTCCCTGCTCTGTGTACCCTATTACTTATTCTCATTTACTCCAACGATACCACCTTTTTACGAACATTATATACCTTTTTGCCTTTTCATTTTCTTTAAAATAAATAACTATATCATTCACTATTTATTAAAGCCAAAAGAAGGCAATAAACATTATTCGAAACCGGGAACTTTGACGTTCTCAACGCACTCTTACTAGACTTATATAGGCTATCTGCAAGTTTAGAATAGGCTGACCTTTTTTATTCTCATTTCACGTATTTACCTACCACTGTTGAGAGAAACGCTTTCTTGTCTTTCTGAGTTTTTTTTCGATATTGTGCAATTTATTTCCAATTTTTAACATATTTTTGAAAATCATCTCTCTCTATCTTGTTTTCGTTCGTCTTTTATGAAGTGGAGTCGACTCATTAATTTTTCTGGTCCATCTATTGTCTTTGAATATTGCCATATGACCTGCCCAGTTCCCTTTCAGATTTCTTTATACCTTCCACTATATCCTTAGTTTGGTTTGTCCACGTATCCAAGTGATTGATTATCTCCATCATAATACATTCATGGGCTCTTTGTGTCTTCTAAGATTTAATGCAAATTTTTGAGTCAGGCTCCAAGTTTCTGCTCCATAGGTCATAGTTGGGATTATGAATCGTTTGTATACTTTCCTTTTTCAGTCACAATGGCATTTTGCATTTGAAGATGCTACTTGCCTCTCCAAATGCCTCCGAACCCAGAGTGATTCTGCGTACGATTTCTTTATCTTTTTTTCGGTGACATTGCAATCTGTTGAGCCAGATAGATATATTTATCTACCTTTTCAACTTGCTCGTTGTCAATTGAAATATCTATCGTGTAGACAGGTGGAGGATTTATCGTTATGAATTTTGTCTTTCCAGGATTTTTTTTAGGGGGGGGCCGAATCTTTTGTTTTCATTTGCGAATCTCAGGTGATTAAGACAATCCCCATCGATCTTAATGGCTTTGTGTTGTCAATTTATCCTCCTGAAGATTTCTTCTAAACAGGACGTGAATAATTTCGGAGAGATAGTAACTCCCTGCCTTACACCTTTTCCTAATTGAAAGATGTCTGAATCCTTAAAAATCTAATGTAGGACCTGCAATTTGGGTATATGTGTTCAATGATATTTATGTAGACCAGATATACAGTATGCCTGGTGGTTCTATTGAATCAAATGCTTTCTGGTATCTAAAAATACCAATTATAGGAGGATATTGTACCCTAAAGTTCTCATTAAACTGATTAAGAGTATGTAGTTGGTCAATCGTTGAGAAGGCTTTTTGATTATTGGTTATCTAGCTGGATTTGCAGTATGTTGGTAATGACCCTTGTAGATTTTATTTAAAGAAAGGCGAGAGACTGTTGATTGGAGGTCTGTAGTTTCTAATGTCCGTTTGATCATCTTTTTTGTAGAAGGATTATTATGGCATTGTGCCAGTCCTCTCGAATCTTGCCTTGTTTTAAACCTTCAGCGAAAAGGCAAGCTACTATGTCCACAATGACATCTCTAGAATCTTTCAGCAACCCTGAAGTGATGTTGTCCGGACCTGATGCTTTGTTGTTCTTCATTTGTTTGGTTGCATTTCAATTTCTGATTTGAGTTTTATTAAGTTCCTATCTGGCGACTGCCACCAAGGGCATAAGTCGCCGCAATTCAATTAGACTACTTGTTTACGTTAAAAAATATCACACAGAAAAAAACAAAACAACACAAACAGTAAACTACTAGAGGAAGGAACAGCAGGTGGCCCGGAGCATGCGTACAACACCAAAGAAGGTTAAATAACATGGAGCAGGCCAGCCTCCTCCAAGAAGTCGCATAGCCCACAAGTCTGTGTGGACGAATCCGCCTCAAGTACAAAGGACAAGCGGTAGCGACCCCGATCGTCCCGCTACTGGGTCAGGTAACATATGCTAAGATCTCTCAGACTTGGACACTCATCAAGAAACTGTTGAATACTTTGTGTGGACAACGCATTCTTCGCGCAGTAAGGTGCAGAGGAGTGCCCCATCCGATTGCGGTGCGTTTCGCGAGTGTGCCCAAGTCGAAAACTACAGAAAGCAACCTGAAGCCGCTGAGACATTAGGTGTAGGTTCACGGGAACAGCCCTGGCGCGATGACACGTAACTTTAAGTTCCCATAGGTCGTCTCCTATCTTCTTTGTCGGGCAGCCCACAGGGCTAACCTGATTCCTGCTATGTAGTCAGTGTTATGAATAATGAAACGCTGGTATAGTCGTCCAGTCCTCGTAGACTCTTTCGCCTCATTATCGACACTCTCATTGCCCATAATTCTTACATGTCCAGGAACACAGCATTAAATAATCATGACATTCTCCCGGCTCGCAGCAACCATCGCGTAACGGATACCGCGAACCAAGAGGTGCAGATATTACAATTGCCAGAGAGCACTCAAGGCGTTCCTTAAGTCAATATAATTCACGATCGTTTCTCCCTACTGATCGGTCGCTCGTCAAGGTCACGCCGAATTTAAACAAAGGGAGAAGGACGTAGAAGCCAACTCCTTCAGACTTGGAGACATTCGTGTACATTGGCACGGATCGAGCGAGACACGAAGTTTGCTCTAAAAAGGTCGAACGCAATATTCCCGTCTCTGTGGAAGCTTAGGGAGCAGAGTCGTGGCGACAAATAGTCAGAGGGTACTCTCCAGGGTAGCGTCCTGGTCAGAACCAGAGGCCCACCAGCCCGAGAGTTACATCGAACTCTCGAAGGAGTTTCCTTTACCTAAACCAGATGAGCTAAAGGTATGACTGTCATCTCGGTGGCATGGTCACCGTCGAGATCAGCCGCGGATGCGATGAGAGCTGTTGGCGACTGAAAGAGACGCCGAGCCCCTGCGTCCAAGCGGATAGTGCACTTTGCACCGCGCAGAACAAGTTGCATCTCCTCAGGAGTAACAAGTAAGCTCTAAATATGGGAAATGTGATAGGCACCGGTTGTGTCTACTTTCCGCAATACACGCTCGAGTGTGGATGCGTAAATCTCGCATCCAAAATCGAGCTATGAGTGAACAAGTGCCGAACGTTACGGAACTAAAAATGTCCATAGCGATGGTACTAAAGAACCTAAGTCTGCGAATATGGGCATCCCAGGTAAGGCGTTGATCAAAAACAAGTCTAAATAAACAGTGCCGGACATCGTCCGGACCAGGAGCGGTGTTCGCGCATGGAAGGAGTGCGGAATACAACTTACAGCCTAAACTTATCATTGAAGATTTCTTCTATTGATGTAAAGTCCAGTCAGTTTCATTCAGCGACATCACAACGTGCATTGAAGGCTGGCGCAGCGGCATTCCGACCAGTGAATGTGGAGAAAGCGGTCGCGCCAAACTCCGCTACTAACGCGGCGTCCGAGATTGCGGTTCTCATCTCCTGAAGAATGGGAGGGGACCTGCGAGAACTTACCCCGAATCCTTTTGACTCTCTTCCAAACCTCTGAAAGAGGTGGCCTCCCGTTAAGTGAAGACAAGTATGCCTACTAACAAAAGCGCAACCTAGCCCATAGCTCCACGAATTTCATCTATGGTCAAATCGTTCGGGCAGTTCATGTAGGCTAATCCCTTCTGTCTGAGGGCAGTCTGACACTGCCGGCAACCAAGGAAGCGGCCAGGGTGCAAAATGGCTAAACGTCCTACAAACAGTAGCTATGCCCACGGCGATGAGGTTGCCAGAGAAGAACTCAACGGGCTTATCAACCCACCTAAACTCCTCTATTGAGACAGAGAAATCAGTCATTTCCTAAAATTCAGACCACAGCCCTTGCTTCGAGACCCAACGAGGCAGTTTCTTAGGTGGCAGCAGTCTATAAAATGATACTTGATTGAGAAAGTAGTCACTACCATAAATGTCATCGACTATATCCAGACCAAAATCAGGCTTGGAATGCAGAGAGCATAAAGGCAAATCGAGGCAAGAAAATGAAGGGGCTCTCGGGCAGCGATGCGTAAACTTATCCACATTTAGGAAAACTATCTACAGCTCGTCCATCATGTCAGCGAGGACCTAGCCAATGGGATTAATCGTGTATTACCCCCAGAGGAAGAACTACACGATTCCATCGGAAAGTGAGAAGGGCTCGCACCCAGGATGGTCTCCTGCAAAGGGGTGGTAACGGAGAACGGGAACGGCATTTCCGTTGGAGAATATACGAGTATGGCATCCATCTTAGATGTAAAGTTTCTCACTGGAATGGACATATAAGGCGCTGAAAGCACTCTCTTATTCGAGGGATTTGGGGAAATGATGTGCCGTTTAGCCTTATGTCGCCGGGGAGAGAGGGGGAGCCCTGGTTTCATTTAAGGTTGGGTATGAGCCCTTTAAGCCGCCGCCTACACCAGGGGAGTAGAACCCGCAGAAGCGTTCCAAATGTGAGAGAAAACCACCGTGTTAATACGGCTGGAGGAGCAAGGAGTATAGGCGTAGGACGTCCCAGGTGGCTTAGAGCGCGACAGTATAAACTACTTAGCTCGGCAAATGAGAGTCAGTTCTCAGCCTGAAAGGCCGGGACCTCCTTTTTCAAGAGATACATATCACATTGCTTCGAGGAAGCAGAGTGTTACTCGTGTAGTTGACACACCTGCCCGTACACAATGACATATCGTATACGGTCATGGAGAAATTTACACAGGCTTTGGGTAAAGCCGACTTTGCACATCTACATGAGTGATTCGTGTGGCCTAAGCGATGGCAGTGGCACGAATGCCTTCACGCGGTAGCGATACAAACCGGCACGTACCGACTCAGGGAGCCTGTCTCGATCATACGGGACGAAGAGTGTAAGGGAGGGTAGGTCTTTAGGCCTCTCCCTGTTTTCTCATCACGCGCTCGACCTTGGTCAAGCACCTCTTCAATATTTTTTTATATAAAATATCGGATTAAAATTATAATATCTCCTTCATAATGCCTTAGCTGATGCTTTTATCCCACCCTAAAAAAACAACAACCTACGATAAAGACAGCAACATTTACCGCCTCGAATACATTAGTACTACTTTACAATGACCAGCTTTCATCTGTGTCTAAATTACTCAAGTATTTCTAAGTTAATGTTACGTTTGGCAATAATTCTCTCTTTCGAAGCTTATTAATTAAAAATTCAACTAATATATATATATATATATATATATATATATATATATATATATATATATATATATATATATATATATATATATATATATATATATATATATATATATATCAGGAAAAGGAGAGCAAGCACTGAATTCAACATATATTGGCTAACGTTTCGGGCTCTGGGCCAATCTTCTGGGCTAGAACAATAAACACATCAAAAAATATAATTGTTTTACAAAAGAGAACCCTGAAAAGGGTCAACGGTTAAATGTAAAAATCCCCCAAAATGCAAACAATAAAAAAGCTAAAAAAAATCTTTAGGAAGGACAAATTTCTGTAATTTGAGTAAAAAATTAAAATTACAAAATGCATTCAAATGACAATGGCGGTAGAAGTGAAAGAAGAGATAAACAATAAATACACTATAATACAATATAATTGTTGGATTTATAAATAATTTTGTCTTTGTTGAATTCGATTCTATGGTCATAACTTTGCATATGAGCGAAGAAACTTGATGGATGTGAGCCTTTTCTGATATCTGCCCGATGTTTAGTTAGAGGATCAAAGAACACCACGTAGGAGAGGCTCACTTTCCTCCATCTCTTCGCTCATATACAAAAATTATGACAATAGAATCGAATTTAACCAAGCTAAAATTATTTATAAATCAAACAATTATATTGAGAGGAAGATTACTGAATTAATCATTATTAGCAAGGTTGCTAAATTTAATATATCGGAAGGACAATATAAATTTAACAAATATATCTCGAATAATGTTGCCAAATCCATTTATAAACCGCCAGAATCGGCCGTTCGTCGGGATTAAAAGTTGCCTCCGGACACACACATATATTTTTATCTTTCATTTTATTTCCTTGGTTTTCATTTTGTTTAGTTTAATCTTTCGCCTTAAAATATTGGAGTCGCATGTCTTACATTGGATTAAAATATAGTGGTTTATTATGCCTTGCCCCATATATATATATATATATATATATATTCTATATATATCTCAAAGTAGCACGAGAGAATGCTGGAAATGAATCCATTAAACCACATTGAAAGAGAAAGAGAAAACGGAATAATTTTTCCTTGCAGTAATATTTTTATTACCTTTTTTCGAAAAATCCGTGCAGGGAAGCGATTCGAACCAGGCACACTGAGGCAGCGAGCACCGCTGTATCTCAGTTAAAAGTATGCCGTTAGTACACTACGCTACGCAGAGAACCAAAGAATTCTCTGAATAGAATAGCTTTTAAGGAACACTTTCGCCAGCTCGAACGGAGACTATGAAAGAAATAGAAAATTAATTGGGAACTCAAAGAATAAATGAGGAATAGGTACTTAACGCCGAGTTTTCGCCATATCGCAGATTTCTGCGGCGCATATATTTATCCGTACTGTATATTGTCTTATGGAAATTAGAGCCAGCAAAGGCTGATTTGATAAATTACAGAAACGCTTTGGCCTTAAGTCACTTATAGAGGAAGGGGACCTCAAGCCTGAACAGGTTTTTAATATGGATGAAACTAGTCTATTTTGGAAACGGATGCCCTCTCGAACTTTTATAATGAAAGACGAAGCCAAAGCCCAGAAAGACCGAGTGACAATCATCATGTGTTGTGGGCTTTATGATTAAGCCCGGACTTATGTATAAGTCGAAAAACCCAAGGGCCCTAAAAAATAAAAATGTGTTCCTAGTGTACTGGATAACAAAGGTGCTTACGTTTGATTGGTTTCATCAGTGTTTCATCCCGGAGGTGAAACTTTATCTCACAGAGAAAGGCCTTGAGTGTAAAATCCTTTTCCTCATGGACAACGCTGGAGGTCATGCAGTTGATGTGTATTACGATGGTGTTCAGATTGAATTCTTGCCACCAAACACCGCATTACTCATTCAGCCAATTGATCAAGGCATTGGCGCTTTATACACGCTCTGCCCTACAAAACATTGTTGAAGCTATTGACTCGGCTTCGGTGACATGACTGCCGAGGACATAAATGAATTAGTAAATGTACACTCGCAACCGTTGACAGATGACGACCTGACAGAGATGACAAAGTCTGCAAGTGAAGAAGAGGAACAAGAGGAACGAGGGGTTGAAGAAGAAGAGGTTGGCCTAACACTCGAGCGCCTCGCAACCATGGTCAGAATGGCTAAAGAACTTCAGCGAGTGGCTCAAGAATGGAACCCCCAGATAATTCGTTCATTGCAAATTCAATAGACGGATCCATGTCAGTGTATAAATCCATTCTTGCCCAGAGGAAAAAAAACAGCGCCAGCAACTGCCCATAACCATGTTCTTAACTCGGAGGACGTCGCCAGTTACGCCTTTGCCTTCAGTGGAAACAGAAGCTACTGACGCGGCCGACGATACTGCACCATCTGACGAAGCGCCTGATGAAACGGCGCCTTCAGAAGAGCTGTAAGTGCTCTTCTTGGCTGTGCAGTACATTCATCTTCATCGTCATCCGTACTGCACAGCAAATTCGTCATCGTCATTCAAGTTGTAGTGCGGTACGTAAAAATTATGTATCTTTACGAATGTAAAAAGTGTTTAAGAGCATATGAAGTATTTACCAGACTATGGGAAAGGTTATTACGAGTGTGGGAAAGGTTGTTAAGAGTGTGGGGAGGCTTCATAAATATATAAATAGCATAATAAACATATAGTTTCTACTTCGCGGATTTTCGCTTTTCGCGGGTTGGTGGTGGTGGTGGGGGGGGGGGTGAGAACCTAACCCCCGCGATAAATGAGGGACTATGGTATTCATATATATAAAGAGAGAGATTAATAGATAGCAATCAATTCAATGTCCCACAGAAAAAATGAAAAAGTGTTTTCGAATACTTTCGTACTTTATTCAGTTCTTTATCAAGGATAAATACAAGAAAATTAATATAACAAGGTTATATATAGGAAAGAAAAAGAATAAATAACCCTCCTCTAAGACAAGAAATGACCAATGAAGAAGTAGGGAAAGAAGGAAAAAAGCACCTTTATCAGAAGCAGGTAGCAAGATCAAACGCTGTGGCAGCAAAGGTAAAAAACAAAGCTAGAAGCAATAAAAAAATACGGTAAAAGAGCTTAAAGACGAAGATTAGGTGTAACACGATAAGCAGAAAAATGGAGGGACAAGTAGAGAGAGAGAGAGAGAGAGAGAGAGAGAGAGAGAGAGAGAGAGAGAGAGAGAGAGAGAGAGAGAGAGAGAGAGAAGGTAATAAAATAGTGTTTAAATACAAATACAATGAAATAATTAAAATAATCAAGCTGGGTACCCATAACTGAATATTAGACACAAAACTAAGAATATAGTAGGAACACAATTTTTTTCTTTCCTATATATAACCTTGTTATATTAATCTTTCCTCAACAAGGAAGTTCGAAACTACTCGAAAACACCTTTATATATATATATATATATATATATATATATATATATATATATATATATATATATATATATATATATATATATATATATATATATATATATATATATATATATGCAAAAAATCCCACAAGAAAATGAAAGGCGGATTATAAGTACTTTCGAACTTGTTTAGTTCATTCTCAAGGAATAACGAATTATTTCACTAAGGTGGTATATATAAAAGACAACAGAGTGATGCCCTGCCCCTGTACAGCGAAATGACATATAATAGAAATATTATCAAAGACGGGCTTAAATACCAGATACGAAGGGTAAAGGCATATAGATGATTGCTACTTCCGGAAGTTCCAACTGTGATAAAAGAATGCAGACATTTATGTCACAAAGCTATGAGTACATACATACACATACAATTATAAATACATTGAAATAAATCAAAGAAACATAACTAATATAATAAATCAAAGGGTTAAGATTTAAAATGGACAATTTCGTTTCAAATAAGCCTTTTAATTACAGAGGCCAGCCAGTTTAAAAAGACCGGGGGATATATTAAAATTAAGCCAAGAATTAATGAATGAGCATTCTACAATATTTGTTTTAACAGTCATCAGATTTGTAAATAAATTTAGCGGATTACCATTTGATAGGGTGACTATCATCAGATTTATTTATAAATCTGATGATTATTTTAAAAAATATTGTTGAATGCTCATTCATTAATTCCTCACCTAATTTTCATTGACATGAGTAATCTCAGACGAGGAGGCGAGGTTTCCTTGAGAGGATGAGAATCGTGGTTCGCGCAATTCTCCAAAGAAAAAGGCGTTTCACGAATTTGCCGATTGACTGTGGCCAAACTCACGACACTCTGTCTAGCCGACGAGACCTAACTCCCAAGTTGGACTCGAGACGAGGGGCTGTATCTTCGCGAAAGGGCGGGCGGTACTCTCTGGCAAGTAACGGTTGACCTTAGATTAAATACCTTACTGGCTTCCTCGCTAGAAAGCTTCCAGGCATGTCAGTCTCTTGAGAGTAACCATTGGCGCTAGTCTCTTTAGGCCCAGATGAGATAAGAGGACCGAGGAAGCTGCTTCTCGGGTCGACCCTGGCTTCTAGGCAAGGGAGGGTCTGAAATATTTGTCTCAGCGGGGTATAGGCCGACTGATCAAACGCAGGTGTTACCAGCCGCTTTGAAGTTTTCCCACGCAAGAATAGTTCTCTCTCCTTGCGTTTAGAGATCTAGCTTAGGCCCACGTCGTCTCTGCTTGAAGGGAGGGGGGGCTTAAGGTTGATCTTAGTGTTCGTTCCCTCACAGTAACATAATTTATGGCCAATTTCAAAGATATTGGAGAATTCAGAATCCATATATTCTGGACTAACAACTCGTAAAGACCGTAAAAACAAAGAGGAAAAAACCGAACGTTTAACTTAGGGACTATGCGCAGAGAAAAAAAATGAATATAAGAGTTTGAATTAGTAGGTTTGCGATAGCTGCAGTATTTAAAACCAGTCTGTGTTCTATGAATAAAAAGATCGAGAAAGAGAAGGGTTCTATTATTTTCAACCTCATGGGTAAATTTAATGGAAGGGACGAGTGAATTAAGTTTGGTAAGAATGTTATTAACATCTTTAGAATTATGCCACAGGCAAATAACATCATCAATTTACCTGTACCATACAATAGGGAACTCAAGGATAGTAGGGAAGAGTCTTGTTTCAAAGAACTCCATATATAAATTAGAGAGAACAAGTGAAGAAAGGCAATAATTACCCATGGCTAATCCAAACTTTTGAAGAAAATATTTTCCATCGAACGAAAACTTACAATTTTGGGTATAAAGTGAAATGCGACAAAGTGAAATGAGTTTCATAAAAAAAAGTAGCAGGTACACGTAAGGAGCAATATTTTTCAATTTATTATTAAGGAAATTGTAAAGATCTTCAACTGGAACCTTGGTAAATAATGAGCAAACATCGAACCTAACAAGGGTAAAATTATTAGAATACTGAATGGCATTGAGTTTAGAATGAGAAATGGTCCCAACTAGAGGTGTAAGAAAAGAAGTAAGCCATTTAGACAGAAAAAAAGAAACAGAACCAACAGAACTTGTAATAGGGCGTAAAGAGAATTTTGTTTTGTGCGTTTTGACAAGTCCATCCAAATAAGGAAGGGTGGCGTTACTCGACTTGAATTTTGAAACTAATTCAGGGAAGATTTTAAGTAATTGTAATTCAGCAAAATTTATTTTTCGCTCAAATGACTCAATTGAAAGAAACCTTGTTGAATGTTCATTTATAAGCAAACTTAATAACTTTAACATTTTCCCTGGCCTTTTTAAAATTGATGCTGTTATGAAAAAAACTCATTTTTAAAGAAATTAGTTTTGACTTATTTTCCTAATTTCTTTTGTTTATTTCAATGTATTTATAATTGCATGTGTATGTAGTCATAGCTGTGTAACCTTATGTCTACATTCTTTTCTCACACTTGGAACTTCCGGAAGAGATCTTATCTCTATGTCTTTACCCTTCGTATCCTGTATTTAATCTCGTTTTTTATAATATTTTCTATTTTTTGTCCTTTCGCTGTACATGGGCGGGAAGGGCTTTCTAGTCATATATATATATATATATATATATATATATAGAGAGAGAGAGAGAGAGAGAGAGAGAGAGAAAGAAAGAAAGAGTGTGAGAGAGAGAGAGAGCGAAAGAAAGAGTGAGAGAGAAAGAGAGCGGCTGCGTAAAGATTGGCACAAAAATGACTTAGAAACATAATGTCTTTTTACTCAAAATGGTATGAGGATAAAAATAAACATATTGTTGTGTAATTTTATTCAATAGAGTCTCCTTCAGCTTAGATAACAACTTCTCTGCGATTTCTGAATCACCTACATGGTAGGATCAAGTGGTTCTTGTTTATATTGGACATTACTCTGACTATGGAGGCTTTTAGGAATTCTTTAGTGTTATGAGGGTGTTCATTAACCTCTTTCTCAACTACGCTACATACATAGCAGTTCAATGGATTGAGATCTGGGCAGATAGGAGGTCAAATGTTAGGGGTTATGTGATCATGAAAATTTTCCGCCATCCATTCCAGCGTTGTTTGAGCCGTGTGTGATGGTGCCGAGTCTTGTTGAAACACATAAGGTTTTCCGTTGCTTACATTTTTGATCCATAGTTTAACTATCTTTGACCTCTAACTCCTTGCAAACTTTAAAGACGAAGGATCTAGCGACTTTTAAAAATCGTGCTATTTCTAAATTCTTATGTTCAACCTTTATAACAATGATAACTGCGTGCCTCCTTATTTCTTGTGTAAGCATAGGGTCTTCCATTGATAATTCTGAAATATAGAAAATATAAAGTCAAATTTTATGCTGCTATAGTAAATATAACGTCCTCAAATACCTTGCGCACACACACTATATATATATATATATATATATATATATATATATATATATATATATATATATAATATATATATATATTTTATATATGTGTGTGTGTGTGTGTGTGTGTGTGTGCGTGCGGTTAGGTAAGGGCGAGAAAAGTGTCCCGGAGTTCCTCAACCCTCTTCAGGAGTCGTATATGTAACGCTCCTGAAGAAGGTTGAGAAACTCCAGGAGACTTCTCTAGCCGATTAAGGAATTGTTATTTTTATCCTTACCTAACCGCATTGACTAGAACGTTATTGTTCATTTATCAAATATATATATATGATGGTGTAAAAAATAATAAACCACAATATTTGAATATACAGTTGATAATTGCGAAAGCCGAAACTAGTTCTGTTCGTAAATAAATCAGAGTCAAATATTATGGTCTATTATTTCTTACACCGAATATATATCTCGTTAATGGGATATCTTCTAATATATATATATATATATATATATATATATATATATATATATATATATATATATATATATATATATATATATATATATATTAATGAAAATTGGATAAACATAGAACCGTTAAGAAGACGATACGTTCCTTCTGGGTTTTATATCTACCAAAATGGAGCGTGTTATAGCCTGGCAACAACAAGGAACGGTTAAGAACAAAAACCATGAACCAAACATGGAATTAGTTACGGCACTGCATTCGGAAAAGTTGGTCCTGTGGTTGATTTTTAGTGGTGTGGTTGCGACTCTTATAAGTTACTAGGTCGGTCGGATATGGTAACTATTTTACTTTTCAATGAGTTTTTGAAAGTTTTAATGATCAAATGGAATTTGTCTTCATGCATTTAATTGACCACAGTTTATTAATGTAAATAAACAAAACGGTATGAATTTGCTTACTAAAGATGAACTTTTGACTTATTAAATGACATTGGCTTAAATTGTTAATTTTGAAAGTATACCCTTTAAATGCAAGTAGCAGCATAATCAGAATAATAAGGCTAATGTAAATGAACTCTATGAGTCAAATTGAAATGAACATACATATGATCAAGAAGGCCTCCTTCTTCATGTGTAGCTAGCTGAATGGAACCCATGATTGAAACCCATGAGAAAGGATCCATCGTACAATGAGTGTCTTCCAAATGTTTGATATTAAAATCACCAACGATATTAATTATTGAAATAATTGAGAGCGCGCGACTTAGCTTTGTCTACCTTGTTCTAATGCAAAATTGTAAGGAAAATTCTAAAATTTAAAGTGAAGCTTCTTAAGCCGTCCACCAAACTTCAATGCGTTCAGAAGAGTGTCGCCGAACACTTTAATTCTGTCGAAGAATTCAACGAAGTCAAAATCAACTCAAATTAGAAACCCTCACAGCGAACAACATACGAGTAGCTGTTTGCTGTTGACTGAATGAAAACGAGATTTATGGACCATACTTTTTTGGGGGGACAAATTCTTAACAGCGCGAGTGAACTCAGTTAATGCTTAATAGATATATTAACATGGTGTTATTTTTGCAAAGGAAACTTTGGCTAATGAATGCATGGCTTTACATATCGACTCTGTATCCATGGGGTATTGTAGTTGAAGGATTAGTTTCCCTAGCCAGCCACATCATTAGAGATATCCCTTTTTGACTTGTTTCATTGGACTTTTGTCAAAGAACGAATCTTCCTAAACGCATCATCTTCTCACGACGAGCTGAAGATCGCTGTTCGAGAAATCATCGCCTCTATCAACGCTGATATTTGGAAAAATGTCATTGAAAATTCTTGGTCCTCGTTTCAAAAGTGCAACGAAAATAAATTCAACACTGTAGATAAAACTACATCATATCTTCCTTCCAATAATTTTATTTCATATTTCTAGTTTTAATGACTCATGACACATTTTTACGGGTCACCCTGTATTCACTTCACTATGCCTTCACGAACGGTGTCCGCTGTTGAAGGCTAAGGCCTTACAACGACCGTCTCATGTGAACGGAAATGAAAGACTTCCCCAAATGACGGGTCATTTATTCGCTTTTAGCGGAAGTCAATTTACGCACAGTTCCGGCAATGATCTGTGGCCATTTCCGGTAAACCTCCCAACGACAACACAGTCGTCGGCCGGACCGGAGAAAGACGCTGGGTCATCTCTCGAATTGAAGGATCCCTTTTGACGGATTCGAGACTCTTTTGTTCGTGTTTTGCGACGAAGAGGTAGGGGGGGGGGGTATGGCCTTTACTGTCGTGTTAGTTACCTTTCCTGGGGGCGCTCATTATTGAGCGCCGTAACTTAACCATTTTGTTTGCGAGAGGCCCTCGTGGGGATTTGCTTCTTCGTTTAAATAAATAAATAATAATATTAATGAATTGGAGCGCCTGGGGTTAGATCTTCGAGACGTCTCGAGGGAGTGCCCCGTGGCACCTGGAGGAGCCGCACTTCCTCCAGATCCCAGTGATCTTGGTAGTCCAAACTAGATTGAGTCTGCCTGGGCTTTATTCCTTCATGAATCTCCATTTTACCTTTTCATAGCCACTTTGCAGGACCCTTATCACCTCATTTGGCCGGCGGCTATTTTTGCAGACTATTCGCCGACCAGCCTTCGCCCATTCACCCCTGGTCGTGGTCAGGGAGGTGGGGTGCACCTTCTTGACTCCAGCTCTAGTGGTGGTATTTAATATGTCTTCTCCCCACCCTTTCCCCCTCCTTATTTTCTATGCCTATACCCCGCATGGGGGTGTCAGTCATACTATACAAATAATGCAGCTGACATCTGCAGTATTGCGTTCCTTCTTGGCCCCAACGCCCGCAAGGTGGATCTGCACTTCTCCCAACTTCACCACTTCATCTCTCCTACCAAACTTTGTGTCGCTGATGCTCTCGTTGGTTTTAGCTTTAAATTGGAAAGGAAAATATTTATCTTCCACACATTTTCATTTCAACTAACTTTAAGACTTTATTATTCTTTTTTTCATAATTGAAGGAGAGGGTGGGGGGGGGTAATGATTGCTGTTATTATTTACTTAAAAATAATATGAGAAAACCAACAAGGGCATCTGGGTCGAAATGGTTGCGATTAGGTTCGTATGTTCGTAGAGAAAGTGGAAAAGTTAGGGGGCGACGCTCCCTATTTACTGTTTAGATACAGGTTTCCATTTTTGACTGCTTTACTATCATCCTTCACCCTCGGCTGGGTCTATTTAGGTATGTGAACAAATAAAAACAATAAAAAAAGGAGTAAACAACGGCCAGTTGGACCCCGTGAACGCCACTCTGTGGAGTTTTCCGACTGACGTCTCCTGAAATTTTGCTCGTTCCAATATTTTCTCAAATCTCTGACATCACATTTTAATTGGGAGTTTTGTTAAATAATCTAATATAGGATTATACAATCACTACCAGTAAAATATCCTTAGGTCCTCTTTAACTAGTCTGAGTAAGTGGGGAAAGTAAGGTAAGGGGGCATTTGGATGATCTTTAGGGTAAAAAAGAAACTTGATACTGTGGTTTTATTACGAGTGTTTTAATAATTAAATAGGTGTTTGTCCAATTTATTTTTAAACATGTTAATTGATGTGCTCTGAACTACATTAGCTGTGAGAGAGTTCCATATTGAAACGATTTTATAAGTGACAAAGCTCCCCACACGATATTGTTTGGATAACGCTTTAATTTCAATTTATGACTATTTGTTCGCGTGATGTTTTCAGTGGGTTGAAAAAGTGAGTCAAATTTTATATTACCTCATCCATTCAGAATTTTGAAGACCTCTATCAATTGGCCCCGAAGGTCTGTAGCGACGCCCGAATTGCAAAGTGAAGGAGGCTCAATGAGGAACCGCACACATATTAACTACTGAAACAATATGCCATGTAATAGCAATGAACTAATATAGAATAAAGCGAAATACTTAAATATAATGTTAAATCACAATTATACATGTATTAAGAAAAACAGGAGTGTAAGAAGGCAAACAAATAATTGGATTTTTCCACGCGAATGCACAAAGATACACACTCGAGGAAACAACTGCGAGCCAAAAGCTCTCGATATAAGATAGCGAGGCAGCCTGAAAGGAGTCGGGTTTAGCCAGCTAAAGTTGAGGTGGATCTGCGAAACGACAAAATCAACTTTGCTATCACCTTGCTATCGATGTCAACCCGGATGCGGCCACATGTGTCTACATTAAAACACACACACCCTTTGAATCCGCCCAGCAGTCTCAACAAGGAACAAACGAACATACTTTGACCCGTGAGGCCTTGCCTCGCGCTCTGATTAAAGATAGCCAAGTCACGCCACCCTTAATGGAGGCTCGTATAAATAAGACAGGCAGAGAATTCCCAGGAGGGAGTAACATGACTAGTATTAGTAGGATACATTCATCCCTCTTGATTCCGGATTCAGATTAATCTTATTGGCGTCACGCGTCTCTTCCTTGTCCTTAAATCCAGCTGTCCTTAGCCCCAACTATCTAACGTAGAGCGAAACTTACAACAAAGTGGTGTAAGACTCGACTATCTCGCTCGCTCGAATTAAGGTACCTACATCTAAGCCAAGAATAAAGCCTACAAAACACTATTTTCTTTTCGAGTCCTTTCTTTAACCAAGTGATAACCAAGTTACCTTTCGAACCCAGCCTATAAACGGATTCTCCGTAAGAACTTTGGGAGTCAGAGCAAACTCGACGGTGAGACTTCAAGAGCCTTCCTCCGACACCCCTTTATGGGTAACCCAAGCTCACCCCCAAGTTATTCCTCCTCTAAAATGGTACTCTTCCAGCATCTCATAAACTAGCGACCCATTATCAACTTAGTGACCACCATAAACTGGTAACTCTCACGAATAACCCTCCATAGGTCTCTACATATCTTCAAGCGGAGCAATTTCAATTCTTGTAATTTGTTTTCATAGTACTGGTTTAGCAGCTCTGAAATTAGCTTTGTCGCCCTTTCCTCTACTCTCTTCAATGTTGCGATATCCTTTTGCAGATAAAGATGCCAGAACTTAGCTAGCTACATATTTCAGCTGTGGAAGAACGATTGATTCGACCAATGGAACTACTATTCTTTTACTCATATATTAAAAATTTCTCATAAAATCGAGTGTTCTATTCGCTTTTTTAAAGCTATTTGTAACAGTGTTTAAAAAAAAAATGGAAGTCATTAGAAAATACACCAAGATCCCTTTCTTCTGACACGTTTTCTAATCGAGACCGCATAACGTATAATTAACTTTTCCATTTTGAGAGACCTCGTGTGCATTAAGATGAAAATTTACCTGCTATTCAACTGAAAAAAATGAATATCTCGTTCAAGTCTTGCTGTATTCCCTCTTGATTTGAGTCGTGTTTCGCTATATATATCTTAGTTTAGTATTGTCCGCGAATTTGGCAATCTTACTTAATAGTCTTAACTCTATGTCGTTTATGAATATAACAAATAATACAGGACACAAGACTGACCCCTGAGTTACGCCGGTAGTGACTTTTGCCCAGTTAGGCAATTCTCCATTTACCGCCACTGTGTTTACGATGGCTGGTAATATGGTAGCATTTTTTACCTCCTTTATTTTCCTTTAATTTTTATCTACACCCGGAGGTTTCGTACTTTTCAAATTGTCTATATAATTTGTGATTTCAATCTGTGAGCACTTAAGATTGGCAAGTACAGGAGCGTTCAGAAAGATCAGACCGCCTGTATTTATACCACAACATCTTCCATAACTTTTGCAAGAGAAAATCCAAGGTTTCCAAATTTGGTGTACGATAACCTACAGGCATAAACTAGAAAGATTGAAGTTTCCAAAATAATGCGAAGGACAGAGAAACAAATTTCTATTGGTATATAACGAGTAATTATCAGTGGAAACATTTGTACACGTTATAAGAAATTAGTACCTATTTAGTGTGAAGGCCTTTATGTCGATGATGCTTTCACATCTGCCAGCGGAACGAACCAACTGTCGACACTTGCGCGGCAATCTTGTTTCATTCATCTTGAAGAATTTCCAATAGTTTTTGAACTGTTTTCGCATTCCTCGCTTTAGACCTCTCTCCGAGTATCTTCCAAACATTCTCAATGGGATTTAGGTCGGGACTCTGTGCAGGTCAGTTCATAACAGTTGTGTGCTCCTCGTCCAGGAAGGTATTCACCGACTTGGCCCTGTGGCAGGGGTCATTATCCTGCATGGAAGTTGCAGGTTGCGCTATGGAGGCTCTCAGATGAAGTAAAGCATTGTACACTTGTGCATTCACTATTGCCCCTAATCGAACAAATGGCGCAGTGCCTTCTACCGAAATCACGCCTCAGACCATGACATTTTGTCGTAGAATAGGCTACTGACGATATACTATATATATATATATATATATATATATATATATATATATATATATATATATATATATATATATATATATATATATATATATTCTTTGTGGGGATTATTCTATATTCGAGTGCAGAGTGATCAGATGGCCGAGAATGACTCTAAAATGGGCCTGGAGAGGGCTTATTTATCTTCAATATACTTAAGAAGTGGAACGGAGCCAAAGGATAAATAATATTGCAAACATTAATAAAATAGAATTTTATTAATTAATCTAACAAAACAACACATGGAAAATATTTACATGACCGGGGATTAAAATGGGAGATACACATAAAACGGAAAAGGTCATGGGAATATTTGACTAAGGTAGAGGATTAAGATTTGGAGGGATTTAAAATGACAAAACAAACAAGAAGGGAAATGGTTGGCTAAAATCCGTTTAAAGCACATAGTTGCGTTGGCACAAAGTTAATTAGTTAAATGCAATGCGTAGCTTACGTATTTATAAGGTCGTCGTGGCAGAGGAAGGCGATTTGAAGGAATCTCTGGTCTAACTGGCAATTTCTTTTCCAGGAGAAGGGTTTTTTAGGAGGGTTGTCCTTAACGAGGGGGGAAGGAATGACTTCGAGGAGTGAGAGCGAAGTGGGGCTCGGAAGTACGAGCGATCCTTGAGACAAGATATCGGAGATGTTCTGGATGAACAATTGAGGTTATTGGTGTAACCAAGCGTTCTCTTGAAGAACGTTAAAAAGGAGGGAATTAAATTATCACTGACGTGATATCAGGGGAACGAGAACCGTTTCTTGTCGAACGGACTCGAAGAACAATGTCTGTTCTAAAGTTCTCTTTCTGAAAAATAGGGGGGTGAGAACCGTTTCTTGCCAAACGGGCTTGAAGAACAATGACTGTTCTAAAGTTGTTCTCTTCTGAACAATTGTAAATTATCACTGACGTGATATCAGGGGAGCGAGAACCGTTTCTTGTCGAACAGGCTCGAAGAACAATGACTGTTCTAAAGTTGTTGTCTTCTGAACAATTGTAAATTATCACTGACGTGATATCAGGGGAGCGAGAACCGTTTCTTGTCGAATGTGCTCGAAGAACAATGACTGTTCTAAAGTTGTTCTCTTTCTGAACAACAAGGGGGCCCTGTTGACTTAGCGTCTCGAGGGGCACGAACTTTGGCACTCAAGGATATTGTCCTCTTCTGGACAATAAGGGGGTTCTCGGGGTAGAGTTCCTAGGTGCACAAGGGAGACCGGATCGGCGTGATGCCTTGCGAAGATAATCGGGATCTGGTTCAAACGCGAAATTCTATCGCATAAATAGCCGCAGCCAGCCCTTCGGCGTAGGGGACAATGGGAGGACTTCGATGGAATGTCCCGGTAGCGCTTGGAAAGATCTTATCTTCCCATAAGCCTAATTCAATCTGGCCAGATCGACGCATGGAGGCAAACGGTTGATTGAACCTACTTGATTAAACTTGGGAATAGTGGGCGATAAGACGCCGTTCTACTCTCTCTCGCAGGATGCACGTGGGAAGCATGAGTTTCGACATGTGATAGAAGCGAGGCCTGGCAGCCTCAGGCCATTCTATCACACACTTGTTCCGCCAAACTCCACACTTTTTAGTGCAAATGACGGGTAATCTTTCGCCTGCTCTGAGACTAACGAACCTTTTGCCATCGGACCCGAACAGATTGAATTTAGATTCGTTACTGAATTGGATTTAGCTCCATCGGTCATCATCCGTCCATGTAACGGTTCAGTGGCAAATTCAATATGAGCCTTCTTGTTCTTCTGACTGTAACACTAAGAACACAAAAGAAAGATTTGCAGCAGCGTATCTGGTAAAGGGAGAGTATTTGTAACATTTTGCATGCGCAAATATACAGGGAAAGGAATTGAAAAGAAACAGAAGGAAATTTCCACATTGTACTTGAAAAATAATGGTTAACACAGCAAAACGTATATAATTTTCCTCTTAAATCAAGATGGTGTCCGCTTTTTATAAAATGTTACCTTAAGGCTTTATCCTGGTTGCTGATAGGTAGGTCATGCAACTTTGACATCAATTGCGGCATTAGATTTCTACATTCTGATATGCTTAGATACTCTGACGTCACTAGGCTAGGCAGAACGCGTTTAGTTTACTATTTACTAAATATTGTTCTAAAGCCCGATAATAAAAGTTATAAAAGAATATATCAAAAATAAAACGCAAAGACCGAGAAAAATATAAAAACAACTTCCGGGCGATATTTCAAACACATTGATGCACCATGTCCAACCATGAAACACAAAAAAACGATCTTAAACTCACTAAACAAAACAAAACGAAAAAAAAAACCACAACATAAAACGTGTTATTCGCACACAAATGAAAACTTCACAGTCGATGGTAGATAACAGTTCACAATTTACATATTGAGAAAAGAGATAGTAGAGATTTGAGGGAAAATAATTATAATATAAAATCAAATTTAAGCGTAAAAGGAGGCGGGAGGGGGGGTGGTAGTTGTTAGTGGTGATGAATCTTACCGACGCCACTTTGTTGTGAAACTGGTAGATGTTGAAGTCTGAACACTCTTGAACTAGTTTTATTGGAACTCTTAAAGCCCCTTATTAAGTCTTTATGTGAAGTCATAAACCTTTTTTTTTAATGAAATATTTAAATTGTTTTATGACTTCATGGTTCTGGTTCCAATTCTTGACAGTACGTGCTGATTTGTTAAATGACTGATAAAAATTTATATTTTATTCCATTATTTGTTAAATGTATCCTAAAAAAAATCTTTTAGCTCACCATTTGTTAAATGACACTTAAAATGAATCTTTTATTCCATTATTTATTAAATGACTCTTAAAAATAATCTTTTATTCCATTATTTGTTAAATGACACCTAAAAATAATATTTGATTCCATTATTTGTTAAATGACTCCTAAAAATAATCTTTTATTACATTATTTGTTAAATGACTCCTAAAAATAATCTTTTATTACATTATTTGTTAAATGACTCCTAAAAATAAATCTTTTGATCCATTATTTAAATAATTTTATGACGCTTTAATATATTTTAGTGGTTATTTTTGTACCTTAGTTACCCTTTAAATGTTTTATTCAGTTAATTGCATTATTTGAAAGTTGGTAGTATCCCTTTAAAGGTAATCTTTTAATATTAAAAAAATGTAAAGGTGTAAAGAGCAACTGAATGGAGTATGAAAGTAACTGGATTCTCTTCGACTATATTTAATGGCCTTACAATTGCTGGACGAAATAAACGTCAGCAAATGTAATAAAATATTTAAGCGCTGTCTTATTGAGCAGAGAATTAACGAGTCGGAATATGAAAATAACTTTTAGCCAAATTTTGATCAACGTAATTTTATTCATTTTACTACCATAACCAATTTTGGACACGGGAGAAATTCAAAGATCTTTAATTCCTTATTATATATACAGGGTGTTCGGGATAAATTTGACGATTTTTTTAAGTCACCTTTTTTTTCAGGATAACAATTTGATGTATCGTGGACAGTCTACGGCGTTGGACGGGATACAGAGTAAAGTTTTAGTTGAGACAAGGTTAGCTGACTTGGAGGAATGGAAGCCATCTGAAGAGTGGGAATGAATTACCTGCATCATGATAATTCACGCCAGGTAGAAAAATGCCGACGTTATGACTACTGCTCAATGCATTGTGAACACTGTAAAGGCTACGTGACATAGACAGATGCAGCGAGACTATGAAGTCGGACCCAGCAGAAAAGCACACAACAGATGTTCTGACTGAGCCCGCCTACTGGAATTCATCCATCAACTGCAGCAAAAGGTGATGAAAGACCCGAGCAAGGGAATTCGGGCTTTGGCGAGAGATATGGGTGTTGTACTCGCCACCATGAAGCTGGCCCTTAATTTGAATCTACGCTACCACTCGTACAAAAAGCGTAAACGACAAATTCTGAGAGCCAAGGCCAAGGCCAAGGATAACCGCTTGACAAACTCGAAGAAACTCCTGAACAAACTGAAGAAGTCTGTTGAGCAGGGGACGATCTGGTTCTTCTCAAACGAAAAGAAGTCCCAGGACCAATTGAACAACATCCAGAACGATAGGTGGCTTGTTTAAAATCCATGCGACGTTCCATGTATCATAAATACAAAGTTTCCCCCATTGTGATAGTCTTTGGGTGTGTCTCCACTCAGGGTGAGCTCATGCTGCCCCCATATCTTTGAGGAGGTTCTTAGGCTCAATTCAGACGGTTATGTGGAGTTGCTGGACATTTGTCAAACCCTGGCTGAAACGGTTGTTGCTGGAAGGCCGTACCTCCGGAAAGAGTCAGAAGTGGTTGTCGGAGAATTTTTACAACTTCACCAGCCCCACTTTCTGGCCTCCTAATTCCCCTGATTTCAATCCTATAGATTACTACGTGCGGGAAGCGGTTGAGAAAGAGACCACCCGATGTGCCTGCAACATCAAGAACGAGCTAGTGTCCAAGATCAAGGTGTTCGAAGATTTTCCAAGGCACACATTGAGGAAAGCATGGGACAATATTCAGGGCCGTTTTGAGGCCCTTGTTGAAACAGATGGTGGTTACACTAGTTGATATTTTATTTTATTTTTAATACACTTAATTTGATTAATACTGCGTTTTTTTCTGTTATGCAAACCGTCAAATTTAGCCCAAACACCATATATATATATATATATATATATATATATATATATATATATATAATTTGAAGGATGAACGAAAGGACGTATAAAGGGAAATTTATTTCATTTTCTTTATACAACGTTTCGGGTGAACTTTTCGCCCATCCTCGGGTAGTGAAGTCTTCTCAAGAGAACGGTAGAGCTTGATTCCTTCGGGTCCATAATGTAAAGATAAATATTGGTTAGAGCTTCTCCTATGGAGCTTCAATTTAATTTGAAGGATGAACGAAAGGAGGCATAAAGGGAAATTCATTTCATTTTCTTGATACAACGTTTCGTTCATCCTCCAAATTAAATTGAAGCTCCATAGGAGAAGCCCTAACCAATATATATATATATATATATATATATATATATATATATATATATATATATATATATATATATATATATATATATATATGAAGGTGGGACAAATTATCTACCATCTACAAGATGGACTAAAATAGATAGTAAGAAGAATTGAAAGTTGCCAAAGGAAATTGATCAAGGCGAAATATACCATGGTCTTCAACAAAATTTGCATCCCAGAAAGACTGCTACCCATCTACACTAATATATATATATATATATATATATATATATATATATATATATATATATATATATATATATATATATATATATATACATATATATATATATATATATATATATATATAGAGAGAGAGAGAGAGAGATATGAGTTGTAGTGCGAAACTTTCGCAGTCACAGATTAGACTTTCTTAACTCTCCAATATTACAACTGTCCTATAAATCTTTAAAACTTCCAATTGAACCGCAAATATATTCTCCGGTAGTACCAGCTGTGAGAGAAAAGCACACGTGTTGTTTGCACATGAGTGTATGTACATATTATATGTGTATATAATAAGATTCGGGATAACTTTTCTTATCATTTTTTTATATTTTAATGAGGTTCTTAGGAGGTAATTTGGGCACGATCGTCTCTGGGAGTCTGCCTGTTAGGTTCTGGCCTCCAAAAGTAGCGAGAAGCTGTCATCGAGGTCCAGGAATCTGTAAAGATGGAATTTTAGAATCATTTCACCCCTAAGCGACCGTGAAGGTTATCTTAGAAAGGAAAATGCAACTTAGTATCAACATATGCAACGGCAAAAGATCCCCCATTTAGTAAGCCCCCCTAAGTGGGGTTGTGGAATTGAAGCCTGTGAAACGAGTCGTCCTTAAGGCGGAGTCGGAGTTGGTACAACCCCTCCCACTCCAACTTTCAATAGGTTGACAAATATATTGGTTTGCATACACACACTTCCACACAATGGTCTGTATACACGCATATAGTTATGTACGTACGCACACGCTAACAACAATCGTTAGTTTTAATGATTCGATTACCCCTCAAATCGCCCGTTCATTTATATCGGTCTATTCGCATCGTTATCTCATTGGGCTTTTTTTTTATCTGACTTAAGTTATCACTTGTCTTAGCTTTGACCCGTTCACACCTCTTTTCTAAAACCCATACATAAATGCCCCCGTTGGTTTTCACTTCATTTTTAGATAAAATAAAATATTTGCGTTGGCAAAACGCTTTAGAGTTGATTCTTAATGAACCATTTATCGCCAATTTTGCTACTCATGATTACGATAATAAGATAGAACGGAAGTAGTAAAAACAAACGTAAATAAAAACCGTCATCCTCAAATGTTTGTTTTTTATCTCTAATTTTAAAACCCGAACAAAAACCAAATAAAAGCTAGCTCGAGTAGACTCGCATTTGTTCGTAGTTTTTTTGATCATGCCCCTCGTTTTTGGTGGCCTACAATAAAGCTAACCAAAAATACTTGGTCCTATTTAAACACATCTTTTCCAATAGCGTCTTTGATGCGAAAATAACAGACAATTGATTGATTATGTGCGGTGTATTAAAAGGAACCCTGGGTAATCCGATGGGGACCCTCGCTCAGGGTGTAAAGGCAGTGAACAGACCCCTGAACAAAAAAATAATTTAAAAGAAAAAAACTAGGAAAATCAAGGGATGAACCAGGTCTGCAGTCACAAATCTCACTAACCTTAAATTTCGGGGTCAGTAGGGTACCTTCACGATGCGCAGGGACAAATTCGAACGCGAATTCAGAAGTGGATATTCGAACCCACTTCCTAGGAACAAAGCACAGCTGAAATCTTGATGATTGCGTGTTCTCGTGTCCCACCGCCCGTAGGGAGCCTATTCCTTCGCCACAGTTCACAGCTCTTAACCACCCCTTCGCCTATGAAGCCTACCTCAAAAGGTTCTCGATTCTTATCAAATAATTATTTGTCCCAGAACGCATTAAATCTACCTTTCCGACTCCAACCTGTATTTAAGCATGACGTCTCTCACTGTTGTTATTCTTTTTAGCCCTTGTTCACACTTGTTTTTCTCCTTTATTTGTTGCTGGATTTCCTTCACTCTTTCTCACGTCAGACTAACCCCGACTAAGGATAAAAGGGTATTAAAACCCTAACACATCCCATTCACGCACTCCCCACCACCCCCATTCGATTTGTTATGAAGAGTTCGAATCCTCTTTCAGCTTCCGCTGCCGAATTGCGACAATCTACATCAGTGCGACGAACTCTATGAACACGAGCAGCCGGGGTACAAGACCAAGGTGTGTGGCTCGGATGGGTACACCTACTCCAGTTACTGCCAGTTCATGCGGGTCTCCTGCAGAGAAGGCGGGGTCAAATTCAAAAGCGTCGGCGAGTGTTCCGGTGAGTACTAGTTTATCCCTCGGGTTGGTTACCATTTTGTTTCTAGGGTCTGTTACCAGATGGTTTCTAGAATTTGCTACCGGATGCTTTCTAGAGTTTGTTACAAGATTGTTTCTAGGGTTTTTACCAGTTGGTTTCTAGAGCTTGTTACAAGATTAAGGTTCGTTACATAAGGTATCTAGCGTTTATTACCAGATGGTTTCTAGTGTTTATTACCGGATGGTTTCTAGGAGTTTTACCAGATAGTTTCTAAAGTTTGTTATCAGAATGCTTTATGTTGCATAGCAGTTATGAGAAGGTATGGATCATCATCCAAATTTTTTGCGATTTATGTGGCCACAATGGATACGCAAACATAAATTTTCGAAAATAAACTCTACAGAGGCCTAACGTTTGCATTCGTGTCACCTATTTTCTATTTATTCATTTTTTTAACCAATTAATGCCCTTTTTATTAGTACAGTGGTACCTCGGTATACGTCCTTAATCCGTTCCAAATCCTTGGACTTATACCAAACAGGACGTATACCAAACAAATTTTTCCCATAATAAATAAAAGGAAAATGATTAATCCGTTCCCATAAAAAAAAACATCCTATTGTTATTGGCATAAAATACCTTGATTGGGTTGTATAAAATAATTTAAACACTGCTTAATAAATACTAAAATACAAAATCAATTAGATGAAATAAATGAAAATTTAACCCCACTTTACTTGCTGAGACGAGTCGAGTGCTTCACAACACTGTGAATTCCAGACCTCTTCTTAAAACTATTAAACCAGCTATGGCTACCTTTAACCTCTTCACCTTTTTGCCTCATTCCTGCCTTGTTTTTCAAAAGATCGGCATATATCAGTTTTGCCTTTTCGCATATCGTTGCTTCCGATACGCTATCGCCAGCACAGATCAAAAGCAATTTTTCAACATGCTCTAATGTCCCTGATCTTTATTTGGTATCAATTTAACCCCCTTTCTTTGTTTTTCACAATCGTAGATACTGTCGATCTCGGGATACGGTATGCATCAGCCAAGTCCCTGATACGCATTTCACCTTCATATTTTTCAACAATCTCCTTTTTTTCACGTCCATGGTGATCCTAACCATTTTCTTCGTTGCTTTTCTCTTCTCATTAACTTTATTACTAAATATTTACGTGAAAATTTACTGAGTTATAGTGAAAGTTGTTTACTAAATGGTAGCAACTGGTGTACTGACGCTCGTGAGTCGTGGGCAGTCGTGGCTTTGTCTCGAGAAAGGTTAGCGCGCAGTGTCGTGACTCATTTTAACTCATACAAGTTCTAGCACGCGAGTCGTATTCCAAACTAAGGTCGTATACCAAGCAAATATTTCGCGTCTCAACACGACTTATTCCAACGCGAACCTAAATTGTGGTAGCACTGTATTTATTTATTTTACACACTTTAAATTTAAAATAAGATTAAAATTATTAGCCATTTTGGGGGAAATGCATGATTGATATGAAAGATTCATGTCTCATAAAGAGAAGAGGCAAATTGGAGGAGGGGGGGATTAGACATTTAAAAATTTTTTAACTGTCTTATTTAGGAAATATTGGGTATTAATGAGTTAATATTTAATTTTGGTTTCTATCCATGTACATACATAGTTACTAATTTATTAAATGAATTTCAGCTAAGTTTTACCAACCAATTTCTCAGGTCGCTAGAAGCCAAGGCTAATTTAATTAATATAGCCACGTATAAGTGCAAAAGCCAAAATAGATTTTTTTCTCATTATTATTATTTCCTATTTTATTCCCAGTTTGTTTAGTCTTTACTTGCCATCAGTCTTCACTTATTATCTTTGATCCTTAGTTTAGCAGCTGCTAATTAGTAGCTAAAATTAAAGAGTTGAAAAGCCATGCCAGCGCCGTGTTGTATTGATCGTTAAATTGTAAACTGCAACATATTTTGTCGAGTTTTCATTAAATTTCTTTTATTTATTACTAGATCAAGATAGCGAGGATTTAAGGGGTGAATGAACCCGGTTAAATATAATGGCGGGTTGAACAAATCGATGCTCTTTTACAGAAAGTAGATAAGAAGATGCAAAGAGTTAAAATTCGGTCGTTTAAGAATAACTTAAATATTTTTCACTCGGGAAAAGAGCGAAAAGTGGTACTTTTAAAGGTCCGGTGGTAATTTACAACCTAAAAATTATTAATCGTTGCAGAGTCACTAAATCTCTTCGATTGATTTAAGGAAAATGGAGATTGACTTGTGATTTATTGAGGAAGTAAAGTAGCAATTTGAGTAAAGATTGAAGGAAAAGGAGAGGACACACCGAGAAGAGCAGAGAATGGGGAGCTAGGTCGAAGTAAGGCAGCAAACCGTGGCCCACCAATCCATTTCCAAGAAACGATGCAAGAATCTGACCTGCAAGAAAATAAAGAGAAAAAGCCGAGAAAAATAAGTATAAAAATAAAGGAACTTACGAGTACTGACTCCATTATTGGAAACTTCACAAGACTTGCTTGATCCGGATAAAAAACAACAAAAACAAAACAAACAATGGTCCAGGAACAAGCACACCCTCACCCAGCATCACAATTCAATTCAAATACGCGTGAAACCCCGATAAATCACCAATCAACTAGGTCATATGCTCCGTAAGGGGATGTCAAGTGCCATCTGGAGATCTGTCTGCCTTACTGGCCCCAATCTTGCAGGAAGATTGCGACTATATACTGGGTGTCCTAAATGTCACGCTACTGACTAATTTTATTCAATGAGAATTTTACTTTAAAAATTGGAATTTTCTTCTTTTTTTTTATTAAATAAAATTATTAAAAAACTGAATATCTTTTCATTTATTTATTAAATGATTTTTTTGTGTTTTTCCTATGGTAGCGCGAGTTTTAGGCCACCCTGTATCTTCCGCACACTTTCCTTTTCTCTGGCTCTACTACTTTCATAACAGTTTTTCTTTAGTTTCCTGTTGCATTTTAAATTCGATAGCCCCCCCCCCGGCCCTTGCCCCCGAAAAATTTCGTATACGAAGAATCTTATACCGCCTCAACCCGTGAATAAATATTGATGGCCATTCCCGCTAAATCCCTCAAAATCCAAATCATTAGGGAATTTATTCCAACATATAAATCTTCGTCTAAATGAAGCTCTTATCCTTCCAATTCTCTCAAAGAATTATTTTCCGCGAAACTCATTCTAATTAATGGTAATATTATAAATGCTGAAATATCTTCTTTTTTTTGCTACTCTAGTCTTTAATAAATAGTTTATTATTTTTATTTTTCTCGCAATAATTGCATTAACGGTTTTTTATCGTGCTAATTTAACGTTTACTTTAGGGTTTTTTATTCGCTTCTATTTAAAGGCTTTTTGCCTAGGGCCGTTTGGGACTAATTTGGAGAGATGTAAAAAATTTCTCTTATGCCTTATTTAGTAAGGAATTTCGAGTGGATAAGTGCTACTATAAGATAGGGAAATTATGTGTGCGGATGGGAGCTATGTCTATGTACGTACGGGTATATAAGTGAAAGTTGACTGTAGGTAATTTAACAACTGCGCCCCAGCCGAACGTACACACACACACACACACACACACATACACATATCAATGAGTTGCGTGATTATATGAAGTTTTTTGCTCATTGGGAGTGATATGGTTTTATTTGGGCCGGTTTTAGGTTGGAAGGCACATTTTTAGTTTATACGTTCACGTGCACATTAATAATTCTGCCATACTTCTCTCTTCACTGAATCTCAGTGCTGTCATTAGTTTGTGCCATTATTATTATTTAGTATAGCCCCTTCAGGGAGGAAGAAGGTCACACCTCAATGGCTTAACAGAGTCTTTGCTACAATTTATTTTTTGCCATGCATTAGATGGCAATTGAAGTGTCCATTTATGGAAAAGATGGGAACTAATGGTGCATCTCGCCAGTTTTTAAAGGGGTTTATAAGAAAGCTGTAAAGTTAGTGTAAATGAAAATGAATATAATTAACGTAATGTGTGTCGCCAAACGTGTAACTACTTGGTGAGTTAGGAACCGGAGGGTCGCTCAACTCTTCTGAATCTGCTATTATTCAGTACCGAAGGTCCCCTTGCGGGGGATAATAGAGTTAAGCGGAGACTAGGTTTGTTTAGATCGACACAAAAGCAAGCCCTAGAAATGATAAAAACCTAGTATAGAAATACCCAAGAACTAGTACGTGATGACCCCCAGATATTAGTTGTTGGATGCCACAGAAAATAGTGTGTACCATTGACCCATAAACCATTATCTGAAGAACTCAGAAACTGGTTCGTTAATTGCAAGATCACTCCCAAACTAGGACATTGATTACCCGTAAACTAGTCTTTGAGGCAAAAAAAGTACATGGAAAACCCGGAATCTAGTACTCAAAATATATGCAGAAACTAGGCAACGTTAGACACAAACTCTAGCGTAGGGCCTCATTTGTATATTCGTTAAATTTGAATCCGTTTTCCTGCTCCGTGAATCTTATATTGAAGTCGTTTAGTCAGTTATGCGAAAGCTAAAGTATTATGTAGCAAGATGGATAACTTTTGTGTTTTAATGATTACATAAGTATTTTGCCATATAAATCGACACCCCCAGAAGTTTTTAAAACGTTTTCGAAACGATTCTCTAGTAAACTAAAACGTTCCTGAAAGGTTAGCTGTTAATTAATTTACGAGCGAGATTTGTCAATTATTGTCACGAGTTTGCTGAGGAAACATTTCCAAAAGCGTAATGGTGAAGACCGCTGAGCATTCAGAATTTAGTAACAAAAACATGTTAAACTACACAAGGCAGGCCATGAATATAGAAAAATTCCTTCCATTGTGAACATGCCAATTTCTTCTGTAATTAACATTACTTTGAAGTATAAATTTAATGTCATAACAGTAAATTGTCCGCGTGAAGGTTGACCAAAGATACTGAGCCTGAGGAATGTTCGATCTATGATGAAGACATCTAGAAACAATCCTAAGACTTCCATTAAATGAATTACAAGCGAATCTTGGAGCATGAAACGTAGATGTACACGCTTCAACAATAAAACGTTATTTACGCCAGGAAGGATTTCATCGACGTGCCCCTAGAAGGAAACCTCTGTTGAAAAGAGCTCATAAAGATGCCCGTTTGGTGTTCGCTAAAGAGCATCTGGGAGATATCCAAGCTAATTTAGATACAATGTTATGATCAGATGAGACGAAAATTGAGCTGTTTGAAAAACGACGAGCGGTACGTTTGGCGAAAATCTGGCGAAGCCCTCATAGAAAAAAAACACCGTCCTACTGTCAAACACGGAAGAGGTTCGATTATGCCGTAGGGTATGTTTCGCTCCTGCTGGTACTGGTGCATTAAAAATCACAGATCAGACGATGAATTCTGAAAACTATCACTGCATATTTTATGAAAACCTGAGCTAATCGGCAAGGAAACTGGTATTTGGGAGGCATTTTTACCTTTCAACAAGCCAACGATCCCAAACAAACCAGAAGGTATAATCAGAAATACCTAGCAAAACACCACATTACTGTACTCAAGTGGTCTCAAAGCCCAGATTTGAACCTCATCGAACATTTCTGTAAGGAGCTGAATAAGCGTGTGAACAAGAGAGGCCCTAGCAACATTGTTGAATTGGAAATTTTGCTGAAGAAGAGTGGAATAAAATCCGTCCCGAAACATGCAGGAATCTTGTTCATTCTTATATGAAACGCCTTACGGCTGTTATTGAGGCAAAAGGGTCATACCGGATATTAATTTGATGTTGCCATTATTTATGTTTTTTCGATTTTTCTGATAAATCTTTGTCATTATTACATCCGGTTTTATTTTAACACTTCGCATTTATATGTAGTCGCATTAGAGTAGGAAACTTATGTAATTCCTATACATTATGCAAGGGAATTCTAAACCCGAAAATATTCTAAAAATATGGATCATACAGATGTTGCCAATGCTTATGCACGCAACTGTAGATACTATGATGTGGAGGAAGTGGAAACTAGTACATGCATGATCCAGGAACAGGTACGTCGATGGCGTTCCCGTTGGTTCTCCGATTTTATTGGGAGAACAAAGCAGCACAGGTAAGCCTGTGAAGTGCGCCCTAGGACAGCTCGCACTCGCTACTGAGATAATTGGTGCCTCCATGGCCTATACCATTGCCAATTACTTCTACAACGCCCTTCTGAAATCTGTGTGCGAATTTAACACCCACCGTATCATCTCTGATATCAAACACAAGCCACACACACTGTTTCAAACTTCATACACGTCTTTTGTATCCTGACTCTACAGTATATTTCCCCAATCGCTGCTGCCAATATATCTACGTTCTTCTACGATAAGATTGTTACGATTTGATCCGATCTGGTATTCCATCTGCCACTATACCTCGCCATATACTTCTTCATATGCCTTTTCCCGTGACGAAGTAACTCCCTTCATTATCTCCTTAAAAAAACATGTACTTCTCTTAACCTGTTCCGTTAAAATCTGTATCGTCACTTCCTCCTTATTCTCCTTCCTCGCTTCCTCAATATCTTTACCACTTCCATCTCATCTGATGTCACAACATCCAATATCAAACGCGTACTGTTCACCCAATTCTAAAGAAACCGTTCCCTAACCAAAATGACCCAGCTAACACATCGTCTCAATCATCGTTGATTTCTAAAGTCTTTGAAAGGCTTGTGTCAGCCCGAGTTTTTATCACGTGTCCTCCTCCAAGACTAGTGGGATTTTACAGTCTGGCTTCAAGACTAGACACAGTACTAAATCTGCTCTCCTAAATGTAACTGACCGCCTCAGTCGAGCAACTGATGCTACTTAGCATTACATTCTAATACTTCTTGATCTTTCATTCCTGAGGGTTTCTGGAACAATCATGACTGGTTCCACCTGCGCATTTAGTTTGTTCATATACGAAGCGTTGATCGAGGCTGGCTGAGGTGTGTTTTGGGGGTCTTGCAAAAATCAGTTTTCAGTCCTCTTGTTTTTCATAGCTCTTCATTGTCTTGGGTATTCTAATGCGTCGCATGTATCTGCCATTTCATTTCTATGTCGATGACATGCAAGTTTACCTTATCTACCTCCTCAGCATCGTTTGATCGGACTCTTAGAAACCTTCTATCAGCGTAAGAACCATTACTGAATGGTTCTCAGACAGCTTTTTGGAACTCAAACAAATGGTGTGGTTCATTGTCAAAATATTACTCTTTTTCTTAAACCTGGTTCTTTTTCCCGACACTGTGTTATAATCTAGGCGCCATCTTTGAGAGCCACTTATCTTTCAACGTTCATGGAGCTAATGCCTGCAAGTCTTCTCTCTGCTTCCTCCCTAATATAAGTCTGAGATGCTCCCGTTTTTGCCAAAATACATGTAGTTTCGGGATCGCCATCCACGCTTTCGCTTCCTCCCGCTTTAACTGCTCCATCGTCATTCTCGCTCCATCCTATGTCTCTACTCTTAGACCCCTTCAGCTTGGTCAAAACATTTCAGTCCATGTTCATCAGGGACATTTCTGCCGTGGCAGCCGCTGCTCCGTGAATTGCTTCAAAGTCCTCCTTCTTACCTATAATATCTTAAAAGCCGCGATTTCCTCTTCCTTCCTCACCAGTTAAACTATCCCGGTCAGTGTGAACGCTACGCTCCATTGTTTGTTCCTCGTAGTCGTCAGTGCTGCATGGGCGATCGTGCAGTATCGTCATTTGTTCCTAAAATGTGGAGTGATCCGCATACTGCTGCAATACACCTCTTCTCTCAAGCCTTTTCTTAATTGGTAGATCGGCATTCCTTGAAGGCATGTGACCTTGAAGAGCGTCCTACAAAAATACCTATTATTATTATTACTCGAAGGCCGCACTTGGCTATGTTACTTAGTGCGTGGATTTTTTTTATTTCTTCCTTCGTTTAATCCCTCGCGTCAACATTAAAGCAATTTTTTTTCCACCTTAACAAGCGGCAATTAAGTCAGGAATTTCATAAACCGAGAGAAATTTACGCTTTGGCTGCAATTAGATTGCGTCTCGTGTTTATAACACGTTTTTACACCCCTCCCTTCCTTGCCATGGCCTCTCATACATACACACCAGCCGAAATACTGCGGATGTTTTCCCATCGCACTATTTCCATTTTTTTGTTTAGGTTCCTGCACTGCCGTAGTGGTGGCGGGAGAGTAAACATTCGCTTGCACCTCGCAGGTGCAATTGTAGATTGCGGAAGAGGGGCAGAGATGCCAGAACCCTCCCCAACTCTCTCGGTTCTCTTGTCTGTCTGTTTGTCACATTTATTTTTATTTTATCCCATCCTATTTATTTAATACGCTCTCCCTATCTTTTAATTACTTTCTATTATCTTTCTACCTTCATTTATTTCCTATTTTCTCTCTCTTGTTCATTTTATGTTGTCTGTCCGTTCTTCTGCAATGGTGTCAAAGTTGAAACATGGAAGAATACCACGTCTTCCGGGCCTCAATGCTCCAGACAGTCTCTAACTCCCTTAAATTTATTCTTTCTAGGCACCTTCCCGTTATGCTCGCTATCTCCCAAGGCAATGGTAAGCCACAGTATCCTTCATGCGTGTTTTTTTCATTCACACCTAAAACATGGCCACAACTGAGACTGACCGCCTCTGACTGGTGAAGATGCTTACCTCTACTCCCTCTCAAGAGCCTCTTAAAAAGGTTTCCCCTCTAACCTCTTTCAAATGAGGCAGGCCCGTCCGATTTCGATGCCCCTTTGGAATCAGAAGAAGAAAAGCTGCAAACCCAACCTTCCCCCAGGAAAAGGAAAAGGAGCAAGCAGATTAAGGATTTCCCCACGAGGGGTGACGGCTGGACAGGAAGGGTCCCTTGCCGACTCGGCAGGGGATCAGGCCAAGGCTGGCACGTCCGGCTTCATAACTAAATACCTTAGGTGTGAGGTAAAAGGCCCAAGTCCCAACCCCACAGTGGGGAATAACAAATAATGGATCTCAAGGTCCCTCAAGGAGAGACTATCGCTAGTCTTTGAGCGCACCGGCTTCAAAGGGTTCCTTCTCATTCGAACAAGGTTGTGTATCTTAAGGACTCATTCCATCAGCGTCAGAGGCTAGCTTCCTTTCTCGGTGGGTAGCTAAGGGTGTCCTTTTTTGGAAATGACACACTAAGTAAATATGTCTAATTCAGCGTATCGTGTAAAATTCAGTTGTCTTCGGACACCAATTAGCACACATGTGCGAGTCACACCACACCCTACCATGAACTTTGTAAAAGGTCGTAGTGTATACCATAGAACGGCTAAACTACTCCGTTGAAGATATTTCAGAGCTGGCCGACCAAGGACGGGTCAGGGTCAAGAGAGCGTCCGCGAAAGAGGGAAGGATCAGTAGGCCCACCCTGACATTATTCGTCACTTTCGAACTGGACAGGCTCCTTGAGTTGGCTAGTATCACTAGCGTGTGAAAGCATTCGTGTCATTACTGCGGAAATGTTACATCTACCGCTTCGAGGTATACGAATCGGCCAAACTCCTACACCTAGTCGTTGACTTGGAGGAGGCAAGATCATGAAGGTGGAAATGAAACACTTTCCATCCAGAGCAGAACATCCGACTTGGAGTGGAACTTGTGAAAGTGAACTATGTAGGAAAGAGGTGACATCGGCTGTTCAGAAAATAAGCCAACCCAACATTAACTATTAGAGAATTCGGGCGGAAACTAGGTGGGGTAGATTGATATTGCACCCACTTGCGTAAAGCAAACACGATAGACATTTGTCAGGAATCCGATAAGATACCCGCGTCTAGATCCTGTTGAATAAAACTAACATTAAAATCACTCACCCAGGTATCGAAGCATGGCGTACGGTATATCGTCCAGACCAGGGGATGTATCCGGGCACGAAACAAGGGCGACCCAGCTCTCTTAACGTAAACAGATAGTGGTGGAGTTCTTCGTCTCTGGGGTACGGTCCAGTCGGCGGCTCTCAGCGATCATACGACATGATTTGAATAGTAGTGAAACATTATATCGGCTGGATCATGCGGAGAAAGCGGTCGCGAATACTCCGAGACGAATGTGAGGTCCGAGATTGCGGTTATCTCTTCCTGGAGGCCTGGAGAGGAGTCCTGGGAGAATTTACCCGAATGTTTTTTTCATGATTCCATGAATTTGCAAGATAGGGCTTCCCATCGATTGAATACGCGTATGTCCTTCTCGAAGAGCGGCGAGCGTGCTTCGAAACGAAATAGAATCTGGCCCTCGAACGTTGAAATTCTCATGGGGTGAAATCATTCGAGCGTGGCTTGTAGCGCATGTAGACATCGCTTTTCTCTGAGGGCCGTCTCACACTCGGTCGACCAACAGGGAAGTGGACGGCGTGCAAAACTGGCAGATGTTCGTCAATGACTAGAGGTCAGTCCCGCGGCCATGAAAGTGCCGGAAAAGAACTCAACAGCCTTATCGACCAACCTAAACTGCAGCGATGGTAAATCGGTCATTTTCTCTAATGCTGGCCACCGTGCCCGCTCAAGGCACTGACGAGATGGATTCTCAGGCGGCGCAGCGGAAAATATATTCTAATGGGAAAGTGATCTATACCATGATGCTCGACGACGACTTCCCACCCAAAATCTGAATGTGCATTAAGATTGCACAAAAAAACCACAAATCATGGAAATGAATAGTTTCTGCGACAGTGGTGTGTGAATTCATCCACATCAATCATCACAATCTCCAGCTCTTCTATCAGGTCTGCTAGGACCCAGTCCGTGGGATTGAATGTATTCCCGCCAGAGGTAAGCCTATCGATTAAGTTCGCGAGTAGTAAAAAGGGCCTCGCTGACCGTGCCACGATGCGACGGAAACCCGGCTCATTGAGGTCGACTGACGGCGTAATTGCATTGCTACAAAACAAAAAACGTAGACATAATCAGGTATAAATCGCGTATACACCTGCCCACCCCCTTCCTGTGGTGGTGAGGTCGCAAAAACATTATACCCCTGGAGGGTAGGCAGGGATGAGTTATCCAATACGGTCCCATGGAGACACTCCTAACTGGGAGCAGGAAGAGACAAACCTAATCCGCTTCCAATTTGATTGTAGGATATGCCATCCAGGCCTATTTATAAGGTTTTGCAGAGGCTTTCTTTCGAAAAGAAGACACTTACTGGTCTAGCCGTAGGCCGCTTGAGACATATCTCCGAGGGCTATTAGCCACGGATTAGGGCAGATGGTCCAGCTTGGCACGTAAGCCTTCGTCTCCTGCCTCGAATCCTTCTTATGGCTGGTTTCCTTTGGAGGTTGGGTTTCCCTTCCACCTTCAGGTAAGTGCGAAGGAACCGAAGCTCACTTGATGCTGCTCCCTTTTCATGGGACAGTCTTAGAGGTGCCCAATAGGGTGATCACCGCCACCTCCCTGGGCGTTTTCGTCGAGTTCGCGATTCAGTAGAGGAGTGTGGCCGCTTCGTTTTCTGGGAAGCGTTGACGCTTGCGGGAGAGAGGGGGGGGGGGGGGATCGGCTATTTGCCGGAGAAGGTTTACGCCCTTTAAGCTCCCGGCCAGACCTGGATAGCGCCAGGAGGAGGTAGAACCCACAGAAGGGTTTTTAATGGGTACGGGAGCAACCGTGCTCGTACTCCTGAAAGTGCCAGTTATAGGGTGTAAGAAGTGCCTGGTCTTTGTAGCTTTTATCTCCTTTTCAAGTAAATACGACTCGCAATGTTTAGAGGAAGCACGGTGCAATTTGCTATAATGCACACAATGTGGATTACAAAAAACAACATTTTCATGTACCGCCTTAGAGCACTTAGCGCATAGTTCGAATTGACCGGACTTGGCGAGTATTCAAGTCTTATTACTGTGGCCCAAACGGCATGAATGTCTTTACACCCTAGCAATACCAGCCAGAAGTATCTTCAGCGTCACTCTTTTTGCCGTGATTATCAGAGGTGCAGCCGAAATATGTTCTCGCTTCACTACCTGGACGACCTTTCGATCTCTTTTGGTGCGACGCACATGCATGCCATGGAACGCGGTATCCTACTAGCTTTAAACCGCATCTTTCGTTATCCTGAAGCACACGAGTTTATGTTTTATTTGGCCAAGATTTAGATGGTATACTTCTGTCGCCTTCCACGGCTTCACCCTGACCCGGACCTATTCCAAAATGGTGCCTGAAAGGGGTTGATAGACTCCAACTAGCTCTGAACCTCATCTTTCGTTATCCTGAAGCACACGATTTCGGTTTTTTGGGGCCAAAACTTAAGTGGTGCACTTCAGTCGCCTTACACGGCTTCACCCGACCCAGACATTTTCCATAATGGTGCTCGAAAGGAAATGGTAGTGTCAAACCGTTTGCCTTATCTTGTTTTTGACCGACGCTTCACTTAAGAGGAGCACATTCGCAGCCTTGGGGTCTCTTGTACCCGCGCCGTGGATATTCTTCGCTGGGGGTCCTTTGTTCGCCTTAAGCTAGATTACCGATGCGAGTTATATTCATCCGCAGCCGAGCATCGATTGCGAATTATGGATTCAATCCATCACGCCGCTCTCCGCTTGGGAACCATTGCCTTCCTCTCGTAACCTATATAGAGGCTTCTTTTCAATGCTGATGAGATGCCGCTCGCTCAACGGGGTACATAATTTCATTATGCGTTTGTACGCGCAGATTCAGCGCATCACTCGGTCGCTAACGGATGTTATTTCTTCTGCGTTCCATCTTAGGGTGTCTTTGCCAATGCGAGACACCAATCATGCCCTAATCCTTTCTGGTGTAAGGCTAGCAAGCCCCTTGGAGAGTTTGGCTTCACGCTGTTGGTTCTTCCCAAAACGCCACCATGGAGGATACCATCTCGGAATATTTGTCGCCATGCCTCTCCTTCCAAAGCTTCTTATGCACTAGGAGTACTGTGTTCATATTTATTGGAGCACACGTTGTATCACACCGGAGCTGTGTCATTGTACACGAATGGCTCCAAATCCGAAAGGGGTTGGTTTCCATGTTATCTCAGCCCCTGATAAAAACCGGCGGGTTTCTTTCGGGCGTTGGGTCTAACTTAGCGGCAGAGCTGGTTGTAATATACCGCTCGGTACGGAAGATTACCAGCAGAGCCAGTGCGAAGACTGATTTATAATTCATCGCGACTTACAGAGCGCACAAGTACACTCGAAGCATTGCAATCTCCATATCCCTTTCTTCCCCTTTATCCGTTGGGTTCCTCGACATGTAGGGTTTTTCAGAAAATGAGGGCTCTGATGAAGGCGCTAACGGTATGTGAGGGCACTTCTTCACATGGCAGGTATCATGTCATCCCTTTGGGTTGCTTGCCAAATAAGATGGATGAAGGTAATTTAATTTTTCGGGGCATTGTACCCCGACTTTTCCCGTGGTCCTCTATCCCCCCCTCCCCTTTCCTGCCTCGACGGGTTCAAGTTGTTTATGTCGACTAGCGGTGTCACTACGTTTGTCTCTTGTACCTGGTTTGAGTTATGGGCACCGGACTCTGGCCTTTTAGAGTTTGGGGAAGGAGCAGGTCTCCTCCATATTATTTAGTACTTTGGTGTTGGGCGAATGTTAGGGCTCCAGAGAGAGTGAGTCTTCCTCCAGCGTCAGAGCATGCCCTTGTAATTTTGGCTTGTTATTGTTTTTATTAAAACTGCCAAAGGATAGAGTAGTGTAGGATGTTGGCGGCCGCCGGTAGGTACCTTTAAAAAAAAAATAATCCACAACTACACATTCCTTTCCTTATAACTTTATTATCCACTGGTAGAACTATCGGGCGTTGCCCGAAACAAAATTATTGAAGTGATTTCTAACTTAGTTTCTAAATAATATATTCCAGGAATAAAACTATCTCCTAAAAATTAACAATCATCTAGGATAGCATAGAATTGAGAATAACAAAACATATTTTTAAGTATTCGACTTTTAAAAAATGATTTCACTGTATACAATATTCTTTTTTATTAGTGTGTACTTAAATGTAAAGTTTTCATTTACTTCCAACTCTGGAGCATCCAACATACAGTTGACCATGTGAAAAAACATGGATCTTCTAAGTGTGATCCAGCCACTGACAGTGTTTGAACACTTACCTTGTGATTTTTTTATTGACATTGCAAAGCTAAGTTTGACTGGAAATTGCATTCTCTTAAAATTGAACGGAACAGCTGTAGGGATCGAGGGATTTCTTGGTGTATAGGCATCTTCTCCTCTCCCACAACCAGATGGAATTGTTGCTTCAATAGCCATGAGACATCATTCTTTTCACTATGTCTTGTAAATTTAGATTTTGTAGTATTATTATTTTAGAGCCAATTTTCAGATCTAGTCTATGTGGTAGTAATCCATAAACTCTAACGTATCTCATTGCAGTTTGACTTCTTTCATGCACATATTTTGAACTTCCAAAAATACTTAATGGAAGAATGACTGGTTGGCTAATTTCACCTATGAAAACATAATTGTTAATGCCATCTCGTTGATGGATATATGATTATGTTCTTAAATCTGATTGGTGAGACTTGATGTATGCTAATCTTTCTCACTCAATCTTGGCATACATATCCACAGCAAACTACTGGAACAGGTTTTCGTCTCTGAATGATATTTAAATAACTAGCATAGGTACGCGGCGTTGCTTGAGAATTAAATACACATGTATATGGTTTGAAGTCCTTATATTGTGGCAGAAACATATCTTTACTTGTTGATTATTATTATTTGTGGAGTGAAAGCAGATTCAGGAGAGTTGCGCACTCTTCCTATCATATGATATAAAATCTATAATATTATATAATATTTAATATCATATAATATACTTACAATGAGTAAACGTTTCACCGCCCCCGCCCGGCAGTTTACGCACATGCGTGAATGACCGTTAGTTATGTGCGAACAACGTTGTGACGCAGGAACAGATCGAGCGTCTTTTATAGAGACAGATTTTCTCTAATCATAAGAAGAACGTATAAAAGGCCATGAATTAAAACAGTCTTATCGGAATTTCCTCAACCGGACGGATTCTAAAATGATACCCATCTTCGCCATTAACAAAAAGCAGAGGGTTAAAGCATCATATGAATTGATGAGTCTCACATATTCCTTTTACTTATATTATTATCACGACCTTGAAGAACAATATTACGTTTTCCAAACTCTTCTCCTCTTATTGCAGCTAATTCATTGCATTGAAGTGTATTGAAACCGAGAATGCTCACTTGAGGGCATTTTGTCGGCATCTTGCATTCAATGGATGGTGATGATTCTAGAGAAAATTGAGAGCTTATCACCTAACTGTTCCTTTCATGAAGCAGATCTTGCAGCCTTTTCATTTTGGTCAATTTTTGTAACGAGTTGCATCAACTTTCTTTCAAGCCTGTAGAACCAAATCAGACGCAAAATAAGTTGAAGAAATTTTTTAAAAAGCCCAATAAAACCCAGGTTTTATTCTGGGGTTTTTCAAATCTCGGGTTTTTCCAAAGAACAAATGTTACAAGCATTAGAATAACATAAAAAAGAATAGCTATCTCTATTTTTATATGATATTAATAATTACTTAGTTTAATAATTATATTATAGTAAGAAAATATCACAGTAACAGATTACTGATCGAGAATTGTGGGTACCCATGGTAGCTATAGCCTGTAGAAGGAGAGATGAATTATGAGTCAGTATCAGAGAAATAACATAAATATGAATTTTGAATAAAATAATGATAAGTAGCATTCATTTCTTGAAAAGAAAGTGTAATTTTGAAAAAAAACCGGGGATTTTCAAATTTCATTTGAAAAAGCCCCCCAAAAACCGGTAATAAAATCTGGGGGTTTTAGGGCTGGGTTTTTTGATTTGCCAACCCTGATCTGGAATGCACTATTATAGTTCTGAATTTTTTTTTTAAGAAAGTCCTCTGAATCATTATTAGCACCGGTGTGAAAAGTTCCCTAAGTGGTTCTTGAGGATCTTGTAGAAGCTTCAACTTGACCTTACCACCTTTGCAGCACATACCAATATGTTCATTTTCCCACTGTTTTGCTCCACGGTAGGTACAAAGTTTTGTCATTGCACCAATCTGCACTTTGGGATGAGATGCATAATCATCACTCCTTGATCAAAATTCATATCCTCCGAATGCCAAAGAAAAAAATTGTCTGTCGCGTGATTGCTAAATTCTTGACTTGTCAAGAGAGTCTTTCAGATCTTTGCACTTCATTTTCATTTTGTCTTTCCTGCTGATTTCTGGATCTCAGCTCCTCCAACCTGCGAGATCTCCGTAGTTTAGATTTATTTTGTCTTCCTTGTTGAATTCTTACATTCCTATGTTTCACCCACCCCCCTTCTGTAAGAGGTGCGGCGATATGCCATCCTGGCCGCCGTGCTGACGGGACCCCGTCCGACCCCAGCTTTGCCTCTTCTCCTTTCTTCAGACACTTGTGTTTCCCCACCTGTTTCCTCACTTTTCATACAACCTCTCCCACAACTTTCTCTGGTCAGCCTCTAATTTCACAGGTTAGATACTGACCTTCTTCTCAGCCAACTATCCCGGATCGGGGCTGAGGGGGAAGGGGACAATGTTCCCTAACCCCTGACCTCCGGTTTGGGATGGTGGGTTTTTAACGATTCAGCACCCCGTCCGACCCCAGCTTAGCCTCCTCTCCTTCCTTCAAGTGTGGACACTTGTGTTTCATCGCCCCTTCCGGTTTCCTCGCTTTTCATACAACCTCTCCCACAACTTTCTCTGGTAAGCTACTAAATTCACAGGGTAGATGTTGACCTTCTTCTCAGCCAAACGTCCCGGATCGAGGCTGAGAGAGGAGGGGACAACGTTCCCTAAACCCTGAGCTCCGGTCTGGGGTGGTGAGTTTTTAACAACCTGCTTCATCCCCACCCATACCTTCCTCACACCCCCTTTCCTTCTCACTTCACCATCTATTTCTTTTGACGCCGTGTCCAAGGTGGAGCCGCCATGCCGAGGGACTGCCAGGCCACCAGGAGGGAGGGCGGGTCCTGAATGGCAGCACGTGGCTCTGACATGCCTGTACGCACCCCTTGCAGAGCGGGCTACTGCGAGAGGTGATGAGCTATTGCATCCCATAAAAAAAGAGGGTCATCATGCCCAATGATGAAAAAATCAACAATATTTTCTCAATTTCCCATTGTTCATCGACGGAGCCGCCCTCGGGCAGCTCCACAGAAAAAATGCTCCCCCCCCTGTGCTTGCGCAGGGGACCCTCCAAATTTCTCTAACCGGAGAGGAGGCTTACTCCTCTCCTTCGCCTACGGGTGTAAGGGACTCCCCCTCGCCCCCTTCTTTGGAAGTGCTTTCGGGCACCTTCCTGTTCCTAGCCGCAGTCCCCCGTTTTCTTTCCAAGGGGACTGCCAAGAAGGCCAGCAAGCAGCCCATAGCCGACCCGGATAGCGGAGAGCCGCACCCGGCATCTTCGAAGCTAGGTGGCGCATATCTCGTTGAGAGAGAAATCCTGGCTGTTCAGGCCCAGGATCGACTCTCATTCCAAGGACTTGGTCCTGGCGCGCCTGCCTCTGCCTGGGACGTCCTATGCCTCAATGGTTAGAAAGACACCCTCTTTCCTCTGACCCATCCGGGCCAACGAGCACGGTTGTTTCCGCGCTCATTCAGAGCCCTTCTGCAGGTTCTACTCAACCCGGGCGCTTCCCTGGTAAAGCTGGCGGCACAAAGGGTTCACACCCAGCCCTGGCTAAATCCAGGGCTCCCCCACCCTTCCCTCAGCTTGACCGTTTCCCGTAAGGTGAAACGGCCGCGTGCGAGTAGTTAGAGTCACAAGAGGCAACACCCCTGAAGTTGGTCGTGAAGCCATCTTCCCGGGTTCCTAAAGCTGCCCCCGAAATGAGGTCAGCAAGAAAGGAGCTTCGGCTCACTCGCCCACTCCTAGTGGTGGGCTGAGTGGCTCGGAGACGGAGGATCCTCGAAAAGAGGGCCCCCTGCCTCCGAAGCCGCAGCGCCCGCCTAAGGTTTCGAGGTGGAGAGCTTGAAATAGGTGTCCTAAATGTGGATGAGTTTACGCATCACTGTCCGAGAACCGCTTTATTTTCTTGCCTTGATCTATCTTTGTGCTCTTCGGATGTACAGCCTAATTTTGATTGAGGGGTGGTCGATGACCTCCATGGTAGTGATCACTTTCCCATTTAAATATCATTTTCAGCACAACTGCCGCCTGAAAGCCCACTTTGGGGGTGATTGGCGCGGGCGCGGTGGCCTGCATTTCAGGAAATGACTGAATTCTCTATCTCAGTCGAGGAGTTTAGGTCGGTAGATGAGGCTGTAGAGTTCTCTCCGGTAACCTCATCGCCGCGGACCTGACTACTATTCCCAGAACGTCTGGCTGTTTTGCATGCCGACCACTCCCTTAGTGCTCGGCCGAGTGTGAGACTGCCCTCAAACAGAAGCGTTATGCTTACATGCGCTATAAGCGCCGCCTGAACGATTTCACTGTCGCTGAATTTCGTCGGGCTAGGGCTAGGTTCCCGTATATTTTGAAGCACGCCCGCTGCTCTTGGTGGGCATACGTGTCTTGACTTAACGGGAAGACCCCTCTAGCAGAGGTGTGGAAGTGACTCAAAAGGATTCGGGGCAAGTTCTCGCACGACCCTCCTCCCGTCCTCCACGAGAATGGGACCGCAATCTTGGACCCCGCGTCCGTGGGGGAATCCTTCGCGACCGCTTTCTCCGCCTTCTCTAGCCAGGATGCTGCTTCGCCACTATTCAATGCACGTCGTGATGTCGCGGAAGGCCGCTGACTGCACTTTACCTCCAGACAGGTTTACTGCGAGTGAGTTGCGTTCCGCTCTTGCTTCGTGCGCGAACACCGCCCATGATCCGGACAATATCCCGTACGCCATGCTTAGACACCTGGGTGAGCGAGGCATGGCCTTTCTGTTAGATTTGTTCAACAGGATCCGGGTGGAGGGTCTCCTCCCGGATTCCTAGCGAATCGCTACTGTGCTCCCTCTACTCCGGCCGGTTTCCGCCCAATATCTCTAACCTCTTCCGTGTGCAAGTTGATGTTAAAATTGGTAAATGTTAGATTAGCCTTTTTTCTGGACATCGGAAGCCCCTCTGCACAGTGCTGCTTCCGCAAGTTCCACTCCACGTCGGATGCTCTGCTCCGACTAGTAAATGCCGTCGTAGACTGCACTACGCCACGGTGTTTTTCGATCTGGAGAAGGCCTATGATACCGCATGGTAATACGGTGTCATGGAGACTCTCCACACGATGGGGGCGAGGGGACGCCTCCCAATGTTTATATCTGAATTTTTGCGAGATCGTCGATTCCGGCCCAATGGAGTAGGAAGAGGTTGTCTCGCAGAGAAGCGTCCTTAGTGTCACACTCTTTGCCTGAGCATCATCGGCTTCACCTCGGTGCTGCCGGAAGATGTTCTCGCTACGCTCTACGTGGACGACCTTTCGATATATTTTGGCGCGGCCCAGATGCCACCTCTGAAGCGTCGATTCCGACAGGCATTGATCCGCGTCTCTCGCTCTGCCGAAGTGCACAGGTTTTGGGTTTTCTTGGCCAAGACTAAGGTGGTGCACTTCTGCACCACGGCTCCACCCAGACCCAGACTTGTTTCATTAATGGGGTACGCTTGGAAGTGGTTGCATCGCACCGTTTCCTTGGTCTTTTATTTGACCGATGCCTCACCTGGGAGGCTCATATTCGCAGCCTTAGGGTTACTTGTACCCGCGCCATGGATATTCTCCTTTACGTGACGTTCAGCGTTTGGGGCGCTGATAGGGCTACTGACTTACTTTTTTATCGATCCTTGTTCGTTTTAAGCTCGACTACGGATGCGAGTTTTATGCATCCGCAGCCGAGCGTTTATTGCGGAAGGTGGACTCGATCCACCACACCAGCCTTCGCCTGTATTGCGGAAGGTGGACTCGATCTACCACACCGGCCTTCGGCTGGCGACCGGTGCCTTCCGCACTTCCCCCATTGAGAGCCTGTTCGTCGATGCTGGGGAGATGCTACTCGCCTGTACGTGCGAGCCCGGCGCCTTCCTCAGTCGCTAACAGCTTTCACTGCATCCGCAGCTGATCTCGAAGGTGCCTATGCTGCCGAGAGACGCCAGTCATACCCTAAGCCATTTGGGTTTAGGGTAAGGAAACTCTTTCGAGAGCTAGGTATAGCTCGGGCCGGTGGCGCCCCTGGTTCTGCCCAGGACGCCACCCTGGAGGGTACCACCTTTGGCTATTTGTCGCCACGCCTCTGCTTCCAAAGCTTGTACAGCGCCGGGAGTATTGCGTTCGACCTTTTTGGAGCACACCTCGTTTCACGCTGGAACCATGCCAGTGTATACGGATGGCTCCAAGTCCTAAGAGGGGTTCGGCTTCCACGCCGTATCCCCTCTGTATGAAGTCAGCGGGGCTCTGCCAGGCGCTGCGTCTGTCTTCACGGCCGAGCTGGTGGCAATACACCACTCGGTACGGGAGATTACGCAACGTACCCGGTTCGGAGACCGGATTGTGATCTATAGCGACTTACAAAGCCCCCTGAGTGCTCTCTGGTCATTGGAATCTCCGCATCCCCTGGTTCGCGATATACGTGACGCCACGGTTTTGGAGAGCCGGTTGGATGTCGAGATTATCTTCTGCTAGGTTCCTGGACATGTAGGAATTGCGGGGAATGAGGGCGCCACAGAGTCCGCGACGACTCTGCGACCGGACTAGCGTTTCGCTCTTCTTCACACCGACTACATGGCAGGTTTACGGGCAACTCTTCGGGCTGCTTAGCAAAGAAGATGGGAAACGGTCAAAGGGAACTCAAAGTTGCGTGCCATTGCCCCGCGACTGTTCCCCTGGACCTACCTCCCAATGCCGCGGCGGCTTCAGGTTGCTTTCTGTCGTCTCCAAATTGGGCACACTCGCGGGACGCACCGCCTTTTGATGGAGCGCACGCCAGCGCCACTGTGAAGACTGCGTTGTCCCCCATACTGTTCGGCACATTCTTGTTGAATGTCCCAGTCTGGGCGATCTTCGCGCACGTTACCTCTCCCGGTACCGGGATGGGCGGGGTCGCTACCGCCTGTCCCTTGTACTTGGGATGAGTGCGTGCACATTGACTGGTGGACTTGTAGACTTTTTGGAGAAGACCGGCGTTCTCTCTTTTATTTAACCAGTTTAGTTTGTTTCTTTTATTTTTGTTTTTTCCCCCTTATAGTTCGCACGTTCCTGCGCCGGGGCGACCTTCCCCCGACGCAAGAGCTTGCTTCCTGCTCGTTGCCTTTTCCCTTTTTTTAAAATTTTTAGTATTGGGTTTGTTTTTTTGTTTTTTAATCTGATTTTAAATTAGCCTAGTACTAGGCAGCTTTTTAATACGGCGACTAATGCCCAAGTAGGCAGTCGCCAGATGATCTCTTAACAAAAAAATCGTATGTTTCAGTCTGTGAGATCTTTCCTTTTCCATTTCATTTTGTCTTTCTTGTTGATTTCTAACCCTCATTGTTCAAACCTGTCAGATCTTCGAAATTCAGGCTCATTTTGTCTACCCTCAATTTTTATTTTCGTTTCTTCAAACTCTTGCTCTCTCTGCTCTTGACTTTAATTTTGTCTTATCTGTTCAATTCTGGTTTTGTTACCTTGGAGCCTGAACTGCCTCTGCTCCTCTCTTTCGATTAATCTCTCACCTCTTTCACAATGGCAGCAAAAGATTTTATTCAAAGAGAGGACCTTTTCTCGGGAGGCATATTAGCTCACCCTTTAACTATTTTTCCGTCCTAATTGTACTAAATTCTGGTTTGCAATAGATGTCAATAATAAATACTTACACTAATTTATAACTCATGTTGACTATTACATAATCTATTCTATGCCCCGTGAGTCCCCATATACCCCTACCTCAAATCCTTTTTGATTCTCTCCAATCTTTATTAATGATTTTTTTCAAAATAAGTGAATGTGAAAAATATTTACTATATAAAGACCACATTTTTTGCCCCATGGGGTAAACATGTAGCGACGTCTGAATTGCAAGGTGAAATAGTCTCAAAGAGGAACCTCACAAATGAGCACACGTATTAATTACAGAAATAATATACCATGTGGTAGTAATGAACCAATGTAGATTAAAGCAAAATACTTATATATAATGTTATATCACAATTGTACATGTGTAACGACACCCGAATTACAATGTGAAGTAGACTCAACTAGGAGCCTTACAAATGAGCACCCTGTTGTATTTATGAAATCTTGAAATTGGGCACACATACTAACTACTGAAATAACGCCATGTATTAGCAATAAACCAATGTAGAATAGAGTGAAATACTTATATTAAAAGTTTACATGTATTAAGAAACACATGAGTGTAAGAAAGGCAAACGAATAGTCTTCCCGCTCGAAGACACAAACACACTCGCGAGGAAACAGATGCGAGACGAAAAGGTCTCGACGCAAGAAAATGAAGGCAGTTGGGTAAATTTAGGGTGGCATCTAATCTGACTAGTTAAAGTTGACGTGGACCCTCGAAACGACAAAATCAACTGTCTTATCATTGGCGATGCATGCCGGTTTGATAATGCCACGATCAAGCGATCAAATGCAATACACACATGACCACAGAACATGTACATACCCTTTTGACTTCGCCCAACAGTCTTAATCAAGTACACACGAACATACTTCTCACACCGTAAGCTCCGCACCGCGTCCAGATTAGGAAAAATGAAGTCACACCCCCTTAATTGGAGGGAGTATTAATGGACGGGTTGAAACATTCTCCAGACACGGAGAGAGACTCAGAATTATTCATTCGTCATCACTCTCACTCTGATTTGTTTATTTATTAGCGTCCCGAGTGCATTCCTCGTCCTTAAGTCATGCCGTCCTAGCCCCAACTATCTAATGTTAGAAGAAAATTTACAACAAAGCCGCGTAAGACTCGCCTATCTCGCTTGCCCCAATTAAGGTAGACCTAAGCCCAGAATAAAACCTACAAAACTCCATTTTCCCTTCGAGGCCTTCCTTTAACCCAGTGATAACCAAGTTACCTTGTGAACCCAGCCTATCAACGGATTCCCAGCAAGAACGTTGGGAGTCAGAGTAAATTCGACAGGGAGACCCCAAACGCTTTTGGCCGACACTCCCTTTACGGGTAACCCTGCCTCAAGACCAAATAACTCTCTATAAACTGGTGACCACCTATAAACCCCAAAGCCCATAAACATACCCCTTTCCCATATATTAATACTCTAAAACCTAATTTGGGTCCAACCCTATCCTCTCGTGAAAGTTTGAACAAGAATGGTCCAGTAGATTTGATTTCCATAAAAGACATAAGTCAATGGAAAATTTTGTTTACTACATACATACCCCATTTGTTACCCCTACGGGTTGCACCATACCCCCTCCCCCATATATGAATACCCTAAAACCTAATTTGGGCCCAAATCTATCGCCCTCGTACATACGTACGAGCTCCCCTATAGTATCTGTATCTATAAGACGCTTGGTCTGTTCCTGCGGACACAACGTTGTTCGCTCATAACTAACGGTCATTCTCGCATGCGCGTAAACTGCCGGGTGCACTCGATGAAACACTTACTTATTGTTAAGATATTATTTGATATTATATATATGGATAGTGTGCAACTTGCCTTCACCCCACAAATCAATAATCAGCAAGTAAAGATATTTTGTGTCACAATATAAGAATTTCAAACAATATCCATCTATATCTATTTGCGACAGGACTTTTTATTCCGGGCAACGACGGGTACCTCTGCTAGTAGATGAAATAAAACTTGGACACAGTCATAATTCATGCAAATTTAATGAGTATTTTCAAGAAAAGTAAATTATGGTATTGTGTTATCTAGTTTTGGGTACTATTGAATAATTCCAACAATCACCTTTTATCACCGCCACTTTTGGCTAATTCTACATATTAACGAATACATCGCAGTTGAAGGCGCTTTGTTATAAATACGTATGCGTATTTTGGAAAATATATATGTTAGCACGCTTCCTTGTGGCCTTGTAAATGAGTTCTGTGGTGCCATTGGCCAGTGTTGGCGCTCGGGACCTAGTCGGTTAGATGGGACTCGCAGATAAAGTGCGCAGGCAGTCGGCGCGACAGAATTCCTCTCGGTACGCAAGAAGTGCCTGGGGCTTTGGTACACAGTTCAATCTGAAGTGGAATGACCCTTTTTGTAGGGGTTCGAATCGTAGTAGAGGGGCGTGTGACCGTAAGTGGTCACAGCGACTCGACGTAGTGCTTGCCTGTCTCTAATGAAGCCCTTGTACGACGCAATGGCGGATAGCAAAAAGGGGCTGTATGGCTTTAAGGTTTATTTAGAATTCATAATTTGCTTAGATTGTCCTTTTCGATCTAAAGTTTACTAGTTCTTTGTACAAGACATATGAGAGGTGCAGGGCTCATCTCAAAAAGGGTTTACCAGTAGAATGTTACTTGGAAGGAGTTATTACAGGTTTTGAAAATAGTTTACTTGTGCTAACCTAAGAAGGACAGGTTCCTTTTCAACATGCCGGTTGATTTGCTGATTTTATGACCAGTGGGCTGGCGTACACTTTTTCTACTCTATCTTGAAAGGTGGGTGGCACCAGATGTATATTGTGGATTTGCTGCTTAAAGGGCATATGTTTTGCTGTGATGTTAGGATTTGAAAAAATATATAATTTGATCAAAAAGTGAGATAGTTGGATACAAACAATGTCGGCTGACCAAAAAGTTGTGTGCTCTCACTTATTCTGGTTTATGACCTTACGACCTTCAAAACTTTCAATAATTCCTTGACTAACCTTGGGAGGACTTTCGGAATTATATCATTCGAAAGAGAATGTAAAACAACATAAGGTTTTAAATTTTGTTAGAATTAGACGAATAGTTATGATGTTATGGCTAAAACAAAATAATTCCTGGGCTAAACTTGGGAGGACTTTGGCAAGTATATCATTCGAAAGAAAATGTAAAAGAACATAAGAGTTTCAAATTTCGTTAGAATCGGCCGAATAGTTACAATGTTATTACAAAAACAAAAAAAGCAAAGCGGGGACCGACCGACCGATCGACATAGTGAGCTAGACTCGCACATGACTAAATACGAATGTGTCATACCTTTACTGCGATCTGTTGAGCTTTTAAATATAATGTACATTTTTGCGATCTGCTGAGCACTTAATTAATATTTATTTGTCTAATTATATCGATCTATATATCTAATTATTGTAATATATATATATATATATATATATATATATATATATATATATATATATATATATATATATATATATATATATATATATATATATATATATATATATCAGGCGTGCGGTCAATGGAAGCAATGCTTTCCCTATTAATTACAAAAAAAAATAATGAACTCTTCAAAAGTATCGCTACTAAAAGCATACTTCTAATAATATCGGTAATCATAGTGCATGTGCTTATTCTCTTTTGAAATCTGTTTATAACTCCTATTTTTAAAGAGGGTAACCTATGATGTGCTTAGATTTAAGCTCTTTCATATGTACAAGTATAGAAGTATATAACTAAAAGTTTGCATTGTCAGATTTAAATGTAAGTTAATATATGGGAAAATGGAAACAATTTGCCTATTGCCGTCACCCAGAGAGCAATCAAATTCGAGGTTTATTGAAATTAGCCAACGGATTCAAAAGTAAACCTTACAATCCGTAAGGTTTACTTTTGAATCCGTTTATTAGGCTCGGTTTTTTTTTTCTATGAAATTCCATTATTTATTGGGAAGTCTCGTTATTATTATTGCATTTTTATTCTACTAAAATTCAATAAAAGCCTTATCTTACATTGATATTAAAGTAATTTCTCTTTATTGTGAAATTATACTTTCATGACAATTTTATATAAGAAAAAAATAGAATGCAACAACATAGAATAAATAATTTTATTATACGTAGTTGTCTAATTCTGGCGACATTTGGATATAAATAACTACAGCTTGCTGGCAACTTTGTCAAAATCAGTGAATAGCTTAGACTATCGGTGCATTGATTAATTAGATTTGTGTAAATTATTTTTGCTAGATTAATTGTTCTTTTTAAAGTGCAGCTTTTCAAGTTGATAATAGAAATGAAGACATTGTGAATCAAAACATTGCATATGCATATTTGAGAGATTATTAGTTAATAAATTTTCTTCGAAAAGTAACGCAGATAAGGAAGAAAAATTAAAGATGGTAAGGCTACTCCAGACATATCTTTAAAGCAGGGTTGTCCAACCTTTTTTCCCAACGGGACAACTTAGAAATTTAAGTATATTCCCCGGGCCACAGAGGTAATTAAATATAATTTTTAAAAAGTTGAAAGATGTATATAATTTCAAATAAAATACCGTATATTAAGAGAAGAAAATTAAATTAGACTAATACAAATTAAAATAAAATCAATTTGATTTGGGAGATTGCCTTCCTTTTATGATATTCTCAATATTTGGTTTTCAAAGTAAATGAAAATATTCCTGAAATATACCACGTAAAAATAAAATCTGAGTAAGCAGTCGGCCTCATGAAAATATTAAGTGGGCCGCAATGCGGCCCGCGGGCCGGGGGTTGGACGTCCCTGCTTTAACGAGTTGCGTACGAAATTTGAACAAAGCGCAATCCTAAAACACAAAGGGGTTAACTGCTTATCCTTGCTTGCAAAAATTATTTTGCTGGCTGTGTTTGTTGCTTAACAACGAAATAGATATATGGAATTCATTTTTCTTACAGATTTAAATAATCTGCATAAGGCATTCAAAAGACACGAACTTTCTTCTATTCACATAATATCTGCGATAGACTTCACTGGTTCGGAAACGCGAAATGATTTCTTATTAAGAAGCCAACACAATTAGCACTCAGAGGCCATGATGAATCAACAGATTCTGAAAACAAAGGTGTTGAGGTGCTTAATTTATGTAAAAAACACGATCCCTTAATAACATTGCATTTGGAAGATTCTTTGCGTTTTTTCTGGCGTTTGAAATAGAATCCAAAATGTTTGATTAATTGCGTGGCCGAAGCTCTTTCAAGGAAGATTAAAAGTAAAATAGAAGAGTTCTTTTGCGGCTATTATTTTAGACGAGACGACTGATATTAAAACTGTTTCGTAACTTTCTTGTGTTGTGCGGTACGGCTTGAGTGATGGTAATGTTTGCGAAAAATTTCTTGGGCTTATAAACATAAGCTCTGATCGTACGGCCAAAAGGTTATCCACAATATTTAGTGTTTAATAAAGTATAAAACTAAATATTGGACAAAAATTGTTGCTCAAACTTATGTTGGTGCAAGTGTTATGGCAAGTGAACTGAATGGCCTTCAAAAAAGGGTCAAAGAAAAGTAATTCAATGCCTTTTTGATTCACTGTATGGCTTATAGATTAAATTTACTGCTGTCACAATCGGTTTCGAAAATCCATGAATGTGATATCTTCTTTTCAAAGCTCAAGTCTTTTACATTGTTTTTTGCCAAGTCAAGTAAACGTGTGCATCTTTTAGATACTGAAATTAAAAAGCGATTTCCAAAAGTTGCACCAACTCGTTGGAACTTTAATCACTATTTGGTCGAAACTGTTCTTGAGTACCATGAGCAACTTGCTGATTTATTCAAAGTCATCATTGGCCACTGCACCAAATGGGACACTGAAAGCTACACCTACGGTTAAACATTGTATTCCATCCTAGAAGATTTTGAATTCAACTTTTTTAAAAATGTATTTAACGATATTTTCAATTACACAAATGAAGTATTTGATGTTTTACAGACTAAAACATTTGCATATCCTACTGTATTCGTAAAGTCATTGAAGTAAGTAGTCAAAGATTTATAAGATAAAACAAATGTATTTTCCAAAATTTGGTCCACTGTTGATGGCATCTATCCTATTAAACGAAAAAAAACGATATATATACGCCCCCTGATATATATATTCGTATATATATATATATATATATATATATATATATATATATATATATATATATATATATATATATATATATATATATATATATTGTGATAGAACGGGTTGAAGCCGCTTAATTTCAACCACTATCACATGTTATTTAAAACCACGAAGCTACCCACGTGCATCTTCGCTTTGAAGCCGGGGACCTTATCGCAGCCACCTGAGTCAATGTTTAAACAAGGAGGTTTATCTTCCCCCGTTCTCCATGCGCGACCTCGCCAGATTGAGTTAGACTTATGGGCAGATAAGGTATTGTTCTCAGGCTCGGCTGTGCCTTCCCTCGAAGCCCCCACTCCATTGTCCCCCACGCCAAGGGGATGTCCCGACTATTTATTTGGAAACTTTACCACTAAGATCAGATTGGAGATCCAGATTTTCGTCGCGAAAAATCACTACGATCCACTCTCACCTTGTGCGCCAAGGGACCTCGACCTCGAGATTCACCATCACTTGTCCAGAAGAAGGACAATATCACTTGAGTGCCAAGGTTCGAGCCTCCGTGACGCCAAGTCCACAAGGCTTCCCCTGTTGTTCAGAAGAAATCAACATTAGAACAGCCATTGTTCTCGAGCCCGTAGACAAGAGACGGTTCTCAACCCCCCCTGTTGTTCAGAAGAGAACAACGTAGAACAGCCATTGTTCTTCAAGCCCGTGCGTCAAGAAACGGTTCTCATTCCCAAGACGCCACGTCAGGATCATTTAATTTCCCCCCTTCGGCTGGAACTCGCCAGCGGACCGAAAATTCCTTCACGTCGCCTTTCTCTGCACAACAAGTGTATTTACGTAAGCTGAACGTTACCTTTGAGTATTTAACCCTTTTGTCAACCCTATCCTGTGCTTTAAATGGTTTAGCGAACCATCCCATCCCTTTAACTTTATATTTGTTTTACCTTTTTAAAATCTCTCTTAATCCTCGGATTAGCTAGATTCCCCACGACCCTTTCCATTCTCTGTTTATGTCAATATTTTCCTTTTTGTGTATCGTTGATAGTTTTTATTAATAAAACCCTTTTTTATTAATGATAGCCATATTATTATCCTTGAGCTCAGTTCCACTTCTTAAGCATATCGAAGATACATAATATTGGTCAACCCAAACATCCACGCACTCTAAAGATAATTAAATAAGTTCCCTCAACGAATAGTTATATATGGTATATCGTCGAGAGTCCATTCTACGATATATATATATATATATATATATATATATATATATATATATATATATATATATATATATATATATACTATTTAAATTTGGTATCAAGTGTGTAAGGTTTAACGTTATATCTTTGCAAACACTGGTCTCAGTCGAGTAAAGCATAGTGTTATAGAACGGGTTGAAGCTGCGTTAATTTCAACTCCTATCACATATTATTTAAAACCACGATGCCCCCACGTGCATCTTCGCTTCGAAGCTTGGCGCCTTATCGCAGCCACCGGATGTTAATGTTTAAACCAGGAGGTTATCGTCCCCCCGTTCGCCCCCATACGCCGACCTCGCTAGATTGAGTTAGGCTTATGGGTAGATAAGGCATTGTTCCCAGCCTCGGCTGTGCATTCCCTCGAAGTTCCCACTCCATTGTCCCCCACGATAAGGGAGTGTCTCGACTATTTAGATGGAAACTTTACCACTAAGATCAGATTGGAGATCCAGATTTTCGTCGCGAAACATCACCACGACCCTCTCTCCCTTTGTGCGCAAAGGGACCTCGACCTCGAGATTCACCATCACTTGTCCAGAAGGAGGACAATATCCCTTGAGTGCCAAAGGTTCGAGCCTTTAGTGACGCCAAGTCCTTAAGGCCTTCCCCTCATTGTTCAGAAAGAGAACAACGTAGAACAGCCATTGTTCCTTTGAGCCCTTCGCCAAGAAACAGTTCTCACCCCCTCTCCTGTTGTTCAGAGGAGAACAACATTAGAACAGCCATTGTTCTTGAGCCCGTAGACAAGAGACGGTTCTCACCTCTCCCCCTGGTTTGTCCAGAAGAGAACAACGTAGAACAGCCATTGTTCTTCAAACCGTTCGTCGAGAAACGGTTCTCATTCCCTAGACGCCGCGTCAGGATCATCTTATTCCCCCCCCCCCCTTCGGCTGGAACTTGCCAGCGGACCGAAAATTCCTTCACGTCGCCTTCCACTGCACCTCTCGTATAAAGTTACGTAAGCCAAACGTCACCTTTAAGGAACTTAACCCTTTTGTCAATTCTATCCTGTTCTTTAAATGGTTTAGCGAACCATCCCATCGCTTTAACTCTATATTTGTTTTACCTTTTTAAATCCTTTAATCCTTGGATTAGCCCGAGCCCCCACGACCCTTTCCATTCTCTGTTTATGTCAATATTTTCCGTTTTGTGTTTGTTGATAGTTATTATTAATAAAACTATTTTATTAATGATAGCAATATTATTATCCTTGAGCTCAGTTCCACTTCTTAAGCATATCGAAGATACATAATATCGGCCCGCCAGACATTAACGCACTCTAAAGATAATTAAAGAAGTTCCCTCAACGAATAGTGATATATGGTATATCGTCGGGAGTACATTCTACGACACATAGTTTTATTCGTTATAATAATAGAGTAGTTCCCTTTTGTTTTAACGATTGCTATCCCTTTTTTTGAAACTTAAGAAGCTGGAGTAGCTCAAGTAACTGTTATAATAATTTGTTTGTGTTTTTTTGTGTGTGATTTTAGTCAGTGGTTATTTAGATCGAGAAACCAAGTACGAATAGGTCAGTGCCCATATTTAGGTAGGCTAATTTCTCTAGAAGGCATAATTCTTGTTGCAAGGAATTTTAGTTGGTTGACTAGTGCGCCCCCAAGTGCAAAGATGACTCAGTTCGAGATCTTTAAAGCGCAAGGAGAATCCTTGGGACTCTCCGGAAAAGAACTAATTGAGTACATTCAAGAGGAGCAAATAAAAAAGCATGAAGAAAAAGAAAAAGAAAGAGGAAGAGAAATCCAACGAGAAGAGAAAGAACGAGAAAGAGAAATCCAACGAGAAGAACGAAAAAGAAAAACAAAGAGAAAGAGAATTTCAACGAGAAGAAAGAGAGGAACGGAAAAGACAAGCTGAGCTTCACCATCAGATTGAATTAGCTCGTGTTGAAGCAGAGATACAGTCCGCCAGTTCCCGTTCCGAAGCCCCCCCCTAATCTCTCACTAAAGCTCCCCAATTTCAGGGATGGAGAGGATTTCGGAGCATTTTTAGCCCACTTCGAAAAGATCCTGGAAATCAATAACATGGATCTGGAGGCTGAAGGTGTAGCCAGATTACTGCCCCTGTTAAATTATAAATTGCGCGAAATTTTTATATCTTTACCATCTGAGTGTACAATTAACTACAGCACCTTAAAAGCTGAGTTATTGGCCGCTCATAATATGACTCCCGATTTCTACCGCCAAGAATTTCGAGGAGGTCGTATTAAACCCGGACAGACGTTCCGTCAATTCGGATACATTCTTCAGAGGAATTTTAAATTTTGGTTAGAATCCTCAAAGGTTGATCCGAACTTCGAGTCCTTAACAGACTTCGTGTTGCGAGATCAATTTTTGGCGTCTCTCCCGACGGAGATCCGCGCGTTCGTCAAGGATCGTCGGTGCCAGACCTTTAAAGAATGTACCGAGGAAGCGTATGTCTATGCCGCAAGCCATAATTTATACCCAAAGGATAATCGAACTTCTCACCAATCCTCCTACAAGGAAAGAAGGAAGGATTCGCGCCCCTTCACAGGAAAATCGACGGAGTTTCCGAGCCCCGTTAAACCCCAAAACTTCTTTCCCCAAAACCAACAACGGGACTCCAAATCTCTCGTTAAGATTTCTCCTCCATCTCTCTTCCCGAAGCGACCAATCATATGCTTCACCTGTGGTGTAGAAAACCACATGAGCTGGAATTGCCCCCAAAATTCTAGGCTTAAAAGCGGACCAGCCCACCAAGTTCACCAGATTAATGCAACCCCGGCTCCCCCGGTGGTGCAGACCCAAGCAGCAACTTCTCCACCTCCGTCAGGCCACCAGGTAAATTTTATTTTTGATAAAAGTTCATCGGGAACTTTGAAATTTGAGGAGGGCAGCGTGAACGGCTGTCGAGTATCGACTCTCGTCAGGGACACAGGATGTACGTGTTTCATCGTGTCCGACGAACTCCTGCCCCCAGTGGACCCTAACCACGAAAAATTTGCGGTGGTACAGGACTACCTTGGGCGGGTGAACCAATTCCCCGTCGTTAGATGTTACCTGCAGTGTCAATATTATGATGGCTGGGCTGAAGTCATTTCAGCACCCATACAATTCTGTTCCGTGCTTATAGGACAGAGCCCCCAAGTAAGTTCCGACCCTGTGTCTCAGGCCGCCCTTCCTGCCCCCAAGTAAGTTCCGACCCTGTGTCTCAGGCCGCCCTTCCTCTAGGCCGAGCTAAGAAAGAAGCCCAGGAGCCCGTCCCCATCAGAACCCCGATACCTTCCGATTTCTCGGAGACCCTTAACCAGGACTTTAGGACGGCACAAAAGGAGTGTGAATTACTAACACCCTTAGGTGATAAGGCCCAAGACAAGGACACGTAGACTGTCCCTGGACCCCAAGAAAAAAAGAACCCCCAACGCGCCCATGAAGATACCTTCGTAGAACTGGACGAAGCATCGACGCTTGAAGAAGATTACCCCGCGGAGTCCCTTAAGGTAATACAGATAGTGTGCACCCAACCTGAGGCCGATTACCCTCCTCCTTTCCTACCAGGCGAGTCTTTGGAACCCTCTGACCTGGATATTGACGCGCAGCTGACACCACATCAAAAGAGTCAGCTACAAGAACTATTTGAATGGAGTCACCATTTAACCACCCTATTAGCTCTTTTCGAGCGACTGTGCGAAAATGGCCTCACCATTGGCCCCCGCAAATGCCATTTTGCCCACGAAACCCTAAAATATTTGGGTTTCAAAATAGGACAAAGCAAGTTGGGTCCCCAAGAGAACAAGATTAAGTCATTCGCCGACATGCCCCTCCCGATTTCAAAGAAGCAATTAAGATCGTTCCTAGGATCAGCTTCTCACTATCAACGATTTGTTCCGAATTTCACTGCAATTTCGGCCCCCCTCAGCCCCCTTCAAAAAAAGAATTTCCCCGATCGTTTACGTTGGAATGATGTCGCTGTTTCCCATTTTAATCAGCTCAAGAGTAAGTTTATTTCTGCCCCCATTTCAAAGTTGCCTAACCCGGAAAAATCCTTTTGGATTAAGACCGACGTGAGCAACGAGGGCATTGGAGGTGTACTCCTTCAATACGAGGATGACGGAACAAGTCATCCAGTTGCATATGCTAGTCGTCAATTATTACCACGTGAAAAGAGATATGCCACTATAGAAAAGGAAGCTCTATCAATTATCTGGGTCATAGACAAATTCAAGATGTACTTGATAGGTAAAGAATTTCAGATTGGAACCGACCACCGTCCGTTAGCCTATATTAGGAATGTGCGACAGTCCAACGGCCGCATCATGCGCTGGAGTTTACTCTTGCAAGAGTGTCAATTTAAAATAAATTATATAAAAGGTTCCGATAACCAGGTCGCTGACGCCCTCAGTAGGAATGCGTTACTGAATAGCGTAGAGTAAGTGTATTCATAGGATTAGTATCTCCATGTAGGTATATACCGTCTTGTACGACTTGAATTAAGATTCTCTTGTATTATAATTAGTTAATGTATATGTCTGAATTTTGTAACGCTCAATGTCTATTTTTTTTTGTATGTATATATATTTGTACCCATTAATTACGTATATATTATTTTGTCCCGTATGTACTAATTTTATATGATTTCATTGTTCCATGCCCTTTTTTTTATTAAGTTGTATTAAAGGTTATTTTCCCCTGTAATCTAAATATCAAAATAATGATATGTATTGAGGTAATACGAGTTATGTGCAGGAAGGAACGGTTGGTACAAGAAGACGATTTCCCCACAACGGAGCTCTATCGTGGTCTCTTCTCTTTTTTTTCGAAGTGACAACTTTCCCCGGAATGGAGGGGTGTGACAGAACGGGTTGAAGCTGCGTTAATTTCAACTCCTATCACATATTATTTAAAACCACGATGCCCCCACGTGCATCTTCGCTTCGAAGCTTGGCGCCTTATCGCAGCCACCGGATGTCAATGTTTAAACCAGGAGGTTATCGTCCCCCCGTTCGCCCCCATACGCCGACCTCGCCAGATTGAGTTAGGCTTATGGGCAGATAAGGCATTGTTCCCAGCCTCGGCTGTGCATTCCCTCGAAGTTCCCACTCCATTGTATCCCACGCCAAGGGAGTGTCTCGACTATTTAGATGGAAACTTTACCACTAAGATCAGATTGGAGATCCAGATTTTCGTCGCGAAACATCACCACGACCCTCTCTCCCTTTGTGCGCAAAGGGACC